>CM035421.1:14928096-15528096 GCA_020310875.1 Ceratopteris richardii
ACAACATTAACATGACTAATTTTGGACAACACAAACATTCCACTTTTATTTTCATCTTGTAATAGACAATGCTCCTCATCAGATGTGAGGATCTGGCATAAATCTTTCTTAACAACAACTTTATAACCATCTAATAAGAAAGTAGATATAGACACCAAATTCTTCTTCATTTCTAGAACATAAAGAACATTAGAAACAGTGAGACTTCCACCTTCTCTTGATTTTAAAGCAGCTTGTCCAACACCTACAAGATCAAGTCATGACCATTTGCTATGGTCACCCTTCTATATATCGAGTTAGTAAGGGAAGAAAAACCTATTTGCAACCTATCATGTTCTTAATAGCTCCAGAATCAAAAATCCAAGGATTTTTAGAGATCGCATTTGATGCTCCTTGATCAAAAGCTATTTCTTCAATATTGATGCATGCATAAGATTCTTTAATTGAAGACTAAGGTTTTGAACCATCTTCAACATTATTACCTAGTGCTCTTTACTCATTAAAAACCCTCTTTCTACATTCGACTATAAAATGATCTAGTTTCTTGCAATAGTAACATGTACCTTTCTTTGAAGTGGATGTAGTTTAAGTAAACACCTCTTTGGGTGTGGAAGTAGTTGAAGTACATGTGGAAGAAGATGTAGAGGAAGACTTTGAAGTAGATGGCTTACTTTCCTTTTTGCTTTGTTAAATTTTTTTCTCCTTCTTTATATTCCCCTTCCTCTTCTTTCCTTTAGATGATGATACCATAGCTTCATCATTCTCTTCCACACAACTCTCCAAATGATAGTTCTTTATCTTTTGTAGAGAGAGAAAGAGAAGTAACAAAATTACAATATGTAGATGCAAATGAATTTATGAGAATTCACTATCTCTTCATCTGATATGCTAACTCCAACATTAAGAAGTTGATCACGTAAATCCTTAAGTTTAAAAGTATGAGATTGAACTAACTCACCAACTTTCATCCTTGTGTTGGCTAATTGTCTCCTCAAAGGAGCTTTTCTTGCAAGATTTCTCCTTTGATGGAGATTCTCTAGCTCCAACCAACCCTAACGAGAGGTTCTACATGACCTAATTTGAGCAATAATATGCCTCTTGATTCTCATAGCAATAAATGAGAGTGCTTGTGCCTCTCTAGAATCCCATCTAGACTGCTCATCCATAAGAAGTAGCTTGATAGTATCTCTAACTCTAAATGATGAGAGGACCTCTTGCTCGTCTTCTTCAACCTCATATTGAGCATAACACGGAGCAGTAGGTTGCTTGGATGATGAAGCAACGTCCTCTATAGCTTGTATTGGCCTAGGGTACTTGCCATTGATAATATTCCATAAGTCCTTTGAAACTAACAAATTCGTCATCATAAAACTCCACATTGAATAATTAGAAATTCCGTCAAGCTTGTCTTATTGTTCCAATCTATCTCTATAGTTACTCATCTTAAGTACAAGGGTATATATGAATTGTGCTCTCATACCAAATGTTGAAAGCGTGGTAGGCCCAAATAATAGTTACAAGATGATCAAGATCTTTCCAACACTTAATACCTTAGCACATAACACACCTTGACTACATCAAATGAGATGAATGACAATAGAATAGACAAGAGACAATTGAATATAGACTTAATGAAAAGAGTTCTAGGCATAATATGTAAAGAGAGAGTGCCTAAGAGTATTATGTGAGAGAACATGTGCAATATGAAGTGTGAAAACTGTCAAAACACACTTATTACAGCAAACCCTAATCTGAAATTAGGTCTTCTCTGATGTTGACCAACAGCTATGGAACCTTCACGTGTTGAAGAGGTAGGTAGAAATATGGTGCAACAGCAACATATGAAGAAACCCTAACATAAGAAGCTTATACTCACAAAATCAGCATGCACATGCAAAAGTGTGAAGAAGATGAAAGGTTGACTGCCAAAAAACTCCTCCAAATCTGCACTATAAGACTCCAAGACCTCTAAGGTAGAAACTCTTAATTGCTAGAGCATGAGAAGCACTCTAGACTTGATGCTTGAAGTGTGTCATAGTGCCTTGAAGCACTCTAGAGCATGAGAAGCACTCTAGACTTGATGCTTAAAGTGTGTCATAGTGCCTTGTTTATATAGGCTTGAAACTTAGACGAAAAAGCACCAAAAAAGCCCACTAAATGCACTCGCATTTCCATGAGTACTTTGAGAGATAATAATGTTTTGCCATCTTTGACCAAAATTTGAAAAAGTCTCAAAATAAGAGTTGCTGGAATTTGGGCAATCTTGTGCTATTCTAACATTGTTTTCCAACTTGTCTACTTTCACAAGTATATTTCAGTTTCGCACTATTTGAAATTGCATCCAACATGTCTACTTTCACAAGTATATTTCAATTTTGTACTATTTGAAATTGCATGTTGGAAGCTTTTATTGCAGCTGAATACTCTTATTTGGAGTAGGAGTGCATGTATAAACACTATCGGTATCTAACTTTGCTGAAACTTTGATTAAAGTAGGTGTTTATCCTCTATTTTGGAGAAATTTCAGCATCTATAACTATCAAAATTTGGGGCTTTCGTCTCCATAAGCTCCTAAAAGTAGATTTTTTGCTTCATATATGCTTTCTATGGAAAAACTACAAGAAATTGTTGTAATTTTACACATTTTAATTTTGGAAATTTTTTACGAAAAAGTTTAAAATTGCCATTTTGTCAATTCTGAATCATTTTGGATGTATTTCATTTCCTTGATACCTAAAACATATGAAATGTCAGCTCTCGCTTCAAAAGTCAGGAATCTCTTTGAGATAAAGAGGTTCAAAAGAAACAGTTTTGCCTTGTGAAAGGAGAGAATACAAGACACTCTTTTCAGCAAGAACTCTGAAACTTTCATTGAATAAATTAAGCCAAAAACATAACAAGAGCCTCACACGTGACTTCACATAGTAGAAGATTCTCTTCTAGCCATCGCAGCATGCAGCTCATGTTCTAAGAAGAACTATCATGTACTGTTGTGATATTCAGGTTCCCTGGCTGGCAAGTAATACGAAACCCAAAATGTAGTTCCCAAAGTATACCCGACGAGTTTTGAACTTGCGATACATGATGAGTAACCTCTCACATATAGGCTATCCACATGCCAACACTTATTTCATAATTAGCTTCACGGTCCTTTCCAATCTGATTCAATGATAACTTCTTGCAACCGATTCTGGAAATGCCAAAAGAATTATCACCAATGACAAAAGTGCACAACGGATTAGAGACAAACAAGCTTTGAAAGATCCTGAGAAATTTTTTACGACAAAAAAGATAGCTCTTCTACAAGAACATGATGCGGCATAATTAAACTTTGCAAATTAAGCCTCGAGGATGAAAAATGACTCTTCTCATGGGTCAGTGGAAGGACGTAGCTATTTAGCAAATCTAAGTATTTTCCAAGTTTATGTTTGATTTCAATACTTGCTTTTCTCTTTGCTTTCATATAGGTTGTATCTAATTATCATTGAAGCATGGTATAAGTCTTCACTTTGATAATGTTTATGCAAATATTTTAAGAAATTAATGAAAGCATGACAAACGAGCATAGACGTATTAGAAAAGACATCACGCATTTGCTTGCATCTATTAATCATTGTTTTTACTTCATGCATGGAAATGAATGATTGTAACCTGTTTGTGTATTTCTCCTTCCAAAAGAATATTTTCAATGCACAACACAAGCTTCTTTATTGTAAGAGAAGGTTCTTGATGCACTCAAGCATGTGCATTAGTATATTCATATATTTGAAGGAAGCAAAGTTAGTATGTTTGTGCATAGATGCATGAAGTGCACGCATGGCAAGCAATAAATGCTTGAGTTAGTTTAGAGCATGAAAAAACATGCCAACACATGCATGTAAGCACATGCATTTGCATATCTAAAGGTATAATTGTTTGCAAAGTAGATAAATGAATGTACTTTCATAGTAGTTAGATTCCTTTTTAAAGCTCAAGTTTGACATTTGGGAAAATAGAAAATTGGCTACTTGCAAAGTTATGCTAGCTACAACCTTGCCACTCAAGTAACTAGTAGCTTCTTTCCCAAGATGATACTTAGGTATCACATACTTAATGAAGAGGCACATTAAGTTTGCTAGATGTCTTGCTTAGTAAAAGTAGGCATAAGTAGAAAACCAAGCATTCAATTTTCTTGCCATCTTGATGGGAAAGAATACATGACTACTTGCAAACTAATATGAGATTTTACACTTTCTTGTGTAACTTCTCATCCATCCAAGCACGATCATAACTTAAGATAGTTCTTGAAGTTCCATGAGCACTTTGAAGTGAACATTCTCATTTGATTCCATCCCAAGAAGTGATGAAGTGACTGAACTTTAGTATCAATTGAACTTTGAAAGTTCAATAGTTGGATGCTCGGTTTCCATGATGCACATGCCAAGAAACATGGAAACTTTAAACAATCTCTTCTTCTCAGTTGAGTTAGAGAGTTACTTTGTGGTTTCATCTAAGAGACTTGCAATTTCAAGATGAAACCTAGACAAATGATCTTTAGGAAATAATAAAGTTCCTAAAGGGAAGAACTCAAAAGAAATAGTCTAGTCTTCTATGTCATAGATCCCTCCATTTTCCTATCATATTCAAGGCGAACTTCTCTTTTGGGAATACAAAAAGTTCTAAGAAATGGATCTCAATTGATCCATGAACTTTTTCCAAAACAAGACCTAAGTTCATAAAAATGTTCGGACAAGTACATGATGATGTCCTTTTGAAAGGTATTCTAAAGATAGAAGCTATTACATGATGGAAGCTTCAATTTCTGTTCAAGTATATTTTCTGGAAAAAGGACAGAATCATTAAGCATAACTAATGGTTAGGAAAGGGAAAGTAAACATCTTCAAGATATAGATGTTTAGCTAAGCAAGTTTTCTAAAAAATAACTTTTTGGCATGCTAAAGTTTAGACAATATGGGATCCCTGAGCCTAAAGGTGGTTGTAAACCACAACGATAGCTCGAGCATGCCCAAGTTCTACCTAGTAGGAGGAGCAAAGCATTAGCTTTCTTGATGTTCAAGTATGCATGCACTAATTCAAAGTAGCACTTTGAGCTACTTTGAGTTAGATTGATACATAAGGAATCTAGAAACAATTCTTCAAATGATCAAAGAAAGGATGTGTCCATCTTTTGAGCAATTATACAATGATTCAAAGGTCTTTGCAGACAAAGATGAATCTTCAATATAATTAAGCTTCATGATAGAAGATTGGACAAGTGTATCTGTTGGACAAGCTCATTGTGAAGCTCAATCGTTGAGGTCTTCCGAGGTATTTGCAAGCTATCACTTCTATGAAAGAATCTAGAAGATTCTTAAGTGATAAAGAAGACAATGTTATGTTCATAATAAAATTATTAAACATTGGTTCAATGATCAAGAGATGCTTGTACTTGAAACTATGCAACCACACTGGATTGTCGAAATATGTTTAAAGTACTCAAGAGTCAAGTAGCATAAAAAGATTGACCAATGATAATAAATTGTTTCAACCTCAAAAAGGAAATACATATGAGATAAATGAAAGTTCAAGTCAAACTTTCATGATGGAATGGGAATTTGGAAACCCTATCCTAAGGTGATATTTATCCTTTAGTTTGATACTTAGGAAGTGAACGCAATTCAAGTAATAAAGCTTTAGAGAGTATTGTCCATAAGTCTAGAATTCCTTTCAAGGATCTCTCAATCTTAGTATCTTGAACCTCATTCTCACCCATGTTTGGTATCTTAAACCCTCAATCAAGTGCCACCCAAGGTGTCTTAAGGCTTCACACTTTGTAGGTCGCTTAGTGCATTTGAAACCTTATTCCGACAGGTTTCCAATGGTATATTACATGCCTCAATCAGACCTATGGATTGAGAGATATACTCCAGTCTTTGTTGGGTAGAATTCTCAAAGCGCTGCCTTTTCCCTTAGTACCCTTTCACATAATAGAGTGCCCAAGCACCTTTTTTAGTGGCCATTGGGTCAATCCATATTGCCCAAGCCTACTTTCTAGGCTTTGATACAAATGTAATGAACTATAGGCGATTTGAACTCACAACCTCTTGGCTAGGAGTGTGATGGGCTAACCACTTGCCCCAAAAGCCATGGTTGAGGATTACTTCCTAATGCTTCTCTTATGCCGTAGTTGAGAACAAGGTTCAAGAAACCAAGGTTGAAAACAAGGTTCGAGAAACTATGCAAGGTTGAGGACATGAATTCAAGAGTACCTAGGGAGTTCAGGAGTTGATCACCGAGACTAGAGGTATACAAGAGTAGATCATTAAGCACAATGATTAATCAAGGGGAGAAGAATGTAATAAAACGATAGGTAGGAGATGGTTGAATCACACAATTGATAGGGAGGAGATGGTTGAACTATATCCCATGAGGGAGGATTAGGAAGGCAAGTGGTTAGCCAATCACACTCCTAGTTGGGAGGTTGTGAGTTCAAATCTCCTATAGTTCATTACATTCCTTTCCATGTTCATAATTTGGGAGACCAAGTTGTCCTTGAAGTCTTGGATTTCAAGTTCTAATTTGACCTAACTTCTTTACCAATGCATAATTAATATAATTATGTGTGACCCAATCATCCACCATAATCCAGACAGTGTGACCTTTGACCGAACCGTGGAGCAAGACCAAATCATGTGGACCAAATGCTTGAGGTTCCACATGTTTTTGGAGACCTGACACTAATAGGTACTATCATAATGCATGATTTGTACTTACCTTGCACTTGAATTTTCATCAAGTTCCAGATTTATCAAATGGATTTGTTTTTTCCCCTTCTCTTTCTCCGTCAAAGTGGCCTTAGTTTCTCTTCTAATTGGACAAGCCTTACTAAAACGTCTAGGCTTCAAGTAGTTAAAACACAAATTATCTTTCTATGCTTTATCAAAATCTTCTTGAGAAAGCACATTTCTAAAAACACGAGGCTTTTTAGTAGTGCTTTCAAACAATTTTGACCCTTTATCCTTACATTTAGTGGAATTTCTCTAGAAATTACCACTATCCTGCATGACTCCATATGAGAATTATACTTGTAAATCTATGCAACCTTGATCGCTTCATCAAGCGATTTGGATGCATGTCGCTTTATCTCATTGTGGATTCGCATGTTTAGTCCTCCAACAAAACCGCAAGGCCAATGAAATCATCAAGGTTCTTTAATTTCATATAATATCTCGATATTCTGGAATATAAACCGATAAGGACGTTCCTTTCTGTTGAAATCGATCCCAAGCCTCCCGATTGCATTCCTCCTCATTCTCAGGGAGAATCTCCTTTTTAAAGAGGCGGGTGGATTCAGCCTAAGCCGTTTTATTATGAGTCTCCGTACGTCTTCAAGCCTAATGACCTCTACCATCCTAACATATTCGGAAGTATTCTTGAGTTGGTGAAGATCTTGCCACTTCTCCAAGAATGTCAGGACTATGTCCTTGTTCCGATCCTTATCTTCACATGAGAAGTAAGGGAGACCTTTCCCTAAAGAAAGATCTAAGGGACGACAGACACCTACTTCTTGTCCCGATGTGTTGGTAAATAGAGGAGTGGTAGGAGTCATTAAACTAAGACGAATCAAATTACTAGTTAAGGGGAAGAGGTATGTTTGGGAAATGGATGAATCCTTTTTTGGTAAGACAAACATCGGCATGGTCGCTATCGTATTAGTATGGCTACCTATAGCAGCTCTACCTACATTTTCGGGCCTCTAGAGCAATTCCAAAATGGCCCCAAGTTGACCTTGAACCACGTCAAAGGATTGATGAAGCTATGCGATCTCCACCTGGATATTGGACAAATGTCCCCCTATTCTAATCTCAACCTATCTTCAAGTCCTTTCCCCTCAGTTGAAGTGGTTGATTTGATCCCCTTGTTGCATGGTACCCTCAACATTTGTAACTAAAGTTGCCGATGCTACATCCAATGCATCAGGCACATGAGTTGGAATTGAAATAGTTCTTGGAGATGAATATGATGCTACTAGTGGGCTAAGCATGAATGAGGATACAAAAGAGAGTGGTACCGAAACAAACATATATCGGCTTTTACTACTCGTTATTGCAAGGTAGCTCAATGGCCCCTCCATTGCCCGGTGTCTATTATTAATTTCTTTAGAGTTCCTAGCCTTAAGTGGCACGTGCTAAAATAAGAGGGCGATGCACAATATCACAAAAGATATTCCCTGCTATAATTTGTTTTGGCATAGACATGATTCTAGCCAAGGGTGTTAGAATTACGACGTGATAAGCTCCATGATCCATCCTTTGCTTGATTGAAGAACTCCGTTTGTTGATGAAGCCCAATACTCCTTGTTGAAATCATTGAAGCCATTCAATCCTCACTTGAAGTAGGGACTCCACCACCTTAGTGCACGTTGAACTTTGAAAATTCTCAAAGGCTTAATGATGATCCAAACAAGTTCAAATCACTTAGAATCTATCCTTCTCCATCCTCTGTTGATAGGCTCTTGGAAATCCTTGACTTTGGAAGCTTCTTTGGTTGGTAACAGGTTCTCAGATTCAAGTATATATGCAACGAAGGGACTTGACAGAGAGTCAATTCGAATGGGGAAGGAAAGTCGACGTCGCGTGAGCAGAAGCTTTCTTCAACTTGTTTCTTTATCCCATATGCTTCGCCAATAGGACTCCAGATCGCTATAAAAGAAAGATTAGAAGTTGTTCTCTTTCAACTCATAAGAGAAGAGCAACTCTATGCTCTCTACTACGTGGGCAAGAAGTTGGGGAGTGCAACATGGTGTGTATCACGGGCAAGGTAGAAGTCTCTCCAGGCACCCTTATTGGTGCCCTTTTCTTTCTTCTGATAAAATGCTCCCACAAGTGTCTCTTGCACAATCCACAAGCTACACTCTCCACACGAGAGTTCGAATCTCTCAAACAATGCCACTACCCAGATGAGGAAGGGCTGGAGAAGGACTATGAAGCCACAATAAGAGAATATGAAGCAAGGAAATCACCAACTACAATGGAAACAAGATCAAGATAATGCTTGTAGTTTCCAAACTAGCAGAGCTTGCGCGAATCTGACGATGCTCACACCAAGGTCACCATGAAAGCTCTGATACCAATGTAATGAACTATAGAAGATTTGAACTCACAACCTCCTAGCTAGGAGTGTGATGGGCTAATCACTTGCCCTAAAAGCCATGGTTGAGGACTACTTCCTAATCCTCCCTCAAAGCCTTCCCTCTTACTACCTTTCCACATGATAGAGTGCCCAAGCACCTTTTTAAGAGGCCATTGGGTCAATCCACCTCGCCCTAGCCTACTTCCTAGGCTCTGATACCAATGTAATGAACTATAAGAGATTTGAACTCACAACCTCCCAGCTACGAGTGTGATGGGCTAACCACTTGCCCCAAAAGCTATGGTTTCCCTCCTAGGGTGTAGTTCAACCATCTCCTCCCCATCAAGGGTGTGGTTCTGCCATCTCCTACCTATCACTTTATTACACTACTGTGGTTGGCTAATTATCTATTGTTCATGTTACGTGATACTATTTTTCTTCATCATAAGCTTCAGTTGATGAATTACTTAGCGATTCGCAGAATTAATATATTTAATCTGAATTTGCTAGTCAATTCATTTCATTAATTTGCACTTATACATTCTTCATAACCAAATCATTCAATTTGTACTCGAACATTTTTCATGAACAGATCATACTGAATACATAATTGATAGTAGATAATATATAGTAGACTATTATAAAGTATTGTCAACATAGTCAAGAGCTTAAGAGTTGACTAAGCATAGTGCAGATAATAAACTGAATTAACAAGCTAATAATAAAATACATAATGCGTATACAAATATAATATATAACGTAAAGGAGCCTCTTGGCCCTTTAAGTTGGAGGTTATTGGGGATAAAGACCCCAAACAACCTCCCTGTGTATAACTTTTGCTCTTCCATACGATACTCTCTTCAATAAATATTTGTACATATTTTTATTATATTTTTTGAACCCCACATTGGGGACTTATGGGCAATTAAATGATTTTTATTGCCCTAGAACTTCAGCTCCTCCATCTTTTTCTTCGAATTTTGAGACATTCTCTCTCCACTTTCTCTCCTCACACAAAAGCTCACCCCTTTGGTGTTTGGTGCAACCGAGCACATCTTTGCCTCCCTCTCTTCCTCCTCTTTCAAATTGATCCCTCCCAAGTCCCAATACCCAATGCCTATGTATTATTGGTTCATTTCCATGCTTTCATTTGATAGTGGTCTGATGCATATCTCATTGTGATGCACTTGTTTTGTCCCACATACAAACTTTAATCTCTAATAAGTGAGAAAATATCTTCCTTAATTTCTTTTTTTCTTCTTTTTTTTTTATTACTTTCTCTCTTTCTTTCTTTTCTCTTTGATAGTTCTATTTATTTACTTTTTTTTTCTCTGAATCAACCTCCCCTTTTCTCCTCCTTACCGCTCATTTCCTCTCTTTTACATGCATACTTATGATACACAAAGACTCTTTCCCAAGAGAGATTCAACTTGCTTGGTAGGTTTGACTATCTTCAAGGACCGTCTTGCTTTTAAGATCCATGCCTCATTTGCAAAAAAGAAGCACAAATGCTTTTGTTGAAAGTGATAAACCTTGACTTGGAAGCTAAACTTCATATTTTGATGGTTCCATTTGTTGCAACTTGCAAGGGATGGAAAGGGATGGAACTCTTCCTCACTCTATGATATATTCATGTTCATAAATTGTCCCCAAATTGATGAAGTCTACATCTTCCAAATGCCATGAATACTCTACCTATTTGTAACATTGTGTACCATATCCTATCAATCATCATGTAGCATCTATGCACCCCACTCTTTACATACTACTCTCAAAACACCCTTCCTTCACTCTTCTTGAACATAAACAAATCTAGTGTGTTCCCATTCATGAACAATTAATTGTTGCCTATCATTGCATAGTTATGTAAATGATTATCATGCAAAGAATAAATATATAATACACACGAGTCCATGCCACATAAAATGAGAAATGGTTTATATCCTTGAAGCAATCAAAGAACAATGTAAAAGCTATTGAAGAAATGGAAATAATGCAATTCGAATAATTGATATCCAATAATACATCAAAAAAGTTTTGTCTATAAAGTGTGGGTATCCTATTATAAATCAATCTCTAAAATGGTAGCCTAAAACCTTCCTAAAATCTTATTACAAGAAGTGCAAGGCACAATATTTGGTCAAAAAGAAGTAACATCCGATTTGATTGTCAAAGTTGCATTCTACTGTATTCCGCCTCAAACATCCTTTGAAACAGATTAAAGATCGGACATGTTGCAAGATAGTTTGGTTATTTCAAATAGAAAAAATGTTGTCATCAACTTCCAATTTTTCCATGCATTCTATAGTGCACCAAAAAAAAGAGAATAATGATTGAAAAGCAAGCTAACCAAATGAGACGATCCTCCAAAGACTGATATGATTGTGCAAATTAAAACTGATTGAATGAACAAGAACACTCTCACAGAATCATAAAACATGTCACATCATATACCTCGTGACACTTTCCAACTAGAGGACACCTTCACACGTCCACATATGGAGTTCAAATCTCACTCCCTAATATAGCTCTGGAGGCACGTTGCATTAATTTGAAAAAATTGCACTGCTTCATTCCATCTGACCGTATCAATATTTCAAGGTTATCTGGCATCTTGTCAAACATTCAGTCTCTATTATCTCTCAAATGCAGAAAGTAATGCAAGTGCTCCATTATACATGTTTTCCCTGATTGATGTCTACACATAGTGGCTACCCCTTGGGCCAGATTCCCAAAAAAGGGCAAACATTCAAAACGAGCCTTAAAATACAAAAAGAAAACGGAACTGCTTCCTGCCTCGACAATATGAAAAGAAAACTATGAATGAGGCAGCAGATAAAATCAAAAGCAGCTACCAAGGTATAGATTTCTGATTGGGATGACCAGGAAGATCCTTGAGAACCTGATCAGGAACCCTCTTGTTAAGATCACGCAGAATTTCAGCGAGGGGACGGATCATAAATGAAGAACCAGAATAAGCGTCCAATGGAGCCGCATAAGTGGTGTTAGAGCTGGCGAGCAGCATCCTCTCCCGATCGTTAGGGTTGTTAGACTGCACACATACAATGTCAAGCAGGGACCCATTCCTACTTGCGCGCTGCCTATTATCAAAAGACCTGACGAATATCCTCGCACTAGTACCATTGTGATAGTTTGTCAATGCGTTCTTAAACGACAGCGTCTGGGAAGCCTGTTGAAGGATATCCATTGCAGTTCTCTCAAATGGAAGTGTCCGGGGAAAAGAGCACCTGTTTCGTCGTTTGGTCCTGGGCAAAGGAGAAGCAGCTGCCTCCGAAAATGAGTGGAACGCTAATGTGGGTTGGTGAATTGCTCGTGGATGGCCTTTCTCTCGCTCTCCATCTCTTCTTACGGGGGGGGCACATGCATAGTCTACCCACCTCAAGTTCATCTTACGGTGAACTATGTACTTTTTTTTTTTTTTTTTTAATGGAGGTTCAGCCGAAGCCTACTCCCTTGGATTTTAATTTTGAAATTGCAACTGTACAAGTGAATGGGCATAGCACCCGCGGGACTCCTCGTATCTCACAAAGCAGGGGTTAGACAATGTTACAATTGAAAGAGACATGGTTACAACTGGATTTAACTGGCGTAAGCCATAACATGTTCAACCCGGGACTTGAACCCTGGACCTCCACCTCAAGAGGCCAAAGCTCAACCAACTGTCCTACGGGACGTGAACTGAACTATGTACTTTTTTGTCGGGTGCCATCCAAAGTTGTAAATCTTCAATCTTAATGTAAGGTGAATCATTGGGTGAACCGATAGGATTGGCCCATCTCCTAGGAAACACATAGATACTCACACAAAAGTTTAAGTATATGTTGGTCTTTTGAGTAACACATGTATGTCTAGTTTTTGCATAAATTTAATAAAATCATGGGGTTTAGAGTATGATATGTTTGGAATGTGAATGTTTGAAATGCATTCATGAATATATAACACTGAATAAAAAATTGACTTAAAACGGGTTAAATGTGGGTTAATCTGGCCAATAGAATATGTATAACGAACCATATGTGTTGTTGCCATATAGTTAATTTCTTCTGTCACACATATGTTTTTATTCTAATTACTCAAAAATGATACGCAACAGGTCTTAAAATTGGTTAAATTAATTATGAAGTTTTAATAACAATTGGTGTGCCTCTAGTTTCGATTACTAAGAGATAGGTGATTGTCATGCATGTGCCATTAAATCCAGCGATCGAAAATTAGGCCACAGTCATACATGTGCCCCTACATATGGCGACAGGAGTTCATCGAAACTATTATACATGTGCCCTTAATATTCCATCACGTGATCCAAAAAATATAATCTAGCCATGCAAAAAAACATCCATGTGCCCTCCCTATCTCTCTTACCATGCACATGATAGGACAAGGGCCGTCCTCTCGAAGCTAATTCACTGAGTTGGAACCCATGTTGGCTCCAACGTGGAAAGCAGCCCCTATGTGGCCCAAATGGAGAGCTTTGTTTTATGATTTGTTGATCTTTTTTAATTATAACTCCTAACTCAAAGTCAATTCATGTACAATAGCCATTTTCTTTTGTGAGAGCTTAAATTTCCTGCATTTGAATGGAAATAGAATGATCATTTTGCATTAAAATTGTGCATAAGTATGTTTGAGTGTTCCAAATATATTTTGTTATTGTTGTGATTGCCATATAAAATTAGTTTTTCTCTTCAATATCAAAGCTAATGGAAAAGCTACATATGAAACGTTCTTAACAAATTTACGAAAAAAATTAGCAATCCGAGAAAAGTTCATCCTTCATCAATTGATATGGAAAATTCATCCTTCATCAATTCGAGAAAATTCATCCGTCATCAATTGCCAATCTTGACTACTTTTACTTTTTTATGGTCATGAATTCCTTCACTACAAACTCTCTTGGGGGCTTTCATAACAAACTGCCGTATGATCATCATAATCTTGGAGATGGAGGGAGAGAGAGGAAAGGAAAGACACATATAGATGCGTGGGAGCCTCGAAACCCACATAATGATCTCTCTTGAGGAAATCCTCTATATATGATGTATATATATATGAATATGGGGGTAAGGTCACATGACCCTCACATCCCCAACAATCTCCCACTTAAGGGTCAATGTGAATGTAAGTGGTAACACATACAAAGAATGATGTAGGACTATACAATAATGTACAAGAAGACTCCGGATCTCAATCCATATAGATCAGCCTACACCAACTGCCTCGAACAAGGTGTATCTATGCACCTCAAACTTCTCTAGACTCATATCGATAAGAGTTGAGCTCACATCTGACTGATGCAAGAACTAATGAAGTTCATGCAAAGCTCCCACTCACTCTATGCATGTATCAATCATCAAACGACTGACAACTCCAAGTGCAAATGCTCCAATAGCAACTACAATGTTTGATCTCGAGCATAACAACTCGTACGTCAAACTCTTGAATGCTCACAAAACATGTGCTATATTGGCTAACATAAGCATGTTAGTCATGCTTATATCCAAGGCATCCAAAGCATCCAAAGCACCATCGTCAAGACCAACATGTCTTGACATATCTCTGTCAATACCTAGCATGAGTGGATCCAAGAATGACTGCATGATCGTTGACTCATCAATTTATCTAAATCAATCATCCTATCAACAAAGGATGTGTCTAGTTGTGCACCATAAGAGCTAGTATGCTCTAGCATTTACTCTGTATCATAAGAGTTATCTTGCTCTACCACACCAAGTGTATCATCATGCTCCACATGAGCTAACTGCACAACATCAACATTCACATCTACTTGGTCACTTTGGAGACTTGGTGAGTTGGCTTATGCTCATGGTTTTATGTGCATGCTAGATATGTGATAGGTGGTTTGGCTGCCCTCCACTAGGTCCACAAGCAGTGATATATGCTCACTGTTATGAACTTTTCTTTGCACCAGTAAAAACACTTAAAATGAAATTTTGCAGACTTGTAGTAGACTATAAGAGCTACTCAACAAGCTTTAAATCATCCCAAATGGATTCTCCAGCTGGGAGAACCACCTTCTGCAAGACAGACTACCTGTTTGCAACACTCTCTGCCTATGTGGACAGATATACCTTCACAAAGTTGGCAATTTCTCACAACTCACTTAGCCAAATAACTTGAAACTTTGACAAACTTCAGCGCACAATATGAGAGACCAAATGAAGCTTGAAGTCAATGAAAATGAGTAGAATGAGAGAGCAAACAATGCTCTGTAATCTGGTACAATCAGATTTGGAAAAGCCTAACTACACCTCTAGATAGAGAGGAGCAAAATCATGAGAAAATGAGGTAAGCAAGCAAGGGGTCTGCTTGCTAGAGTTTATGAATTCACTAAACCAAGTGGGAAACTTGTGGAATGCATACAACGCAAGAAACAAAGGCAGGATGATGCTTATATAGAGTTTTAGTTTTCCTACAATCTAGCTAACCACTCACCAATCAGTGTAGGTGCACTTTTTGGTGGCTGATTTGATTAGATTTGAATTTGATTGAGTTTGGTGGAGCTTCTAACTTTATTCCACGAATTTGGGTCCTCTTTTTTTATTGGTCCACTTGCAAAAATCGTGGTTGAGCCTTTTTGCATGATTGAGACTTGATTTTCAACACTCCCCCTCAAGTCTCAATGCCTAAGTCCTTCATTCCAATGCATGCCTTGAAGTGTTGTAGCTTTAATCCATCCAATGCTTTGGTAATTATATCTTCATATTGGTCCTTTGTATTGACATGCTGCACCTTGACATCCTTTGACATGATCTTCTCTCAAATAAAGTGGTAATGCACTTATATATGCTTCGACCTTGCATGGAACACTGGATTTTGAGCCAAGCATATGCTACTTATGTTGTCACAAAAAATAGGTACTTGCTTAACCTGCAAATCAATATCAACAAACAACTTCTTGAGCCACATAAACTCACATGAGACTTGTGCTAAGCCTCTATACTCAGCTTCAATCGATGAAAGATCCACTGTTGGTTGTTTCTTTGACATCCTGGTCTTCTTCCCTAGCATGATAACATATCCACTAATGCTCCTCCTGTCATCTTTGGAACCTACCCAATTAGCATCACAATAAGCTTGTACATTTAATCCATCATCAAATGGATAATATAGACCTTCATTCACTGATCCTTTGAGATACCTAAGTACCATTTTGGCTGCAACAATATGAGGTACTCTTGGTGCTTACAAAAATTGAGATAACACTCCAACTACATGTGCAATATCAAGTCTTGTCATAGTAGCATACAAGAGAGAACCAATTTTTGACCTATACATGGTCACATCCTTCACTCCTTCACCTTCATGAGAACTTAGTTTAACATTTACTTCTAATGGATTTGAAATGGGCTTGCAATCACACAAGCCACACTTCTTCAAAAGATCAAGAATGTATTTCCTTTGCATCAAGTATATACCATCCTCTTTATATAGTACTTCAATCCCAAGGAAGTACCTTAAAATCCCTAAATCTGAGATTTTAAACTCACATCCAAGCTTCCTCATCATCCCCTATAATGATCAAATCATCAACATATATACAAATGAAAACAATTTTGCTACCTTCCTTCTTCACAAAAAGTGATGGGTATGCACGACTGTGATTGTATCCACATTTTACTAAATAGTCCACAAGTCTTTGGTTCCAAGCTCTTGGATCTTGATTGAGTCCATAAAGAGCCTTCTTTATCCTGTATACATGATGTGGAAACCTCTCATCTTCAAACCCTTGAGGCTGGTCCATGAAGACTACCTCTTCAAGCTCTCCATTTAGGAAAGCATTCTTCACATCCAACTGGTACATTGTGTATGTTCCTTAATAAAACATATAGTGGCCTGGTCAGTCACAGACTGTAAGTTTGACCTCATTTGTACTACTTAAGAAGTCTATCTTTATGCTCCCTGTGTATTGTGTTTTTCCTACGTATTTTGTAGCCTCTATGCAGAGTACTGTGTGCAGCCCTAGGAGCTCACTTTTCTACTCTGAGGATATCATCATGAAGCTCTCAAGAAGGAGAGTGCACTGTAGTGCATCACCACAAATTACTTCACTGGCATTAGAGCATTTCGAGGCAAAAGCTTTGTTGCTTTTGTGCGAGCACCCCCCCTCGGATTTCTCTCGGCTTTTGACTAAGGTGGTGACCAAGGCATAGACCTTGGCATACCTTGTCATCCGAGTCACCAAAGTCACCATTGGCACCGTTGGCTGCGTGCGAGCGAGGACCTCAACGATCAAGGAAGATAGAGGTTCTTGGTACTTCCCGGGAGGTCACCCATCCCAATAGTGTTCCCACCGGAGCTCGCTTAACCGTGGCAATCTCTTGCCACTAAGCTACACTCTTGTGGTGTCTGAAGAAGGGAAAAGACTAAGGTTAACATTACCTTGAGCATGTTTTGGTCCCTCAAAGCTTCATTCTTTGCTTTCAAGGCCTGTTTCTAAAGCATTTTTGGGGTGTCTTTTGGAGCAATTTTGGAGTACTTTTGCACATAGTTCTCTTCATATAGGTCCAAGAACATCAAGAAGAGTGTTCTTTGTATGTCTCCGACAACAAATATCAACCTTTGGGGATCTATTTTCAGCCACACTCATAAAACTACAGGTTTCTCGAAAGGTTTACAGTTTTGGTGGGAGCAGCCGCAACAAATTTATGCAGGTTTTTGGGCCTAAAACATCAGAGTTGACAGACACTTGCAGGAGTTGTTAGCTAGTTTTGGGATGTGCATTCAGCCTTTTAGTGTCATTTTACTGCATATATTGAGCACATATACACCATGTACGCTTATGTGAATACCGCTTATGTACGTCCATGTGGTCATTGATATAGTGGTTACGTTTTTGCATAAAGCCTTTATGTTTGAAAAAGAGGGTCATGGTGAGGTTTTCTTAACTGAGAGACACCCAAATGTCAGGGCCTCTTCGGTGATGCAGGTGGAAGACTTACCAGCCTCTCCATAGGAGATGTATGATAGTTGTTCATAGGTGCTCGATAAGCCTAGTTGGCTTCTATTGGGTAACTGATTATATGCAGTGGAGTCAATGGTTCACTATGCAGGTAAACATGTCAGTACTTGCAGTTTTATGATATTTTGACACTGGTCATATGCTCATTTTGTAGAGGATACTCTAGCAAATTTTTTCCAGATTTTTGGTTTAGTCAACCATGTAGTGGTCGATTTACTCCTTGACACACTTATTTGTCGGTGTTTGGACTCTTGTACCTCCATTATCATTCTATTCAGTTCTCTACCATCATGGCATCAGAGTTCTTAGGCACATCTGGTGGATCAGGGTCTAGTGCGAGTGTTGCGAGGAGGAGCTATAACTTGCGGGGCAAAGACCATTTTGAGATCCAAAAATTTGATGGCACAAACTTTGCTCTATGGAAGAATTAGATTAAAGATGTGTTGATTCAAAGGAGGCAATGGAAGCCAATAAATGGGATTTCAAAGAATCCTGCTAACATGGATGAAGATGACTGGGATGAGCTAGATGAAATGGCCAGGTCTACCACTCGCTTGCACCTGGCAGATAATGTTTACTTTATAGTATTAGACTGCGAAAGTGCAGAGGAGCTTTGGAAGAAGTTATGCAATACATATGAAAAAGAGACGGCATCAAATAAAGTTTATCTGATGAGAAAATTATACGACCTTCGTATGAAGGACACAGATAGCGTTGCTGCTCATCTGAATGAGTTTGTGCTATATTCTCCTAGTTATAGGCTCAGAAAATGGATATGGATAATGAAATGAAAGCAGTATTGTTGTTATGCACCCTGCCATCATCATGGGAAACGTTTTGCACAGCTATTAGCAATAGTGCACCTTGTGGTAAACTCGTCTATGATGACATATGTGGAGCACTCTTGAGTGAGGAGATTGGTAGAAAATCTATGGTTGGCACTTAGAGTGGAGATGCATATAATGTTTGTGATTCTTACCAAGGAAAGAATTAGCAACGTGGGAGGAGCAAGAACAAGGAAAAGAGTGGTCAACGGAATAAGAGTAGAAGTAAATCAAGGAAGAGGGATATCGAATGCCATTATTGTCATAAGAAAGGACATATGAAGAAAGAATGTTATGCATTAAAGAATGTTATGCATTAAAGAATGCTAAAGGTAAAGGATAAAATGTTGATGGGCATGTTAAACAGTTACCTGCACCATCTACTTCAACTATGAAGACAGAAGAAATTAATGCTATTTCTGATGATGCTAATGTGTTCACACTTGATAGTACTATGCCAACTGAGGCGCTTATGGCTGATTCTCTTTCCCACACGTGGTTGCTAGATTCTGGTGCTTCTTTCCATGTGACACCACACAGAGAATGGTTCTCTAATTATGCAGCAAAGTCTCTTGGTACCGTGAGACTTGGTGACTCTTACCAGTGTGATGTTGTATGGATTGGAGATGTGATTGTGTAGTTCATTGATGGCTCAAAATTTACTATGCATAATGTACGCCATGTACCTCAGTTATCACGCAATTTGATGTCAGTTGGTCAACTTGATGACCTTGGTTACAAGGTGGTCTTCTATGCTCAGTCCTTTTGTATATCAAAGGGCAATATGGTTATTGCAAAAGGAAGCAAAGTTGGCTCACTTTATCCGTTTTTTGTATCACAGATTGAACACTTGTTAGCTATTACTAAACATCCTATGGCTTGTATTTGGCATGGTCGTTTGGGTCATATATCTCGTAGTGGAATGGAAAATCTTTCTCGTTCTGGCTACTTACCTCTGTTATCTTTATCTGATTTTTCATTTTGTGCGCATTATCAATATGGAAAGCAAACCAAAAATGTGCATAGAACGCACATTGACTCTTCAATTCAGCCTTTAGATCTCGTTCATACAGATGTGTGTGGTCCTATGCCCGCTAGGTCCTTAGGTGGTTCCCTTTACTTTGTCACTTTCATAGATGATGGTACTAGAAAAGTCTGGGTATATCATATCAAATCAAAGGATGAGGTATTCCCTAGTTTTAGAAAATGGCTTGCTTCAGTTGAGACTGAAAAAGGAACTAAGCTTAAGGCTTTATGTTCAAATAATGGGGGTGAGTATACCTCACATGCATTCAGCCTTTTCAGTCAGTCTAGAGGGATTCGTAGAGACTTTACAGCTCCTTATACCGCAGTACAGAATGGTGTAGCTAAGAGGATGAATAGAACTATTCAACATAGAGTAGTCTCTATGTTGTATCATGCAAACCTCTCACAAGGTTTTTGGGTAGAAGCAGTATTGATTGCAGTTCATGTGATTAACCTTTCACCTAGTACTTCCAAAGGTCTGGAAGTGGCACAAGAGTTATGGACAGGGTAGCCACCATATTATGATCATCTTCGAGTTTTTGGGTGTGAAGCATATGTTCATATACCCAAGAATCTTAGACAAAAGTTGGACCATAAGTCAAAGAAATGCATTTTTCTTGGATATGGTCGAGCAGGACAATTTGGGTATCGCTTATGGGATCCTAAAACACAGTCAGTGATTAGAAGTAGTGATGTCTTTTTTAATGAGTCTAAGATGCATAAACAACCCATTAAGGAGGTTGAAGTGAGAAGAGTGGTGTTTGAGGATACTAGTCCTCCGGTTAGCATGCATAAAAATGTTGCACATAGGGATGTTCAAGAGAATGTCCATTCAGATCAGTCTGCACATGTTCATGTTCAACAACCATTGAGACGTTCTGCATGTGTCTCACATCCACCTGATAGATATGTTCTAGGTTTAGATTTTGTTATGCTAATTGATGCCGGTGAGCCTTCTTGCTACAAAGAGGCTATGCAGACAAAGGATCATATCAAGTGGGAGCGTGCCATGAAGAGTGAGTTGATTCTATTCACAAGAATGGTACTTGGGATTTAGTACCTTTGCCAAAGGGCAGGAAAGCTTTACCATGTAAATGGGTATATAAGTTGAAATTCACATCAGATAGTGCTTCTCCAAAATATAAAGCACGACTTGTTGCAAAGGGTTTTAAGCAACAACATGGTGTTGATTTTGAGGAAATCTTCTCTCCAGTGGTCAAGATGACTACTTTGCGCATGTTTCTTGGATTCGTTGCAATGGAGGACTTAGAGCTAGGCCAAATGGATGTGAAAACTTCTTTCTTGCATGGAGATCTTACAGATGAGATCTATATGGAACAACCAAAGGGTTATGTAGTTCATGGCAAGGAAAGTCTAGTTTTTGTAAGCTCAAGAAGAGCTTGTATGGACTTAAAGAGTCTCCTAGACAATGGTACCAAAAGTTTGATGCTTTTATGAAGTCCCAAGGCTATTCTCAAAGTAATGAGGATCATTGTCTCTACACAAAGAGATGCTCAGATGGCAACTTAATATGCTTGATACTTTATGTCAATGATATGTTGATTGCTGGGAAGTCCTCCTATGACTTGTCAATTCTCAAAAGGAAGTTGAGTTAGACATTTGATATGAAGGATTTGGGGGATGCCAAACATATTCTTGGGATGCGCATTACTCGTGATAAGAGTAAAAGATGCATATACTGTAAGAAAATAACAGCACAGAGGAATAGTCCTGTAGATAGAGTTGAGAGAAAAACGCAGACAAAGATAGACGCAGACTGAGAGGTAGAGAACTCAAATTCTCAGATTGCAAAGCATAATGCAGTTACAATGATGGTGTTGTCCACCCGTGCGCTCCCACTGTGGAGCTTAGATGGCGATCTAGACAGACTCTAGATGAAGGGCTTACTAGTGCGCAATGCTGTATAAAGCTCAACCTGGGCTGTGCATATATAGCTTTTACAAGGCGGTTCGGTATAGATAAACGTAGTCGGGAGATACAAATTAGTCGGTAAAATATATGATCCGACAATATCTCCACGACCAGAAGTCCTACCGTCTCGGCCCTACGGGCCGGGGGGATAGGACCCCGCAGAAGGGGGCAAGCCCCCCTCTGCACTCCCCCCATTAAGGTTCTATGGGGAAACCGCGCGACGCCACAGGGCCTTTATTTTCACCTTTAATGATAACCCAATGGCCTGGAAGTTTATGCCCTACCTAACCTGACGGCTAGGCTCACAAAGATAATTTATAACCATCAACGGTCACACATAGACCTCATCTAACTTGGAAGTTAGGGTTCCACAAATGTCCGGGCTCTCATAATGGCTTCTCCTCATAATGGGGGCCTTACAACTTAGAGCACCATGGATCATTTGTGGTCACATGAGGGTGGAGTATTGAGCATATCTAACACCCCCCCTCAATGTCCACCCAATGATGAACTACCTCCTTGGTCCAATCCCAAGCTTTGGAAAGTGTCGAAGAAGTTGCTCTCTCCCAAGAGCCTTGGTGAAGATGTCTGCTCCATTTTCTTCAGTAGGGCAATAGGTTATCTCCACGACCCCGTCCTCAATCAACTCACGCACATAGTGATACTGGATTTCTATGTGCTTCGTACGTGCATGGAAAACAGGATTTTTGGCGATGGCCATGCAACTTTGGTTGTCACACTTCAACTCTGTAGCCTCTTGTCCTTGTATTCCTATGTGCCATAGGATCCTCCTCAACCATACTGCTTCACATGCTGCAACGCATGCAGCTTTGTACTCAGCTTCAGTAGAAGATAATGCTACAGTCGGTTGCTTCTTACTGATCCAAGAGAAAATCCCTGATCCTAAAGAAAAGCAATATCCAGAAACTGATTTTCTGGTATCAATATCTCCTGCCCAATCTGAGTCACAGTATCCGGCAAGAGATGATCCTTCTTCATAAAGAATACCATAATCAGTGGTTCCTTTCACATACCTGAGTATCCGCATGCTTGCCTTCCAATGAGTTTGGCAAGGTTTATTAGAGAACCTGCTTACTACTCCAACAACATAAGAGATGTCTGGTCTGCTATTGCACAAGTAGATGAGACTTCCAACTAATTTCCTGTATCTTCCAATATCCACTGGAGGTGAAGTATCTTCAATAGATAATTTTGTGTTGACCTCCATGGGTGTAGAAATTTCCTTGCAATCCTCCATGTCGAATGCCTTCAATATTTGCCTTGCATACTTTTGTTGAGAGATGAAAATCTTCCCTGGTTCCTACCAAACTTCAAGACCTAAGCAATAATGCATTAAGCCCAAGTCTGTCATTTCAAATTCTGAACTCATGGCATCTTTTGTTTGTTGAAGAAGAGCATCATCATTTCCTGTAATCACAAGGTCATCTACATAGAGTACAAGCACAATTGTCTTCCCTCCTTTCTTTAGAACATACAAGTTAGCATCAGAAGCACATCTTTTGAACCCTAGATTCAAGAGATACTTATCTATCCGTTGGTACCATGCTCTAGGGGCTTGTTTTAGCCCATATAATGCCTTCTTCAGCTTACATACCTTGTTCTGTGAATGGGGAGCCTCAAACCCTGGTGGCTGAGACACATATACCTCCTCCTTGAGGTCTCCATTCAGGAATGCTGATTTAACATCCATGTGATAGACTGGCCAACGCTTATGTGCAGCCACAGCTAGTACTACTCGGATAGTAGTCATTCTTGCAGTCGGGGCAAATGATTCACAAAAGTCAATGCCTTCAACTTGTGAGTAGCCCTGTGCAACAAGTCTTGCTTTATATTTTTCTAGAGTACCATCAGCCTTGTACTTTAGCTTCCAAACCCACTTGGTGCCAATGACTTTACGCTTAGGGGGTCGATCCACTAGCTCCCAAGTTCCATTCTTCATGATATTGTTGTATTCTGTTTGCATGGCAGCCCTCCAATTCAGATCATGGAGTGCCTCTTCCACATTGCTTGGTTCCTTCGGTTCTTCTTGAATGAGATCAGCCATCAAGGCTGTGTTTACAATATGGGTGCTTGCCCGTCTCTGTTCCTCTATTCTCTGTGATCGCCTCGGTCCATCTGCAACCTGTTCTAGTGACTGTGGGATGGGGTTTGCAGAATCATAGAGCTGCCTCACCCAACGTGGCAATGGCTTTTCCACTTGGGTGTCGACAGGTTGGTGACTTTTAGACTCATCATCTGAAGATGATGCTTCCTTCTCTTGTGTAGAAGGGATAGCTCTTGGGCAAGGTTCATAGTGGATTGCCCCTTCGCCTGATGATAAAGTGGAAGCTCTCTTATCCTCCTCCACTGCATGTCGCTTCTCCTCCTTGAACACCACATCACGACTCGCCATGATCTTCTTAGCCTCAGGGTCATAAAGCTTATAAGCCTTCTTATCTTCGCTGTACCCCAGGAAGATACATTTGATGCTTTTTGGTTGAAGCTTGTTTCTCTCCCTATCTGGAACATGTACATAACATTCACTTCCAAATACTTTGAAATGGGAAACAGAAGGCTTTTTACCCGTGTAGGCTTCTTGTGGAGTCTTTCCATCAAGTGCCTTGGTGTAGCTTCGATTCAAGATGTAGACAGCAGTGTTGACAGCCTCTGCCCAAAACTGATTAGGCAAACCCTTTCCTTTCAACATGCACCTTGCCATCTCCATGATGGTTCGATTCCGGCGTTCTGCAACACCGTTCTGTTGAGGACTATGTGCCACTGTGAGTTGATGCTTGATTCCCTTACTCTTGCAGAAATCTTCAAACTCTATTGATGTGAACTCACCACCACCGTCTGTCCTGAATTTCTTCATCTTCTTCCCTGTTTCAATTTCAACAAGCTGAAGCCATTCTTTAAACTTACCAAAAGCTTGAGCCTTATCGCGAAGGAAGTACACCCACATCTTCCTGCTATAGTCGTCGACAAGTAACATGAAGTAGGAAGATCCGCCCAAGGCCTGTGTAGGCATTTTTCCGCACAAGTCAGCATGCACCAACTCTAGAGGATAGCTTGCCCTGTTCTTGCTTTCTTGTGGAAATGCCTTCCTCTGTTGCTTGCCCATCATGCAAGCTTCACATGGTTCCTTCATTTCTGCAATCGATGGTAGGTGTGCAACCATACCTCTGCGATGCATCTCCTTCAGTACAGGGTACAATTCTTCAAAAGTTAGTGGTTGAGGTCTGATTTGAGTGTTAAGAGCAGTTACCAGACCATCAAACTTAGGTGGACAAATTCGAAGACAACGTCGAGCTAGCTCTTCACTTGACTTTTGAACACCTGCTCCCGCCATTTGATCTCGTAGATTCTTTATGCGAGTGATAAACACCTCTGCAGTCTCCCCATCAGCAAACCGTTCTGCTGCAAGCTGATTCTCCAAGTTTTGAATCCGTGTCTGATTATGAGTTTCATATTGATTTCTCAATATGTTCCATGCTTCACATGCCTTCGTAGTATGCTGAATGAGAGTCAGAACACTATCAGAAGTACTTGTAACAAGAGCACAGAGTGCATCTGCATTTCTACGTTTCCAAGCACGTAGAAGATCAGCATCAAGAGGAATCATTCGACCAGGAGTATTTGGATCAGGTCTTTCTTGGGGCTCATGAAAAGTCCCAAGAACAGTCTCCAAAAGCTCATATGAATCAAGAATAGAAGTGATTTTGAACTTCCACAGGGTGTAGTTCGTACCATCAAGTTTACCTTCTGTGAAGGCTGGTGGCCGTATCCGCAATGTTGGGATGATCGGCATCATTGCTGCTCCTGCTTGTGCGCCACCTACTCCTGTTGATGAACCACCTTGGCCCCCAGTCGTAGATGATGACGCACCACTTGACATCTTCTCTCTTTTGTTGTTCAGAACTCTGCAACCTCTGCGTTTCTGCTTCTGCACCACTTAGAGCCTCCTGAGCTCTAATACCATGTAAGAAAATAACAGCACAGCGGAATAGACCTGTAGACAGAGTTGAGAGAAAAACACAGACAAAGATAGACGCAGACTGAGAGGTAGAGAACTCAAATTCTCAGATTGCAAAGCATAATGTAGTTACAATGATGGTGCTGTCCACCCGTGCGCTCCCACTGTGGAGCTTAGATGGCGATCTAGATAGACTCTAGATGAAGGGCTTACTAGTGCGCAATGCTGTATAAAGCTCAACCTGGGCTGTGCTTATATAGCTTTTACAAGGCGGTTCGGTATAGATAAACGTAGTCGGGAGATACAAATTAGTCGGTAAAATATATGATCCGACAATATCTCCACGACCAGAAGTCCTACCGTCTCGGCCCTACGGGCCGGGGGGATAGGCCCCCCGGACCCCGCAGAAGGGGGCAAGCCCCCCTCTGCACTCCCCCCATTAAGGTTCTATGGGGAAACCGCGTGACGCCACAGGGCCTTTATTTTCACCTTAAATGATAACCCAATGGCGTGGAAGTTTATGCCCTACCTAACCTGACGGCTAGGCTCACAAAGATCATCTATAACCATCAACGGTCACACATAGACCTCATCTAACTTGGAAGTTAGGGTTCCACAAATGTCCGGGCTCTCATAATGGCTTCTCCTCATAATGGGGGCCTTACAACTTATAGCACCATGGATCATTTGTGGTCACATGAGGGTGGAGTATTGAGCATATCTAACATATACTTGTCTCAAAGTGAGTACATATCCAAAGTACTTCACATGTTCAATATGCAAGGTGGAAAAGCATTGAGTACACCTTTACCCACATATGTGAAATTGAGCAAGGATGATTGCCCCAAATCAGATGAGAAACAGGAATTCATGACCAAAATTCCCTATCAGTCTGCGGTTGGTAGTCTCATGTATGCTATGGTAGCTATGAGACCAGACATTGCATTTGTAGTGGGAGTTGTGAGCAGATATATGTCTAATCATGGCAAGAAACATTGGGCAATGGTCAAGATGATTTTGAGATATCTGAGTTGCACTAAGGACAAGTGTCTATGCTTAGGTAGAGGGAAAGCATCCATTATTGGTTACACAGATTTTGACTATTGGTTGTGTAGACAATCGTAAGTCTACATCAAGGTACATTTTTCATTTTGCTAGAGGTGCTATCTCTTGGAGATCTTGTCTTCAAGAATATACAGCTGTTTCCACCACAGAAGCAGAGTATGTTGCAGTAAGTGAGCCATGTAAGAAAGCATTGTGGCTTGCTCGTCTTGCTTGTGATATGGGTTTACCTTAGCATGTACCTCATTTGCTCAGTGACAGTCAGAGTGCCATTGCTTTGGCTAAGAATCCCATCTATCATGCAAAGACCAAGCACATTGACGTGAGGTATCACTTCATTAGAGATTGCTTAGCTACTAAGCATATTATTTTTGAGAAGGTTCGCACTCGAGATAATGTTGCAGATGCTTTGACTAAAGCTCTACCACAGGATAGCTTTCGAGACTATTGTCATTTGATGGGGGTTACTTGATTCATGATCTTACACAGTCACTTGTATACTATGTAACATGCCCATCAGGTGAGAGGTATAGTTTGTATACTTACACTCAGGTATTCTTTATCATTCTTTATTTTTCTCTCGTAGTTACTTTGGCCATATTTGCCTTTAGTGGGAGATTGTTATCATTAGTGTCCATGTGAAAGGCCAAATGGCCACTGGACACTTCTTTGTATATGTTCTTTAATAAAACATATAGTGGCCTGGTCAGTCACAAACTGTACGTTCGACCGCACTTGTAATAGCTAAGAAGTTTGTTTTCGTGCTCCATGTGTACTGTGTTTCTCCTATGTATTCTATAGCCTTTGTGCGGAGTACTGTGTGCGGCCCTAGGAGCTCACTTTTCTACTCCGAGGATATCGTCATGAAGCTCTCAAGAAGGAGAGCGCACTGTGGTGCATCACCACAAATTACTTCAAAATGATCCTTTGTTTGGTGTCTCAATGATTGTGTTATCTAGCATTTTATCCATTTTTGTGTCTTCCACTTCAAAGGATTCCCTTACTTGATTTAGCTCGTCCCATTTACCATAATCATTTGTGTCACTTTTGATATCCATGTTCATGGGGGATGGTGCATGGTCTTCCTGAACTTCAGAAGATGAACTAGAGTTCACTAATCCCAATTCTTTGTATCTATGGAATTTAGTCAACTGCTTTCTCTACAAAGGTTCTGTATGAGTTTGATGATAGTGGTGCCCTTGTACTGGCAGGTTTACTTGTCCTTCCATAAATCTGTGAGTATCTTCCATGGCTTCTTTTAACTCCTCTTCCGTGATGGGCTTGGCTAGTTTGATTTTCGTTCTTGGGAGTACATGTATTCTTTTCAATGAAGGGAGTGCTTCTTCTGCCTTCAATACGTCTCTTAATCTCTTTGCACCTCTCATTCTGGGTTGAGAGCTTGTTCCTGCCTCGTCGGTCACCTTTACTCCCTTCTTCTTTCTTGGAATAGTGGACGGCTTTGCATACTTTGCCATTTCCATTGACGAAAGCATTTCCTTAAGGTACTCTCAAATACCTAACGCATGATAGATCAAAGTTGTCAATGTCACACTTCCATACAGGAACTTTTTCTTACCCCATTACTTCTTGGCTTTGAATAAGCGTTCTTGGAGGTATGGTGTCAGATTCGCTTGATTGCCAATTTGTTTGGTGGCATGAGACATTAGTTGTACTATAATTTTTGTGGTGTTGTGTAACGGTGCATGTTGGGAAAACAAAAATGTTGATGTATGAGCCTGACCTCCTCTTCAATGTCCACACAATTGATATCCACGAATGTTCGGGTCTTCGCTCCATGGCTTTCATCCTTAAGGTCGGTGTTTCCATCTTTCTACCATCCAAATGCTTCTTTAATCAATTTGTGCATGAATTGTATAATCACCCATTCTCCTTCTGCATCGAGAACTTTTGCTTCTGGTACTAAACGATTATTTAGAGTTCGTTGAGGTGTGTTCATAACTTGAGTACATCGTTGAAAATTCGGCTAATAAATGGGTAGCTTGAAGTACTTATGGATTCCTACTTTTGTCAACACATCCATGGTTGATGGGAGTTAATGTAAGACTTTAAAGTCCTCGGTCTGACCATCTGTCTGTGGATGATCACCACTACTCATTTTTAGTGACACTTTCAGTTTGTCAAATACGAACTTCCAGAAGTGTCCTGTAAATATGACATCCCTATCTGAGACTATGCATGTAGGTAACCCATGCAATCTGAAGACATGCTGGATAAACAACTCCGCTACCTGTGGAGCTTCTATCGTCTCCTGCATAGGTATAAAATGAGCCATCTTGCTCAGTCTATCTTTCACAACTAGGATTGTATCCCGCTTCCTTTGGGTCCGTGGTAACCCCACTATGAAGTCCATGGATATACTATCCCAATTATGATCTGGAACTTGTAAAGGATGTAAAAGACCTGGTGTCTTTATCCTTTTTGCTTTGTTGACTTGGCACATAAAGCATTGTTGAACATAGTATGGATATCTCTGGCTAATCCAGGCCACCAAAATGTTCTTCTAACAAGGTGTATTGTCTTGTCAACATCTGGATGTCCTGCACAAGGCACATCATAACTATCATGCATGACTTTTCTTCTCAAATCCCGAGAATCTGGTGTGCAAACCTTTCCTTTCCGTCTAACTATTCCATTCTCCTATGAGAAAGTGGAATATAGAATGGACTTTTTCGCTCTCCTAGGGGAAGAAACAGCTAAAACTGTCCCGTCTCCTATAATAGAGTCATCAGTGATGGCTTGAATGTGGATCTTCCACCTGTGCTTCCTATATCTCTTGAAGCAATGAGCTTTCTAAAACTATAAAGCTCATTTGATACATTATTCGTGATAATGCATCAAAAACTATATTTTGTTTGCTCTTCTATACAGGATTTCCATGTGAAACTCCTCCATGAGTGCAACCCAATGAGCTTGACTACCTCGGAGATCTGGCTGACTACAAAAAAATACTTAAGTGTATGGTGATCTGGGTATACCTTAAAGTCTATACCATAATGATAGTGTTTCTAGACTTTAAGTGCATACAACTCCTATTCATGCACTGGCCTAACATCTTGGCCCAAAATTGTCCCTATGGCTTATGCCACTAGCATCTGTCTTTAACTCAAAGAGTTTCTGTGGATAACCACTTAAAGTCCTAGAAATGACCATAGCTGCCTCTCATCCTGAGGAGTATGCCAAAGTAAGATAACTGAAACCTTTTTGGGATCCATCAGAACCCAATCAATAGATACTCTATCCTCGGAAGAAACAACTAAGTCTTCTCTAGATTAACTGAGTCTTATCATGATCTCTTACTCTAATATGATGGTAGCCACTTATGAAATCTATTTTACTAAATACAACGGCTCCACCTAGAGTGTCTAAAAGATCATTTTTCACTGGCATAGGATATATGTGTCTGATAGCAATCTTATTGAGTGCTGGATAGTCGATGCACATCCTATAAAATCTGTCTCTCTTCTTCATTAGAAGAACTGATACTACAAAGGGTGAATAGCTGGATCTAATCAACCCTTTTCTGTAATTCTTTCAAGTACAACTCTTGGAATTCTGTTCTCACTTTCGCTGAAAGTGCTGAAGCACTCCAACTAGAGTCTCCATGACTATATGAATCCATCTCAACATACGACAAATACATGAAATAAAGAAAATAGATATACTTACAATCAATTTTGAGCAACTTGGTAGCAGTCACCAATCGCATCTCTTGGAGATCTAGTTCTCCACGGATCAGTAATCTCCTTCCCTCATGCTCAAACTGATACACATGCGAAGCAAAATCAATGATTGATTTCTTCCTCGCATGCCACTTCTTACTAAGAACTATGTCGAATCGAGCTAATCTCGCTATCTCAAAGTCCAATCTGTCCTCATACGACTGGGTCTGAATAGGAAGATCAACTACTCGTCTATCCCAAGTCTCAGTTCCCTTCCCGTTGGCTAGCTCTACGGTATAAGTATAATCTGACTGTACCATGTCTGAGCGTAATCTCTTGATAATCAGGAACTAATAACATTATGAGTCGAACCTGTGTCAAAGAGTACCTTGACAGGCTATCCTGCCACGACTCCTCTCATGAGAATAAGCTCAGTATCTGGGAACTGGTATCCTTTCTGTGCCACTAGCGAAAGCACAACATCTGGCACAGTCGGAACCTTTTTAGTGACCGTCATGGCCACTATGGGAGATGATAATGGAGATGGGGAATCCCCAAACTCATCCTCACTCCCACCTCCTGCCTGAGTCAGATTTATGACTATGATGGCTGCTATTTTTTTCTTTTTAGGGCAATCCTTATACAAGTGCTGCCCTAAGCAACCATAGCACAAACCCTCTTTCATTGCCTTCTCTTTGTGCTGAGGGGTAAGAATAGATCGGTTATATGCCCTCTTAGCTAGAGCAGACGCTTTTCTCTTTCCTCCTGAGACTATCTGGATCATGTGCACTTGCTTAGCCTCCCTAGAAGGTTGTGCACTAACCGAACCAGGAGTCGAAGAATAGAAAGGTCGGCTAACCCTAGTCCATGGGGACCTCTGGCCCTAGGAACCTGTGATCCTGTGGCCATCCTCATAAACCAAGGCCATCCATGTGGCATGTGCCAAAGACTGACACCGCTCCTTCCTCACTAAAGGTCAGATAGTTTCTCTGAGTCCCAAAACAAACTTGTGGACTTGAAGAAATTCTGGAATGGTATCAGGTACTTTAAGAAGCACCTCTCTATACCTATCTGCATATTCCTGAACTGATTGGTTCTTCTGATTGATGAAGAACTAGGTGTCTAATGCTCTAGACCTTTCATCAGGTGGTACAAAATTGTTATAAAATAGGATTTTAAATTGATCCCATGTCCTGGCCTCCTTCTTGTCCTGCTCTATCTTACGCCACCACCTATGTGCGACGTCCATAAGGTTATAAGTGGCCTGCTGAATCTTGTGCCTATCATCAGTGATGTGACACAGATGGAAGCACTGTTCCCACTTGCTGAGCCACTGCTCAACCGCGTCAGCAGTCCTAGCGCTAGTTGAGCCATGATATCTTGGCGACTTAAAATCCTTAAGCTGCCATCTGGCTTCTCTAACTAAGATGCTATCTCTAGGGACTTCTGAAGTTTGATGCTCATCTAGAGCATCTACCTCCATCTTTGGCAAAACAGAATTGAGTGGCTCTTCTTCTTTCTTGGAATCATGCACATGTTCCAAGATATTCTAAAGAGAACTCTCTAAGAATGAAATTCTATTATTCATAGCTTGAATTGGATCAACTGGAGGTTCTGGCATAAGGGTATCTCTCCTAGTAGGTGATGATGGTTCAGATTCCATGCTAGGACTAAAGGCAAGTAACTTTTTCTTTTGGTTTTCTCTCTTAAAAAAAAAAAAAAAATTATACTAATCAATCATATATACTAGTGGCAAGTGGAAAAAGAACCAATCAAAGCTTCTCAAATTCTTTTGGTATTCGTGAAGCATCCAATTGAAGAACGAAGAGTAGAGTATCGACTCCCCTTGGTTTGTGGATCGCATATGCCTTCAAAAAGTGCTTCGTTGATGATGCTTGATGAAGAGCAGTCCACTTTCACCCTCTGTGTTCTAGAGAGGACAATAGGTGAGACAGATTAACGAACCCAAACCCTCCCCTCCACAACCGTTGAATGATTCTGTTCAATCCTGCCTTAATGTCAAATTACCCACAGACAGCGACCGTGGACATCATAAGCACGGATACAACCGTCGAATGAAGAGGAGAACGTAAGATAAACACATTGCAGTCTGATGCAACTGCAGGAAAGAGAAGAAGATGGGGTGAGAAGGTAGATGAGGTTCGTGTTCTCAAACGCGCTGGGTTCTCCTCTAAAATTAGCTAAAAACTAGGCTCTAAAACCAAATGTGAGACTTTTCTCAAAAAAAAAACATGCGAATGATGTGTGTGCCACTCTCCTCTCATCCATTTATATCCTCTTGTATCTCAAATAGCAGAGATCTGGAATGATCTAGTGTCGCCATGTGGCCAGCATGCAACAGTCATCCCCACTAACCATCAAATACCTTAGGATATACCCCCGAGCTTAGGACCTTGGCTAACTAGCCCTCGTCCCACACACACACATGGAATGGTCTCTGTAGACCAATGTCTTACAGATCATCTTCCTCCTTATGTATGCAATTCCATTGTAGTGGGGGCACATCCCTATATGAAAATGTGTATAAAATTATCTTGGTGGTGGTCCCCTGATGTTGGAGGTATAATGGATCTCTTCCCCAATCTTGTACTACCATGAGTTGTCTCATAAAAGGTCTTACTAATATCATTTTGTAATCATTGGCCTTTCCAAATTGACATATAGCTAGCATGTGTTTGAATTCTATGTCGTAGGTAGTCAACTTAATCATCTCCAATATTCCTAGGGGTCTTTCCACATGGCCATCCGCTAGTTGAAGCTTCATATGTGTTGGTCGTAGGGCTAGTATTCCCCATTTCTCCCAAATCTCTTTGTTGGCTATGCCTACACCCACTCCGGTGTCTAAAATGGCTTTAGTCATGTATTCGTTAAATATGATAGATAACCATTTATTTCCTTCATCTCCTTCACTAAATTCTCCAACTCTGTCAATGGATTTGAATGGTATATGGAACTTTACTTTCTCCTCTTTCCTTTGTACTATTCTCAAATGTCCTGCTAATTGCTTCCACAATTGTGGTTTGGCTCGTAGTAATTGTTCTACTGTCAAGAGGCATTGTACCTTAGCCTTGTTGAGCTCTGCTAAATTGTGTGGTCTTATCTAAAGACCCGTCTTCTTTACCCTGTATTGTAGGAGCATGGAAGATTACAGATCCTTTCTCATATTCTCCCATATAATTTGGTAGCATGGAAAAGCTATGCACTTCTTCCCTATTTCGGTCTAAGTTGGAAGCTTCTTCATATGCTTCTTCTAAATTGGGTATAGTTTGGGTTTCCCCAATGTTTAGTTCATCAAAGGGTGGACTTGAACTCTCATTCTTTTTCCATCATTCTTCCTAGATCTTGGCCCATAAGTCTTGTGGCCAATTGGCCTCTAGTTCTAGAGTTGTAGAAATCTGTTCGGCTTGGTTACTCAGTTGCTCTTCTTCATTATGTTTCTCCTTGGGCATTCTTGTTTGTATTTGATTGTTACCTTCGATACATTCATTGAATTGGCTCTCAAATATTCTTGTCTCCACAAGGACTGGGATAGACTTTTCTAAAGTGGTTTGAGCTATCTCTATGAGCTTTTTGCATATTGCCAATCTCTCTTTTTCTAGCTCTCCTTGTGGATAGAGTTTCTCATGTTGTTCTATATTTGGTCCCATCATGATTTTGGCTTACTAAGCTTTCAACCACATGTCTAGGTCTTCTGGCACTAGATCTGCTAGAATTGATCTTGGCTTGTCTGGCTTCTTGGTTTGGGACTTATGTGATGTGTCATCTTGCACTTCTTGTTCTTGAGGGTTCGTACTTTCTTTTACATATTTCTTGTCCTCTTTAATTTTCTTCTTTAGCCATTTATTCCTGAGTTTTTCCCTTATAGTCTTCCAACTTTGCATTTTCTTCGTTTGGTTACTTTCTTGTGGGTCTTTCGAATATTCTACTATCTATACCTTTGGTCCCAGGCTCTTATCCTTTTCATGTTTCGAATATGATTCTTTCATCACTTGTCCTTTGTCTTGGGCTCGAGTAATGTCTTTTAATGGTACTATGTATTCTTTATCACTTCCTGATGTCTTTTAATGGTACTATGATTCTTTATCGATTCTATCACTTCTATCACATTGATCTGAGTAGTAATAAATGAAGAGCCAATCTCAGATAATAAATGAAGAGCCAATCTCAGGTGTACCCGATGAACCCCTTGATGGTCATCTGTTTCATGTCAAAGCAAAAGTCACATGGTATGCCGATCTGGTAAATTTCCTGTGTATGCCCAACTATCCCCCGAGAGCCACCAAAGAGAAAAGCAAAAGCTATTGTCTTTGGAAAAATATCATAGCATTATTGGTGGTCAACTTTATCGATACTTTCTTCACGAGAGCATCTACCGAAGATGTCTGGAAGAAGAGGAGGAAAAGATAGTTTAAAAAGCTTTGCATGATGAACCTTGTGGTGGACACTTCGAAGGCAATCTGATGGCTAAAAAAGTACTCTTGGCAGGGTATTGGTGGCCAACCCTGTTCAAGGATTGCCATGCTTATTGTAAAAAATGTGTCAAGTGTCAAAGGATGGGTAAGCCTACACTGACACATGTAGCTCCTCTCACACCTATTTTGGCTCTAAAACCTTTCAAGAAATGGAGGATCGACTCCTTGGAACCCATCGATCCTCCCTCAAGACATAGATCAAATAGATACATCTTGGTATGTACTGATTACATCACAAAATGGGTAGATGCCAAAGCTCTTAAGATAGATCGGGCCATTGGCATGGCAAAGTTCTTATATGAATAGATAATCACCTGATTCGGATGTCCATTGGAGATAGTAAGCGATAGGGGGTTGCAGTTTGTCAATGGACTGATTGAGGAGCTGACAGACCTATATAAAACCAAACATAGAAAGAGCACACAAATTATCCAAGGGCAAATGGCAAGGTCAAACTCATCAACAAGATACTCTAACAGATCTTGACAAAGACAGTGGCCACTCATAGAAGAGACTAGGACAAATGGCTTCTAAACGCCTTGTGGGCATATCAAACATCTTATCGAGTAACCACTAAATGCACCCCATTTACACTAGTATATGGAGAAGAGGCCATTTTCCAGTCAAAAAAGAAGTCCCGATGTTAAAGGTAACCATAAAAGCTAGATTAGTAGAGGAGATATCATTGAAAGAAAGATACACTCAATTGGTCAAGTTAGAGGAGAAAAGAATTCTAGCACAACAAAGCCTCAAGAGGATTTAAAGAAGAAGAAAGGACTAGCATGACAAAAGACTCAAAACATATGCAATCAAAGAAGATGATCTAGTTCTAGTCTATGATAGTAAGTACTACCGATTTCATGGAAAACTACATGCTAGGTGGGTAGGCCCATCAAGGGTGGTTGAAGTTAATCCAAATGGCTCCTTGCAAATCCAAGACATAAGCGAAGAAAATACCTCAGTAAAGGTCAATGTGCTTCATGTGAAACTCTACTATAGCCAGAAGAAGCAAGCAAAATTGAGTAGACGAGTAAGAGAGAGGGATGGTATCCAAGGAAGGAAAATTTCTATATATGTATATAGTTTTCTTGCTTTCCTTGTAATTGAGTAAGTAAGATCTTTATCATATTATTTATATTATTGTTAAAATTATCATTATTAAAAAAAATCTAAACAAATGCGTTGAAATGTAGTGATCCTTAGGAGTTAGGAGACAGATGGCAAACTACATAACCCACACATACTTGTACAATCTCATGGTGTACTTCTCGGATTAGTGCTAGAAAGCATGGATATAGATGGGGAAGCTTGAAAAATGAATATGACATAGAGGAAGCATGTTGGTTGGTGAGTTTTCTAAACCAAGACCTAGGTGTCAGTTTTTGCACAGTAGGTAGATATTATTATTTTGACTCCTCGCAAGAAATGCCTAATGAGGAGAATGATATCACTTGGGCTTGGGCAGATCTCTTGACGATAGGTAGTGATGATGGAGCTCCTAAAGTTGAGCTTGAATCACCCTAGGAGAGGTGTCCTGACATGTGCATGAGGCAAGGCTACATGAGAGGTCTAAATACACGCACCCTATGATCATCCAGGATAGGTATAGGAGAGACCAAGGTGCAGCCATTCATATTTACCTAGTGATAAGTCAAATCTATTATGCATATGTAGGATCTATGACTGAGAGAGTGGGGGTAAGGAGAAGGTTAATCCATCAAAGGCAAAAAATATGTATTTTTGTATGAATGTGTGGGAAAGTTGGGGTAAAATCCTTTATGTCTCTCCCTAATTCTCAAGAAATTGGAAAATTATTATATATAAAAAAAAAGAGACAAAGAAAAACAATTCTGTTGTCTGTGTTTGTGCCAATGTGCTATGGTGGGCTAGTAGGTAGGTGGAATCATCCAAGCTAGGTGGTTGGGACCATGAGCCATAGTTGGTTTTGCCATAGGCTTGGAATGATGTTCGTGTTCTAGATATGTGCCATAGCGGGTTGGTAGGTAGGTGGAGCCATCTTGGCTAAGAGGTCAAGACCACGAGCCACATCTAGCTTCACTATGGGCTAGCTTCTATATGTTGTATGTATCTCTTGATGCTATTACATTCAAGTGCTGCTTGAAACCTTGTGAAACTATTGATGCAATGGACCTGGGCAATGAAATATACATGGAGATTTTGAGGAGAGGAGGCATCCTTGTTAGCTACCATCAAAGAAGAAGAGAATAGTAGAATTGAATTCAAGAACCATAGAATTGTATGGAGATGAAGTGACGACAATTCTTATTATGGAGTCTTGTATAAATCATTTTAGCAAGGATTGGTTCTCGAAAGAATTCTACAATGATAAGTGTTAAGTTTCCTAAACCCAAGGGAAAGTGCACATATACGATGAGAACTTGTTCACCCTTCTGGTGTTAAGTCAACTTTTCATATTCTAAGTCTTCGATTGTATTCGAATGTATTTGTGTAAACGAGAGGAATGGGAATCGAAGCACGGTCATATATGGATTCCTAACTTTGATTATCAACCCTTGCAATCTCACCTTTTCCTTACTTACCTTCTCTCCATGTCTCCTGCTCTTCTTCTATTGCTACTCCTTTCTCTCACTCGCTCTCTCATACTGCTTCACTTGCTCTTCCTTCCTTTTCCACTTATACCCACTTCTCCCGGACACTCCCTAGCACATATGCCTGCACTCCCAATCCCCTTACTTTCTCACACACTCCCCTTTCCCATCACTCTTTTTCTTGCTCTCTTTTGCCCTTTCTAGTTTCTCACCTGAACACCAAAATTTGAAACTCACACCAATTCATAGTCCACAACTCTTATTAACTTAGATGTTGAAAAGCATGGGTTCATTTATCCTCATCATTTCTCGTGTCAACACGTATTTTTGAGATGGCGTCCATATTTACATGAGCAAGTAGATTTATGTGTTCACCCCCCAGAAACTTAAAGCATGGTTCACGATTTCTTTCCTAATATAAGACTCTTTTGAAAAAACTTTTTGATCGTTTATGACGCACTATTGAACTAAGAGTGTCTTAATTGGAGCTTTCACAAAAAAAAACAGGTCGTTCCAGTTTACTCCCTTTTATGCACAACAACCAAGGTGCAGGCAGTTCCGGATGTCCTAAGTCTAAAGGTCATGTAGGGAGGATATGAGCATCTCTCAGGTTTGCAAAAGAAATCATCCCTCTTTTGATACTGAGCCTCCAGACGAGGAGCTAGTCTCACAACAAACTATTTCAGGTCCTTGCATTACAAATAGATGACGGTTTAGAGGAAATCAAGCGAGTATTATTCATTTGCATAGGAACATAGAACAACAAAAAACAATCGAAACGAAACTATGTTGCCTATTGACGTTGCCTTGAGCGAGACATTCAAGATGCATTCCCAATTGTAGTATGATATGCTCACTAGCCCCCTCTATTGCATAGAGGGAAAATTACTCTGTACGTTTTCTAAGTATTTATGAAGATGAATGTGTCCATTTATTCTCCATGAAAATCTCTCAAGGACACTTCCCTACCCTCATCACATATTCATGATAATTAAGGATTCTCCACATTAATCTTCCCCTACTGCTTACATATAGAAACCCCTATAGCAAGCACCATATCTGATTCGGGACCCTCTCCATAATGAGACTAAACACAACAACCTACATACCTTGATGGAAGGTTTAAGAAATTAATCACCATTCCCAGCAATTTCAAGCACGCACTATGATGTACTGTTAGTAGAGGTGCAACAAAAACAAGGCAAAACATAGCAAGATCCTTTCGGTTTGCCGCAAGACACACATATCAATAAATATATTATCTCAGAACCATTTTATCGGATGTCAAACCAAAAGTGCACAACTTTGACATGTATCATATGGAGCACCATGAATCCTCAAACGCGAGCATACAGAAAAATAAGGTTATGCATTAAATCTGCTTACATCCGGTTTGTTCAGTCCCTGTTGTTAGCACGATTGGATGTGATGATAGCTGGCGATTGATATCGAACGAGTCGACCTTGAACAACAGAGATGTAGTCGCATCAAGCTCAATCGGGGGTAGTCTTGATCGCAACCATTGTCGGCATTGGAGGCATGATAGAGTGTGTGTGCGTGTGACCTCTCTGTGTCTTCCTGCCAGAGAGCCTCCACAATACACCCTGTTCTTTGATTATCTGCCAAAACGTTCTCTCCCTTCAGGACACTTGATTCCGTACGCTTTCACTCCATTGCTCTGTCCTCTTTCCTCAAAAAAATCCGTGCAGAGCTGCTCCCTCCCTCCGGAACCTTTTTCAGCTACACCCCTCTTTGATGTTGTCCGTTCCCGAGACTTGTCAGCTCTCAGTCACCGAAGGCCCATGATGCATCCAACGTATAGAAGCTCGTGCGCACATACCTCCTAACCCTCGAATAGAGAAAACAAAAGCCTCCGCTGTTGTCCTCGACTCCTCAACAGCCATCGACCTCCTGTCCTGCTGGGTATTCCCTCGCCAATGAGAGAGAGAGAGCCTGCAAAAACTTGCTCACAGTAAATGTATAGGGAAAAGATGCCTGGATTGCTGGTGGAACAACTGAACCCCCAAATCCCTATAATTATGGAGCTAGTGAAATGAGAGCTAGAAATTTCGTCTCAATGCAAAAGAAGGTAAGAGCCAAACCACTGCACTGAAGTCTTGAATTTGATATCTGTGGTCATAAGAAACATGCAAGCTTGCCCAGATTGAGTGGACTTTCAGAGGCAGGTCACCTTGGTTTGAAATTCCCACAATAACCTCAGCCAGTTCACCAGCACGAGTACCTTTCTCAACATCTTTGGGGAATAAAAAGACAGTATGAACCCCTAGTGCTGATAGGATCTCTAAATCAAAAAAATCCTCAGAGGAATCTACAACCAGCGCATCACTTATGACATCCTTAACAACATCATCATCTACTTCTTCACCATCTGATTCACCTGCTCACCAAATCACGGTGAAATGAGAAACACCATCAATCGGGGGGAAAGACTTCACCATGAAATTGACAGGGGATGCGCTCTTCTTCCTTCCCTAGACTGGAATTCCTTCTTTGTATCCCTTCACACTGCTTCAAACACCGACTACCAGGTGGTAGCTCGGTTCTGTATTTCCTCCTCCTTTTTGTGCCTGCACACGGGGCAAAGCAGAGAGAAGCCCCCCAACCGATGCACTGGTGTGTCCTCCTCCTCTGAAAATACCTCCAAATCTTTTTGCTCTACGAGTGCTTCCTCCCCTTTCTGTGGCAAAAAAAAACAGCCGCCATCTCCTCCCCTCGACTGCTCTGAGTGTCCTCCTCTTCAGCCCCCGTTCCTGCTTCACGAAAAATTCCCGAATCCCTCGAAAGAACAGAACCACGAAAAAAGAGAGCCCCAATCTCTACACCTTTTCCTTCTTATCCCCCCTTTTTCTTGCCCCCCCCCCCCTCCCCCCGTTGAGGATAAAAAAACTCCTCCCTGCAGCTGCGAATCCCGACCCTCTGCATCGTCAGAGGGCATACCCCCCTTTTTTGATAAGTAAAGGCAAAAAAAAAAACCACCATGTCCCAGCTGCCCTTGAGAATTATGGCAAAAAAACAAACAAAACCTCCGAAATTCTGCACCCAACAACGGGAAGCGGCCCATTTGTCTGTCAAGGAAAAACGGAAAGCTCTTCACGTGCTCCATTTGGTAGAATACTGGACCTAGAGTTCTGAATCTTTTTAAGCTTAGTATCCCTCCCTTTAATGTTTTCCTGCCATGAGTGTATGCTCTGAACTACACCTGCAACCTCTGATGAAGATAAGCTCATAAATCGCTCTAATCTTTTTAGCTTGGGAACACTGGTGCAATTCTTTATCTTTTCATATCTTGAAGAGATCATTACCCTTCCCCCATTCTCGATTGGCAAGCCATTCTCTCTCAACCAGAGACTTGAGTTCCACAGTACTTTCGTGTCTATCCATGTTTTGATTCATGCTTTCTTCGGCAAATTCAAGAGCTGGAGCTGCCTTGTCCATTTCTTTGCTAGTCACATTCTCCTATACAATTATCCCCCTGGGCCACATACTTATCCCATCCTTCATAGTACTCCGTTCCACTTCGAATATATGAACTTCATGAACTTTGATACCATCCTCTTCCTGTATTGCAGTCTGACATGATTTCTTGACGTTTGAAAGCCCTTTGTCCCTCCCAATCTTTGAACATGATGACACTAGCCATAATTGTCACTAATGTAAACATTGCATAATACATGGGCGAGACAATTGCTGTGTTGACTGTGTCGAGTGCCTTATTGAGATAGACCATCTGTGTAAGCACGTATGTGGTAACCACCCTAACAAAAGGTCATATCTCCAAGTATTGCCTCCCTTGACAGCGTTCCTCTTGACCCAGAAGTCGTCATGTAGTCCCCAAATAATTCCCATCAATCATCTAATCACTCTTCAAGTACTTGAAATCTAACATATTTTCCTACCAAATAGAAGCACATTAGTGCATAAAAAGCAACCACTTCCTGAGCTAACAATAAGCTTACTGCTTATGAGAGTGTTGAAGATCATAGTCTTCATCAAGTTGATGGAGTCAAGCAAACATCAATGATAGATTCTGTTCTTGTGCTAATATCACTGTTGGATGGGATATCAAGGAAAGAAAGGATGGGGATGATAGTAGCTGCAATGAAGGAGGAGTCAAAGTTGCTTTAGCTCACGCAAAGAGGCTGGTAGAGAGTGTGATTATTCCTCTAGATATTGGGATAATTACTTCATCTGGGGCACAATTTGGGGTTTGAAAGATAATGCAAGGTGAAGAAAAGGAATTGAAGAATATAGAGGTAAGCACTATAGATGGGTTTCAAGGTCGAGAAAAAGAGGCCATAATAATCTCTATGTTTAGATCAAACATTAAGCAAGAGATTGGTTTTCTAAGTGGTAAGAGGCCTAAATGTAGCTGTCACAAGAGCTTTAAGACAATGCTAGTTGGTGTGTGACACTGAAACTGTTAGTACTAATGCTTTCTTGAAAAGGCTTGTGAAATACTTTGAGGATAATGGACATTATCTCAGTACCTTAGAATATGTGACTTAATCCTTCTGCATAACATTATTTATGAATTGGCTCGGGAGATATTGACTTAGCTTTTAGATGAATCTCACAAGCTATCTTGAATAATCAATTGAATTCGATCACTTCCCATGCCATGTGATCGGGCTCATTTTGAAGAGGAAATAGGTAAAATTAGGTTTCCCATGTTGTAATTTGACATTTGTATATATGATAGTGTGAGTAAGTAGTGGCTTACGTAACACTTTACACATGTTGTCTAATCTTTCTCTATCTTTCTCTCATCATTTGTATGATTAAGTATGGTATGTTCATGTTTTGTCAATATTGGAAGATTGCTAGAATTTGTGTTGTTGATCCTGGACCTATGGAACTTGGACCTATGGTATTGAGCTTGAGGACACTAGAAACATTGTAATTTATAATTATAAGGATCAAACTTTGTCTGAGTTAGAGATATGGCACAAAAGATTAGGGCAAATTGGTGAGAGAACATTGAAGCAGATATGTAGAGATCAATGTGTACTTGGGATACCTAATGTATCCAAGAAACATATGATCTATAAATGTGGGGCATGTCAGTTTGGTAAATCACATAGGTTACCCTTTATAAAGAAAGGCTATATACATGAAGATTATTTGGAACTTGTCCACACAGATGTGTGGGGACCAAGCAAGGACCCTTCAATTTGAGGCTCAAGGTACTATGTGTCATTTATTGATGATTTTTGTAGGTGGACTATCTTGTATTTCATGAAACATAAGGATGAAGTGTTCAGTTGTTTCAAGAAGTATCTTGCACTTGTGGAAAATGAAACAGGAAAAATCTTAAAGAGGATAAGGTCAGACGGAGGAGGTGAGTACTTCTCCAATGAGTTTGATGCATTTTTGCAGGACAGAGGTATCAAAAGGGAGATCACTACTAGATATACTCTTGAGAAAAATGGAGTAGTAGAGAGGAGGAACAAATTGATTGTGGAAACAACTAGATCAATGCTAAATGAAAAGAAGTTGCCAAATTACTTGCGGGCAGAGAGTGTTTCTACTACCACTTATCTTACTAACATGTTACCTTCTAAGTCCCTTGATGGGATGCCCCCCTATGAGGCATGGCATGGTAGGAGACCATCACTTGAACATCACAGAATATTTGGTTGTGTCGCTTGTGTGCATGCTCCATCTCAAATCAGAGGTAAGCTAGACCCTAAGGCTGAGAAATGCATCTTCATAGGGTATGATATAAATAAAAAAGGATACAGGTTTTATAATCCATCCAACAAAGGATTTATGGTCAATAGAGATGTTATGTTTGATGAGAATGATTCTTGGTTTGAAAGTGAATGCAGGAAGGTCAAATTGCCATATGACTTGGAAGAAGAATTTCCAAGCCTCACCAAGGAGGAGCCAAGCACAATTGAAGACATCAAATCAGATGATGAGGACACCATCAACTTGGAAGAATTTAAAGCATGGAAATCAAAAGGCAAGTTCAAGATGAAGAGGTTGGAGGACATACCTGAGTCATCCAACCAAGCCTTAAGGAGATCACAATGAGAGAGTAAGAAGCCAATCAGATATGGGTATGATACTTCATTAGGCACTGAGCATTCTATTTATCTTGCTAAGGATTCATAACTTGAAGAACCTTCTTCATATGAAAAAGCAAGTACCAAAGCAGAATGGAAGGAAGCTATGGATGAAGAAATAGAAGCACTCCAAGAGAATGACACTTGGGAGCTAGTACCCAAGAAAGCATCAATGAAGGTAATTGGTTCTAGGTGGATTTACAAAATCAAAAGGAACTCAGATGGATCCATAAACAGATACAAAGCTAGGCTTGTGGCTAAGGGTTTTGCACAAACCCAAGGAGTAGACTATGAAGAAACTTTTTCACCACTGGCTAAGATGCCAACCATTAGAGTATTGGTAAGTGTAGCTGCATCCACAAATTGGAATATGTATCAACTAGATGTGAAAAATGCTTTTCTAAATGGGTGGATTTCAGAGGAGGTTTACATGGCTCAACCTCCTGGCTATGAAGATCCAAGCAAGGTAAATTAATATGAAAATTGAAGAACGCTCTTTATGGTTTGAAGCAAGCACCTAGGGCATGGAACCATAGGTTAATAACTTATCCTTAAGACCAAGGATTCATGATGAGCAAGGCAAATTCTTCTCTGTTTTTCAAGAGGAGTGATTCAAAAATGATATATTTATGTGTATATGTGGATGACATCATTCTTACAGGTAGTGATGCCAATGGCATCAAACAAATAAAAAACCAGATGATGCAGGAGTTTAAGATCAGTGACCTAGGGTTTCTAAAATATTTTCTTGGACTTGAGTTAGTATACACTAACTCTGGAATCTACATCACTCAAAGGAAATATGTGCAGGACATGTTGAAGAAGTTCCACTTGGAGTCTAAACTATGCAATATTAACAAGGATTGAAATATGTTATGGAGTAAGTGTTCTTAGCCAATTCATGCATAAACCTAGAGCACCTCACTTGGAAGCTGCTAAAAGAATTTTGAAGTATCTTAAAGGTACTCAAAATCAAGGTCTTTACTTCCCATACACATCAGATTTGGATATAAAGTTGTACTCAGATGCAGATTGGGCAGGATGTAAGGATGATAGAAGAAGTACTTCTGGCTATTTATCTTTTGCAGGTGATAAACCAATCTCATGGTCTTCAAAGGAGCAACCAACTATTGCTCTATCCTCAACATAGGCTGAATACAGGGGATTAGCAAATGCTACACAAGAAGCTATTTGGATTAGATTGCTCTACTTTGGGACTTCACACTCATTCACCTATGATCTTTGGTGATAATACTAGTTCTTTGCATCTTGCATCCAATCCCATTTATCATGCAAGAATAAAGCATATAGAAGTGCATTATCACTATGTTAGAGAGGAACTCTTGAGCAAAGAGATTCAACTAGCATATGTATCTACAAATATGCAGTGTGTTGATTTGTTAACCAAAGTACTTGATGGTACTAAGCTTTGTAGGTTTAAAATTACTAAGCTTTGTAGGTTTAAAACCATGATTGGATAACAGGATCTTCAAGAAGATTGATGAAGCAATGCAAGCCAAGATGTTTGGCTTGAGGGGGAGTTTTTGGTGCAAATGATCAAGATGTTTGGCTTGAGGGGGAGGTTTTGGCTTGAGGGGGAGTTTTTGGTGCAAATGAAGACAGTATGTGCAACTATGACTTGATGAACCATGTGAAATGTAGCTTGTAACCACTTGATCAATTACCATTTGTAAAAGATTAAATCCTTGAAGAATCTTGTAAAAGCTTGTATCTCGTGGATTTAGGAGGAATATTGGTTACGAATTAAGGATGAGAGAATAACTCCTAAAACAAAGGAGCCACTTTTAGTTGGAGCCAAGTTTGAATTCAAATTCAAACTTAGAAGAAAAACTCTTATAAAAAGATCTTTGTAAATCTCACGGCTATGTGTGGCCTCATTCAGAGCTCTCTCCTTGATCATTTGTAGAAGCTAAGTGGCTCACACCATAGCTCACTCAATTGATCATCATTGAGCATCATTACAATGCCAATGATCTTGTACAATTATGTTTTATAATACATATAGTTCATTGAACATCTCTATCTACTTCTCTGCTATGACTACTCAAAATAGTCAACTTTCCCTGATCATATCTCAATGAATTCTCAACCATTGTTTATAATCTTTGGTTTTTTGAACCAACTTGAAGTCCAATTTGTGCTATTTAAATCTCAAAGCATTTGGTTCAGGCATCTGGGAGAAATCATCATTGAAGTGCTCACTGGTCATCTACTCGTTAGTCCCTAAAAAGTCGGGGGTATGCTTTGGTTTGCTAAACTCATTTCTCAGAGCATAGTTGATCATTTTAGATGATTCCACTTGCAATCATTAGCTATCTAAGTTAATTGAATTCCCTGGAGCACCTCTTACGGGATTGTCCCAAGAACCCAAACAATGGGCCAAAGATCACTCCTATTAACATCATTGGGTTTGTAGTAGACTCTATTGGAAGTGTGACATCCATTGCCCCAATGCAAGTAGTCATAAGAACTTAGGCATTACAACAAAACGAAGGCTTAGGACATGAAAAGAGTTTTGAGGTCAGTGAGACTGAGAGTATAATTAAGAAAAGGACAAGATCTTGGAAGGATAGCCATGAGCAAATGAAGAGACAATAATCTAAGAAAATGAACAAACTTGAGGAAAGCCTAAGAGAAACAAAGGCCAAGATAGTTGAAATCACCTCTCAAATGCACTCTGACACATCAACACCACCACCATCCCATCAACTTCTAATCCACCACATTTTAATCCTCCTCATATAACCCCACCACCACCTAGAGTAGGCTAGCAGACCCCACTCCTGAAGACTTAGAAATAATGCTCAAAGCATATCAAACCAGAATCCAAGAAGGGCCAAATGTGACTGATCATGAAAGATCTAGATCTGACCTAGAGATTGAATGAACTAAGCTTTATGCTAAGATGGTAGAATTGGCTCAAACCATGTTTGAAGCTAGTCATCTTTTCAATTACTCTAGTTTAGCCAAGAATCAATTGCATTTTGATGGACTGACAGAAAGATTTGAGAGTTTAATTGCAAAATTTGGAAAGGAAGCCACCTCCCAGGCTAAGGACAAGGTAAGTGAAAGAATGAGCATTCCTCCCAAGGAAGCTTATGTGCCTAATTCCATTGAGCCAGACACCTCTTCTTCTATGAATTGGTATTCACAAGAATTCCCACAAGATATTCAAGAAGAGAAATGGGAAAAATAAAGAAAACATCCTCCTCCCATTGAACTAGTGGATGACTTACATGACCGATTCCCACAAGATATTCCTTCTATTTATGGAGAGCAAGAGGATAACCAGTCTAGTGAACGGTTAGACTTCGAGTCTAATTCCCTACAAGAACTGCCTCATTTCACAGGTCCATGGGAAGCAAAGTCTACCTGTATGAGAGCACCCATGATCATGATAAGAAACAAAGATTCAGTCAACATAGGAATACCAAGGTAGTGAAGAACACTAAAGTCCAGTGCAATCTCACTTTAGAGGAGCTACTCAAGGTTAAGCCAGAGTTGTGGAAACACATAGTCAATCAAGTTCCAAAAGTAGCAAAATCTCATTCCCAGGTAGGATCACATAGAATAGTGTTAGAAATACCCTTGGACAAGATAGGAGACATGAGCGAAGGAGAAGAAGGAAACACCTACCTTCCCATCACCCATCAGGGTACACAACCAAAGCTATTTTGGACTCAGGCACAAGAGTTGCAACTGGTACCACTTCCCTATGGAAGCATTGGGGCAAGCCAACACTTAGGCCAATGATAATGAAATTGCAAGTGGTTGATGGTCACATAGAGAGATCTTTAGGATTTCTAGAAGGGATAACTCTCGCTACTTGTGGTGTAGAGTTTAAGCACACTTTTGCTATACATGACTTTAGCAAAAACCAGGCCTATGAGATGATTTTGGGAAGACCATTCATGAGATAGTTGCAAGTAGTGCAGGATTGGGGAACTAATTCCTTGAATTTGCAACACTTAGGTGTGTCCACTAAAGTCAATCTCAAGGATTATTCTCATAGAGATGTGCCCCTATACAGTGGAATCACATCCATAGAGCCAGAGATGATACATAGTCAATATATTCCATAGGATCATGATCCTCTTAGATGCATGAAGACACTCACCTATGGATGTGCAAAGTTGCAGTAGAAGAAGAGAAAAGGGAAAATGCCAGAGAGGTAGGCGTGAAGGAAACTCATAGATCAATTAGAGACCTAGCCTATGCACCTATAGTATTTCTAGACAAAGAGTTTGAACCTCATGGTTGGGCAGAAATATTAGCCATAATAGATGTGGCCATCAATGAAGAACAATGGACACCACACTGTGATGAAGATGGCTATGTCATTTCAATTTTTACCATAGAACCAATCATGTGTGATTTGGTTATAGAAGAGTGCAAGCCTAGTATGGACGGGATTGATCAAGAAAGTGACTCAAATTTAGAGTCAATTATTATGGATCCTTTTTGTGTGATAGAAGAGGAATACTTGCACATAGTAGAAGCTTACCCTCATAGACGAGAAGAGCTTACGAATATTGTGAGATTATCCACACAAGTAACCACCAAAAGTGAAGCCAAGAAAAGAAAGAAGAGAGAACTCCCACTAGAAGAGGAAGAATCTTTGTTTGAGGTCTCGAGAAACATTAAAAAGTATGAAGTCGAAGATAGGAAAGTCATGATCTGAATGCCTAAATGAGAAGCACTCACAGGAGTGGCCTATGATAACAAAGCAACAACTAAGAAAATTATTGTGACCATAGAAGAAGGTGAAGAACGATGCACGTACATAGGTATCTGACAGAAGAAAAGGAGCAAGAGTTGATAGCCTTGCTAAGAGAATATAGAGATGTATTTGCATGGAGTTATAAGGACCTAAAAGGAGTAGACCTTGACATATGCTCACATACTATTCCCATGACCTCAGATGCCGAACCCTCTAAGCAAAAGCCGTCCACTTATAATGACAACTATGCTACCAAGATCAAGGAAGAGATAGATCGATTGGTAGAAGCCGGATTTATCTATGAGATTGAGCACACTGAGTGGGTGTCCCCCATTGTAGCAGTGCCCAAAAAGAATGGAAAGTTACTTGTATGCATTAACTTGAAGAAGGTTAATGCACCCACTATTAGAGATAGTTATCTGCTTCTTATCACTGAACATCTATTGGAAAGAGTAGTAGGCAAGGGAGTATACAACTTCCTTAAAGGGTTCTTTGGTTACAATCAAGTAGACATTGTCCAAAAAGATGACTTTTGCCATAGAGTGGGGAATATTTGCATTTTGGGTAATGCCATTCAGGCTCACCAATGTGCCACCTACATTTCAAAGCCTGATGTGTCATGTGTTCCAAGAGTTCTTGAGGAAACTTGGAAGTATATGTTGATGATCCAGATAAATCTTTGACAAATGTAGAGAATATCAGCTCTACTTGAACCCAGAAAAGTGGCTTTTTATGGTTAGGCAAAGCAAGATTCTAGGACACATAGTGTCAAAGAATGGAATATCCATGGACGATGAGAAAGTTAGAGCAATTGCAGAGTTACCTAGGACAAAGAATGTCAAGGAAGTACAAGCTTTCATGGGGCATTGCGATTATTATCGACGTTTCATTCACATGTATGCAATCATTTGAAAGCCTTTGTAGTCCCTTTTGAATAACTTTGAGTGGACAGAAGAATGTGAAAACTCCTTTAATGAGCTTAAGCGACAACTATGTTCAACACCAATCTTGACTACCTCGGATTGGAACAAGCCATTTCATGTGCATGTGGATGCATCCAATTATGCTATTGGGTGTGTACTAGCACAACCTACTGGTGAAGGTAATATGGATCTTCCTATTGCTTATGAAAGTAGGCAATTGAATGCTATTGAATGAAATTATACCACTACTGAAAGAGAAGGATTAGGCATGGTATATGCAGTTAAGAAGTTTAGACATTATTTGCTTGCAAATAAGATTAAATTATTTATGAACCATCAAGCACTGTTATATCTAGTGAAAAAACCTTGCAATACTTGCAGATTAGTAAGATTGTTCCTCTTACTAATGGAATATGACTTTGAAGTGGTCTTTAGGAAAGGTAGGACTCACCTTAGGGAAAATCACCTTTCTAGAACAACTTCAAGAGAGTCCCCCCAAGGAGTATCAGATGACCTTCTTGATGCTTATTTGTTCAATCTAGAATTATTGCCTGAATGGGCTAAAACTATAGTGCCTATTCTCACCTTTGGACCTAAACATCTTGTATTGAGAGCTAGGGATAAAGAAGTATTGAGATCTCAAAAATACCACATACTAGCAGGCAGTGTGTATAAGCACACAAATCAAGGCATACTAGCTTGCTGTGTACATGAATATGAACTTGCAAAGTGGTTGCAAATAGCACATGTAGGTGCACTACAACAACATCACTCCAAACATCAAACCTTACAATCTCTATGAAGGCTAGGAATGTATTGGCCATCAATGGAAGCAGGTCCATAAGTTAGGAATGCCCGATCTGTCGTATTAGACCACCTATGGAACATGCTACATTGTATCAAGTGTCTCTAGTACTAGATTGGAGTGAACCTTTGGTAGACTTCTTGAGGATAAAAAAATTCCCTCAAGAGATGACATTGGCTAGACAAAGGAGTTTAGAACAAGAAGCCCTAGATTATGCACTCATTGGTGATAATCTATAAAAACAAGGAAGGGATGGCTATCTCAAGTTGTGTGTCCATGAGAGTGAATATCTTAAGATCTTGGAGACTGCTCACCAAGGTGTGGCAAGAGACAATTGGACTAGACCGTGTGATTAAAGCAATACTTTTTGCAGGTCTTTGGTGGCCAAAACTTCACATGGATGCACATACCTATGTGAAGCGGTGTGATATTTGTCAGCGAACTCAATATCTGATATGCAAAGATGAGATGCCTTTGAAACTTATGATGGGTGGACGTGCATTCTCTAAGTGGGGAATAAACTTTATCAGTCCTATTAATCCCCCAGCTAAGAGTTCACATGTTGAATACATCATTGTGGCCACTGATTATCTAACCAAATGGGTAGAAGTAAAGTCCAAAACAAAGAATGATGCTCAAATGATGGCTAAGTTCTTATTTGAGAACGCATCCACAAGATATGGGTTACCAATAGAGTAAGTAAGTGATAGAGGCACACACTTCTTCAACAAAGTCATTGAAAACTTTCTCCAAGAATTCATGGTGGTTCACAAGAAGTCGGCTCCCTATCACCCACAAACTAATGGACAAGCCAAAAGCATGAATAAGATACTCTATAATGTATTGACAAAATTGGTGAATAATAGATGCTCTGATTGGGATAAATAGCTACATCATGTTGTTTGGAAATATCGAGTCACCTATAAAACGATACTCTAAGCCACACCCTTTCAGATGGTAGTGCTAGCTTTAGACTTCCTAATACCCACATTCATAGCACAAGAGCATAAATGGACTGGCTATGAGCTTTCTTCTAGAATCTTTGATTTGGAACGCTTAGGTGAAACAAGATTGAGGGTGGAAGTAGGGATTTATGCAGCCAAGAAAAGACAAAAGGCATACTTCGATGCCCATGTGAAAGATAAAGGCTTGAAAGCAAGGGACTTCGTCTTGGTATACACTTTGAAACAACATGCACAGAAGTTGAAGAAGTGAGGCTATGGACCTATGATCATCAATAGAATATCAACAAGTGGAGCTATCCAATTAGCCACTCTAGAAGGTGACATCCTACCTAGTTACATCAATGGATGTAGAGTTAAATTATATCAAGAACCCCTCACAGAGGAAACGCTAAAAGGACTTAACACTACCAAGAAACATAAGGAATAAGAAAAATGAGTTCAGGAAGAAGCACACGTAGAAGCCTTAGAACGCATCCAACGAATGAAATTGCAGAGACACGGTAGATATCAGCCTAGGACAGATGCTTATGAAGCTCCAAGATATCACATGGCCATGTGCAAAGCATCATGCATACATTCCCATAGAATAGCTGATCGACGTCCTTTTGTGACCCTAGAGGTAGGATAGGGAGAGAGTGCAAAGACTATAAGAGCTTTGATTGACTCAAGAGCAGCCACTAGTGCAATTAGACTTTGCTATTGTCAATGATTGCAATTAAGTGTCAATCCTATAGAAGTGTATCTCATAGGATTGGGAGGTGTGGAAACCCCTTGCATGGGTGAGGTGGAGCTTCCCATCTACATTCAGGATGTTCTTATGATAGTAAATGTGCTAGTGTGTCAAGATGAGGATCTCACAGAACCTGTTGTCTTGGGTCAAGATTGGATCTATGATCATGCAAATAACTTGAACCTAAGAAATGGACTTCTTCAGGTTTAGGTGGATCAAAATTGCATCACAATTGAGCTAAAAAATCATGCACTCAAGGAACTAGGAAAGGCACCAACTCCTGGTCCTTCCAGGAGTACACATGAAGATAAAGATGTTGTTCTTGTCCAAGACTCTATGATGCAAAAGGAGGATGATTTGGGTACGAAAGGGTGAACAACCCTCTACTCGAGAGACAATACCCCAATGATGCACTAAACCAACTACTCAAGCAAGGACTACAAAGAAAGAGTATTCAAGGAATCTCCCAACACTAACCATTTCTATTTGGGTCCCAAAGCGATCAATGAAGGTTGAACCCAATGCACAAAAAATTTGGGTGCCCAAGTCTTGCTTACATGCTTAAGTAGCTTCACATAAGCTCGCAAGCTTGAATCGCTACTCACAATCACTCACATCATATACTTCAAGACAAATAGTTGTAGTCAACACCATCACACATGAGATCACACCTAGGAGTGTATGGAATTGGGTACCCAAAAAGTCCTGAATCCAAGAAGACATATGTCAAAAATATGTATATATCATCACAGCCAAAAGATGACATCTCACACAAAAAATTTGGAGAGTTAAAGTTTGTAATGAACCCACCGACCCAACCCTGTAAACTATTGTGCACAGACATAGATGCATTTGAGTACATTGCACAGCCACAGTATGCATATAGGAACATTATCGGCCTCCTAACTCTCACTCACACACACAATACACCCCTTGACTAGCCTCTAACCTCAATGAACAACATGTTGGCATTGTAGAGGGAATACGGTATTATCATGTTTCCTACACAATTCTAATGTGAATTTTTTCTTCCAACAGATAAGCATCAGATGTTACCAGTGATATCATGGCTGGTGTAGCAGGAACTAGTTCTCAAGCAGGCACAAGTCAGTAGGTGGTCGATATGGAGAGCCTACCCATCATGCATGAGACGAATAAAAGATCAGAGGAATTGAAGACCATATAGATCATACCAATACAAGATCCCCCGAGCGGCCATACCATGCCTATAGGCGAAACCTCTCATTGGTTTAGTGAAGTAGCAAGACCATTGGCTTAGGGCTCGTACCTTTGGGAGGTAGAGCTAGAATTCAATGGAAAGTGGGGCAAGTACCATTTCTTCATGCAAGAGTTTGAAAAGTTACAGAATGCGGAAGCACTACACCTAGTGCAACAAAAAGTAGGATTGGATGCATACTTCAGCACCCAGCTTCTTAAGCCTGACTTCATGTGATGCTATTATGCATCCCCAAGCTTCAAGCACATTTGTGTTCCCATCGCTAACCAAGGGAAATGAGTTGAAGAGGTTTAAGTTAGCCAATAACTAAGTGTGGGAGGCTCTGGATATGAAAGGAATGCACATACCCACTAAGAAATAGGTTCTAGTACCAGATAGCATGAAGAATCCAAACCTTACTAAACTCAAAGATATGGTGGCTATGATGCATAATTTTGCAATTCACCTAAGAATGTGCATGGAGCACTTTGCCTTCCCTACCCAAGACAGGTTTACTATGCCACCTAAGAAGATTTGGTTTAGTTTATACCTTGCAAAGACGCAGAATCTAAACATTAACATACTTCACTAGATCATTGATCAGATACACTTGGCACACAAACGATGGCCACACAATTCAATCTTGTATGGAAGTTATACATTGACTAGAATCATTTATACGTGTTTGGTTTATGACATCCTGATTCAGAGGGCTCTAATATGGAGTAGGGTACAACAGTTCAAAGGCCAAACATCCACAAGACCCCCATCAAAGAGGATGAGAGGACCAATACCATGTGCTCAACCACGAGGAGCCACGTTAACCCCAGTCTCATGGTGTACGCCCTACGCCTCCTGAGATGAAGCACTCAAGGTCCCAACTTGATATTTCTGCCAGCTCCCATATATCTTGAATTCCCTGGAGGAGTACATTTGGAAGAGCTCTCCAATGAGGATTTTGAGCAGATTTTAAGAGAAGTGAATCTTGAGGTGGATGAGGAACAATAGGTAGAAAGCTCTCAACCACAAGCAACCACCTCTCAAGTACTTGTTACCATAGTTTATGAGGATGAAGAAGACGATGAAGATGATGATGAGAATGAGGATTAGAAGGAGGTGATGAGGACTTTGAGAGAAGATATGAAGAGGAGCTACAAGAAGTGTCTGAACTTGTAGGTGCTCTGATGTACACAACCCAATTACAAAGGTTATACAACACAATCAAGGCAGTGCAAGAGAGGCATAGAATTTAATTTGCATCATGCAAAGCCTTGATAGAACAATGCTCGTAGAGGAAGGGATGGATCCTCACTTCATTAATATACTCAAGTTGGTAAGAAAGCCATTGGGAGTTCAAGAGGTTGTGCACACAACAATCCGACAATCAATCTGGTACGTCAAATATAGAGTGAAAACAAGGCCTCAGGTAGGCAAAAACATACGGACATATGCAAACCAAAAACAACCATAGAACCAACAACCACCCCAACAACCACCATCAATCTTACTGCAGAAACATTTGTACAACCATCCCCAATCTCACCCCAGCACCCTCCATCTCTTCCATCACCCCCACCTCTGCCAGTGACCACTGAGGAAAATACTGAAGCAATAACAATCGTTCCCCAAACCCTAGCCTCATCAACATCCTTTTCCTTTTGTGAACCAATCTCTCAAGGCACACTCTTTTCGTCTATTACCAGCCCTCTTTTCATTTCCCCATTTTCGTTAGTTGAGCCCATCATTGGAGACCCCATGATACCTAGCATAGAGGGATACCCAAGACCCACCGAAGGTGGTTTTGGCATCCCTGCATACCCCCATTGTGCGTTGTGCGGTAACTAAAATGAATCATGAATGGTTCTTTAAGATAAGGGTTTGCATTGTCATGGTACTAGCATCAACTCATATGTCTATACACGTAGATGCTATTTTTGAGAGTACAATGAATTGGAAAGACACACACACACACACACACACCTGACCTCGTAAGGTAGAGGCACCCTTCTTGGGGAACTCAGAGGCATAGAGCCCTTGGCAGAATTTGAACCCTGGCCATCCGCCTAGGAGTACATGTAGATGCTATTTTGATGTAAAACGTGAGGATTTTTTTTTGCTTCATAAACTCGACCAACGTGAATAAGAAATTCACTACATTAAGCCTTGTGTGACAGATACATTGTTGTCCTATACACCTAAATCTATTGTCCCAATCTCCCCAAGTGTTTTTTGCAAGGCACTCGAAAAGAAATAGGATTCTAGTTTGGACATAACATTGGAACTCTTTTCCATTTTGAAGTTGTGAAGTTATAGCTTTGTGACAAGAATTGAAGGAAATCCCATGATGTTATTTTCTCCGAGTGTTCTCATGCTTGGGCAAGGTTTAGATGAGGAACCAAGTCAATCTCTTTCCATCTCTTTCCCTACACCCTCCTAAAGAACCTTATAGATTCTGAAATTTAGAAACAATGCAACAAAATCACTTAGAGTTAACTTGAGCATTGCGTGTTAAACACGATGAGACTTTTGCTAGATTGACTAAAATTACAATCTCAATCAAGCTCCATTTCATTATGAGCCAATTTTCCCCAACATTAGGAAGATAGCAATGCACTTGGAACTTATCTAAACGCAAATAGCCGGATTTCAGGATTCAACCAAACTTATCACATGAATATCCTTCCATGGATCTTAGGAGAAGGAACTTAAGTACACATTCCTTCCCATGAACTCTTCAATAGACTCGGTGAACCCGATTGGAAAAGAGAGGGATATTAGGCATTGAGCATAATTTGGTTGGATAAAAGTAACGCTTTCTCAGGCTTAAGGACCATCTACATTTTTGGTGATCCTATTAGGGAGCACTTGGTATATCTCTATACGAGATTGCCATAGGTTCGCCTAGCACCACATGTTGGTATGCTCTCAGACCCTGTTACCAATACATGAGCAAAGTAGGTTCTTCCTCAAGAAGAACTCAAACACAAAGGGAAGAGTGAGCTGCTCGAAGAGCTGAAGCCCGAGAGAGTCGTAGGCAAGAATCATACGAAGAGTCCTTGAGTAGTTGGAAAAAGTTAGTAGAAAAAGTATATTATAGTAGAAGGGTAGCCTCTCAAGTCAGGAGACTCGAGGGAGTTCTAAAGCCAAGGTCTTTAAACTTCTAGGAATGAAGTGACATTGATATTACCCCCTTGTTTGAAATGGTTCAACGAGTTCTGGTACATCTGGGAGACTTCCCAAGATTGTCAGGCCTTTGGATGCGGACCTAGACAATTTCATCCAACTTTTTGAGGTAACTTGCAAGGCTAATGAAGTCATAGACCAAGGATAGAGATTAAGAATCTTTCTGACAATCCTCTAAGATAAGGCGGCAAATTGGTATGGAAATCTGAAACCTCCGGAGAGGGGGACATATCAAGTGCTAAAAGATGCCTTCTTGGTGAAATTCCAAAAGCACATATTTCAAGACAGACTCACCCAGCAAATGGATTATTTGCAATAGAGAGTAAATGAGAGTATTGATCATTACATAGAGTGTATGGAAACATTGGTCAAGAAAATGGGCACGAATGCTCCAAATGATGAAACTTTGAAAAGAAGTTTTATTGTAGGATTGAGAGACCCCACAATGCAGCAACATATAAGCCTTAGGCAGCCTGCCAATCCAATGGTTGCAAAAGGGGAAGCTAGGGTATGGGAAGAAGTAAAATTAAGCCAATAGAGAAGGAGAGATCTCTTATATGGACCGACAAAAGAATGAGGAGGTGCACCCTTAAGGAACCCTACCTACGAAACTTAAGCCTACATTGACAAAGGAACGGATACTAGAACTAGTGACTCAAGCAATGAAAATTGACACTCTTGCTCAAGAGCAGACATTACGATGAAGATTGTCCTAAAAGGGGAGCCAACAATGGCAAAGGGAAATGATGAGTTGAATCTTCAAATTGTGTGGAAATCAAAATGCAACCCACTCCTAAATTACAAGAAGAAATTCCTACTATAGGGGTGGTGTTTAGAACACCAGAATCTCAGGAAGGACCAAGTTCCTCTATGCATTTTGTGGGGACAGACCAAGGCAACAAAGTGCAAAAAGAAATAGGATTCCAGTTTGGACATGACATTGGAACTCTTTTCCATTTTGAAGTTGTGAAGTCATAGCTTTGTGACAAGAATTGAAGGAAGCCCCATGATGTAATTTGCCCTGAGTGTTCTCATGCTTGGGTAAGGTTTAGATAAGGCACCAAGTCAATCTCTTTTTGTCTCTTTCCCTACACCCTCCTAAAGAACCCACGAGGCTACCCACCTTCTGCCTACCACTCCCCCTCCCATGCACCCACGAGGCTACCCACCTTCTGCCTACCACTCCCCCTCCCATGCACTGCATATGCGCATCTCATAGACTCTTAACCAAATTTGAGTATCGCTACCTATCCCCTCGCTTGCTCCACATTCCCCAATACCCACCAATTTTCCATTGGAGGCATCCCCTCCTTCGTTCGCTTTTGACCATGCCACTATCACATCACCCACTATTTCCATTGAAACCACATCCACTTCCCCACCACGATCATCATTGCATCTGCACCCTCCTTCCCCTCCCCCTCCCACCCAACGCACCTCATAGGACCCTCTTCAAGATGATCTCCTTCCTTGGGCTTCTTCAAGGTGCAACAATTTTTGCTCTTGACAGAGCCGACACCATTCAAATTTCACTGGATTTTGTTTGTGTGATTGTCGCTCTTCACTAGTAGCATGCCTTCATGATCGATCACATTTGAGTGATGGTTGGCTCCTAGTGGCATACCTATTATTCTTTGATGTAGGAGCACAACCTTCCCCATGTAGAGCTCAAATAAGCACGTTAGGAGCTGTTGGAGCTATGCACCAGATCTTCACTTCGCCTCTACGACAACCCTACTTGTAGTCTTGTTTGACACGAGCATGCACATCTTCATTGTTATGTCAGCGGGATTTCACTTTGATAGATTAGGCATCTATTATCCCTCCACCACCTTTAATGTCTTCTACACCCTCTGAGACACCTCCACTATCAAATCACCCTCCATCCTTTGCATTCCCTAGTGCTCCACCACATGCGACTTCCCCCTCCCCAACTCCACCACAGCCGACACCAAAGTCTTAGTATGCAACCTAGGCTGTACTTATACAGCTTTTACAAGGCAGCTTGGTATAGATAAACATAGTCAAGTGATACAAAATAGTCGGTAAAATATACAATCCAACAATATCTCCACAACCAAAAGTCCTACTATCTCGGCCCTACGGGCCAGGGGGATAGGCCCCCCAGACACGGTAGAAGGGGGCAAGCCCCCCTCTGCACTCCCCTCATTAAGGTTCTATGGAGAAATTGTGCGACACCACAGGGCCTTTATTTTCACCTAGAATGGCAACCCAATGGCCTAAAAGTTTATGTCCTACCTAACCTAATGGCTAGGCTCACATAGATCATCTATAACCGTCAACAGTCACACATAGACCTCATCTAACTTAGAAGTTAGGGTTCCATAAATGTCTGAGCTCTCACAATGGATTCTCCTCATAATGGAGGCCCTACAACTTAGAGCACCATGGATCATTCGTGGTCACTTGAGGGTGGAGTATTGAGCATATCTAACACCCTCCCCCCCTCAATGTCCAGTTGTGGTGAACTACCTCCTTGGTCCAATCCCAAGCTTTGGAAAGTGTCGAAGAAGTTGCTCTGTCCTAGGAGCCTTGGTGAAGATGTTTGCTCCATTTTCTTTAGTTAGACAATAGTTTATCTCCACAACCCTGTCTTGAATCAACTCACACACATAATGATACTGAATTTCTATGTGCTCGATGTGTGCATGGAACACAAGATTCTTTGCAATCGCCATGCAACTTTGGTTATCACACTTCTTTGTAGCCTCATGTCCTTGTATTCATATCTGCCATAGGATCCTCCTCAACCATACTGCTTCACATGTTGTAACACATGCAACTTTGTACTCAACTTCAGTACAAGATAATGCTACTATTGGTTGCTTCTTACTGATCCATGAGAAGATGCTTGATCTTAAAGAAAAGCAATATCCAAAAATTGATTTTCTACTATCAATATCTCCTACCCAATCTGAGCCACAGTATCCAACCAGAGATGATGCTTCTTCATAAAGAATACCATAATCAGTGATTCCTTTCACATACCTGAGTATCCGCATGCTTGCCTTCCAATGAGTTTGGCAAGGCTTATTAGAGAACCTACTTACAATTCCAACATCATAAGAGATATCTAGTCTCCTATTGCACAAGTAGATGAGAATTCCAATTAATTTCATGTATCTTCCAATATCTATTGGAGATGAAGTATCTTCAATAGATAATTTTGTGTTGACCTCCATAGGTGTAGAAATTTCCTTGCAATCCTCCATGTCGAATGCCTTCAATATTTATCTTGCATACTTTTGTTGAGAGATGAAAATCTTCTATGGTTCCTTGCAAACTTCAAGGCCTAAGCAATAATGCATTAAGCCTAAGTCTATCATTTTGAATCCTGAACTCAAGGCATCTTTCATTTGTTGAAGAAGAGCATCCTCATTTCGTATAATCACAAGGTCATCTACATAGAGTACAAGCACAATTGCCTTCCCTCCTCTCTTTCGAACATACAAGTTAGCATCATAAGCACATCTTTTGAAACCTAGATCCAAGAGATACTTATCTATCTGTTGGTACCATGCTCTAGGGGCTGTCAACCCATATAATGCCTTCTTCAACTTACATACCTTGTTCTCTGAATGGGGAGCCTCAAACCCTGGTGGTTGAGCCACATATACCTCCTCCTTGAGGTCCCCATCTACGAATGCTAATTTTACATCCATTTGATAGATTGGGCGATGCTTATGTGCAACCACAACTAGAATACTCGGATAGTAGTCATTCTTGTAGTGGGGGAAAATGAATCACAAAAATCAATGCCTTCAACTTGTGAGTAGCCCTGTGCAACAAGTCTTGCTTTGTACTTTTCTAGAGTACCATCAACCTTGTAATTTAGCTTCCAAACCCACTAGGTGCCAATGAATTTATGCTTAGAGGGTCGATCCACTAGCTCCCAAGTTCCATTCTTCATGATATTGTTGTATTCTGTTTGCATGCAGCCCTCCAATTCGGATCGTGGAGTGCCTCTTCGACATTGGTTGGTTCCTTTTCGTCTTCTTGATTGAGATCAGCCAAGGCTATGTTTACAATATCGGTGCTTGCCCGTCTCTATTCCTCTATTCTCTGTGATCACCTCAGTCCATCTGTAACCTGTTCTAGTGATTGTGGGATGGGGTTTGCAGAATCATACAACTTCCTCACCCAACATGGCAATGGCTTTTCCACTTGGGTGTCAACATGTTGGTGACTTTCAAACTCATCATCTAAAGATGATGCTTCCTTGTCTTGTGTAGAAGGGAAAGCTCTTGGGCCAGGTTCATAATGGGTTGCCCCTTCGCGTGATGATAAGTTGGAAGCTCTCTTTTCCTCCTCCACTGCATGTGGCTGCTCCTCCTTAAACACCACATCACAACTTGCCATGATCTTCTTAGCCTCAGGGTCATAAAGTTTATAAGCCTTCTTATCCTTGTTGTACCGTAGGAAGATACATGTGCTACTCGTTGGATGAAGCTTGTTTCTCTCCCCATCTGGAACATGTACATAATATTCACTTCCAAATACTTTGAAATGTGGAAACAAAAGGCTTTTTAATAGTGTAGGCTTCTTGTGGAGTCTTTCCATCAAGTGCCTTGGTGTAGCTTGGATTCAAGATGTAGATAGCAGTGTTGACAGCCTCTACCCAAAATTGATTAGGCAAACCCTTTCCTTTCAGCATGCACCTTGCCATCTCCATGATGGTTTGATTCTGACGTTCTGCAACACTCTTTTGTTGAGGACAATGTGCCACTATGAGTTGATGTTTGATTCCCTTACTCTTGTAGAAATCTTCAAAATCTATTGATGTGAACTCACCACCGCCGTGTGTCCTGAGTTTTTTCATCTTCTTCCCTCAGTTTCGACAAGCTGAAGACATTCTTTAAACTTACCAAAAGCTTGAGCCTTATCACGAAAGAAGTACACCAACATCTTCCTGCTATAGTCATCGACAAGTAACATGAAGTAGGAAGATCCACCCAAGGCTTTTATAGGCATTTTTCCAGACAAGTCCGCATGCACCAACTCTAGAGGATAGCTTGCCCTATTCTTGCTTTTCTATGGAAATACCTTCCTTTGTTGCTTGCCCATCATGCAAGCTTCACATGGTTCCTTCATTTTTGCAATCGATGGTAGGTGTGCAACCATACCCTTGTGATGCATCTCCTTCAGTACAGGTTATCCATTATGTCCGAATCTCTCATGCCATAGCTTACTTGTGCCCATGTTTGTAGTGGTTGTAAGAGCACACAACTCATACAGGTTGTTCCTCCTTATGCCAGTCCCAACAATGTTGTTATTACTATCCATAATCTTAGCTCTTGTCTTACTAAAAGATACTTGATGATCTTGATCAGTAATAGAAGCTACTGAAAGTAGATTTCCTACAATTTGTGGAACATACAACACATTTGAAAACCTTTTGATATTGCCATTAGAGTGCATGAAAGAAACCATACCTTTCCCCTCTGCAAGACATCTTGCATTGTTCCCTACCTCTACTATGATGGGTTCCTTTAGAGGCTCTAAGGAACTATAAAGGTCTTTTTTGCTCATCATGTGACGAGATGCACCACTATCCAACACCCATGAGCCATATGTTCCTGAATCTTCAATCGGGGAGCACACCTCCTCTATCATAACAAATAAATCAACCTCTGTTTCTGTTGTGTTGGCAGACTCCTTGCCCTTGCCACTCTTCTCTTCTGCCTTCTTGATGTGACAGTCTTGGATTTTGTGTCCTTTCTTCTTGCAGTGGAAACACTCTCCCTTGAACTTCTTTTTGTCTCCATCTTTTGAAGGGTCCGCTTTGCCTCCTTTGGCATTTTCTATGAATGCAGCATCTCCTTTGGTGCCACCACTCCTTGTCTTGAGTCGTAGCTCCTCCTCCATGAGTAAGGCACTATTTCTTCAAAAGTTAGTGGTTGAGGTCTGATTTGAGTATTAAGAGGAATTACCAAACCATCAAACTTAGGTGGACAGATTCAAAGACAATGCGGAGCTAGCTCCTCGCTTGACTTTTGGACACCTGCTCCCGGCATTCGATCTCGTAGATTCTTTATGCGAGTAATAAACACCTCTACAGTCTCCCCATTAGCAAACCTTTCTACTGTTAGCCGATTCTCCAAGTTCTGAATCCATGTTTGATTATGAGTTTCATATTGATTTCTCAATATGTTCCATTCTTCACATGCCTTGGTAGTATGTTAAATCAGAGCCAGAACACTATCAAAAGTACTTCTAACTAGAGCACAAAGTGCATTTGCATTTCTATGTTTCCAAGTACATAGATGTTGAGCCCATAAAAGTCATATTGGTCAAAGTCAATTACAATCAAAGTCAAAAGGTCAAAGTCAAACTCGTCAAAGTCAACAAGGTCAAGGTCAAAGTCAATAGGTGCAAAGTCAAAGTGCTAAAGTGCAGGTGTCAAAGTGCACAGGTAGTGCACAATTAATTGTCCACAAAGGGTAAATTGGAGAAAGTGGGTTGCAGGTTGTAGAGGTATTTCTCTAATTTCACTAAGGTTCAAAGTGTTTTTAAAGTGTTTTGGAAGGTTCAGGTGAACCCTCCCTTATGTGCACATTTGAAGAGTTAAAAGGAAAATGTGAAGGTATGTGAAGCGGCAACGTACACAAAAGTGAAAGTATGGCCCCCTAATTAAATTTTTTGTTTTAGCCTAAAGTCACTACATGACAAAATAGGGATTCGTTGGCTTCCACTGGAGGAGACAATCTTGGGACATCAAAGTGAGCACCAAGATACTCTTGCAGTTAGGAGCGTACGTGAATCGACACTCAAATCAAGGCAAGGACTATTCTTGGACTATCCTAAGACTAAGCAAGGAGAGCATAGTCTAAGCAAGGCAAGAGAGAGAAGTGCAAGAGACACACAGTGTGCGATGCAGAGAAGTGAAGTGCAAGGTGTGCATGAAGAGTGACCAAGGAAGTGTGCAGAGAAGTGCTAAGCTAGTCCCCCAAGGATCCCAAGGTCACACTGCAGTGTGTGCGTGCCGACAGAAGGTGTCCAATCCCTCCCCCTTATTGGAAGCTTGGTGCAAGGTGTGCACAAGTGTAGGCTTGGAGAAGGTGGAAGTCTGGTGCAGAGGAGGCCAGCAACAATAAGACCTTGGGTAGTTGGTATTTTGTAATTGTGCACTCTGTGGGATTTTGAACAGAAGCATTGGATTGTATTGTGCATCACCATTGTATTTGTCTTATTATAATCAATCAACAGAGGATTCCAGTGTGTATCTTTCTTATTTGTTTCAGATGTGGAGAATGTGGGCACTATCAAAGTAGGTGCACCCTCCCAGAAAATGCCCCTCCTTGCAGGAATTGCCCAGAGGCCAGAGACCACTATACTAATTGTTGTCCTAAGAACCAAGCATCTTCATCTGGGCCCCACATTCAAATGATTTCTATGTGCAAAGAAGAAATGGTAGATCAAGTCAATGTGCCATCACCATCTACCAGGGTGGTGCAGTTGGAAGAAATTGAATCTTTTACAGTGCAGACAAGAAGCAAGGGGAAGGCTCAAGTGGACATAGCTCAAGAGTCAATGATTAATGGATTGAACAAAGTCAAAGTTGCATCTGAAGACAAAGCCACCACATGTGCATACACAAAGCAAAAAGAAAATCTCATAGGTACCAGTGATGCCATTGGACACACAATCAACATGGCTCATGAGGAGTTTGATAAGTCAAATGGAGCCCATGCTATTAAGGAATCAAAAGCTTCCAAACTACTCAAGTCCATAAAAAAGGAGGTCATTATTTTTGAATTAATGAAGATGGATGGGAAATTTAGGTCAAAAATCTTGCAGATAATTGATGAAATGTCCATCACAAGTTGAGTGGCAAAGGCTGCTGTTATGCCTAAAGATAAAAGTGTAGGGGAAGCACCCTTCACAGATTACGAGAGCCCTCGGCTAACAGTCTCTATCAAAGATCATGAGTTTCAAGGAGTTATTGTGGATGGTAGTTCTGGCATTAAGTTGATGCCTGAATATACCATGAAAAAGATTGGACTATACCCTTCAAGACCTACCAACTTCACTGTCACACTGGTAGACCAAAGCATAGTAAAGCCTATGGGAGTGGTCCCTGGGGTCCCAGTCAAGATACAAGGTACCATCTTTTGTTGATATATTTAGGTAGTGATGTGTGTGAACACTCTAGGACCGCCGGGGCACTTTTTTCCCTCGTTAGGAGGTTTTTTTCCCCCGGCTTGTATATACGCCTATTGCCCTAATGGGCTACTTATCTTTGTACATTCTCTAGTAATACATTCAGTATTGTGTGTTTGTGCTCCAAGCTTCTTCTTCTTCCTTGTGCTGTTCGCGTGCTTCCGCAGACGTCTATCTCCAACAATTGGTATCAGAGCAAGTCGTCGCTTCTTCTAGGGTGCCGTCGACACTCCTCCGTTTGTAGTCTCAGATTCGCACGAAATTTGGTGAGCATATTCAGGGTGTTTCCAAGATCAAAACGGCTTCGCTCTGTGGTGCCGAAATCGCGATCTGAGCTCGTTTCGACCTCTGAACGCACTATCGCAGCGCTTATGCAGGCTATTTTGTCCTTTTGTGCCAAAGGTATATACCAGTTTTTGTTCGCCAGTTTAAGCGTCTCGAAGTCTGCTACAGGTCTAGTAGAACTCATCTGGGCAGTTCTGTTCAACTTTTTGAGATACAGTCAATTTTCTGCATCAAGGTATTTTAGTCACCGGCCATGGCTGAAAGCAGTGATGTATTCCGTATGTTGGCTGTTGAGGATAAGTTGGATGGTACCAACTACCCATTATGGGCTTATATGATGCGACATGTACTGGTTGCAAAAGGATTGTGGAACATTGTGCAGGGTGTTGAAAGACGTCTTGTTACACCTGTAACGACAGGTACTGCAAATACAGGTGTTGGAGCTGATGAAGATGGTGTCGAAGATGATATTCCGCAGATTCCTGTTCGTGCTGCTGTTTCTGTTGCACCTACTGTAGAGCAGATTCGTTGGGATGGCAGAGATGCCCAGGCACATGCATTGATAGCTTTGTCTGTCAAACGTGCCATTATTCCTCACATTCGCTCTTGCAGAACAACAAAGGATGCTTGGGATACACTTACCACTTTGTACCAGGCTAGGAATGAGGCTCGTGTTGATTACCTCCGAAAACAGTTGGAGAGTGAGCACATGAATGAAGGTGATTCTATGGACAATTTTCTTACAAAGATCAAAGACCTGAAGGAACAATTGATTTCTGCTGATGAGGTTATACCAGATAGCTCACTTGTGCAGACCATTCTGAATGGTCTTCCTGATTCATATCAGAGTTTTGCCTCTACTCTTTGGTTGATGATGAAAGGCAATCCGAATGCCTTGTCATTTGAGGAATTAGTCTCTGTTCTGTTGCAGGAAGATCAGTCCAGGCAGAACAGGTCCATTATGCATGTTGCAGATCAAGCTTTCCTGGCTAGTCAGAAGGGCAAAGGAAAATGGAGATCTTCTACTAGTAAGCAGAAATCTGCAAATGCTGCACAATCGAAGAACCAAGATACAGATGAGAAGAAATCAGAAAAGCAGAAATTGTTCTGCAAGTACTGTAAAGGAAATGATCATATTATAAAGAACTGTCCAAAACTGGCTGCTAAAGAGGCAAAGAAGAAAGAGGCTGGAATGGTTGTTGCAGAGGCCTCTACACCAAAAACAGAGTTTGCAAATCTTGTGCAGGAAGAAGAATGGGCGTTTACTACTGTCTGCAGTTTTGACCCATCTTCTCATGATCAGTGCATGTCTGCAGTAGACTCAGATGTTTGGTACTTTGTCAGTGGGGCGACCAAACATATTACCTCGCAGCGCAGTTTCTTCTCTTCACTCGAGTCTGCCCCTACAAGGAATATTGTCACATGCGCCAATAACTCCTCTTATCCTGTTATGGGAGTTGGTAAGATCATTCTGACTACTGCTGATGGTAGTTCTTTCACTTTGTCAGATGCTTTATTTGTGCCAGGGATAAAAAAGAACCTGTTATCAGTTTCTGCATTAGCCAAGATTAGCTTGGTTGTGAAATTCATTGATGACAGGTGTACAGTCCATGATCTCTCAAATGGCGATGTGATTATTGCTTTTGGCATTTTATGTCGTGGGCTGTATAAGCTCATAGATTATGAAAGATCTGTGAATGATTCGGCATGTGTAGTTCATGATTCTCAGGCTATGTCAGATGCAAAGCTTTGGCATGCACGCTTTGGTCATCTGAATTTTGCTAGTTTGTTACGCCTGCAGAAATCTAAAATGGTGTCCTCTTTGCCCAAACTTGAGGCACCTGGAAAAGATGTTTGTGAAGGCTGTATTTTGGGCAAAATGCAGCGTTCTTCCTTTCCAAAAGATGGTTCAGTTCGGGCTACGCAGAAATTGAAGCTTGTACATAGTGATGTCTGTGGTCCTATGCAGACACCCTCTTTTGGAAATTACCTTTACTTCGTGACTTTCATTGATGATTTTTCCAGGCATGCATGGGTATATCCACTCAAAGCAAAGTCCGAAGTGTTCATGTGCTTCAAACAGTTTTTGGTTTTGGCTGAAAATCTGTCAGCATGTAAAATGGGCACCCTCCATTCTAATCGAGGGGGGGAATATATGTCTTCCGATTTTAATGCATTTCTGGCTGAACGTGGGATAAAACACTAGTGTACAGTGCCGTATACACCTCAACAGAATGGAGTTGCTGAACGAAAGAACACGTCACTCATGGAGATGGCGAGGTGCATGGTCAAAAGTCAGGATTTACCACATAGTTTCTGGCTTGAGGCTGTCATGTGTGCAACATATGTACTGAACAGGTGTCCCACTAAAGCGTTGCAGTCTATCACTCCATATGAGGCTTGGCATGACTGCAAGCCATCTGTTGCTCATCTGCGTGTTTTTGGTTGTTTGGCATATGCATTAGTGCCTGAACAACATCGCAGAAAATTGGATGATAAGGCAGTAAAATGTATTTTTGTTGGGTACAGTTCTGAAAGTAAAGGCTATCGTCTGTATCATCCACAGACTAAACGCATTCTGGTTAGCCGTGATGTTCTCTTTGTGGAAGATACTATTCAGCCATTGCTTTTATGTACTAAGGAGACATCTGTTAGCTCCAAAGACATGTATGATACTTTGATGCCTCTTTTTGCAGGTGGACAGGCTAGTGCTGGTCCTAATGAGGCAACTTCTCAGCCTTTGCAGGTTTCATATGATGATGCAGATCATTCCATTTCTGATGCAGATTTACATGATGCACTTGTTGATGAGAGAGCTGATATTGAGCAGGCAAGAACTATGCCAAAATGGCTGGTGCAGACTTTGCGTGACAACAAATTAGATGCACCTTTGTCATATCGTAATCGTTCAAGCTCTCATAGTGTCTCCTTTGCATCAGATTGCTATGCTATGGCTGCGTCTAGTCTCTGTGATGAGAATGAGCCTGTTTCTTTTGATGAAGCACAAAATTTAGAAAATTGGATGGCTGCTATGCAATCTGAATATGATGCTATAATGAAGAATGGTACATGGTCTTTATGTGACTTGCCTCCTGGCAAGAAGGCCATTGGCACTAAGTGGGTATAAAAGCTGAAGCGTAAACCTGATGGTACAGTTGACAGGTATAAGGCTAGGCTTGTTGCAAAGGGTTATGCACAGGAAAGAGGCATTGATTTTGATGGGACCTTTGCACCTACATGCCGTATGACTACTGTTCGGAGCATTTGTGCACTTGCAGCCCATCATGGTTGGAATGTACATCAGTTGGACATTAAAACAACATTTCTGAATGGTGACTTGCATGAAGAAGTGTATGTTTTTCAGCCCCGTGGCTTTCTGCAGAAAGGGCATGAAAACCAGGTTTGCAGGTTAAAGAAGGCATTATATGGTTTAAAGCAAGCACCACGTGCTTGGTATGAGAAGATACATGCCTATCTGATTGCACATGGTTTTGAGAACAGTCCAACTGAAAGCACCTTATATGTTAAACATGCTAATGATGTGCTTCTAATCATTGTTGTCTATGTTGATGACATGCTGCTCACTTGTCCTATTGAGACACATATTGCTGATTTTAAGGCTGATTTGCATGCCTCATTTGAGATGTCTGATTTGGGGCATTTGCATCACTATTTGGGCATTCAGTTTATGCACGTTGATGGTGGAATGGCTTTGTGTCAAACGAAATATATTGACACATTATTGCAGCATTTTGGCCTTGAAGACTGTAAGCCTATTGCCACTCCTATGGAGACAGGTTTACGATTGAGTCTTCATGATGCTGGAGATGCATTTGATGCTGTTCTCTATCAGCAGGCTGTTGGATGCTTGATTTACTTATGCATTACTCGGCCAGATATTCAGTTTGCTGTCTCACAGATGAGCAGGTTTATGCATTGCCCAGGAGTCATGCATTGGAAAGCGGTTAAGCGCATCTTTCGCTACTTGAGTGGTACTCGGCTACTTGGGTTGTTTTATCCCAAGGGGGGATCACTACCGCCAGATTTGCATGCTTTTTCTGACTCAGATTGGGCTGGTTGCTATGACACCCGTGTGTCCACCAGTGGTTTTTGCTTCATGCTTGGTAGCTCATGTATATCTTGGCTGAGCAAGAAGCAGCCTACTGTGGCCACTTCCAGTTGTGAGGCTGAGTATAGGGCAGCTTTCACAGCGACTGTTGAGTGTGTGTGGCTCAAACGCCTTATGGCTGATTTGGGTGTTGGCGAGTCTTTTGCCACCACCATCTTCACTGACAGTCAGAGCGCATTGGCAGTTGCGAGGAACCCTGTGTTCCATGCTCGCACTAAGCACATTGAGGTGCATTATCACTATGACAGGGAGAGGTTCTCTGCTGGGGAGATTAGCTTGGCATATGTGCCCACGCAGGAGAACATTGCAGACCTTTTCACGAAGGCTCTGCCTAGGGAGAAGTTTGAAGCTTTCCGCAAAGCTTTGGGCTTACTTCCTTTTGTGGAGTTATTTCCACATAGCTTGGCACTTCCTTATACATGAGTGCCAGCTCCTTGTTCACCGCATCACTTCCAGGGGGGATTTGTTGATATATTTAGGTAGTGATGTGTGAACACTCTAGGACCACCGGGGCACTTTTTTCCCTCTTTAGGAGGTTTTTTTCCCCCGGTTTGTATATACGCCTATTGCCCTAATGGGCTACTTATCTTTGTACATTCTCTAGTAATACATTCAGTATTGTGTGTTTGTGCTCCAAGCTTCTTCTTCTTCCTTGTGCTGTTCGCATGCTTCCGCAGACGTCTATCTCCAACATCTTTAAGTTGGATTTTGTTGTTTTAAGGCTGCCACAAGTAGAAGGAAGTTTCCCTCTGTTAATTGGGAGACCTTGGTTAAGGCATGCCAATGTGCTGCATGACTAGGGCAAGGACACAATGTGGGTAAAGCAGTAGGGAAAAGAGTTGCAGCAGATAATTTTAGAAGAAGGACCAGACAATCAGAGACATACTAGCATGATGCAGACAATTGGTATTTGTATGGAAGAAGAATTGTTGGAAAACCCAGAAGAAGATCTATTTGAAGAAGCAAATTTATATGAAGATGAAAACATGTTGGCTTGGCTCCATGCAGAAGACTCCTCTTCCTATTATGGAATTTTTCCAAACTCAAGTGGAGAGGAAGCATATGAAGAAAAAGAGGATATCATTCAGATTACTGGCTCGAGTGAGACAGTCTCAGTCAAAGGCCATAAAAGAGAGAAGAAAAGAAGAGCCCTTAAGTGCAACAGTGATGAAGATACTTCAAACTATATGTCAATGGCCACTTTTTTAGGGATATTGGTATGGATATCATCTGTTATGTCAATTTTTATGATAGTGAGTGTAGGGCTTTACAAGGATGTGGAAGGAGTACCTGCAAGTCTTTGGAAACAGAGGGTTCCATTTGATGAAGAAGCTGGAATAGTGAAAATGGAATTTTGCAGATTAAGCTATAAAGTTGCTGACACAAAGATACAAAAGTTGCAGTATGGAGGAGACAATATTTTGCTGAAGGATTTAGGGTACCCCTATCAGATGACCAGTGTGCCCAACAAGAAGACAAAACAAACAAAGTGCAGTAAAATTAGAGATTATGGAGGAGTTTCTCGGGGTCAACATATAAGATCATGGCTAAAGGCTTATCATCAAGCCAATTGAAGAATTATGGATCACCTGGAACCTGCAAAATTTGTCCAAGTTGTACATAGCCCTCTCATTTCATTTTGCTTAAGTTTTAGTAGTCTTTATCCCTTTTCATGCTTGTTCCTTGAGTTTTTTGCAAAATTTAGCAATCATTTCATAGCCTTTGCATAAGTAAAAATTTTAGAAATTTTTGGGATTTTTTTGGGATTTTTTAAAGCATTTTTTAGAATTTTTCTAGCATTTTTCATCCCTTTCAAATGTCATTTTCTTGTCAAATTGGAGGAATAAAGGAAGCTCTCTGTGATTTTGAGTGAGGAAATTGGCCTAGACCTGTAGGGAATTTTCTAAGAAATTTTTCAAATTTTTTTTGGATTTGTTTGGCATTTTTTTGGATTTTTTTAGTATTTTTCTCTCTTTTTGGATTTTTAACAAAAAAAAAAGCCCCCCCCAGGCGTTTTTCTTTCAAAAAAAAAGGGGAGAAAAAAAAAACACCCCCCCCTCTCTCTCTCTCTCTCTCTCTCTCTCTCTCTTCTCCCCCCCCCCCCCCCCAAACCCCCCCCCCAAACCCCCCCCCTGGCCCCTTTTTTTTTTCTTTTTCTTTTTTTTGTTTATTTTTTATTTTATTTTATTTTATTGTTTAGTTTTTATTTTTTGTTTATTCTTTAATATTATTTTATTTCTAGTTATTATTTTATTTTTAAAATAAATAAAATAAAAAATAATTATTATATTTTTTATTTTTAAAAATATATATTTTTTTATTTTTTCGGGTTCAAAACCTTTTGGCTCTGGATTGTGCCTCGGATGGCCGTTTTTTTCAAAATTGGAGTCGCTTTTATGTTTTTTGGCACCTCTGAACTCATTTTTTGATTTGATTTCTTCAAATTCACAATTTTTCTCTGACTTTTGGTCAAAACCCACATGTTTTGAGCACATTTATCACATATTTTTAATTAAAGACATGGTCCAAATTGTCTATTCTCACCTCATTTCACCATATGTTGCACATTTTTCCATATGCCCCCTTAGTAGCTCTATTGTTTGATCATTTTGAACCTCCCTAGACCCCATAATCCTACTCCCTCACCCTCCCCTTTCCGTGCTTCCAGCCACATCCTTACCCCTCTCTGTCCTTTCCATCTCAGTCCCCTCAACCCTCCCTTCCCCCTCCTTTGTACCCTCCCTTCCCCCTCCTTTGTACCCTCCCTTCCCCCTCCTTTGTACCCTCCCTTTGCTCTCCTTTGCGTTTCCCTGTCAAATTTCCAATTTGGGTTCTTCACTGGTACTTGTTCTCTCCTACTCCTGGTGGACTTGGTAGCTGCTCAAGTGTCCTTTTGCAGATTTTGCAGCACAAGAATCATGGGGTACTATATGCTCAGAGTTTTGGTTATAGCTCTCCGGGACGGAGAGCACATTAGGTGGTGGGCAACTGTTGAGCCCATAAAAGTCATATTGGTCAAAGTCAACTGCAGTCAAAGTCAAACTAGTCAAAGTCAACAGGTGCAAAGTCAAAGTGCTAAAGTGCAGGTGTCAAAGTGCATAGGTAGTGCATAATTAATTGTCCACAAAGGGTAAATTGGAGAAAGTGGGTTGCAGGTTGCACATGCATTTCTCTAATTTCTCTAAGGTTCAAAGTGTTTTTAAAGTGTTTGGGAAGGTTCAGGTGAACCCTCAATTATATGCACATTTGAAGAGTTAAAAGGAATATGTGAAGGTATGTGAAGCGGCAACGTATGCAGAAGTGAAAGTATGGCCCCCCAATTAAAATTTTTGTTTTAAGCTAAAGTCACTACATGACAAAATAGGGATTCGTTGGCTGCCATTGGAAGAGACAATCTTGGGACATCAAAGTGAGCACCAAGATACTCTTGCAGTTAGGAGCATACATGAATCGACACTCAAATCAAGGCAAGGACTATTCTTGGACTATCCTATGACTAATCAAGGAGAGCATAGTCTAAGCAAGTCAAGAGAGAGAAGTGCAAGAGACACACAGTATGCGACGCAGAGAAGTGAAGTGCAAGGTGTGCATGAAGAGTGACCAAGGAAGTGTGCAGAGAAGTGCTAAGCTAGTCCCCCAAGGATCCCAAGGTCACATTGCAGTGTGCCCGTGCCGACAGAAGGTGTCCAATCCCTCCCCCTTATTGGAAGCTTGGTGCAAGGTGTGCACAAGTGCAGGCTTGGAGAAGGTGGAGGTCTGGTGCAGAGGAGGCCGGCATCAACAAGACCTTGGGTAGTTGGTATTTTGTAATTGTGCACTTTGTGGGATTTTGAACAGAAGCATTGGATTGTATTGTGCATCACCATTGTATTGTCTTATTATAATCAATCGACAGAGGCTTCCAGTGTGTATCTTTCTTCTTGTCTTTCCCTTTTCTCCTACAAACACTCAAATCCCTTCTTGTCCAAGAATTCCCCAACTATAGAATATCAACATTAGGAGAAATCATTCGATCAAGATTATTTGGATCAGGTGTTTCTTGAGCCTCATGATCAGTCCCAATAACAATCTCTATTAGCTCATATGAATCAAGGATAGAAGTAATTTTAAACTTCCATAGGGTGTAGTTTGTACCATCAAGTTTACCTTTCGTGAAGGCTGGTGGTCATATCCCCAACGTTGGGATGACCGACATCATTGTTGCTCCTGCTTGTGTGCCACCTACTCTTGTTGATGAACCACCTTGATTCCCAATCATAGATGATGACACACTGCTTCACATCTTCTCTCTTTTGTCATTGAGACCTCTGCATTTTCTACTTCTACACCACTACCTAACCTAATGGCTAGGCTCACATAGATCATCTATAACCATCAACAGTCAAACATAGACCTCATCTAACTTAGAAGTTAGGGTTCCACAAATGTTCGGGCTCCCATAATGGCTTCTTCTCATAATGGGGGCCTTACAACTTAGAGCACCATGGAACATTTGTGGTCACTTGAGGGTGGAGTATTGAGCATATCTAACACATTTTGTATTCCTATTTTGGTAGTTGTCTCTGTTCATCATTGCATATGTGGTTTGATGTTTTTCTGTCTCTTTTGTTAGCTATCATGTTTTATTAGTTTTTTATCATGGGCTTGCAGCTAGACCGTTGTATGGATGGTTCTTTGGAGGGATTGATCTCATTTGATGTAAATATTTTGCTAGTTTCTATGTTGAATTTGGTTCTTTTTTATGGAGTGATGATCTTTATGGATGTTCCTTTTGACAGATTGATCTCATTTGGAGTACAAATTTTGCTAGTTTCTATGTTTAATTTGGTTTTGATTCTCCTTTTTTCCCTTTTCCCTACATCCACTTATGTGTAATGATTCCCTCCCCCTCTCCCACCCCCTTCCCTTCTCATTCAATTCTTCCCATTCCCTTCCCTTCCCCTTCATTTCTCCCTCCCTTCCCCTTCATTTCTCCCCTCCCCTTCCCCTTAATTTCTCTCCTCCCCTTCCCTAATTCAGAAACTAGGTGACCACATATATGGTTCCTTGCTTATCTATATGTGATCCCTCCTAAAATTTGACCATGCAGTGATCAATCCCAAAAGGGTGTTTGGGATTTCCGAGTTGAACCATTTGTCTTTGCAGACCATCTTCATGGATGTGAGCACCTGATTGGTTGGTGCCGATATATTCTAATTGATTCTTGTACGGACCTTTTGGTATTTCTAAGTACAATAGTGTCAAATTGGATGTAGGTCTCTCCACGTAGTTGGAGTTTATTGACCTCCAAAGTATATCTAGAAGTAGGTGGAACCCCCTAGGAAAAAGTTGACCTTCTCACAAACTTCTTCGCAGAAAACCAGTCATGCTTGCAGAGCTTACTATTCTCTACTCACTTAGAATTTTTTAAAACAATTTTACCCTCATCTCCTTCACCTGTATCTTCTTCATCTCCATTTATGACCTACAAACTTTTCTTATCTACATACCATGAAAGTGATTCATCAAAGTTTACATCTCTTGAAACAACCACCTTATTGGTATGAGGGTTATAACATCTATATCCTCTTGAGTATCTGATAAATGATTTGAAATTTTTGAAATAATCAAATACTTCACTCTTATGTTTAATGAAATATACAAATGTCACTCTACTATGATCATCAAAGAATGATACATAGTACTTATTACCAACCAAGGATGGCTCTTTAGTAGGACCCCATACGTCCGTGTGTATAAGATCTAGCAATCCACTGCTTACATAGCTTGAATGCTTGAAAGATTGTCTACTCTGCTTACCCATTTGACATGCTTCACAAAGATGCACCATATGTTGCTTAGTAAGATCAGGTAATCCTTCAACAATCCTCTTCTTTGATAGCTCCTTTAACATGTGTACATTCATGTGTCCAATCCTTTTGTGCCATAGATCAAGCTCTGCTATTCGATGAATACCATAAGAGAGATAGTTTGTATGATTTGGGTTTACCTTGAATGTAAACAATCTACCATTTGACCAACTGACATCAAATTCGTAGTGATCGTTGGCACATAAACTACATCCGTCAAGCAATTTGTCTTACTCTTATCCTGCATAACAACATCTCCAACCTGCATAATCATATGTGTTGTATCATCTCCTGTTTCAACATGACCTTTACATGAAGGATTATGCATATTTGAAAACTATGAAGCATCATGTGACATATGGCTAGAGCAACCACTATCTACATACCATACATCACTATTGCAATTCATCTTAGTTTCTACATTCATCATAAGAAGAGAATCATAATCATCAGCTTTACCTTCAACTACATAATTTCCTTGTTGTTTACCTCTTCTTGAATAGACTCCTCTTTGATTACCACCTTGATTATTCTCATTTTGATAGCAATCTTTGGTATAGTGTCCATACCTTCCACATATGTAGCAATTGTTCTTATCTTCACTCCTTTGTCTTTGATTATAGTTGTAGTAGCCTCTCATACCTCTAGTTTTTTATCTTCCTCTTCCTCTTGTGTTGAAGGAGCCACTTGATGTCCCTTGATCATCGCTCCTTCTTCCTTGACCTCTATTTGAACCTCTTCTACCTCTGTTTCCACCTCTTGATGATCCTGCATAAAGAGCTTGTCCTTGAGGTTCATCTCCTCCGCGACCATGAGAGCAAGAAGCTGATCAAAGTTTGGTAATTCTCCTCTAACATAAACTAAAGTAATGAATGGTTTCCATCTCTCATCATCCTTGAGTCCATTGAGAGTATGTGCAACCAAGTCGTCATCCTCCAAATGAGCTTGAATTGATCCTAGTTGATCTGCAATCTCTTTAACCTTCATCAAGTAATCATTGACCGATTTCCTTGTATCTTTCTTTATGTTATTCAACTCATTTTTTAGTTGAATCTTCCTTGCTCTTGTACCTATAGCATACAACCTTTCCAATGCAAGATAAACATCTCTACTTGTGTCTAGATCTTGTATGTGTTCTACCATTGAATCTTGAATATTTTGTGATAAAATGAATATAACCCTTTTGTCTCTTTCATTGTGAAGTCTAAACTCCCTCAATTGTTGTTGATTTGGATCCTCTGTTAATATATGTTTGATATCTGTTCCATCAATCAAACCATACAAGCCTCTACCTTGCAAGTATGATGTGATTCTAAATCGCCATGCTTGATAGTTGTTCTTCTCAAGCTTCTCTATTTGTGCATGTTGATCACCCATTGTATAAACGCTAAAATTACTCCTCTTAACCCTCCTTGTGGATATGTGTGATAAGAAGAAGATTTACCTTTGCAATAAAGTTTATGCACCTTTCTTTGCTTGGATGTTGCTTGAGATGCTTCCTTGCTATCTCATTCTACCTTTGTGTAGTGTCGATGATGAACCTATGCTCAAAGAGCTTCAAATTCTTCATCAAGGTATTATAACCTTATCCAAGCTTCAATCCTTGCTCTGATACCAATGTTGGAGTTTATTGACCTCCAAAGTATAGCTAGAAGTAGGTGGAACCTCCTAGGAAAAAGTTGACCTTCTCACAAACTTCTTCGCAGAAAACCAGTCATGCTTGCAAAGTTTATTGTTCTCTATTCACTTAGAAATTTTTCAAAACCTTTTTACCCAAATATAAAAGAGACCAAGATCTTTTCAATGAGCCAAATAAAACACAATTTGGATAAATACACAAGGAGCTATGACCTCTGCAAGTTTGAGGTTTAATGGAGACCTTCAGTAGAGGTGAACCCGAGAACACACACTACTTGTAGAGAGTACTGCTCTCATATCAAAACTCCAATTATTATGAAACTTAACCATATATAAAAATAGATGCTCAGAGCTTTCAAATGAGTTATTAAACATGTAATTTGGATATACAGTGAGGGAGCTAAAAGCTCTGCAATCTCTACATACAAAACTACAACAACATAGAGATACACACATCACTCTCTTGGACTTCCCACAAGATCACGACTTCTCCCCTCTTTTTATAGCATGGGGAACTAATCTAAAACCTTCCTAATACATCTAAATTCGTGGTAGACACTTGGGTGGAGGTAGTACATGACTCAAGTGCTCAAATATGCAAAGTATTGATGGAGCTTGAGAACTAGCCACAACAACCTTCCACGAGGATACCACTGTAGCTCCCTTGTGACTCACTGATTTGAATCATCGTGTTCTAGAACTCACGTGGTATTTTGGCTATTTTTTATGAATAATATGAGCCTTCTTGAAGTATTTGAAGAATTCCCAAAGGTATTTACATAATTTGAAACTTGTACCATACATAAAACAAATGTTCATAACACACGCTATATGAGCTATCTGATTCACTTATTCCTTAGCTCAAACTAGAGGGGTGACTACCTAATTACTTAGAATAAGACTTGGTTGTGTAGTTGGCACTAAATTCAAAAGATCTCAAGCCTTATCAATCCACCTTGCCAAGATATTTGCCTGATCCGAGGTTCATGAATTATCCTGCCCTTTGTCTGAGAAATTCCTCTCATGTGTTTTTTCTTTCTTAATTCTCAAACACATGTTCTTTCTTTAGCATGATTTATTTGATTCTTTTCATTGTATGGAAATGTCAGGAATGACCTACGTGAGTAGACTCTTTTGTTTGATGGTTTGATTACATTATTTCCCCTAGGTTTCTATGTTGAAGTATATTCTTGACCCTTGAACTTGATGTTTCTTTTGGTATCTTCTACTTTGTTGTTCCTATTGCAACACTAAGAGCTATGCCTAGAACTATGTACTTAGCCTAGGCTAGTATTGACCAAGGGGGCTCAGTATTTTCAAACCTTAATTCATGTGCTTTGTGAGGTTTGTGAGGTTTGTGAGGTTTGCGAGGTTTGTGAGCCACATGCACACCTACTATACTTGATAGACCTTTAAGATCACCAAAAAAAGCATTTAAAATGACCCAAAAATGGGTTTTCTTTTCACTAAATGGTCTATCTATCATGATAAAGGGGTCTATCATGATATGTAAGAAACCACTCACACAATGATATTGAGAAATATGCAGCAGAAGAAAAGAACACAAATATTGTAGAAATTCAAAATTTCATTACTACCAATAATACAAAGTGATGGCTTCATCCACCTGTGTGTTGTCAAAGTAGAGCTATAATGGTGATCTAGAAAACTGTAGATGGGAAATTCAAGATAGATGTATGCTTACAGAACTACTCACTTGGGCTCCAAAAATAGGTCCTTAAATAGGCCATGAATGGGGAAGAACGTTTGCAAGCAACTAAGCATGGGTGGTTGTATATGGGCAGCCATCACCCTATGAACATACCACCATCATATGCATCCTCCACGTGGGGTGCATCAACCTAAGGAGAAGCCTATTTTATGAATCGGCTTCACGAATCACAAAAGAGAATAAAAAGCACCCTATTGAGCTCTAGGCCCAAATTTAAGCTTAGATTAAGAATTCAAGGTCATTCGGATCATGAAATGGGCCCTGCAAGTTAAAGCATCCAAATCTTGAACTTGCATCGCATAACCAAACTAGCTAATATTCCACTTGGGCATCTACCAAGTCTACATAAGCCATCTACTAACCATCAATGGTCCAAAGTGACCTTCTTCCAATGTGGGTAATGCACAATTGGCTTCTCCTCATAATGGGGGCCTTACATGTGTGCACCAAGAGATAATCATGGGAGGTAGACATTGTTCATATACTAACATGACAAAGTAATCTGTCATGATAGAGGGTGTCTATCATGCTAGGGTGAGCATATCAAATTTACAGGACTATCATGATAAAGTTTTTTATTGCGATAGATGGGCCTTGTCATTAATTTGATATGTCTTGATAAAGTCTTCTATATGATAGGTGATGGTATATTGGGGATTGTCATGATAGGTGATCTATTTTTGAGTTTGTCTTGTCATGGTAGAGTGAAAAACTCTCTCGATTACTCTCCACCATCCTCCCCTCATCTGCTCTCTGCCTCGTCGTCACAACCCCCTCCTTCTCTGCCCCCACCAACAGTCATGTTCACGGATTTGGCATCCATGGGCCAGCTCCTGATCCAATTTTCCAAGCAATTGCCCCTGCAGATGAAGATAGAAACTCAAAACATCCAACAAGAGTTGTAGAGTAAGGTGGATTTGCTCGAAGCCGATATTGCCCCACTCCAAGAAGAGGCACTAGCGGTCAAAGCAGAGAATCATGCATTGCAGATTTAGCTTCAGCAACTTCTTCACGAACAATTAACCGAAAGAGACAATCTGATTGCTCAACGGGATAGCGTGCTTGCAGAATTGAAGGAAAAGAATGTCCTTCTTACTACCCGTGATGAAGAAATCGCTCAATTGGAACAACTGGTACAAGATAAAGAAGATGCTCGAGTTGCGATCAGGAATCTGCTAGAGGAAACATGCACGGACCTTGCTCTGGTGGAACAAAAAGGATAGGAAATGGCAGACCTGGCTATGCAGAATACTGAAGATTTAAAAAAAGTTTCCGCAGAACTTTTTCAGAAAAGTTGTGAATTAGAAGCAGAATTTGGTCGGACTATACAGTTAAAGAAAGAGATAGCCGTGCTTAAACAAGAGCAAGATGCCTATTATAAGACAATGTAGTTTCAATCTGAAGAGTTGGAAAGACGCGAAAAGAAATTAGGCGCTCAAGCGGACAGACTCTCAAGAATTGATGCAGAGATTGCAGAAATGAAGCTGCAATCGCCAATGAATTTTACCTTCAAGAAGCCTTTTTGGAGACCCAAACAGAATCGTTAATGAGTCAAGTTATCGCTGCCAATTCTGTTCGAACTGATGCCCAACTGATAGAACCTACCATTTTGAAGGATATGTTAGATTCATTAAAATAGAAAAATTATCCGTACCTTTAAAATAGCCAGAACTTTGTATGTACAGGGAATCATTGATGAGCTGTAACTGTAATTTTCAGTTTTGGGTTTGAGTCCACCGTGCATGCCAATGTTAGCCACCGGATTGGATCTCGTTGTATTTTTATTTTCTATATTCACACACACTCAAAAGGCATGGCGAAAAGATGTAACCTTCTTTTGAGTAATGAAAAGGCAAGGATGGTATTCTTCGAGCGAGAGAGGAATCGCCAGACTGTCTGTCTGGGCAATAGCGCTGGAGATGCTGTGTTGCAGATTTGCAAAATTCTGAGTACTGTGTTTTGGTTATTAGGTTTTCAGTAACTAATCATTAATCATAGTAATGTTACGATTGATATTAACAGTCTGTGTGAATTCGTAAGTGTTGATTCGCGTGGTAGAAGCATTGCACAGTACTAAGTGTTGAAGTGGAAAGTATCTAGTTGTTAACTGAATGTTGATTTGGGAAAATTAAAAAGGGCCTCTGTACTATCAGACCCCTGTTCATCCCAAGAACCCAGAAATGAGATTAAAAGGGCTTAACAGAAAAGCACTTTTAACATATGAGATGCCTTTGAGACTAATGATGGGAGGACGTGCATTCTCAAAGTGGGGTATAGACTTCGTTGGTCCCATTAACCCCCCATCTAGAAACTCCCATGCAGAGTACATTATTGTAGCAACAGATTACCTTACAAAGTGGGTAGAAGTAAAAGCCACGACAAAGAATGATGCTCAAATGACAACTAAGTTTTTATTTGAGAATGTTTTCACCAGATATGGATTACCAATAGAGTTAGTAAGTGATAGAGGCACGCACTTCTTGAACGAACTCATTGAAAATCTTCTCCAAAAATTATTGGTGATACATAAGAAGACCGCCCCCTATCATCCACAAGCTAACGGACAAGCTGAGAGTACAAATAAGATCCTATGTAATGTATTGACAAGACTGGTCAATAATAAACGCTCTGATTGGGACAAACAACTTCATCATGCTGTTTGGGCTTACCAAGTTGCCTACAAAATGATACTCAATGCCACCCCATTTCAGATGGTTTTGGCTGAAAATCTGTCAGCATGTAAAATGGGCACCCTCCGTTCTGATCGAGGGGGGGAGTATATGTCTTCTGATTTTAATGCATTTCTGGCTGAACGTGGGATAAAACACCAGTGTACAGTGCCGTATACACCTCAACAGAATGGAGTTGCTGAACAAAAGAACAGGTCACTCATGGAGATGGCGAGGTGCATGGTCAAGAGTCAGGCTTTACCACATAGTTTCTGGCTTGAGGCTATCATGTGTGCAGCATATGTACTAAACAGGTGTCCCACTAAAGCGCTACAGTCTATCACTCCATATGAGGCTTGGCATGACCCCAAGCCATCTGTTGCTCATCTGCATGTTTTTGGTTGTTTGGCATATGCATTAGTGCCTGAACAACATCGCAGAAAGTTGGATGATAAGGTAGTAAAATGTATTTTTGTTGGGTACAGTTCTGAAAGTAAAGGCTATCATCTGTATCATCCACAGACTAAACGCATTCTGGTTAGCCGTGATGTTGTTTTTGTGGAAGATGCTATTGAGCCATTGTTTTCATGTACCAAGGTGACATCTGTTAGCTCCAAAGACATGTATGATACTTTGATGCCTCTTTTTACAAGTGGACAGTCTAGTGCTGGTCCTAATGAGGCAACTCCTCAGCCTTTGCAGGTTTCATGTATTGATGCAGATAATTCTATTTCTGATGCAGATATACATGATGCACTTATTGATGAGAGAGCTGATATTGAGCAGGCAAGAACTATGCCAAAATGGCTGGTGCAGACTTTGCGTGACAGCAAATTAGATGCACCTCTGTCATATCGTACTCGTTCAGGCTCTCATAGTGCCTCTTTTGCATCAGATTGCTATGCTATGGCTGCGTCTAGTCTCTGTGATGAGAATGAGCCTGTTTCTTTTGATGAAGCACATAATTCAGAAAATTGGATGGATGCTATGCAATCTGAATATGATGCTATAATGAAGAATGGTACATGGTCTTTATGTGACTTGCCTCCTGGCAAGAAGGCCATTGGCACTAAGTGGGTATACAAGCTGAAGCGTAAACCTTATGGTACAGTTGACAGGTATAAGGCTAGGCTTGTTGCAAAGGGATATGCGTAGAAAAGAGGCATTGATTTTGATGAGACCTTTGCACCTACATGCCGTATGACTACTGTTCGGAGCATTTGTGCACTTGCAGCCCATCATGGTTGGAATGTACATCAGTTGGACATTAAAACAGCATTTCTGAATGGTGACTTGCATGAAGAAGTGTATGTTTTTCAGCCCCGTGGCTTTGTGCAGAAAGGGCATGAAAACCAGTTGTGTAGGTTAAAGAAGGCATTATATGGTTTAAAGCAAGCACCACGTGCTTGGTATGAGAAGATACATGCCTATCTGGTTACACATGGTTTTGAGAACAGTCCAACTGAAAGCACCTTATATGTTAAGCGTGCTAATGATGTGCTTCTGATCATTGTTGTCTATGTTGACAACATGCTGCTCACTGGTCCTATTGAGAAGCATATTGTTGATTTCAAGGCTTATTTGCATGCCTCATTTGAGATGTCTGATTTGGGGCATTTGCATCACTATTTGGGCATTCAGTTTATGCAAGTTGATGGTGGAATGGCTTTGTGTCAAACAAAATATATTGACACATTATTGCAACGTTTTGGCCTTGAAGACTGTAAGCCTATTGCCACTCCTATGGAGACAGGTTTATGATTGAGTCTTCATGATGCTCGAGATGCATTTGATGCTGTTCTCTATCAGCAGGCTGTTGGATGCTTGATTTATTTATGCATTACTTGGCCAGATATTCAGTTTGTTGTCTCACAGATGAGCAGGTTCATGCATTGCCCAGGAGTCACGCATTGGAAGGCGGTTAAGCGCATCTTTCGCTACTTGAGTGGTACTCGGCTACTTGGGTTGTTTTATCCCAAGGGGGGATCACTACCGCCAGATTTGCATGCTTTTTCTGACTCAGATTGGGCTGGTTGCTATGACACTCGTGTGTCCACCAGTGGTTTTTGCTTCATGCTTGGTAGCGAAAATGTAAACATCACGTGATTTAAATGATTTCAAAATCAAGAGTCTAGATAATGATGAATCATGGATTGTGTTGGATACTAGTGGACAATGATGTTTCATAATTATGATGGATAATGATTAAGAAGTTTAATCATATCAGTGATTATGATAAGTGATTATGATATAGTATGATTAAGATATGTTATTATGACCTTTGATCTTGTGATGTTGCATTGTGCTTTTGATTATGATATGATTATGAATTTGAATATTTTCTTCCACCTAAGTTGAACCTAAGTTGGTAAGTCAAATCTATATCCATAGATCCCATACACAATTTCCCTTAGCCATAGGGAATTCATCTTCTAGAGGTGATTGTAATTAAGCAATTGGGGGTAAAGAGTGCCATAGAAGAAGTCGCATAGGTTAATGGAATTGAATCAAGCCAAAAGTTTAAGATTTCTACAAGGTTTATAGTGTGATTCTCTAAGGGCACAAGGAAATCATTGATTGTATTGTTGTTTTGGCTATGAAACTAGCCAAATTGGAGCTACACAAGGTCTCTAAGCATTGAACAAGATTTGGTAAGTGAAATTCCCAAGAAAAGCGTCATCTATCAAGGGAACACAAGCCATGATTTCCCTTACATATGGAAATCACTATTCACAATTACACTAATTTGGAACTAATTCTTGAAGTTTGAGTGCTTGGGTATAGTGAGATCCTTTTGGGAAGTTGTGGCTAAAATTGGAATACACATCAAGGCTAGAAATAATCTAGAAAATTGAAGGAATGATGAGCAAACCCCTTAGGGAACAAGGAGGCAAGACGTAGTTTGGAGTGCTAAAATTGAGCGAGCATTCCATCATGAAGATAATACATGCTAGGAAGTGCAAGGGAAGGATACACATAATCATTGAACCAAATGTAAGTTTCGAAGAAAGTACATGCACAAGATCCTCTTAGGAGCCATCTATTGGATGGTTAAAGAACTTGAAAAATCTTGGTAGATCAAGTTACAAGGATCTTGAGAATCATATTACCAATGTAAAGATTGACCAAATTTCCTTGTAATTGCTATAAGTAGCCAAATAATCCTTACTTTTTACTTTGCTACTTGCACCCCATTTTTTTATATAAACTCCTTGATAGATGATTTTAAAGTTCTTTTTCCTACTTGTAAATTTTATAGGTTAATTGAAGAGGACTAACTTTTGACTTAGTGTGCTCAATAACTTGCACCTTCAAATTTCTTCATTTCTTTGTTTGTGTGTGATGGCATTATGATTTACCTATGACATAAGTATTTATTATGCTTGTGTGTTGCTTCTCATGGTATTCTTCTCGTGTAATCCAATTGTTGAATCCTTGGTGAGCTAAGTCCCATTATGTTGAAAATGTGAACTATGTAAGCTTTAGGTTGATAAAGGGGTCAAAAGACCTTAATGTGGACAAAAGTCATGACTAAAATCACTTAGGGCAGTCTCAAGGTTGTGAAAGGTTGGGCAAGGGAGTCCTAAGGTGGTGGAAAAGTAAGGAGAGGCATCCAAAAGCTATAAAAGGAGGTGAAGAGTCATCAAATGCATGGAAGTCTTCTAGGTCATTGAAGAAGAATAGACATATAATCAAGACGGCTCAAGGACAGAGTCATCCAAGGCTCAAGGAGCTGAAATGAAATAGTCCAAGCTAGGAAAAATGCAGACGAGGACATCACATGCATAGAGGAGGAGCAAGGAGGAGCTATCAAGCCCACAGATCCTCTAGTCTCTTGTAGGTATAGACATAGTCTACTTAGTAACTCTTTGTATACATATCCAATTCAAGGTATTTATGGTGAATTCTATAGCTTATATATGTGTGTCTTAGTTTCCCTAGAGGGCTTCTTGAAATCAGTTTTATGTGTAGAGAAATTGGTGTATCTCTGTAACCATAATTTTTGCATATCCTACATCTCTACATAGTTTATCTTGCATAGATTTGTTGACTAACCTAAATAAATTCCTTTGAGGTGTTATATAGCTTATTGGAAATATTATGGACCACATTAAGTGTGTTTACAAGATTAGGTGATTTGGATCAGTGTAAGGTAGGTGAATTAGAGTTTTGCTACGGGGTAGCAGAAAAGGTGTATGAAGGGACTTAGGCATTGGGTTCATTTCACTTACAGTGTGCAAATATGAGGGATTAAATTCCATCAGTTGGTATCAAAGTAAGAAAAATCCTTTTAAGACTCTAGGAGAAGGACACAAAATCTTGGACATCAATGCTAAGAGGTACTTTTTAGTGTAACTCTAATTGCCCATTCATTATGGCATATCTAGGTCAAAAATTGGAGTTGCCTGACAAAGACAACTATCAGCCATGGAGGTTCAGAGTCATGAACTACTTCATGAAAAAAGGTTTATGGCCTATTGTGTGTGGAGATGAAGATAAGCCTAATGTGGATCCATCCAAAGGTCACCAATCAAGAATTGAAGATGTTGAAGGATTGGGAGGAAAGGAATAGGAGAGCTATCTTCTACATATCATAGGTAATCTCTAACACTATGATTGGTTATATATCAGAGTTTGATCATGCTAGAGATGTTTGGGAGGCCTTAGAGAAGATATATGCCACTTCCACAAGAAGCAAAAAGATGTAGCTTAAGAATGAACTCCATTCTTTGAAGAAGGGTAGTGGTCAATCTATTGTTGACTTCACCTTGAAGGTGAAGGAGTTGAGGGAGCAATTGGCATCCATTGGCTGCAAAGTAGATGAGGAAAAACTTTTCTATATTACTCTCAATGGGTTGAGAGGGGAATACAAGCACCTCTTATTACTACCATCTTGTATAGAGATCCTCTACCAACTCTTGAGGAGTTGATCCCACACCGAGTGGCAGAAGAGGTTTCCATAGGAGACACATCCAAGAAGGATGGTCACTCATAGGTCCTATATGCTAGCAAAGTCAAAGGCAAGAGTGGAAAGAAGGGGAAAGGAGGAAAAACATTAGGGAGAAAAACGGCCCAAAAAGGGCCGTGTAAGTATTTCAATTAGTTTTGCTTAATCTGGATTAAAGTTTTCAAATCCTTTAAGAAATTCCATGTAAGTTCATTTAAAACGTATCTTATGTAAGTTTTGAAGAGAGAGAAACTCGTGTGATAATCATGAAAAGTTCGTGTGATATCTTACGCCTCAAAGTTTGTGCTCATCGGGCGCTGATCAAAATTTGAATTTTTCTCTTGTTCATGGACCTATATAATGTGTGCTGATGACGTTTTGCGCTTTTTTACTCTACTTTTCATAGCAGGCATGTTTCTCTCTTTCACGTCATTTTAGACACTTGCCGGTCACTTTTCATAGCAGACCATGGAGAACCTTAACCCAAATACTCTCGCTGAAATTTCAAACAATCGAAATCATTGTGAAAAGTTCCATATCAACATTGCAGTTAGTCATGAGTATGCGACGACAAGAAAAGTATTCCGAAGGGCTCTTCATCCTTCTGAAGTGGATGGATTGCAAAAGGAAGGCAAGAAACATATCGACATATGGATAGATGAATCTGTTTATCCAATTGATCCACAAACTGGAAGGTATCCCCCTTTTCATAATCTTCATGATCTGATTAGATTTGTAGGAGATGGTGAGGATGGTTTACGAGGCTATTGTTCAAGGCTCTGGGATATTTCAAGGAATTATGTACAATACATAAACTATCTACAAAACACACTACATCAGAAGGATTTACACATGAGGGAGCTAAAAAGCAAATTATCCACTTTATCTTCTAATTTTGAGTCTTTTAAAAAAATGAAAGAAACTCTTATAGGTTTGAGAATGCAGTCAAAACGAGTAAAACCTTTTTTAGATTTGATTGAAAAATCTGGCCAGAAAAAGAAAAGAATGAAAATTGTAAGAGATCATGTGACAAATGTGCTAGGTTTCAATATGTTGAGTAGTTTTGAGCGCGTACATTTCTGTAATGAAATTATGAGTCAAAATGATGTTTTAAGACTATTGAAACTGAATGAAAAAACATGCTTGAAACGCTTTGTTTTCCAAAAACTCATGACAGAAATGAATCTGTTACTAGAACCATCTCAAATTCAGAAGATTTGTGATAGCGTGGGAGTGAGTAGGAAATGTTATAGAGCAATTTCAAAAGTTTGGTGTGAATTTTTAAAATTTAACAAAGTTAGCAGTTTTGGATTGCCTAGACCGTATCATGTAGGAAAGTTTCGGCTCTGCTTGAATAAAAAGATCACATCAGTATTTGGTGAATATAAACATATTCACGGTAACATGCCTTACGAAGTAGGAAAACAAAAGTTAGATTTCACTTACAATGCATTTAAAAATGCATGGATAGATATTATAAAACTTCAAACATACATGGTTTAGTTCTATAATATAAAAGAACATGAATGTTCTGGTCTGTTGAAATTTGTACCCAAACTTGATGAAGCTGAGCTTAAAAAACATCAAAAGATGGAGAGAATAAGTATTGCACTGGGAACTTTCAAGTTGAGTGGCATTTGAGTGGAGACCTAAAGATGCTCAAATGCATGTTTGGTATAAGTGGGGGAGCAAATTGTAAGTACCCTTGCTTGTACTGCATGCAAAGCCCAGGCACAAATGGATGGATTGCTAGAGCCGAGGCTGAAGAGGCTCCTTCCAGACAAAATGTTATTCTTCATAACTACTCATGTTCTTCAATGATTTGGGATCCCATACTTCCAATAGCATTGACAAATGTACACATATGTACACTACATGCAGAGTTAAGAATCATTGACAAGTTGGTCCGTCTTCACTTGGATTATGCATATTCTATCAAGCCTACAAATCTTGTAGATGAGTGCATTAAAAATGTGAATGTCTTCTTTCAGAAATGGGATTTCATGGTGGTGATGTTCATCTAAGAAAAGATCCAAAGCTTTCACAAAATACAGGTGATGTACTATAGGATGTCTCAATGGGAGGTGCAAGAGCAAGGAGATTCTTCAGCAACCATGATGACAAGCAACTAAATGCCATGTGGAATTGTTGGAAAAAAATTTGTGAGGTCACGACTAATGTAGAAAGCAAACTAGAAATAGCAAAAAAGAGAATGGAGGTGTGGGTCAAACTAGATAATCTTTTTAAGATCATGAGGCAACATGTAACATCAAAAAGTTATGTGATAGATTTCAAAAAGTCGACCACATAGTTTATAGAAACCATCATAGAGGCATGGGGTGCCAAAGACATAACATAGTACTTGGTGAGTTCCAAAGATATTTTATTCGATTTATTTATTTTTATTTGAAATAAAGATCTAATGAGATTCTTCTGATCTTCTAGCATGCTCTTCTTGTGCATGGTCCATTCTTTGCAGAAAAAGAACCACTTGCCATGTGGAATACCCAAGGCATGGAAAAATCTCATTATCAATCCCACTCCCTTCTTTCACTTCCCCTTCCTACCTCACTCTTACTTTTGCACTCGACCATGCACACATTAGGGCGAAAAACGGCCCAAAAAGGGCCGTGTAAGGATTTCAATTAGTTGTGCTTAATCGAGATTAAAGTTGTCAAATCCTTTAAGAAATTCCGTGTAAGTTCATTTAAAACGTATCTTATGCAAATTTTGAAGAGAGAGAAACTCGTATCATATAATCATGAAAAGTTTGTGTGATATCTTACGCCTCGAAGTTTGTGTGATATCTTACGCCTCAAAAGTTGAATTTTCCTCTTGTTCACGGACCTATATAATGTGTGCTGATCACGTTTTGCGCTCTTTTTCTCTACTTTTCATAGCAAGCCTGTTTCTCCCTTTCACGTCATTTTAGACACTTGCTGGTCATTTTTCATAGCAGACCATGGAGAACGTTAACCCAAATACTCTCCCTGAGCTTTCAAACATTCGAAATCATTGTAAAAAGTTCCATATCAACATTGCAGTTAGTCAGGAGTATGCGACGACAAGAAACGTATTTCGAAGGGCTCTTCATCCTCTTGAAGTAGATGGATTGCGAAAGGAAGGCAAGAAACATATCGACATATGGACAGATGGATCTGTTTATCCAATTGATCCACAAACTAGAAGGTACCCCCCTTTTCATAATCTTCATGATCTGATTAGATTTGTGGGAGATGGTGAGGATGGTTTACGAGGCTATTGTTCAAGGCTCTGGGATATTTCAAGGAATTATGTACAATACATAAACTATTTACAAAACACACTACACCAGAAGAATTTACATATTAGGGAGCTAGAAAACAAATTATCCACTTTATCTTCTCAGTTAGAGTCTTTTAAAAAATTGAAAGAAACTCCTATAGGTTTGAGAATGCGGTCAAAACGAGTAAAACCTTTTTTAGATTTGACTGAAAAATCTGGCCAGAAAAAGAAAAGAATGAAAATTGTTAGAGATCATGTGACAAATGTGCTAGGTTTCAATATGTCGAGCAGTTTTGAGCGCATACATTTCTGTAATGAAATTTTGAGTCAAAATGATGTTTTAAAACTATTGAAACTAAATGAAAATACATGCTTGAAACGCTTTGTTTTTCAAAAACTCATGACAGAAATGAATCTTTTACTAGAACCATCTCAAATTCAAAATATTTGTGATAGTGTCGGAGTGAGTAGGAAAGGTTATAGAGCAATTTCAAAAGTTTGGTGTGAATTTTTAAAATTTAACAAAGTTAGAAGTTTTGGATTGCCTAGACCCCATCATGTAGGAAAGTTTCGGCTCTGCTTGAATAAGAAGATCACATCAGTATTTGGTGAATATAAACATATTCATGGTAACATGCCTTACGAAGTAGGAAAACAAAAGTTACATTTCACTTACAATGCATTTAACAACATATGGATAGATGTTATAAAACTTCAAACATACATGGTTCAGTTCTATAATATAAAAGAGCATGAATGTTCTGGTCTATTGAAATTTGTAATCAAACTTGATGAAGCTGAGCTTAAAAAACATCAAAAGATGGAGAGAATAAGCATTGCACTGATGAACAAAGCTTTGGACTATAGCCTTGGGAAATTGGATACTCCATCTCTCAAAGTACAATCAGAAATGGAGTTATGGTGGGTTGGCTGTGCTCAAGTTCCATCTGAGAGCCATAAAACACTTAAATGGTTATTCTCACAGACAAACATTCCAAATGTTATCCAAGGGCATCATGCAGGAGAATTGTTGAATGTCAAAGACTACGGAAACTTTCAAGTTGAGTGGCATTTGAGTGGAGACCTAAAGACACTCAAATGCATGTTTGGTATAAGTGGGGGAGCAAATTCTAAATACCCTTGCTTGTACTGCATGCAAAGCCCAGGCACAAATGGATGGATTACTAGAGCTGAGGGTGAAGAGGCTCCTTCTAGACAAAATGTTATTCTTCGTAACTACTCATCTTCTTCAATGATTTGGGATCCCATACTTCCAATAGCATTGACAAATGTACACATATGTACACTACATGCAGAGTTAAGAATCATTGACAAGTTGGTCCGTCTTCACTTGGATTATGCATATTCTATCAAGCCTACAACTCTTGCAGATGAATGCATAAAAAAATGTGAATGTCTTCTTTCAGAAATGGGGTTTCATGGTGGTGATGTTCATCTAAGAAAAGATCCAAAGCTTTCACAAAATACAGGTGATGTTTTACAGGATGTCTCAATGGGAGGTGCAAAAGCAAGGAGATTCTTCAGCAACCATGATGGCAAACAACTTAATGCCATGTGGAATTCATGGAAAACATTTTGTGAGGTCACGACTAATGTAAAAAGCAAACCAGAAATAGCAAAAAAGAGAATGGAGGTGTGGGTCAAACTAGATAATCTTTTAAAGATCATGAGGCAGCACGTAACATCAAAAAGTTATGTGACAGATTTCAGAAAGGCGACCACAGAGCTTATAGAAACCATCATAGAGGCATGGGGTGCCAAAGACATAACATACTACTTGGTGAGCTCCAAAGATATTTTATTCAATTTATTTATTTTTAATTGAAATAAAGATCTAATGAAATTCTTCTGCTTTCCAGCATATTCTTCTTGTGCATGGTGCATTCTTTGCAGAAAAAGAACCACTTGCCATGTGGAACACCCAAGGCATGGAAAAATCTCATTATCAAGCAAGGACAAGCTTCTTTAGGTGTACAAGGAAAGGAGGAGGAGTAACAAAGAGCAATGCCTTCAGAGAGCTTTTTGATTGGTTCTTTAGAAGACAATTACAAAGGACCTCTCCTCTTTTCAAAGCAACATTTGTCACTAACAATGTGCATTTTTGAGCTTGGGCTCATGCACGTGCACTTCCCTATATTGACACTCAGAGGAATATTGGACACGTGCCGGTTCCTAAGAGATTACCATGCTGATTGACATAGACCATTCACCAGTGCTACTGTTCCATTCAGGAAATACTGAGAATTGAATTGCTTTATATTCCTTGGCAAGCAACATCGTGTAACTTCACCAATCTGAGTTTCACATATTCTCTTTAGCTCACCATATGCAGGAGTCTTCTCCTCCAAAACTACCTTGTGCAGATATCTCCTTGGATGCTCTGGTACATGAAGTAGTTAAGCATCACTCAAGTTGCAGACCTTCAAGCTCTTTAGAAGACAATTACAAAGGACCTCATGCCAAATATAATCAGAAGGATATGGCTATCTCCAGACAAATCATGTATCAATATCACAAACTGCATCAAATCATGTATCAATTTGCAATGTCTTATATCACATTGGGCAATTTCTGTATATGTACATTTGTTGAGTATAGAATTTGAAAAAATCAAGTCATTCCTTGAGCCTTTTGAAAGAGCTTGGCTCTGGCAAATCACCTCTATATCTCAGGAACTCTTTTCTCCTGTATCCAGCAATGCTTTTTAAATTTGACACCCCTGCAGCCATTGCATAGCTTGAATAACAAAGAAAGTACCCTGCCCTTGAAGCATTGAGTCCAGGGGCATATCCAAAAATTCTGAATGCAGTTGCTCTTTCAAGCAGTAAAACTCTGAAAGCATTAAAGGGTATTGGACTAAAACCCATGTATTTTGATAGAGTCCTCAAGCAGAATAATCCAAAGTCTGGCTCCTCACTATAGTGCTTGTGAATTACACAAAAAGTGGCTGGGTCCAACTTTGGAAGGTAGTGGATAATAGAATGAATATCCACCTTTGCTTTTCCTTTCTCTTCTAAGGCTTTTCTTGTTCCCTTGCCCCTACCAAGGTAATTGTCTTCATCCAATAAAGTTAACTGTGATAAAAATGAAAAACATGGTTAGATGAAGTGCAAGCACACTTAAGAAAACATGTGAAGTAACTTGAAACTATTAGAAAGAAAAGCAAGAGACACGACTGATGCAAGCGATAAGGCCCAGCGGAAAATATCCGATGGGCCTAATCGCTTGCATCGGTCGTGATCCATTTCTGACACTTGGAATGGAGAACTTGGACAAATCTGATACAAGAAAGAGATTTTGCATTGGTCCCATCTCATATCCTTAACCTAAAGATCTTGAGAACATAGTTAACTGTATACCTTGATGTCATCTTCCTAAAGTCCAAACACGACCGATGCAAGCGATGAGGCCCAACGGAAAATATCCGATGGGCCTAATCGCTTGCATCGGTCGTGATCCATTTCTGACACTTCGAATGGAGAACTTGGACAAATCTGATACAAGAAAGAGATTTTGCATTGGTCCCATCGCATATCCTTAACCTAAAGTTCTTGAGAACATAGTTAACTGTATACCCTGACGTCATCTTCCTAAAGTCCAAACACGACCGATGCAAGCGATGAGGCCCAACGGAAAATATCCGATGGGCCTAATCGCTTGCATCGGTCGTGATCCATTTCTGACACTTCGAATGGAGAACTTGGACAAATCTGATACAAGAAAGAGATTTTGCATTGGTCCCATCGCATATCCTTAACCTAAAGTTCTTGAGAACATAGTTAACTGTATACCCTGACGTCATCTTCCTAAAGTCCAAACACGACCGATGCAAGCGATGAGGCCCAGCGGAAAATATCCGATGGGCATAATCGCTTGCATCGGTCGTGATCCATTTCTGACACTTCGAATGGAGAACTTTGACAAATCTGATACAAGAAAGAGATTTTGCATTGTTCCCATCTCAAATCCTTAACCTAAAGTTCTTGAGAATATAGTTAACTGCATACCTTGAAGTCATCTTCCTAAAGTCCAAACACGACCGATGCAAGCGATGAGGACCGACGGAAAATATCTGATGGGCCTTGTCGCTTGCATCGGTCGTGATCGACTTCTGACACTTCTAATGGAGAACTTGGACAAACTGAGACAAGATAGAGATTTTGCATCAAGCCCATCTCATCTCCTTTTCCTTTAAATCATGAGAATATATTTTACTACATACTTGACCTCATCTTCCTCTTCAAGTCCGAACACGACCGATGCAAGCGATAAGGCCCAACGGAGATTATCCGTTAGGCTGTATCGCTTGCATCGGTCGTGGTCATTTTCTCACTTAAAAAAATAGAGATCTCGGACAAAACTTTAATTGATAGAATATATCAAACAACATACCTTGACCTCATCTTCCTCCTCAATGAGCTCTTTTGAGTCAATACAAATTGTTCCTTTGTCCTCAGCGACATCCAAGAATGAATAGCCACGTCCAAACGAGTATATTCCAAGTTGCTTCTGATGCTCATCAAACTCTTCATCAGCAAGTTTTGGCTTCTCTGAGATAGCTTTCTCAAAGCATTTTGAAAGAGCTTGTGATGAATCTTTGAATTCTTCATTAGACAAATCCAAATCAAGACGCAAAAATTCCTCTCTTCTTTCTCCTTTCTTATTGATGAATCTCCTTGCAACTTCTTCTGCCTCAGCTATAGCTGCAAGACAGTAGTCCTCCCTTAGATTGAAAAGTTCCTGAATGTAAAATAGAGGTATGAACTCTTTCCCAGAGATAAAGTAAAAAGGTAGATTTGGGAGAAGTAGGGACTTCTCAGACACTTGAACTTCTTCACTTGGCTCCCTTATTGCAGTCTCTGCTTTAAAAGTGGCCACATCAAAATCTTTGACCTGCTCTTCTTCTGCTTGCAGATTGATCTCCTCAACAATCTCCATGACACCTTTCATAGTTTTTGAGCTAGCCTCAAGTGCCAGCTCTAAGCAAGGCTCGTCTTCATCATGAACATTTTCCTCCCTTTCAACTAAGATATGATCAAGCCATATCAAGAAAGCAATGTTTAAAGGGAGCAAGCAGCAGTCCTTTTCATGCTCTGGGCAAAAATCAAGCTTCCCTGGCAAAGGGGATATCCTTCTGCATTTTCTTGTGATTTTAGCCCTATCTGTTGGATCCTTCCCAAAGATGTGAGGATGGACATAGGTTTTCTGAGAAATAGAAAGGATCCTCCCATCGACCAACCCCAAGAAAATCTCCCACTCATCCTTAAGAAAACTTTTCGAGTTCTCTAAGAGTTTTTCAAAATCAATTTCGGGGTTGAATATGGTCATTGCATCAGGAAAATAATCTACACTTAAACCCTCTTGAACCATGAAATCAAGAAGTTTCTCTGATGGAGAGACACTAAGGATCTCATTCATTACCTCCATCTAAGCTGCAGCTTCTCTTGTATGTCTATAAGGAGAACACAACCGATGCAAGCGACTAGAGCGAATCAACGTAGGTCAAATGGCGAAAATCGCTTGTATCGGTCGTGTCGGCGACGAAAGGAAAATACACATGTAGGTGAGAAATTCTCTGAAGGTTGAAAATTTGAGTTTGTGAAGAAATAGGTATTTATAGGCGAGGAGGGAACAAACGGTCGAATGAGGTGGACCAATCACAGAGTGCCACGTGGCAACGTGTACGTTGCCCGATGCAACGGATAGATGACGTGGATCAATCAAATCATGCCACGTGGCAAAAGACGTTGGAATTCGCAACGGCTATCTGACGTGGACCAATCGGGGCATGCCACGTGGCACAACGGTCAACTCAGTTTTGGGACCTATTTAAGCTTCCCTATTCATTTGCTTTTTTTTTTTTTGTCAACACTTGCCAAGCGTGGAGGTTCCATTGCCACCAAGTTTTTTGGCTACTTCACAATTTCTATAGAGAGCGCTCTCTCCATAAGGTAATGTGGACACGACCGATGCAAGCGATTAGGGACATCCGAGATTTTTGGATAACCCGAATCGCTTGGATCGGTCATGTTTTTTAAATAGCATCGTCCTTGATCATACCTTGCAAATTTTGGTTTCTTTTGTGTTGCTTGAGTATAACGCATTGTTACCTTTATTTTAACTTCTATTTATTGAAATATGATGATGAATTCAGGGACGACCGATGCAAGCGATGAGTGACATCCGGGCATTTACGGATGACTCTTATCGCTTGGATCGGTCGTGTCTCTAGTGAGGAGGGAAGAAACGGTCGAATGAGGTGGAGCAATCATAGAGTGCCACGTGGTAAAGTGTACGTTCCCCGATGCAACGGATTGATGACGTGGATCAATCAGATCATGCCACGTGGCAAAAGACGTTGGAATTCGCAACCGGTATCTGACGTGGACCAATCGGAGCATGCCATGTGGCACAATGATCAACTCAGTTTTGGGACCTATTTAAGCTTCCTCCTATTCATTTCCTTCATTTTTTTCTGTCAACACTTGCCAAGCGTCGAGGTTCCATTGCCACCACGTTTTTAGCCTACTTCACAATTTCTATAGAGAGCGCTCTCTACGTAAGGTAATGTGGACACGACCGATGCAAGCGATTAGGGACATCCGAGATTTTTGGAAAACCCTAATCGCTTGGATCGGTCATGTTTTTTAATATCATCGAGTCCTTGATCATAGCTTGCAAATTTTGGTTTCCTTTGCTATGATGAAAAGGAACGTCCGAGATATGGAAACCAAGACATTAAAGATGCTGCCTTGCTTAATTTGAACAGCCAGACAGAAGAGTCAGCTTCTCAAATCCTTGACATGCATGTGGGGATCTTTTTCGAGGAGCAGGACACCAGTGGGGGGTTTCGTGAGATATAGGTGTGGGAGGTCTCCATCAAAAAGGAGGAAGCGGGTTCTGCTAGTAGAGGATTTGAGAAGCTGACTCTTCTGTCTGGCTGTTCAAATTTTTCTTTATAGTAAGCAAGGTAGCATCTTTAATGTCTTGGTTTCCATATCTCGGACGTTCCTTTTCATCTCGTGCCTCTGATAGTGGAAAGAGTCATTGATTATAGTTTTCCAATTATCTTTATCTTAGTGATAATTGAGTGTTTTGCATTGTCAGATATTATTTATTGATATTTGATGATTAATTTAAAGACGACCGATGCAAGCGATCAGGGACATCCGGGCATTTCCGGATGACTGTTATCGCTTGCATCGGTCGTGCCTCTCATAGTGGAAAGAGTCATTGATCATAGCTTTTAGAGAGTAAGTTTTGACAGTGGAATATTCCACTTTTCCTAATTCCTTGCCTAAAGATTGATTTTTTGCAGAGTATGGCTAGAACCAAAAAGACAGCAAGGAAGTTGTACCCTGAGGGTCAGGACAAGAATGCCCAAGGGGAAAATGTCCAGGAGCAAAATTCCCAGAAGGTTCAAGCCAAAGTGCCAGAGCAGCCTTCAAAAAAAAGGGTCAACTACCATGTTAAGTCTTTGAGGGAAATAAGAAGAGCCCAAAAGTCTGTGGGATTGTTGATCCCAAGACTTCCATTTATGAGAGTTGTCAAGCAGATCTCATCCAACCTCTGTTCTTTGATGAAGACCTCATCCTTTGTCAATGTGAGGTGGCAAACTCAAGCACTGCTATGCCTGCAAGAAGCTGCAGAGGACTTTGCTATTGATTTCATGAATGATGCCTACTTATGTGCTGCTCATTCTCATAGGGTAACTTTAATGGCGAAGGATTATGTTATTGTTTCAAGAATAAGATATAAGTTTGATAAAGCTCTGGTTCCTATTGATCACCACGACAAAAAATTCTTCGATATTTTAAATATACCTCCAGCTCGAGCACCTAAAACAACAGTTGTCATTGAAGAGATCAACGCTCAAGTCACTCATGATCATGAGACTAGAGCTGCAGCAAATAGTGAGGAGGAGAGGAAAAAGCAGGGATTATTTACAGAGGAAAGTGCCATCTTAACCCAGATTCAAAAGTTACAGAAAGCAAATAAAGAGCTCCTCAAGAAAGGAGATGGGCAGGTTATAGTTAATGTTGCAATGCCATGGCAAAGTGAATTGTTTCTTGACATTAGACCTGAAGATAACAAAATGTTGAGGGAGCTTCATCTTGAAATATCAGATAGTGTGGTCAACATTTCACTCAGGTATATCTAGAGGCCTTAAAATGCTTTTGTTTTGCATAATTTTCTAGTTCCTTAACTGCATTTTTATTTCTTGATTTGTAGGGTTCTTCTTCAACAATGTGAGGAAAAGGTTCAAAGAAAAGTATTTATTTTAGATCCTCTGGTGACACAATGTTTTTTACATAAACATGGAGATGCCAAGTCCTTTCTACGGGGTTTTACAGAAGAAGTAGAATGTGTAATTTACCCATACATTGAAAAGTAAGTATTCATCTTCATTTTGGAAACATATTTGTTTCATTTAAGAAAGTATATTTACATGCAACTCATTGACAGGGGCCATTGGAGTTTGATTATTGTGGACTTCAATGCATATCAAGCTCTTTTCCTAAATTCTCTTCCATCACAGCATGGGAATTGCAAAGTGTAAGTTACTATACATTTTGTTCTCTATTTTAAAGCCATGCCCCGTTTTGATTTTCACTTTACAATGCAGTGCTGCAAAGCTTCTCAAGATGCATATTGATCAGAATTTTCCAGGAATAGCTAAAATGAATGAACAAAAGCAATTTGGATACAGCCAAATTCATGTGCCATTGCAGAGAGACTCAACATCATGTGGCTGGAGAGTGATTGCAAATGCTGTAAGATTCTTGGAAAGAAGGTTCTACAGTCCTGGATTGAATTTATCAGACTACCCAGATGCATGGATCATCTTGATCAGAGAGAGAGCAATAAATAGTATCATGAAACATGCAATCTGCCCACATGATCCAGACTCACCTCCACCCCCTCCACCTGATAGAAAACAGTCTGAAGATAAAAAGAAAGGGCTTCCTCTTCACTCACCACTAAAGCATATGAACAACATAAAGAGTCAAGCTGAAACCTCCAAAAAGGGACAGAAGCAACAGAGAAAGCAAGGCTCTAAAAAGGATAGAAAGGGTTAAATCAATTTTTGAGTCGTAGATTGAAATCAATTGTAAAGCCAACCGAGGTTGGAATATTTATTTTTTAACAAATTGTATGTAGTTATGCCAATCTTCATCTGGAAGATGGTCACAGTTGTATTGAACCTCTTGAGAGTTTGACAAAAGTTCACTGGATGGTCCAATTAAATTTATTTATGTCACAATTATGAATGCATTGTGGGTTTTTTACTTCATTCTTGTTGGAAAGTGTTTAAATTCGAGAAGTTACAGAAGGACATAAAGAATTAAGAGGACACGACCGATACAAGCGATACGGGGAATCGGAGAATCTTGGATTGCCCCTATCGCTTGCATCGGTCGTATTATCCATTTCATCGCTGCTGCTAGTTTTTATACTCGTGAGTCAAATCTTTACGCAAGGTCACTTCTTGAAGTCTACCGCGGTAGTTTGCTAACACGACCGATGTAAGCGAAAAGGGCCATCCGACAATTTCAGATTGCACTAGTCGCTTGCATCGGTCGTCTTCACTTATCTCGTCTTCTCTGCTTTATGCCTTGAGACATGCTCTTCTAATATTGAAATACCAAACCTTGGATTGGAATTTGCACCAAGTTCTCCACTCTCTCTTATATTACTTGGTAGTTTGCATTTGTACCATGATAATTTCTCTCGCGGTAGTTTGCTAACACGACCGATGTAAGCGATAAGGGCCATCCGAAAATTTCAGATTGCCCTAGTCGCTTGCATCGGTCGTCTTCACTTATCTCGCCTCCTCTGCTTTATGCCTTAAGACATGCTCTTCTAATATTGAAATACCAAACCTTGGATTGGAATTTGCACCAAGTTCTCCACACTCTCTTATATTACTTGGTAGTTTGCGTTTGTACCATGATAATTTCTCTCGCGGTAGTTTGCTAACACGACCGATGTAAGCGATAAGGGCCATCCGACAAATTCAGATTGCACTAGTCGCTTGCATCGGTCGTCTTCACTTATCTCGTCTCCTCTGCTTTATGCCTTAAGACATGCTCTTCTAATATTGAAATACCAAACCTTGGATTGGAATTTGCACCAAGTTCTCCACACTCTCTTATATTACTTGTTATGTGTACCATGATAATTTCTCTTGCATTACTTGAGGACAAAAAAAGTTGCATAGAATCAAATTATTTAGCTGAGCCTAGTGTGCACCTTTGATAGACTATAATTATTAAATTGAAATTAGATATTCAATTCTAGATCTCTTCTTCATCTAGAATTAACTTATGCAAGTTCCTGTATAATTATTTCTTAGTCATCAATTCACTCCTGCAAAAAAAAATCAATGGAAATATGAAATTAAGGACCTAGAAAATATCTAAGACATTTAAAATTAATAATTTTACACACATTGTTTGTAACCATCCTGCCAAGAAAATTCAATGGAAGTATCAATAGAAGCTTCTATTAGATGAAGATACATTATGTAAGAATGTCAGGGTTAACTTGTTACAATCTTAAAGGTTGGAACTTAATCACCCTTGGTGGCAGGCAGCTTATGCAAGATAATGATTTCTCTGATCTAATGTTAACTATTGCATCATCAATTGAGAATCTACACTGAGATGATACCTCATCAAGGTATTCTAGAAGCTCCCTTACATTTCTGAGATTCCAATTTGCAGTGACAATTATTTTCCTTGATTGAAAATCTGGATGAGTCAATACTTCTAACTCAAATTCTGGACAGCTCTCCTCTGAGTCCAAGGCTATCCAAAGTCCAAGCTTTTTTTTCCACCTTCTATAGTCATATCCTAGAACCAGAGATTGTCGACAAATCTGATATGAGATTGAAAGAGAATTGGGACTAACTTTGCATAAAATAATGTCACCTAGCTTTTGAACTTCTTTGCTATCCCATTCCCTACCTAAAACATCATCAATCTCTGAAATAGGGACTCTCCTATTCAACCACATTGTTTTTGTTTTCTGTAATAACATGTTTTTAAAGCATGCTACAAAGACATGAATAGGCAAAAACCATTGAATCTTTATCCTTCTCGAAATTCGGCCTGCTGACATTGCCTTCTGGATGTCAAATTTAATTTTGCAGAGAAAACTTGAAACTGTTGAATGATCAGGAGCATCCCAATCTAATGAAGAGATGCAAGGACTAGGTACGTGTACAAGAATTCCATAAGAACTCCTCCCTGACGGCACTTGATAATCTGCATAATGGACAAATAACTCTATGCTATTGAAGAATTGAACAGATTTCTCTGCATACATGAGTTCTGCATATTCCTTATGAAGAACTCTGAATATTCCTGTTAAACATTCAACAGGTTGCCATTCCACAATATTGGAAGGAAAGATATCTGCAGTACAAAAACATATGTTTCATTATACAAAATCAACTGGAATGATAGAAGAGCATTGTCAAACTTCACTTACAGTACGAAGGGAATTGAAGATGATTTTCTAGAACAAGATCCTTAGCGGTGTACACATGCTGTACTCGTGCAAACCAACCGCATCTCTTCAATTTGAAACTGAGAATACGTCCCTTCCAATGGTTTCTTGTGTTGTCTCTTTTGGCACGCTTGACTTTATGGACACCTCTACAACTAGGAAGCATAGTAACCCAGTCATTTACTTTCACAGAAAGAGGTTTCCACAAAGAATCCTCTCTTCTGTTGTAAACCTCACATGAAGTTACGCGATTGGAAGGACGACGAGAAGAAGAAGCCATTTGAACTTAGGAGAAGAAGAATGTTCAAAGCGAGAAACCGACGTTCACAAATTTTGACAGTATTTATAGAAAAAAATGCTTTGTACACGTGGAAACTTTTGATTTGATGTTAACCCTGTCGTTGAATGATCATGACATTTTGTGAACCCAAAAATATTTCGTATCTTCAAAAATCAATTCCTTCTTGGAAATTCGAGAATATGCTTTGTGTAGTGTGCAAAAGTATCTTTTTTTGCATCAAACCAAAAAATTGTACACTGAATACGAGACTCTTCATCACTTTAGCGGCGCTTTGAAAGAAAATTGTATTAAAAAAAGAAATTCTCCATACGGTTAAAAGAGACAACAATGTTATATTCTTGTACACGTGGAAAGACGCTATTTGTCAATTTCCTTAATCTCTCATTAGCAAACAGCCCCTTTTCGGCCGTTTTTCGCCCTAATGCATCCACACTTTTGCACACACACATTCACATACACCCCACACTCAGTTTCTCACATGCACTTCCACTTTCTTATGCACTTTCACCTCTTCCTCTACCTTGCTCGTGGGCCGAACCTCGACCCCTTCCAGCTAATACCCCACTTTTGCTGTGGTTGACATTATTAGAATCCAATGTAGGTGCCACTCTCTTATCAACTGATAGAGGTTGTTGAAACTTGCATCTTTGGAAATGGTAAACAATTAAATCACTTGGCCTATCGGTTTGTCTCATCACATAGAGCTTTTGAATCCTCCCTTCTTTCTATTTATGGACTTGTGGAAATAGATCGCCTTCATCTTTTGGTTCACCAACCACCCCCCGGTCTACAGCCCACATGGTTTTTTAATATGTCATGTGCGTATGCAAATATATGCAACACACTACCACAACAAGAAATTACTCTCCAATTTCAGTTTTCTGTTCCTCGATAAACCAATACACCCCTTTTTGTTTTTGCATTTGTTTTAATCTACAAGTTTGTTTTTCGTGTGCGTGTATTCCATTAAGTTTGAAACACATACTAATTCCCACACATAATCCTTTACATTGCATCTCGTGTGCTCTCTATGGAGTTCGTGCCTTAAGTGTTATGCATAAAAACTGGTTGCACTCCTGAGAGTTGAGACCATAGTCACAGAACAAACTATAAAACCACACCGATTAACAAGAAAATAGGAAACAAAATCATTGACGTTGGTTTTCTCAGCATTCACTTCATATCCACCGAGTTCAAAAACACATAAATACAGAGTCTCCCCCCTCTGTATGCGTAAATGGATTTTCCCATTACTTTCCATCCATTTGTTTTTTTGTTTCAGATGTTCTCTTTGTATATTAGAGAACTTCAGCGCTTGAAGCGTTTGCACATTGCACTTTTGACAAACTTCAGCGCTTGAAGCGTTTGCACATTGCACTTTTGCACATTGCACTTTTGCATCTCAATCCTCCACTTCATAGCTCACCGCCTCACAAAACACCAATAGCCCTACTTCCCCTAGCTTGTTGCTTCGCGAGCGCATCTGCTCATACCATAAAGAAAAAAACAAGACAAACACTTCCCCCCAAGAAGTTGTGACACACCTCCCAGAAAACCCTAAAAAAACTTCAGCAAAAAGCTCCAACCGCCGAGAGAGAAAATTGCTCGTCTACACCCCGTTTTATGGAGTTCTCCCTCTCCCCCATTTCTCATGACCCCCAGATGGTTGGGCTACCTCCCTCGTTCGAATACTCTCCCTGTCGACAGTTGCTGGTCCAGAGAGAGCCCAAAGTCCCTCTCTTCTCTTCTTTTATGGAGATCATTTCCCCCCTTTTCGCCTTGTACTGAGCAGCTCTCTTGTTCGCCACACCTGCTCACGGAAGTAGCAGGGCCACTCGACAGAGACACCTCCTCCTTCTTCTATTTCCACTGAGTGAGTAAAACAAAATCGCGTGAGAAATGTCAGGGCCGCTATTATGAAAGCAAGGCCACCAAAATGTATTCTTTTTCCTGCGCTAGGACTAACATAGCACTTATGTGGTGCGTGTGTGCTCAGCTAACCACATAAAAAAACAATGAGAATCGGAGGATAAGATCCAACAATCCCCAATTTCCCTTTGTTGCAGGCGGCCATCCAACCACTAATCCATCTATTGTTAATTTACCCAAAACAAATTGCAACTGAATTTGTCTCTTCTAGCAAGATGGCATCCCACATAAGTTCACATATGGTTACTTGAGGAGGACAAGAATCTAAGAGATCAGCAACTGTTTGGCCATTTTTATTGATACGGCATTTGTCATCGCATTATATCATATCCTTTTTTCTACATGCATTTTTATGACTTACAAGAAACCACATTTAGCAGCCATATGTAAATGCCGAAATCGACCACCATTTGTTGTGCATACCTGAAATTCAAGGTCTGCCCCAGCCTCTACAAGGACCTGAACTGCAGAAGCATTTCCACAGAGTGCAGCATGGCACAGAAGTGAACAACCCACGGGCAAAGAGTTGGCTGAAACATGTTCAAGGAGCATACACAATATTGTTCCTGTAGCTTCCCAATACTCTACATCACACCATATTGCAGTTTAGGGTTTTGCCATTCCAGCACCCACTCTCAATGGCCTCAACTCCCTCCTCGATGTCATCCACACTTTTTCAGCATCAAAGTACTCGGCTCACTTTTTCTCTTGAACCATCTTCTCTTCTTCTCTACCTTAAGCTTTGTAGCCTTTTTGCCCTTTTTATGTTTGCCACAATCTTGTGGTGAACTTCATGCACATACCATGAATCAGATAAGCGAGCACATACTTTTAGTATAGACAAGTACATTATATTGTTGGGTTGTGTGCCCTCTAGCTCCATCTGTTCATACAACTTGAGAGAATACTGAGCATATTCAACACTTGCTTGTGTAAAAGCTCCAACCATTAATGTCCATGTAACAACATCCCGGTGTGGAAGCTTGTCAAGCACTTCTTTTGCTCAAGATAACCAACCACCTTGTGCATACATATCAACCAAGATGTTACCAAAAGATGATTGCTTTTGCAAGAGCCCCAATCTTTCTATCTCCCAGTGTGTATCCAGGCCCTCATCAGGTGCCCCATGCTGCTGAAGGCTTTCAAGGCACAAATAAAAGTGACCAGATTCGGAACCACATTTGCATCTCTTATACAGATCAATAGCATAGTGCGGCTGCCCAGAATTCAAGTAACCTTTAATGAGGGCATCCCATGCCACCACATCTCTTTTCTTTCCACAACACCTACCTCCAAGCCACCTTGATTGAAGTCAATTGCTATCGACCAACATCTTTTTGCTGCAAAATACCTGCACTCGTATGTACACTATGCAAAATGGAAGTTTATTAGCGCACAAAAACCAATAGATTATTCAGCTAACAGTTGCTATACATTTTGTTGTTCTCTATTTAAGAGCCATGCCATCCATTCTGATTTTTACTTTACAATGCAGTGCTGCAAAGCTTCTCAAGTTGCATATTGATCAGAATTTTCTTGGAATCGCTAAATTGAATGAACAAAAGCACTTTGGATACATACAAATTCATGTGCCATTGCAGAAAGACGCAACATCATGTGGCTAGAGAGTGATTGCAAATGCTGTAAGATTCTTGGAAAGAAGGTTTTACAGTCCTGAATTGAATTTATCAGACTACCTAGATGCATGGATCATCTTGATCAGAGAGAGAGCAATAAATGGCATCATGAAACATGCAATGTGCCCCTATGATCTCTTGGAGAAACAATCACTAATTGGACATACATTTGAAGGTCAAAACTTTAGAATAAAACTACATGCCTATGTGAAGGGACAAATTCACAAGTGTATTATATTTGTAAAGTTAGTTCACTTTAGTTCTAGAAGTTTTTAAAAGTCACGAGAATGAGAAAATCTATATAAGTTAGTTTGTATCAACTGACACGATATAGAGGAAGACAATGAGAAAGTGAGTTAGAACTCATTTTGTATGACTGAGAATAGTCGGGCTTCTCTGCGTGAGAAAGCACCTGTGCATTCCTGAGTTTTCATAGTTATGGAAAGAGTTTATTGAACTTCTGTTTATAAGTCTTCTTCTTCCATCTCCAGTGTTTGTCTTGTGTGAAATGATTTCAAGAGTTGAAGTTTTTCAAGCAAGTCGATGCCTGGCATCGAATCTTGGCTGATAAGTCATTGTTTTCATTCTCTGAGTGTTATCTGTTGTTGAATCTTCTAAAAACCTGAAGTTTGTGGAGCAACTCGATGCCTGACATCGAGTTTCAGCATAAAGTCGATGCCCGACATCTACTTACCACATAAAAGTGGTCTTGTTCATGTGTGTGTAAAAGAGGCTGATTCTGGTGCTGAAAAAGTGGCTGAAAAAGCTCAAAGTCGATGCCCGGCATCGACTTTTGGTTGCAAATCGATGCTAGGCATCGAATTTTTATTTTTAGACAGCGAAATTTACTAAAACAAGTAAAATTTCCAGTTTTGGAAGGTCATACGTGTCATCTTGTGAGGGCCATAACTTGAGTTCTAGAGATCCGTTTCATGCATATGATAGCTTGTTGGAAAGCTCTACTCTTCTAGTTTTAGCCTATAAAGGATCTTGGAGAAATAATAATTGAGCTAGGAGTAATTATTAAAATACTGAAGGTATGTCATTTCAGTGACTAGAAAAATCTGAAGAAGCAAAGTTCTTGGTTTCGGCTATCATTTCTCAAAGTTTGGAGTGGCAATGAGGTAATGGTGACCATAGAGGTGTTCTAGTGTCACATTAATTCATTTCTTGTGGTGTTTTACACATCAACAAGTGGTATCAGAGCAGAAAGGTCCTAAGGAGCAGAAGGCGGCAAAGGTACAAGAAGATTTGGAAAGTTTTCCATTAAAGTTTGAAAGGTGAAGCATTTGAAGACACAAGGCATCAAAAGATTACTTCAAAAGTATCTTCATACACAAAGAACTCCAAAAGGTATTATTCTTTATCCTTTAAGCTCACAGGTTGTAGCAGAAGGAAAGAAGTATGGCAGATCATATCTCCATTGACAAACTGGACATAGATAATTACCCCGCATGGGTAATGAGAATGGAAGCCTTACTTATGAGTAAGGATCTCATGATATATGTTACAGGTGAAGAAGAGAAGCCAATATTTGAAGATGAAAGCAAACCAAAGAAAGAAGAACTAGATGCTTTAAAGCATTGGTAGAAGAAGGATGCAAGTGCAAAAGCTTACATCTACAATACAATCTCTGACCATTTGCTACCACACATCAGAGGATTGGAATCATCTGAAGATATATGGAATGCATTGGAATATCATTTCCAAAGCACTACTAAAGCACGGAAAGCAAGTCTATGGTCAGAGTTTACAACATTCAAGAAGAAGCCAAGTCAAAGTATTAGTGACTATGTCACTAAGATGAAGGATCTAGCAGATAGTCTGGGATCCATAGATGAAGATATTGAGGATCACAAGTTGATTGCTCAATTACTTACAGGTTAGAGAGGGGATGAAAGGTGGAAACCTTTTGTCTTATCAACATAACTTTCATTAAATCATTATGTTCCAGATTTGAATCAATTGCTTGGTTTGATGCTAACATTTGAGCAAGACTTGAAGGGAGATGGAGATAAAGGACAAAGTTCTGCAATGTACATGAAGAACAAGAAGAAAGGAGATAAAGGTAAAGCAAAGGATGAAGAAGAGTCAAATTCTCAAGTTTATTATGCAAGAGGTAAAGGCACTGGCAGAGGAAGAGGTAATCAAAATAACAACAAGAAGGCTTGCTGGATCTGTGGATTGAGTAATCATTTGGCTCATGACTGTTGGCACAATCAACAAGGATCAAACCAGAATCAAAACAACAATAGCAAAGGCCGAGGTGGAAGATATCAAAGTAATTTTCAAAGAGGTAGAAAAAGTCAAAGAGGAGGCTATGGTAGAGGTGGAGGAAGAAGTTGGGGACAGAATCAATCCTACAACACCACCTACTACAACTATGCAAATGCCACACAGAATGAAAGTCATACATCATTGATGATGAATTCAATCAGCACATTAGATAAAGAAGATCTAAAGGTATTTTTCATTGACTCTGGATGTTCTAATCATTTGTCAGGAAACATAGAATTGATGTTAGAATTGGAAAAAGGCATTTCTAGTCACATAGTTCAAACAGGTGATAATACAAGACATAGTGTACATTCAATTGGAAAATTGAAATGCAAGAATGGAGCACATTTGCTAACCAATGTTTTGTATGTTCCCACAATACCTAAAAACTTGATAAGTGTGGGACAGATAGTTGAAAAAGGTTTTCAAGTCAGGTTTACAAATGAAGGAGTATTTGTTGAAGATCCAGAGAATGGATATACTCAGATTGTCTCTGGTAAGAAAGAAGGTAGACTCTTTACTTTAAGAGTACAAGGGAACATTGGTCAAGCTTTGCTCACACATGGTGAAGGAGTGATTACAGAACTTGATCTCTAGCATAAGAGATTAGGTCACTTCAATGAAAGAGGAATTAAAGCTATGGTTGCTAATCAGTCTGTACTAGGATTACCAAATGTGCAGAGTCAACATATGGTTTATAAATGTGAAGCATGTCAAATGGGAAAAGCACACAGGTTACCATTTCAAAAGAAAGGATTCAAACATGATGGAGTACTTGAGCTCATTCATACAGATGTATGGGGACCAACAAAAGAAGGATCTATCAGTGGCTCAAGGTACTATGTTCTTTTCATTGATGATGCTACAAGATGGATAACATTATATGTTTTGAAGGAGAGATCAGAAGTGTTTGGAGCTTTCAAGAATTTTCATGCATATGCAGAGAGAGTCACAGGTCAAAAGCTTAAAAGACTGAGGTCGGATGGAGGGGGAGAATACTTCTCCCAAGAGTTCAATGATTATCTTTGGAATGCAGGTATTAAGAGAGAAATAACTTGCAGGTATACACCACAACAAAATGGTGTAGCAGAAATAAGGAACAGGACTTTGGTTGAGTTTGCTAGAGCTATGCTGAAGGAGAAGAATTGTCCAAATTATCTTTGGGCTGAGGCTGTAAATACAGCTACATATCTTGTGAATAGATTACCATGTGCAGCTCTAAATGGAATGACTCCATATGAAGCTTGGTGGGGTAAGAAACCAACACTAGATCATTGTAGAGTGTTTGGATCTATTGCATATGCTTATGTGCCATCACAACTAAGACATAAACTTGAACCAAAGGCAGAAAAATATGTGTTCATTGGTTATGATGAAAAGCAGATGGGTTACAGATTGTGGAATCCTCTAACCAAACAATTTATTGTTTCTAGAGATGTTACATTTGATGAACAGAAAAGTTGGTATGCAGATCAAAGTCATACAGCTAAAGAATTTGAAGAAGAGGTAAGAAGATGTGAGAAAGGAAAATCAATTGTACAAGTGAATAGAGATGAAGACTATATGCAAGCAAGTACATCTAGAAGTGGATTAACAAGAAGAAATGAAGAAGCTCCTATATTTGATGAAGAAGTGTATCTAGACACTTATGAAGAATGTGAACCAAGAAGGTCAAGCAGGACTAGAAGACAACCAGAAAGATATTCTTATGATACTTCTTACATAACTCAGAAGAACTATGCATATATGGTCAAAGATGATGAAGAACCTCAGAACTATGATGAAGCTAAAGGTAAGAAGCAATGGGAAGAAGCCATGAAGGAAGAATTCAATGCACTGGAGGAGAACAAGACATGGGAACTTGTTCCTAAACCAAATGGTAAGAAAGTAATTGGAAATAAATGGGTTTATGTTAGCTCAGAAAATGGTTGGTTTTGATGCACTAATGTGGTTCTATTTGGCAGGAAAATACGTTTGATTTCAGGTACTTGAAGAGTTGATTTGATGATTGATGAGAAGTATTTGGAGGTAACACGACAACTTCTTGGTCAAAAAGGGAGGCTGTCAAGGGAGGCAATACTTGGAGACATGGCTTTTTGTCAGAGTGGTCAATGTATATACAAATATTGGTAAAGGAAAGCAGGGCTATCGACTATGAATTATAATGAGAAGTCAAGCATGGGCTGTTTGAACGGGAAAGGACAAGAACTCGAACGGGAAGAAAAGAAGAATGTTTCGATTTGGAGGATTCTAGTGATGGTGGGATCTTCTTATTGCAGATTGCAGGGATGTGGAGAAAAGGTTCCACTTGAAAAAGGACATTGTGCTTTTAATGTTGGAGGATATTTTATCATCAAGGGTTCTGAGAAGCTGCTTCGCAGGGATTGAGCATGGAGAAGCCTCCTAAAAACATAGGAAATACTGACGTGCAGATGAAATTAGAAGCGGCTTTGTTTCAGGGGGGGATGCTTTCTTATCAATCATCAAATACAATCGTTTGACCGATTTCTGGAAATTGATCTTCGACACCTCATCGAAGAAGAATTCAGAGATGTGGAGGTGTTTCAGCCATTTCCTTGTTCTTATCCCAAAGGCTGGCCGTTTTAATTGTCAAAGGATAAAAACAAAGTTGGCCGCTTTCTATTTTGTGTGCAAAAAGTAGAAACTTCTTTTGTTTTTCTCACACGAATTGGGTGGCAGACCTTTATCTCTCTTTTTCGTTTTTTGGTTTGGCTTGTTCTTCAGGTGATACTGAAAAAGGGAAAAAAAAACCTACGAAGGGCTCCTTCTTCGCCTCTTCTCGTCTGCAGCGTTTTTGTTTTTTCTGCTCTATGTGATTGGGGGTGAGGCATATATCACGGGGAGCGTGAGTGGAGCTTCTGTTTTTGTTGTTTTGGTACAGCAAGCTCTGAGGAGGACTGGGTGGGGTTTTTTTGCTGGTGCCAACACTGAGATTAAGAAAGAACGCGGGCAGCAGAGGAGTCTGGAGGAGAAGCATCGGGGTCTTCTTCATCAACGTTTGTTCTTTTGTTTTGAGATAATCAGGTGCAGGAAAACGAAAAGAGGCTGCTCGCTTCGCATCTGACCTGGGTTGGCTCAGTTGTTGATTGGGGACGGCAGCAAAAAGGGCTCGCTCTCGCTTAGAAGGAGGGGGGGTTCTTCGGGTGGACACGGCAGCACCCAAGGGGGGTTGGGGGAGTCCATGGGGTTTGTTTCTTCCGGAGCGCTCATTGATAGGAGATCTTTCACTTTCTGATTAGAGAATGTGACGGTGAAGAGAACGCTGATCAGGAGATGAAGCTGATTGAAATGTTCGAGAAGCTTTGCATGGTACTGATAAACAAGTTTCATCAATTGTTTGATTTTATTATGCATAAGCAAAGAAGGATGCAAAAGACAAAGGAGCAGAGAAAAGAAGCGTAAGTTCGATGAGTGGCTTCTACACATAATTGCAGGAAGAACTGGTTGACACGTTCTGAGGTCTACGGAGAGGCAATGGAATTAATGAGTCAAGTTTGTCATTGTGTGCGGTACTCAAGAGCCGTTCTTCTTGGAGAAGAGTGCTGTTGATCGAATGTCGGAGTTGCGCTCTAGTACCTTGAGGGAGCTGTATTCAGGTGAAGCAGAAAATAGAACGACAAAGTTTACAGAGATGTGCAAAGTCCATATGAGGCAGCGACTGTGGTTTTTTTTTTTCCTGCCACATAAAGGGGATTGATCAATTGGGGGCAGCGAAGGTTGCAATCGATGACACCTGACAGAGGGGAGAACATGACGCCTTGACTCTCTTCGTTGATGGTAGGAAAAGTTGAGCAGGAGCATGGAGCAATTGTATAGATTCAAACAAGTGAAGCAACCACTGATGAACGCTTGATGCCATTGTTCTGGGTTGGACACAGAGTTAATCATGATGTAAGATCCTCTGCAATTAGATGGGTAAGCACTTCTTAATTGCGCTTCAAACATCTACTATCCTAGCATCTGTATTTATCGCTTTGTGCTTAGTGTATTGCAAATAAAGATATAGAAAATGTTCCGGATGTTGAGTATTGATCTATTTTATGTGATGCGACGTTTGGAAAGGATGAAGGAATCAAAGTAGAGGTTATGCTACTGCTTGTAAGAGAGCTCGCAAGATATAATCCAGCACTGGTAGCATCCTTTAGCCATGTTGTTGCTTCTCTACCTTGAAAGATAATGTTTTCGATTTCTTCAAATTTTCTTTCTCCTTGCATTGTGTGCATATGTGCATTTATATGTCTTTCTTATTAGCAGACTCGATAAAAACCTAACCTGGAATCCGGATGGTAGAACGTCAGAATATTGCAATTGAACTAAGTGCCAAAAAGAGAGTTGTTTTTAGTTGTTATGAGTGAGAAAAAAAATGATGACATGGCATGTAGGAGGTAATTGAGGATCGTTAGCAAAACTGTCATTGTAGACGAGGGAATTTTATTGTACTGTGTATGTGAGAGAGAGATCCTAAAAATGAAGAAATTTAAGATTTGCCTTGCAGTCCCAGAGATAACGATTCGAAGTCCACAATGCAATGTATTGAGGGTTGAATCTCTTAGCCAGATTATACTTTGAGTTGAATTTTATTAAGAAGCCCTGAATGCAACTCGTCTTCTTGATACACTTGTAGCATGCTCATCGATTGATTGGGCATATAGACACAAAAAGGACATGATTAAGCAAAGGCGTAGGTGGCATTTATTCACACATAAAAGTCATGTTGTACGGGTCTGCACTATTCAAGTATCAAATTGACTACGTTGGACACCACAAGAAGTTTAAGTTTTGTTAGAGGACACTATAGTGCTGCGAAAAAAAAAGGGGAAAAATGTGCACGTGAGCATTCATGTGGGGTTGAGATATGTGTGTGTGAAGGAAAGAGAGGGAAAGAGAAAGAAGAGAAAGTTGAGGGCATGTGTATGTGAGCAGGAGTATGCATGAGGAGGTAAGTGTGCTTGAGTAAGCAAAAGAAGAAAAACGGAAAGTGGGTGGACACCGAAGTGCATGAGCAAAGGAAGAGAGAGTAACCAAAAGAGTTAGTCATTGTAGGTGGATTTTGGGTTCCATCTGGATTCACGCTTCCATTCTTTTTCTTCCACGAATCTATTCAAGAGTCATTTGTAGATTCTGGGGAATTTGGGCAACAAAGTAAGCATCTATCTACAATCTCTCCCTTGGACTTAGGACCCAACATTTTGGCAATCCTAGTGGGGATCCCAAAGGAGGACATATTCAGGGTTAATCGTGGACTCAGAGTGAGGAAAGGTGATAGAATACAAGGAAACTAAGCAAAATACAAGCGTGTGTAAGACACTTTCCCTTGGACTAAGAGGCCAATCAGTTTATTAAGTGAAGAAGCTTGCAGATGGAAGTATAGCTAGATATAAAGCTAGACTGGTGGTGAAAGGCTATGCCCAAACCTATGGCATAGATTATGATGAGACATTCAGTCATGTAGATAAGATGTCAACTATAAGGACAATCATTGCTATTGCAGCTCCAAAAGGATGGACCCTAAGTCAATTGGATATAAAGAATGCATTCTTGAATGGATACATATCAGATGAGGTATACATGGAACAACCTCAAGGGTTTATAGATTCTAGGTATCCAAATTTTGTTTGCACGTTGAGAAGAGCACTCTATGGATTGAAACAAGCTCCAAGAGCATGGAACTATAGACTAGTGAAGTATCTCAATGATCTTGGATATCAAAGTTCAAAAGCAAATCCAAGTCTACTTATCAAAAGAACAAAGGAAGGTACAATCTACATTTGTATTTATGTAGATGACATTATAATCACAGGTACTTCAGATGAAGGAATTATTGAGGTAAAGAGATTACTTGAGAAAGAGTTCAAGATCAGTGACCTAGGAAAGTTGTCATACTTTCTTGGAATGGAAGTTACTTATATAGATCATGGCATATATGTGTCACAAGAAAGGTATCTTCTGAACTTGTTGAAGAAGTTTGATATGGAAAATTGCAGAGAAGCTTCAACTCCACTTGAAGTTAATCACAAGCTCAGTAAATATGATGGTGCAAAATATAAAGATATGAGGAAGTATCAATCTCTTGTGGGTAGTTTGATTTATGCTACACTAACAAGACCTGATCTTAGTTATGCAGTGGGAGTTTTGTCACAATTCATGCATTGTCCAAAGGACCCACATTGGATTGCAGGTCAAAGAGTTCTTAGATATATCAAAGGAACTATAAAGGAAGGATTATATTTACATCAGATTTGAAGTTGAGAGCCTATAGTGACTCAGACTGGGCAGGTAACCAGGATGACAGAAGATCAACTCATGGTTACATGATATACATTGGTGATAAGCTTGTAAGTTGGTGTTCAAAGAAACAACATACAGTAGCATTATCATCAACTGAAGCTGAGTACAAAGGACTTGTGGAAGAAGCTAAGGAGGTCATATGGATGCAGACATTGTTCAAAAGCTTGGGCATTGATCAAGGTACACCTACAATACATGGAGATAATATGAGTTCACCTTATCTTGCAGCAAATCTAGTATTTCATGCAAGAACAAAACATATAGAGATACATTATCATTTCCTCAGAGAAAAGGTAATGGAGAAAGAAATTGAAGTGGAGTACATTTCTACAAAAGATCAGATAGCAGACATAATGACAAAGAGCTTGGATGGTGTGAAGAACAGCAGATTCAAAAGCATGGCAGGAGTAAAAGAAAAGAAGATGATATGAAGAAACAGAGAATATCAATTAGTGATTGAGGGGGAGCTATTGGAGAAACAATCACTAATTGGACATACATTTGAAGGTCAAAACTTTATAATAAAACTACATGCCTATGTGAAGGGACAAATTCACAAGTGTATTATATTTGTAAAGTTAGTTCACTTTAGTTCTAGAAGTTTTTAAAAGTCACGAGAATGAGAAAATCTATATAAGTTAGTTTGTATCAACTGACACGATATAGAGGAAGACAATGAGAAAGTGAGTTAGAACTCATTTTGTATGACTGAGAATAGTCGGGCTTCTCTGCGTGAGAAAGCACCTGTGCATTCCTGAGTTTTCATAGTTATGGAAAGAGTTTATTGAACTTCTGTGTATTCTTCTTCCATCTCCAGTGTTTGTCTTGTGTGAAATGATTTCAAGAGTTGAAGTTTTTCAAGCAAGTCGATGCCTGGCATCAAATCTTGGCTGATAAGTCATTGTTTTCATTCTCTGAGTGTTATCTGTAGTTGAATCTTCTAAACATGAAGTTTGTGGAGCAACTCGATGCCTGGCATCGAGTTTCAGCATAAAGTTGATGCCTGGGATCGACTTCCCACATAAAAGTGGTCTTGTTCATGTGTGTGTAAAAGAGGCTAATTCTGGTGCTGAAAAAGTGACTGAAAAAGCTCAAAGTCGATGCACGGCATCGACTTTTGGTTGCAAGTCGATGCTAGGCATCGAATTTTTATTTTTAGACAACAAAATTTACTAAAATAGGTAAAATTTCTAGTTTTGGAAGGTCATACAGGGTCATCTTGTGAGGGCCATAACTTGAGTTCTAGAGATCCGTTTCATGCATATGATAGCTTGTTGGAAAGCTCTACTCTTCTAGTTTTAGCCTATAAAAGATCTTGGAGAAATAATAATTGAGCTAGGAGAAATTATTAAAATATTGAAGGTATGTCATTTCAGTGACTAGAAAAATCTGAAGAAGCAAAGTTCTTGGTTTCGGCTATCATTTCTCAAAGTTTGGAGTGGCAATGAGTTAATGGTGACCATAGAGATGTTCTAGTGTCACATTAATTCATTTCTTGTGGTGTTTTACACATCAACATGATCCAGACTCACCTCCACCCCCTTCACCTGATAAAAAAAAATTCTGAAGAAAAAAAGAAAGGGCATCCTCTTCACTCAGCATTAAAGCATGGGACCAAGAAAAAGAGTCAAGCTGAAAGCTCCAAAAAGGGACATAAGCAACAGAGAAAAGAGGGCACGGCCGATACAAGCGATACAGGGAATCAGAGAATTTTGGATTGCCCCTATCGCTTGCATCGGTCGTATTATCCATTTCAACATAGGATCCCCTTTTAGCAACCTTGCATGAGATGAGCTGTTGCTAGTTGTTTTTATACTCATCAGTCAAACCTTTACGCAAGGTCACTTGTTGAAGTCTCTCCCAGTAGTTTGCTAACTCGAACGATCTAAGCGATAAGGGCCATCCGACAAGTTCAGATTGCACTAGTCGCTTGAATTGATCGTCTTCTCTAATCTCGTCTCCTCTGTTTTATGCCTTAAGTCATGCTTTCATAGTTTGAAATATCAAACCTTGGTTTCGAATTTGCACCAGGTTCTCCACCCTCTCTTATATTACTTGTTATGTGCACCATGATATTTTCTCTTGCATTATTTGAGGACAAAAAAGATGGATAGAATCAGATAATTTAATTTGACTAATGTGCACCTTTGATAGACTATAATAATTAAATTAAAAGTAGATATTGAATTCTAGATCTCTTGTTCATCTAGAATTTACTTATGCAAGTTCCTGTATAATTATTTCGTAGTTGGAACCTCATCCTAATGTTAAGATTAAACAAAAAAATGCCAATATGAGTTTAGATGAAGGGGAATAATTGAAGTCATCAATTCACTCCTGCAAATAAAAATAAAAGGAAATATGAAATAAAGGACCTAAAAAATATCTAAGAATGTCTCGGTTTATATTCTTATCATTGTACAATAAGAACCTCATCAAAATCTTGAAATTAAATTAAAAAATGCAAATATGAATATAGAGATTTGAAATTCATAATTTAACACACATTCTTTGTCACCATCCTGCAAAGAAAATTCAATGGAAGTATCAATAGAAGCTTCTATAAGAGGGAGATACATTATGTAAGAATGTGAGGGTTAACTTGTTACAGTCTTAAGGGTTGGAACTTAATCACCCTTGATGGCAGGCAAGTTATGCAAGATAATGATTTCTCTAATCTAATGTTAACTATTGCATCATCAATTGAGAATCTACACTATGATGATACCTCATCAAGGTATTCTAGGAGCTCCCTTACATTTCTGAGATTCCAATTTGTAGTGACAATTATTTTCCTTGATTGAAAATCTGGATGAATCAATACTTCTAACTCAAATTCTGGACAGCTCTCCTCTGAGTCCAAGGCTATCCAAAGTCCAAGCTTTTTTTTCCACCTTCTATAGTCATATCCTAGAACCAGAGATTGTCGACATATCTGATATGAGATTGAAAGAGAATCGGGACTAACTTTACATAAAATAATGTCACCTAGCGTTTGAACTTCTTTGCTATCCCATTCCCTACCTAAAACATCATCAATCTCTGAAATAGAGACTCTCCTATTCAACCACATTGTTTTTGTTTTCTGTAATAACATGTTTTTAAAGCATGCTACAAAGACATGAATAGGCAAAAACCATTGAATCTTTATCCTTCTCGAAATTTGGCCTGCTCACATTGCCTTTTGGATGTCAAATTTAATTTTGCATAGAAAACTGGAAACTGTTGAATGATCAGGAGCATCCCAATCTAATGAAGAGATGCAAGGACCATGTACATGAACAAGGTTTCCATAAGAACTCCTCCCTCATGGCACTTGATAATCTGCATAATGGACAAATAACTCTATGCTATTGAAAAATTGAACAGATTTGTCTGCATACATGAGTTCTGCATATTCCTTATGAAGAACTCTGAATGTTCCTGTTAAACATTCAACAGGTTGCCATTCCACAATATTGGAAGGAAAGATATCTACAGTACAAAAACATATGTTTTATTATACAAAAACAACTGGAATCATAGAAGAGCATTGTAAAACTGCACTTACAGTACGAAGGGAAGTGCATATGTTTTTCTAGAACAAGATCCTTAGCAGTGTACACATGTTGTTGAATTTGAAACTGAGAATACGTCCCTTCCAGTGGTTTCTTGTGTTGTCTCTTTTGGCACGCTTGACTTTATGGGCACCTCTGCAGCTAAGAAGCAAAGTTATCCATTCCTTTACTTTCGCAGAGCGAGGTTTCCACAAAGAATCCTCTCTTCTGTTGTAAACCTCACATGAGGTTACACGATTGGAAGGATGACGAGAAGAAGAAGCCATTTGAACTTAGAAGAAGAAGAATGTTCAAAGCGAGAAACCGACGTTCACAAATTTTGCCAGTATTTATAGAGAAAAAGGCTTTGTACACGTGGAAACTTTTGATTTGATGTAAACCCTGTCGCTGAATGATGATGAAATTTTGTGAACCCAAAAATATTTCGTATCTTCAAAAATCAATTCCTTCTTGGAAATTTGAGAATATGCTTTGTGTAGTGTGCCGAAATATCTCTTATTGCATCAAACCGAAAAATTGTACACTGAATATGAGACTCTTTATCACTTTAGCGGTGCTTTTAGAGAATATTGTATTAAAAAAAGAATTTCTTCATACGGTTAAAAGAGATAGCAATGTTATATTCTTGTACACGTGGAAAGACTCTATTTGTCAATTTCCTTAATCTCTCATTAGCAAACAACCCCTTTTCAGCCGTTTTTTGCCCTGATGGCAAGTGGAAGCAATCCAAGGAAGAAGATTTAGATTCAGAAGGAGATAGCAAGGCATCATCTTCAAGGAAGGGCAAGAATGGCAAAGGGAAGAACAACCCCCATCAAGGTAAAACTTGTTTTATATGTGGTAAGCAGAATCATATTTCTTCAAATTGCTGGTTCAAGGATGACAAAGGCAACAAGAAGGAGAAAGGAAACTATGCTAACAACTCCAAGAAGGATGATGAGATTTTGTTCATATGCAGGTTCGAAGCTGAGGGTATGTAGGTTATATTTGATGCAAAAGTGTGCATGGTGAAGCAAGGAGGCAAGGTCATTACCAAGGGAAGGAAAGAAGGCAGATTATTCAAACTAGATGTTGCTCCTACACACAACAAGGTATGTTATCTGATGATTGGTAACAAAAGGATTGCAGAGATTGATCTTTGGCACAAGAGGATAGGACATATCAATATTCCCCCAAGTTAAAAAGCATGTGCAAAGCAAGTTTAGTGTAGGGACTAGCAAATCTTGAAGGCCAAGATCTACAGGAGTTTTGTGATGCTTGTTATCTAGGTAAGCAAGCAAGGAAGCCATTTCCAAAGAGCGAGTGTAGATCCTCTAAGATCTTGGAGCTTATACACTTAGCTGTATGGGGCCCTAGCAGAGAGGATTCATTGGAAGGAGCTAGGTACTTTGTCACTTTCATTGATGACCACTCAAGAAAGGTATGGCTATATGTTATCAAGGAAAAATCATATGTTTTTTCATGGTTTCAAAAGTTTAGGTCCCTTGTTGAGAAATAATGTGATGCACACATCACGACACTGAGGTCAGATGGAGGGGGAGAGTATTTCTCCAAGGAATTCACAAAGTACTTTCAGGACAATGGCATAAAGAGGCACTTTACATGTAGGTACACCCCTCAACAAAATGGCCTTGCAGAGAGGAAGAATAGGCATTTGGTTGAGATAGCTAGATGTCTCATAAATGAAGGTATGTTACCATTCTCTTATTGGGCTGAGGCTAAATACAGGTTGTTACTTGATAAACAAGGTTCCAATAATTGGTGTGCACAACTTGACTCCAAACAATCTATTATGGCAAGAAAACAACCATGGAGCACCTCAAGGTATTTGGATGTGTATGCTTTGTTCATGTTCCTAGTGAAGTGAGAGAAAAGTTAGAGCCCAAGAATGAGAAATGTGTGTTCATTGGCTACTCAAATCAGCAAAAAGGCTAGATGTGCTACAACCCTCTCTCAAAGAAGCTATATCTGTCAAGATATGTTGTGTTTGATGAGTCAAGGTCATTGTATGGAGACAAGGGCAAGGCAAAGTTGGATGAAGAGGATCAAGAGGAGTATGTAGACTCCGATGTGCAGATTCAACCTCAAGATTCAATCACAATCAATGGACTAGAGGCTTCTACATCTAAAGTACAATCATATGATCACTCTTACACTTATGATTATGAAGGACCATCCCCTACTTCAAAGTATAGAAGGCTGCAAGAGATAGACTATGTCACTAGGGAAGTTCAAGAGGAGTCAAAAGAGGAAGAGCTTGAGGAGGTCATTACTCCTAACATAAAGCTAAATAGACTCAAGAAGAAATATCCCTAAGGTCAAAAGAGGAGGTCTACAAGTAAAAAGGCACCTCCACAAAGGTATACATATGGTTCTTTCATGGCAAAGCATTATGCATACATGATGAATAACATTGGAGATCAAGAGCTAGATTCTTATGAGGCAAAGACCAAACCAGAGTAGAGGAAGGCTATGTATGAAGAGTTCAAAGCTCTTAAGGAGAACAACACTTTGGAACTAGTACCCGAGAAGAAAGGCATGAATATAGTCCAAAACAGGTGGGTGTAAAAGACCAAGAGGAATGTAGATGGCAGCTTGGCAAGGTAAAGGCTAGACTAGTAGCCAAAGGCTTCACATAGGCACAACAGGTAGATTATGAGGAGAATTTTATTCTTATGGAAAATAAGGCTGCCATTAGAGCTCTCATAGCCCTATGTGTAGCAAGGAGGTGGCATATCTACCAGATGGACATAAAGAATGCTTTCTTGAATGGTGAGTTAGGAAGAGAGCTCACACACACACACACACTCACAATCAAAGAGAAGCACACACTCAAATTGAGGCAAGGAAGAGACTGATCTTCTTCTTCTATTACATAAAAAGGAATGTACAAGAATGACCTAAAACACGAATACAACTAGTGCAATATATAAAGACCAATACATAAAGGAAAACCTAACATCCGTGAATGAGTGAGCTGGCAAGAAACAAATGTGCCATCACTCTCGGTAGATAAATCTAATAAAGCTCAATGAAGTTTCCTTGACATATACTGGCATGACCACTATACATGTCAGAGAAATGAGAAAATGATTTGTGTCATCCTGGATCATCACATGTTGAGCTTGATATCTCAACACTCCCCGTCAAGCTCAACGGCATATCCTGTAATCCAAGCATCTCGTGAAACTTCTTCAACTTCTCAGCTCCAAGTGCTTTCGTGAAAATATCAGCAACCTGCTCATCTGTTCTCACATAAACAAGATCAATATCACCTTCTAATACCTTCTCTTTGATGAAGTGATAATGTACCTCGATATGCTTTGTTCTAGCATGAAGAATAGGGTTCCGTGCTAGCTGTATGCTGCAAAGATTATCACAATAGATAGTGATAGGCTTTTGCACTTCCACACCTAAATATGCAAGTAACATCTCCAGCCATGATGCCTCACATGCTTCCATTGCAGCACCTCTATACTCCACCTCTGTACTCAACAAAGCAACAATGGGTTGCTTCATGTTGCTCCATGTAATAGCTTCACCTCCAAGTGAGAATAGAAAGCCACTAGTAGATCTTCTATCTGGAGTACTACTAGCCCAATCTGCATCGATGTATCCATGAACCTGCAAATCTACACCAGCTTCATAAAACAATGCATAATCCAAAGTGGCACTCACATAACATAGAGTGTGCCTCAGAGCATCCAAATGTGGCTTCCTCGGAACCTGCATAAACTGACTTTCAAGTCCAACAGTGTAGCTAAGATCACGCCTCATAATTGTGAGATATATTTCTTGTACATAGTAGCATTTTCCAATGCTTCACATGATGTAGTATCTAACTTCGAATTCTGATCTAATGGCATAGAAATTTGCTTACAACTGGCCATACCATACTTTTGCAGCATATTCAAGGCATATTGTCTTTGTGACATCCATATACCTGTTTCTGTATGAATAAACTCAATGCCCAAGAAATAACGCAGCACACCAAGATCTTTCATGTCAAATTCCTGCATAAGAGGTTGCTTTACCTCTTTAATGCTTTCTTCATTATCACCACCTACAATCAGGTCATCAACACAAATAGCCACAATTGTGATGCCATCATTAGCCTTCCTTGCATATAGTGAATGATCTGCATCACACATAGAAAACCCAATGCTGATTAAGTAATCAGCAATCCTTGCATGCCATGCACGAGGAGCTTGCTTCAACCCATACAAAACTTTTTGCAACCTGCAAACATATTCTAGATGCTTTGAATCTTCATATCCTTGTGGCTGGTCCATATATACTTCTTCCTGTAACTCACCATGTAGGAAAGCATTCGTCACATCCATCTGATGCAAAGTCCATCCATTTGCTGTAGCTAATGCAACAAGTGTTATCCTTTAGCTACCAATCATGCTTTATACCTGCTTATGCTACCATCAGCATTATGCTTTACCTTGTAAACCCATTTGCAGCCTATGGGTTTCTTTCCTTGTGGCAATGGAACCAGCTTCCACGTTTTGTTTCCATAAAATCCAGCCATCTCCTCATCCATAGCTTTTTCCCAATCTGCATTTCCAATTGCATCTTCAAAACAAGAAGGTTCAACATATTGTATTACCTTTATCATGCAGGCACAATGATGAGCCATGTAACTATCATATGTTAATTGTTGTACAGAATTCCGCATCCTCCCAGATCTTCTTGGTCCTGGGTCACTTCTCCTTGTATCATCCGCATGTGCCTTTCTAACTCCTGGAGACTTTACAGAGGACAATCCAAGTTCCTCATCAAGAATCTGTTCTGAACCACTTGAATCTCCATCAATGTCTTCAAAACTTGCACATGTTTTATGACCAGCAGAAATCTTTTCTTTACCTTTCTTGGATGTATTTGATGAATTTGCTGGACTGAAATTTCCACGCAATCTTCCACTCCATGGATTTGAGTTAGAACTATTGCTTGGTGATGCATCCGTGTTGGTGCAAGTCAATCACCAATTGATGTTTTTTGAATGAAGGATTGAAGTCAAATATTGTTATGAAGCTTGAAGATAGAGCACATTCAAGAAATGAAGACTTGTATACATATGTACATTGACCTTATAATTAGCACACATATACCTTTAGTTTTGATCATGAGCTTGTACATATATGCCTATATATACAAGTAGAAAGTCAGGAAAAGTATGAGAGAGTATGAAAGTTGATGTATTAGTCAGTTAGATGATTGAGAAGTGAAGTAGATATCTCTCATCAACAGATGTAAATTTTTCTGAAATAGAAGAAAAGTTGCACCCGATATTTCTTTGTGTTCTCCTTCTGTGCTTGATCATTTGAAGAATCCTTTTGTAGATGTCTAATTCCATAGTTAATCATCTATGGCTAAGATTTGAGAGCCTAATTCTAAAGAGGCTGAGAGAATTATGAGTATGAACATTTGTATGTGTAAAAGTGTTGAGTTTCTTCTAAAACAAATGCAAAATTTGATGCTAATGTTTTGGTCAGTTCTCCTTCCACAGTGTAAAGTTTTGAGCAAGCAAGCACTCATTCTTTAAGTTAGAAGGTAAGCTACCTATGGCTAAAAGCATTTGGTTAAATAAACGGGTTGTACTTTGGGAGAACTATGCTTTAGAAGTTGCAGGTGTCAAAATCAACTATACTGAAGAATAGTTTTAGACATAGGTGAACTGTTTGAATCATTTCTCAAGATCTACTGAGTTTTTTGAGATGATTTAACTTGGAGAACGTGCATAAACATTAGAAGACACCTCCTACAAATTTTCATTGAAACTTTACACATTTGGTTAAGCAATGAGTGAGTTAAGTGCAATAGAATTTTTTGAGAAATGACTTTCTTCACAGTTAGTGAAAATTTTGATAGTTTAGTATTGGTCTTCCAAAATTGATCAAGGTTTTGAGTTATTCTTGATATAGAAATGTTCTAACATCAAGCATAGCTTGTTCTTTTGGAGATTAACACTCTCCATCAATTCATTCCACTCAAAACTTGAGATTTTGCACTTAATTTTTCAGCATTTTCTTTGTCATTTGGTTCAGGATTCAGTCCTTCTTTGGCATCTGCATAGAAGCTTGACATTTCATCAAATACCACATCTCTGCTCACCTTCACCTGTTGTGTGATGAGTGGCTTATAACATTTATATCCTTTTTGCTAAAGGGAGTATCCAATGAAGACACACTTTTTTGCTTTTGGATCAAGATTCATCCTCAATTCATCTGGAACATGTACATATGCAATACAGCCAAAAACTTTCAGATGTGATAAGTTCTGCTTTTTACCTGTAAACTTCTCTTCAGGTGTAACTTGATGTACAATAGGAGTCGGAGTTCTGTTCATGATGTATACAGAAGTATGAACAGCTTCTACCCAATAACAATGAGGCACATTCTTCTCAGCCACCAAGGCTCTTGCTATTTCTACAATATGTCTATTTTTGCGTTTAGCAACACCATTCTATTGTGGTGTGTACTGGCATGAAAACTGACGTCGAATTCCATGACTTTTTAGAAAATTGTTGAACTCATTTGACATGTATTCACCTCCTCCATCAGACCTTAATGTCTGAATATACTTCCATGTCTACTTTTCCACCATAGCTTTAAAATTCTGAAAGTGAGTGAATACCTCACTCTTCTCTTTCATGAAATAGACCCACACTTTCCGTGTATGTTCATCAATGAAAGTAACATAAAACTTGCAACCACCCATAGATGTGGTCTTTGCAGGACCCCAAACATCTGTATGTACTATTTCTAGCACATTCTCACTAACATGCTTATCATGTGGAAACGATGATCTTGATTGTTGACCAAGTTGACATGTTGCACATACCTTTTGCATCTCTGCAACCTTGAAATTTGGTGGTCCATGGACAATCTCCTTTGACTGCATCGATTTCGGCCTTTGCAAGTTCATGTCCAATCCATTTGTGCCACATCTCTATATCAGCAATAACTCCTGCACTTTTTGTAAACATGGCTGCATTCATTTCAGGAATTTTCACATTTAAGGTGAACATCCTACCCACTTTGTTTCCTTTGGCAATCAATCTTCCATCCCGTTTGTATTCTTCTACATATAACCCATCAGCATTGAACCTGACTTGTAATCCCTGTCAACCATTTGTCCAACAGGAACCAGATTCTTTGTTATGTTTGGAACATGAAGCACATCAACAAGATGTTTTACCTTCCCGTCCTCCATAGACAATGCTATGTTTCCTGTATGCTCGATAGGGTGTGATGTGTTATCACCTGTTTCAACATATCCAGGGATTGGCAATTTTTGCAAACTACTAAACCATTCCGCATGAATGGTCATGTGATTTTAAGCACCTGAATCAACATACCAGACATTATCATTCGATTTTGAAACACCAGCAGACATCGTATTCATCATGTGATGTTGAACCATGAACAACTTCTCATAATCATTTGCACTTTTGGATGCATAGTTGTTTTGCTACCTTCTATTATTTTGATTCTTCAACCTGCGATCATGTTCAAAGTGTCTAGGTTTACCACAATTTCAGCATCCTTTACTATCATTACCTGAATCATTTCTTTGGAAATTTCTGCGACCTCTTTGGCTCCCCCTACCTTGAAACTGTCCTTTTCCCCCTACATGATTCTGTTGTTGACCTTGATCTTGGTTATTGTTTCCTCTTCCACTTCCGAAACCTCTACCTTTGCCTCTTCCTCTGCCACAGTAGAATACTTGCTCAGAACTAGGCTTTCGTTGGGAGTTTGAATCCTCACCAAGATTCTTTTCTTCAATAATCAGCATAGATACCAAGTCAGCAAAATTTGGAATATTTTCCCTAGTCTATATAAACGTTATGAAATACTTATATGCAGATCCTAAACCACGAAGGCATACTTCCACCTTATCATCATCATCATCTACATTCACTCCAATAGATGCAAGTGACTTACATATGCTTTTGATTTTCAGGGTATAGTCACTAACCGACATGCTCTTTTTCTCCAAGGTATGCAGCTTGCTCTTGAGTTGCAATTTCCGTGCCTTTGTATTCGTCTCATACAATGTGACCAAATTGTTCCAAGCCTCTTTCAGAGTCTTGGCATCCTATATGTGCCCAATCATGCTATCTTGTATGCTAACAAATAACCAATACATTACCTTTCGTGCTCCTTGATTCCATTCCTTATATGCTCTTAATTGTTATGGAGTCCGATTCCTCTCTGGTAACTACGGAGCATTTTCGTTCTCTCCTTCAATGTACTTCTAGTAGCCTTTTCCCATAAGGAAATTCGTCATTCTGAATCTCCAAGCATGGAAGTTGTTTTTGTCCAGCTTATCGCTCATAAGCTGACTCATTCCATCTGCATTTGCCATTTCTGCAGCAATTCACAACATTGCAAAACACTACAGCTAGCACTTCTGCTTGAACACTGTTGCACTATGACGTGATAGTTCGATCTCAGAAAAACACAATTTTCATGTATCAAAAGTGCACGGAATCACTTGAAATTCTGGATCTACATATGAGTTTTGCCGAACACAACGCAAGTTATAGTTTTTGAAATTGACTTGGTTTTTCTGTGGGCCCCACCTTGCGGTCTCAAAATGGAGGTCGAGATGGCTCCAAAACTTCGATCTGACAAAAACCAGTGACCCTAAAGGGATAACTCTTGAAAATATTTTGAGGTCTTTTACCTTCACGCCGATTTTTATAGCAAACCGAGGTCGTTTGTGAATCGCGTTTTCTCCACACTTTGCTGCGTACTCTTCACCATGGCCTTCTCCACGAGCTCTGTATAGCCACGCTGGCTCTGATACCATGTCACGAGGAAGGAGATAAGGAAGAGAGCTCACACACACACTCTCACAATCAAAGAGAAGCACACACTCAGATTGAGGCAAGGAAGGGACTGATCTTCTTCTTCTTCTATTACATAAAAAGGAATGTACAAGAATGACCTAAAACAAGAATACAACTAGTGCAATATATAAAGATGAGTACATAAGGAAAAACCTAACGTCCGCGAATGAGTGAGTTGGCAAGAAACAAATGTTCCATCACTCCCGATAGATAAATTTAATAAAGCTCAATGAGGTGACCTTCACATATACCAGTGTGACCACTATACATGTCAGAGAAATGAGAAAATGATACGTGTCATCCTGTGAGCTTGATGTCTCAACAAATCCTTGGGTCATGGTTGTTTGGTGTACTATTCTATTTAAAATATTTTTTATCTCCTCGATTGCTAACACACACTCAATCATTTTTCTACTCAATCTTGTGCTTTGGATTTTGAAGAGAAAGTTCAATCATTTATCCCTTTTGGCAAGATTGTGGTATCTACTAAACAAGTCTTGTAGGCTTGATTAATATCCAATAGTTTAGAACAACTTGGAGCATGTCAAACACCTTGAAGGGGTGGTACCTTTTTTTTAAAGGAAAACAAAGAGAAGATAAGACATTCAACAACATCCCTAGATCACATTGTCTAGGAGATGAACATAAGAGAGTGGTTGGTAAGATTAAAGTATATGAGATCGAGATCGAGGAAAATTGTATTCACTAGATTACCTATTAGGCCTTGTCTTGATCTTCAAAGGCCACTAATAATGGAAAAGGAAGCTTGAAAAGGCACCCAAGGTGCATGTCCAAGTTGATCACCTCTAGAATCAATGGATACCAAAAATTAATTCTATTTAAGTACCTTAACTCACAAGGATCATGATTTTCAAGGATGGGATAATTAGATGGATGGAAAAAATCAAGTATGAGGAAAAGAATCTCACATCTGTAGTGAAGTTTTTGGAGAAGCAATATTAGGATAAGGGTGGCATATCTCATGTCCTCACAGAGGATCTTGAAGGGATAAATCCCGATGGGGAAATAGATATCGAGAGTGAAGCCCATCTGCTACATGATTATATTCTAGAACTACCATCAAATCCTAGAGGGCAATATGTTTATTCCCATCAAGGGAGATTTTCGGGGAGATTCTATGATTGAATTGAAGAGGTCTTGTTTAAAGGTCATGTCCCAAGAAACATTTAAGTGTCCCTCATGTAGACACTTTCTTGAGGTCTATCACATGGCATCACATGGATTCTTAATCAAGTGAGGATTTGCCTCTCATGAACATCCCAAGTTGGCACTTACAATTCTCCCACATGTAAGGTTCTTAAGTCTCAGGATAAATTAGTCCTAAGGCGGAAACCCTTCAAAAGGGAGCTCAAGTTATTAAAATAATTCAAGGATTTAAATCATACACTGGGAAATACTTCCTCAAGGGTTTCTCAATCAACTCTAAGGGTCTTTCAAGGAATTTTAGACCCTTAAGTCAATGTGTTTTTCCTCTTGGACCTTATAAAACATTCTCCCCCCTTAAAACATTTTTTTCCTAAAAAATGTGTAAACGTATATTATGTGGAGAGTTCCCCCATGCCCCATGATCGTTCTCATCATTCCTGGTCTTCATCTCTCTAATTTTCCTCTTATATTAGAAGGGTATCCTACCTTGGATTGGATCTAAAAAGAGGAGAATCTGTGTGTGGGTTGATCCCTGTTGGTGCAAGTGCCAAGCCTATACACTTGGATAGGCATGAGAATTCTTTATGTGCAAATCATTGGAGACCCATGAGAACCATTGCCTGTGGATTTTTAAACTTTAACCATTTGTAAAAGTCAATTGACTTGGAAGATTCTTGTAAATCCACTAAACTCATGGAGTTAGATAGAATGAAAAGCTACGACTTCATTTGGAGAGAATATCTCCTAGATTAGGGGATCAGTTTTCTAGAGAGAGCCAAATTTGAATTCAAATTCAAATTTGAAGAAAAGCATTATTAAAGAATAAAACTCGTGGCCATATGCTCCCATTACTGAGCTTGGAGTTTACCATTTGATGTAATAGAGAGGCTCACACTATAGCATACTCCTATCACTATAATTGGGCATTGTTTATGATGCCAATGATCATGTACAACATTGTCATATACTACAATAGATAATTTCTTATATTTGTTGATCTCTCTATCATTGTCACTAAGAACAGTGTCCTTGTCTTGCTCATATCTCAGTCATTACTCCACCATTTTCAATTTTCTATGGCTTTTTGGAATCATATCTAAGTCTACTGCATGTTGCCAAAATTTGAAGACATTTCATTTAGTGGATTGGGAGAAAAGTGCCTCGAAGTGGTCACTGGTCATTCTTTGCAGAGGTCCTAAAAAATCGGGGGTAATGCTACAATTGCTAAATTGATTGCTCTATGTATAGTCAATTATTTTATGTCATTCCACTTGGAATCATTAGCTTGTCAATCTAGTTTAATATCTCCAGAAGGAATTGTCCTAATTTCTATTGTGCTGGGAGCACTAAGCTTAGCAAGCAACAGGTGTGTGAACCAAAATAGAAGGTTTTTGATGATTTGTGAATTGTGAAGTTATCTATCTTGGATCAATCATTACATGGATCATCTCCAAAGTACATAGGGACTTATTTAGTGTCATTGGAAATCTAAAAGGGCCTACAACTCAACTCTGAAGTGAAAGAGGGTTGGTACAAAGCAGGGATTAGCGGTACCAACTCATTTCTTGGAGTGTCCATCGATCTTTCCCAACAGTGGTATCAAAGCAAGCTAAGGTAAAATGGGAGATGGTTTTCCTTCTTTCATTGAAAATTGGACACAAACAGCTACCAAGCATGGTTCTTGAGGATGAAGACATACTTGCAAGGAAGGAGTCTCTATGGATACATCTCAAGAGATGTGGAGATGCCCATTTTCAGAAGCAAAGGACAACCTACAAGAGAGGATAATGAAAGACTCAATTCATGGTATGCCAAAGATGCATTAGCAAGGTCATACTTACTTAACTCTATTTCTGATTTTCTTCTTCCACACATTAGGAACTGTAAGACATCCCCACAGACTTGGGATACATTGTCATCATATTTTTCTTCCAACACAAAGGCTAGGAAGAACCAATTGTGGATTGAGTTTACCACTCAAAGAAAGCAACCCAAGCAAGGCATCTCAGAGTATGTGACCAAAGTCAAGGATGTGGCTCATCAATTGGCAAGCATAGGAGAGGAGATTGAAGAGGAGCAAATTGTGAGACAAGTAATCAATGGTATTAAGGCAAATGACAAATGGGAGAGCTTCATAACTGCCATGGACTTGTACATGGACATGCAAATTCCATATCTTACCACACTCATGGGGCAACTCTTTACCCATGAAGCCAAGCTCAACAAAAATTGAGATTCATCAAGAGGTAACAACTCTTTTGCTCTATACACAGATAAAGGTAAGTCTAAAGAGAAAGGGAAAAGCAAAAAGATTGAGGATGAAGGTACAACCTCTCAAGCTAACTATGCAGGGAGAGGTAGAAACTCAAGAGGTAGGGGCAGAGGAGGTAAGCAAGGTAGGGGAAGACCTTTCAACTCTTCTCCATGTAATATTTGTGGTTTATCAAATCACAATAGAGATGAGTGTTACAGGAACTTCAAGAATCAGAGAGGTAGAGGTTTCCAAAGAGGTGGCTACACACAATCAAGAAGAAGATTCAACCATCATCAAGGATACAACAACTACCAAGGAGGCTACAAATCAAGGAAAGACTACAACAATTATACAGAGGAACAAGAGGATTCCCTTCTGATTATGAATATGACTTCAAAGCAAGGTATAAATGATGACCACCTCTTCTACATTGACTTAGGATGTTCAAACCATGTGGAAGGCAATGTGGCTCTTCTCTCTGACCTTGAAGAACCTAAGGGAAAGCATCAGGTACAAACGGGTGATGACACCAAACATTCAGTGGTCAAGGTAGGAAATGTTAAAACCTCTAATGGAAATAGAAACCTGTTGAGCAGGTGTAGCTCAATGATGAGTAGCACCTCCTTTAATGTCAATCCGGGAAGACGTGAGGATGGTATGAAGACCTCGAGCAAGTGGCGGCACAAGTGCGTGAGTGAGAAGCACACTAGCATGCACACACATACACACACACGCGCACACACGGCAAGACAAAGAGAGAGAATCAATGGAGCTTTTAGATTACTTTCAAAATGCTCTTACAAGGTCGTTTCAATTACAATCCAACCTCAAAAATGAGCTCTCTAGCTCTTTTTATAGTTTTTGACTAGGTTTTGGCCCTGTCCAGACCTAGTGTCCGGCCTAGTTAAAAATTAGGTTCCAGGGCCAATTTGAGGGCTTAAACGGAGTCTAAAAAATATGAAAATTGATATGTAGGTACTTCTAAGGCTCCTCAAGCTCAAGGACTCCTTGGCTTGCACAAAATGGAGCTACAAAAATATGAAATGGTATTTACAATGATTGTTAGTGATAAGAATCACTGTTAAAAGATGTAGATTTGGAAAAATTGAAGGGCCTATCTGCCAGATTTGCGTCGACTGCTTTGTCTACTTACTCCTTCACCTTGTTCTGACTCTCTCCGTTGGCTTCCTTGTCTAGTCAATCCTTGGGTGCCCTGGCGTCCTTGTCTAGTCAATCCTTGGGTGCCCATACTGCTCTCAACACCCCCCCCTCTCTCGCGTCTGTCGTCCCTGACAGACCCTTGTTGCTGGGAGTGTTGGATGTAATATTCCACAACCTGAGTGGCAAGCTGATGTTCTTGTAAGCGTAGTCCTCTGGCCAAATCTGTCATCATACGATCCCAATCGATTGGTCCTGGAACGTCCGGATGTGGCAGACGTAACTGATCTGCATGGATCGCTTGTTCTACTGCGAATAGATGTAGCAAATGTGTGGGTCTGGGAATGAAAATTTCGGAATTGTATTCCCAGAAGCCCGTAGAGAACATTTCCTCAAATGTTTGCTTGAAGCATGCGGGCAAGTACTTGATTCGTGCATGCCAAGCAAAGATGACAGTGACCGAGGGGGTTTGGCTCATGTCGTAGACTAAATCCTTGTTGCCTTGAGCGAATCCAGGGGCGGAGATGTATGGAGCTTGGACATTCCGAAAGGTTTTGAAGACAATGGTCATGAGCTCAAAGATCTTCATACACATTTTCGCCGCGATGTCGGGTACATTATTGAGACGTGTGTCGAATTGTTGATATCATGTAGGCTACGGTTGGAGGTCCTCGAGGTGGAGCAAAATACGGATAGTTAACCCAAGCCGAGCACTCTTTATTGTTGCGTACCTTGATTGCAAATGCTTGCCAGGATCTGCGACGTACCACTGGACAATAGCATGGATTATACTTGATATAGAGTGGCATGGTAGCCCAGGTACTCATCATCTCTGGGTAATCGGTGAGTAAACGTGCACGCCAATTAGGTTGGAAAATCGAGCCAGCACGTGCATCGGTCGGTAAATCCCCTATCTCGAATTGAGTAGCGAATGTGGGCTCCTTCCCTGTATGTCTTTTGACTTCTGCATTATAATCATGTAGTAAGACAAAATAAGGCATGTATTGCGATTCTGATGTTGTGATTAACCGTTGATGGGATAACTGTTGAAAGTAGGAAGACCGAAGGACCGTTTCTTCCAGATTAGTGAGAGATTGCATTTGCACGGCCACACGATCATCATGTGTCTTACCCACTTTCTCGACCCTTCTGACCCAATCTGGAACTTGAATTTCTAACGTGTCTTGTCCTTCTTCTGTAGTTCGACCACCAGGCGTCGGCATAGGCTCGTAGGGCTCTTCGTAGCTGTCCTCGACGGGGATTTCCACTACTGTTTCAGGTTCTGGTTCTTCAATGGGCGAGGGTGGTCGTTCATATGGTAGGAGGCGTGCTTGGAGTTCTGCCACCTGTTTCCGAAGGGTCTCCATCTCTTCTGTAGATTGTTGCAAGATTACCGGCTCCTGTTGAGCAGTGGGTACACTGGCTAACTGTTTCTTTAGATCGGCACATTCAGTCTCTAGTTTTTCATATGACTCCAGGAAATTTGCATGCTCCTCAAGTAGGATGCGGATGTCTTCTGATGGAACTGCTCTATATCTGGTAGGGCTAATGGTTGCTCCTACGGTTCCTTCCATAGCCGCTTCAAAGTTGTCTTGATTTTGTTGTTGAAGTCGTTTGTTCTCTTCTAGTGCTGCGGCCATATGCTTCCTTAATAGCCCAATGTTGCGTCTGAGTGTGGCGTTAGATATCATTTGCGCTTGAAGCACTGTTTCTAGTTCCTTGACTGCTTGGTCATCTACAGTTGATGTCTTTGCTTCCAATTCGGAGTGAGCCTGTTGTAGTGTGGTATGCTCGGTTAGGAGCGTCTGGTAGTCAGCCTCAAGAGTGGTGACTCTAGCTTGCAGACGTTGAGATTCTGCTTGGAGGGCAGCAGTGCGTTCTTCCAATTGATGGTAGTCTTGTTGTAGCTGATGTGCACACTGAAGTAATGTGTTGAACGTGCTATTTACATTATGAGATGCAAGGGGAAAAGTTTGAAATGCAGGGGAGGAGGGATTGGGTAGGGGGGTAGTGAATGCTGTGTGTGCCAATGATGTGAGTGGTGAGGTGGGGGGTAGTGGAGGGGGAGAGGGTGGAATCGTGGGGAGAGGTGCTGTGGTGGGTGAAATGTCCATCGGGTCAGACAGAGTGGTGTGTATAGGGGCTACCATGTAGTTGGGTATGGTAGGTGAGGTGAGTGTGGTGTTCGTGTAAATTGATGTCGTTGCGAACAGCGGGGAAAGGTGCCTTTGAAACATTGGAGAGCGGAAGAACTGCTCCACAAAGGACGGGTATTGGGGTGGTGAGGTCCGGTTGAAAGAGGTGTAGGGGCCAGCTGGGAAGTGGGGGTCATGGAATGGAGGTACTCGTATTGGGGGATAGGTCGGGAAACACAGGGTGCCTTCTGTGGGTGCTAGGTTTCCAACTACACTTGTAATTATGGGATGGCCAGTCATGGGTTCAGAGGATAGACAGGATGAAGTGTACAAGGGATTGGTGACGAAGGAGAAGAGGGTGTCTTGTGAGGTGGGTTCTCGAAATGAGAATGATTTGAATGATGATGGGTTATAAGTGAATGTAGAGGTGATGACTGTTGTTTCTTCCGAGGTGGGAGGTGGTGGTGGGGGTGGAGAAGGTGGTGATGGAGGACGCTGGGGTGAGATGGGTGATGTCTGAACGAAGGTTTCAGCGGAGAGGTCAGTGGTGGTTGTGGGAGTGGCTGTGGTCTCAATAGGTACTTCTGGTTCTGTGACGGGTATCCTGATAGTCTTACCTGCTCGTGGTAACGTGTCCACTCTACGTTTGTCATATCTTACAGACTGGCGGACTGCGGTGTGGACAGCCTCTGGAACTCCTAAAGAGTCTGACACTAATTTGAGGGTGTCAATGAAGTGTTGGTCCACCCCTTCATCTGATAGCATTTCTTGCATCAAAGCTTGACCTGATACCAGAGAGAGTTGATGTGTTTCTTGTACTGCTTTGATAGTGTCATATAGCCTTCGTAGTTGAGCTGTATATGCAGGTGCACCTACAAGTTTTGGCACTTCTTGTTGCTCCTCTTGTTGCTCTTGATCATACTCCTCCTCATCATCCTCCTGTTCTTCATCTCCGTCCTCTTCTTCCTCCACTTCAATAGGTGTGACAGGTGCTTGGGAGGTTGTGGCCTGCATTTGTACATTCTCCGCTTGTTGTGCCTCTTCTGCCTCCAGCTCTACATCTTGTAATAGTTGTTCGAAGTCTTCATTAGTGAGTTCTTCTAAAGGTGCACCACTAGGAAATTCGAGATCCGTTGGGATGGGAGGAAATATCAAGGTGGAACCATCCGTGCTGCGTCTTGGAAGTCGGAGTGTGAATGGTCGGACTCTTCGGGGTGGCGGGGTGACGTCTGGTGTTAGGGTGGCTCCACGTGGTTGAGCACATGGGACTTGGACCGTGCCTCTCATCTTCTTAGAAGGGGGTCCAGTGGATGTCCTGCCTCGAAACTGCTCTACCCGATTCCACATCAGGGCTCGTTGGATTGGAATGTCATAAGCCAAACACCTATAAATGATTCTTGTCAGAGCACAGCAACCATATAAAACCTGTTTCCGCGGCCAGCGTTTGTGAGCTAAGTGTATCTGATCAATTATCCAGTGGGGTAGGTTGATGGTGAGGCTCTGTGTCTCTGCCAGATACAGGCTAAACCAAATCTTTTTGTGTGGCATGGTGAATCTATCCTGCGCCGAGAAAGCAAAGTGTTGCATGCACATGCGAAGGTGTATTGCAATATTAGGCGTCATGGATACCATGTCCTTGAGTTTGGTGAGACTTCGATTCTTCATGTAGTCCGGTACTAGGGTTTCCTTCTCTGTAGGAATATGCATGCCGCGCATATCCAGAGCTTCTCTCACCAAATTGTTTGATAGCCTAAACCTCTTGAGCTCATTCCCCTTTGTCAGAGATGGAATCACAAATGAGCTTGCACCTTTTGGGTTCGGATTTGGAGTCAAGGTGTTGATGAGATAGTAGCATCGCATGAAGTCAGGTTTTGGGAGTCGGGCACTGAAATAGGCACTCAATCCAGCTTTTTCCCATATCGGACGTAGACCTTCCGCATTTTGTAACTTCTCAAATTCTCTTGTAAAGAAATGGTATCTGCCTTGCTTTCCATTGTAGTCCAACTCTGATTCCCATAGATACGTTCCTTCCCCCAAGGGTCCTGCTACCTCGGTAAACCAATGTGAAGTCTTTCCCACGGGCATGGTGTGGCCACGCGGAGGGTCCGCAATAGGTATGATTTTGACGGCCTGCAACTCTTCTGGTCTTTCAACTGTCTCAGGCAAAACGGGTAAACTGTCCAAGTCCACCACTTGCGGGTTTGTTTCTGTGTGAGAGCTAGTTCCTGCTGCCTCCGCCATGTTGAAAATGTCGCAGCTGATTCTGTGAGAATATATGAATAAACGTTAACATTGCAATGGACACAAAAATGACATGGTGTCCCTTGTTACAATATTAACTTAAAGTTCTGGAGTGGTTAGGAGTTAATAAGTGCTCGGTGCTGGTGTGTGTAGTTAGGAGTTAGGTAGACCTAAGAGCTAAGCGAAATGATGTGAATTAAGAGTGAAGCGGTTAGTAGGTGGTCATGGATTTACAATAGGGTCAGGGGGTTTGTTACAAGTCTTGGGCTGCCAAATGCAGTGGATGGGTTTTACTCGTGGTTCCGTAGAGATTCTCGAGAGCTTTATAGGTGTGTCAGCTTTAACTTGAGGCCTTTTAGGGGCCCATTTACAACTGATTCTGTTCGTGTTCATGTGCCTTGGTGTTGAAAATGAGTGGATGTAGGCTGTGCGAGTGAATGGATCATGCTGTGTAGGGTGTATTCTTGGTGTAGCTATTTGAGCCCGCAAACAAGCCTTAGGCACCCAAATTTGTCTTGATTGTGGGCTAGCCTTCATCGACTTTTTGGGCACCCAAATAGATTTCACGTTAGCAGAAGAATTTCCGGAAGACCTCTTATTAGTGACGTGTTGATGGTTATTAATAAGAGGCTTCGCCCGTGCTGTTGGCGTGGGTGCAACCGGGTGTTCGCCTTTTCGCACCCACACTTGGTTCACTTGTTGAGACATTCTGCTACGCAGGTTCTTTTGATGTCCGGCATAGGTAGTACTCTGCTTCTTCTGCCTGTGCTCCACCGTTGGTTGTTGCCTCCTTCTGGCCTTTGGAAAAGAAGGGAATTCCTTTGCATCCCTGACTCCTTTTTTGCGAATATCATTCCTCTGCAACACATAGTTTTGGACAAGAACAGCATGGTCAACTTCATGTGCACCCCTGGAGGGACCAGGAGTCTGTGCCTTTTCTAGTTTCTTGAGTGCTCCATTATCCAACTCTACTGTAATTCGACTATGATTGACCCATACCTGAAGAAGTCCACTTCTTAGGTTTAAGTTGACTGCTTGGTCATAGATCCAGTCTTGACCCAAGACAAGAGGTTCAGTGAGATCCTCATCTTGACACACTAGTACTTTAACTGTCATTGCCTCATCATGAATGTAGAGGGGAAGTTCCACCTCGCCCATACAAGGGGTTTCCACGCCTCCCAATCCTATGAGATATGCTTCCACAGGATTGACAATTAACTGTAACTCTTGACAGTAAGACACTCTAACAGCACTAGTGGCTGCACCTGAGTCAATCAAGGCTTTTACAGTCCTTGCACTTTTTCCTTGTCCTATATCTAGGGTTACAAAAGGACGTCGATCAGTTATCCTAGGTGAGCTGGTTCCGGCGACTTCACACATTGCCATATGATATCCTTGATCTGCATAGTCATTTGTCCTAGGCTGCTCTCTACCTTGCTTTCGTAATTTCATCCTTCTGATGCGTTCTAAAGCTTCTGCTTGAGCTTCTTCTCTAATTCGCTTCTCTTCCTCTTTGCGTTTCTTAGCAGTGTTGAGTCGACTGAGCATTTCCTCCGTGAGGGGTTCCTGATACAACTTGACTCTGCATCCGCTAATATAGTTAGGGAGAACATCGCCCTCTAATGTGGCTAATTGTACTGCTCCACTCGTGGAGATCCTATTGATAATCAGAGGTCCGTAGCCTCTCTTTTCTAGCTTCCTCGCGTGTTGTTTCAGTGTATAGACTAAAACTAGATCTCCGGCTTTCAAGCCTTTATCCTTCACATGGGCATCGAAGTATGCCTTCTGCCTCTTTTTAGCTGCATATATTCCAGCAGCGGCTCTCAGTCTTGTTTCTCCTAATCGTTCAAGGTCAAAGATCCTAGAGGAGAGCTCATGACCTGTCCATTCGTGCTCTTGTGCTACTTTCAACGTAGGAATCAGGAAATCCAAGGGTAGCACTGCATTTTGGCCGAATACCATCTGAAAGGGGGTGGCTTGGAGTACCGTTTTGTAGGCAACTCGGTATGCCCAAACAGCATGGTGTAGCTGTTTGTCCCAATCAGAGCGTTTATTGTTCACTAATTTCGTTAGTACATTGCATAAGATCTTATTAGTGCTCTCAGCTTGCCCATTAGCTTGAGGGTGATACGGGGCAGACTTCTTGTGTATTACCAAGAATTCTTGGAGTAGATTTTCAATCACTTCATTTAAGAAATGAGTTCCTCTATCACTTACAAGCTCTATAGGTAGCCCGTATCTCGTGAATACATTCTCAAACAAGAATTTGGCAGTTGTTTGAGCATCGTTCTTTGTCGTAGCCTTTACCTCTACCCACTTGGTGAGATAATCTGTCGCAACAATGATGTATTCCGCATGAGAACCCTTAGCTGGGGGATTAATAGGACCTACGAAGTCTATTCCCCACTTAGAGAATGCACGTCCACCCATCATAGGTTTCAGTGGCATCTCATCTTTGCGTATAGGATACTGAGTCCTCTGACATACATCACACCGTTTCACATAGGTATGTGCATCCATGTGAAGGGTAGGCCACCAGAAGCCCGCAAATAGGATTGCCTTGATCACCCGATCCGGTCCAAAATGTCCTCCTGCTACACCTTGGTGAGCAGTTTCTAAGATCTTAAGGTACTCACTTTCATGGACACACAATCTCAGGTAACCATCTTTACCGCGCCTATATAGATTATTACCAACGAGTGAATAATCCTGGGCTTCTTGTTCCAAACTCCTTTTTCTAGCTAGAGTCATGTCTGGAGGGAATGTGTTTGTCCTCAAGAATGATACTAGAGGTTCACTCCAATCTGGCACAATGGATACTTGATAGAGAGTGGCATGTTCCACTGGTGGTTTAGTGCAACAGATTGGGCATTCCTTGCACAACTTTTGGACATCAGCTTCCATAGTTGGCCAATGTACTCCTAGTCTCTTTAGAGTCTGCAACGTTCGTTGCTTTGAATGGTGTTGCTCTAACGCACCTACATGTGCTAATTGCAACCATTTAGCGTACTCATCCTCTTCTACGCAACAAGCCAAGATCCCTTGATCTGTGTGCTTGTACATGCTGCCTGCCATGATATGGTACTTTTGGGCTTTTACTATCTCTCTATTCCGTGTGTTCACCACTGGATGATTAGGCCCGTATGTCAATACTGGTACTATTGGCTTGGCCCACTGCGGCACCACTTCCAAATTAAACAAGTAAGCATCAGGAAGGTCATCTGACACTCCTTGTGGGGCTTCTCCCGATGTAAGCCTAGAAAGATGATCAGCTCTCACGTGAGTCCTACCCTTTCTTACCACAACCTCAAAATCATATTCCATTAGCAAGAGAAACCATCTTACTAATCTTCCTGTATTGCATGGCTTGTTTACAAGATATAACAGTGCCTGATGATCAGTAAAAAATTTAAACTTATTTGCAAGCAAATAGTGTCTAAATTTCTTAACTGCATATACCATGCCTAAGCCTTCTCGCTCTGTAGTGGTGTAATTCCGTTCAGCCGCATTCAATTGTCTACTGGCATAGGCAATTGGAAGATCCATATTACCTTCACCAGTAGGTTGTGCAAGTACACATCCAATGGCATAGTTGGAGGCATCCACATGAACATGGAATGGCTTATTCCAATCTGGTGTGGTCAAGATTGGTGCTGAACACAATCTTCGTTTAAGCTCCTGGAAGGAATTCTCACATTCATCCGTCCACTCAAAGTTTGTCAGAAATCCGTACATGGGCTTTGCAATGACAGCATACATGTGTATAAATCGTCGATAATAACCACAATGCCCCATGAAAGCTTGTACTTCCTTGACATTCTTTGGCCTAGGTAGCTCTGCTATGGCTCTCACTTTCTCTTCGTCAGTAGATATGCCATTCTTTGACACTATGTGTCCTAGAATCTTACCTTGCCTTACCATAAAAACGCACTTTTCTGGGTTCAGGCAGACTTGGTACTCTCTACATTTGTCAAAGATTTGTTTGAGTTCAGGAATATGGGTTTGTCTAACATTAGAATGAGCACAGAGATCATCAACATAGACTTCTAAACTCTTCCTCAGGAACTCCTTAAACACATGGCACATCAGCCTCTGGAAGGTGGCTGGTGCATTGGTAAGCCCAAATGGCATTACTCTAAAAGAAAAAATGCCCCATTCTGTGGCAAAGGCTGTCTTATGCTGATCCTCTGGAGCTATGGCTACTTGATTGTAGCCCGAGAATCCATCAAGGAAGCTGTACACTTCCTTGCCTGCCACTCTTTCTAAGAGATGTTCTGTGATGGGAAGCGGATAGTTATCCCGAATTGTGGCTGCATTAACCTTTTTCAAGTTAATGCACACGCGCAGTTTGCCATTCTTCTTGGGGACCACCACGATGGGGGATACCCATTCGGTGTGCTCAATTTCATAGATAAATCCGGCTTCGACCAGTCTATCTATCTCTTCCTTGATCTTAGCAGCGTAATTATCGTTATATGTATAAGGCTTTTGCTTAGAGGGTTTAGCGTCTGAAGTCATAGGAATGGTGTGTGAGCATATGTCAGGGTCAACACCTTTCAAATCCTTGTAACTCCAAGCGAATACATCTCTGTATTCTCTTAGCAAGGCAATCAATTCATGCTCTTCTTCTTCTGTCAGGTCATGGCCTATATACGTGCATCTCTCCTCTCCTTCTTCTATGGCCACTACTATTTTCTTGGTGGTTTCTTTGTTATCATAGGCCTCTCCTGATTGTGCCTCTCGTTTAGGCATTCTTATCATGACTCTCCTGTCATCTATCTCGTACTTCTTAAAATTTTCTGGGACCTCAAACAAAGATTCTTCCTCCTCTGGTGAGACTTCTTTCTTCTTTCGTTTCTTTCCTTCTTCCTTCGGGGTCATATGTGTCGCTAATCTTACATCATTTGTAACCTCTCCATGCCTCTGGGGTTGAAATTCTACTTCATGGAAATATTCTTCATCTGATGCAAATGGTGGGTCCATAATGATTGACTCTAGATCGGCGTCACTTGCATCCTCAAATGCATCAGGGCTAGGTTCGCATTCTTCTAGAACTGCCTCTTCCATGATTGGCTCTATGGAGAAGACTGAAATATCATAGCCATCCTCATCACAGTGAGGTGTCCACTGTTCTTCGTTGATGGCTACGTCCATTGTTGCTAAGATTTCTGCCCAACCGTGAGGTTCAAATTCTTCGTCTGGAAAAACTACCGGTGCATAGGCTGGGTCTTGGATTGATCTATGGGTCTCTTTCGCACCTACCTCTCTGGCTTTCTCTCTCTTCTCTTCCTCTACTGCTACCTTGCACATCCATAAGTGAGTATCTTCATGCATCCATGAGGATCCAGACCCTATGGAATGCACCGATTCTGTGTCATCTTTGGCTCTATGGATGGGATTCCATTGGATAGGAGGGACATCTCTATGAGAATAGTCCTTGAGATTGACTTTGGTTGTAACGCCCAAGTGTTGCAAATACAAGGAGTTGGTTCCCCAATCCTGTACCACTTGCAACTGTCGCATAAATGGTCTTCCTAAAATCATCTCATAAGCATGATTTTTGCTGAAGTCACATATAGCAAAGCTATGCTCAAACTCAACACCACAAGTGGTGAGAGTTATCCCTTCCAGCAATCCTAAGGGTCTCTCAATATGACCATCGGCCATCTGCAATTTCATTCTTGTTGGCCTGAGTGCTGGCTTGCCCCAACGCTTCCATAGGGAAGTAGTGGCAATTGCAACTCCTGCACCTGAGTCCAAAATTGCCTTAGTGGTGTAGTCCTGGTAGGTAATGGGAAGATAGGTGTTCCCTTCTTCACCTTCACACATATCTCCTATCTTATCCAAGGGAATTTCTGGCACTGTCCTATGGGATCCTACCCTGGAATGAGGTTTTGCAACTTCAGTTACTCGACTGGCTGCACATTTCCGCGCGTTTAGTCTATCCTCAGGCAGTTCTTCCAAAGTGAGATCGCGCTGCACTTTGGTGTTCTTTACTATCTCCGTGTTCCTAGGTATGACTGAATCGTCGTTCCTTACCATGACTGTGGGTGCTCTCATACATGTGGACTTCGCTTCCCATGGGCCTGTGAAGTGGGGTAGCTCCTGTATGGAATTAGACTCAAAGTCCACTCTCTCATGAGACTGAGTACTCTCATGTTCCCCGTAAATGGATGGGATGTCTTGTGGGAATTGGTCGTGTGCATCGTCCACAAGTTCAAATGGAGGGGCGACCTCACTTTCATTATCCCATTTGTCTTCTTGAATCTCTCGTAGGAAGTCTGGTGCAAACTGATTCATAGAAGAAGAAGTGTCTGGCTCCGTAGAATTAGGCACGTAAGCAACCTGGGAAGGAGGGCTTATTCTCTCGTTGGCTCTTTCCTCGTTCTCATGGGTGGCTGGAGCACAAGCTTCCTGGGGAGGGTTACTTATTCTATTACTTTTCCGAACAGGCTCATACGCTCTCTGAGAAGGAATGTGGGTCACCTGTGGAGGTACATAAGCTTTCGGGGGAGGCTCATCTGCCTTTTGGGGAGGAAGATAGGCTCCTTGAGGAGGCACATGGGCTTCCTGAAGAGGCTGGCTTATCCGTTCTCTTGCCCTTTCCCTTCTTTGAGGGGCAGGTTCCCTTTCTGATTGTGCAATTAGCTTCTCTATTCTTTCTAACAGTCCATCAAAGTGTAATTGCGTCTTAGCTGAACTAGAGATGTTAAACAGGCGACTGGCTTCAAACATGGTCTGAGCCAATTCCACCATTTTGGCACAAATTTTGGTTCGTTCAAGCTCTAGCTCGGCTCTAGGGTAGCATTTTTCATGATCAGTTACGTTTGGCCCTTCTTGGATTCTGGCCTGATATGCTTTCAGCATCATATTAAGGTCTTCGGGAGTGGGATCAGCTAGGACTGATCCTACTCTAGGGGGTGGTGGGATTTGATGAGGCGGTGGGGAAAGTGGTGGGTTGGATGGAGGTGGGGAGTGGTGGAGGCGGTGTAATGTGAGAGGGAGTTGGAGCTGTGAGTTCAGTTATCCTCGCTTTGGTATCTCTTATGCTTTCCTCAAGCTCACTCATCTTTTTAGCCCATTGTCTTTTCATTCTTTCTCGACTATCTTTCCACGCTCTAGTCCTTTTCTTTGTCACGCTCTCGGTTTCACTAGCCTCTGGGCCCTTTTCCTGGCTTGCCTCTTGGTTTTGCTGCAATGCCTGAGCTCTAGTAACCACCTGCATTGGTGCAGTGGAAGTGACACTTCCTGAGGCATCCACAACCAACCCAATCACATTGATAGGAGTGATTTTTGGCATATTATTGGGGTTCTTTGGGCAATCTCGTAAGAGATGCTCTTTCCCACAATCTTGGCAAAAGCCTTGGATCGTCACGGACTGATTTTGTGTAGGTGGAGGTAAGGGACAATCACGAATGAAGTGATCCCCTTGACATCGGTAGCATGGTCTTCTAGGAAAGGGTGGTCGTACCTGCCTAGGTTGAGGCCTAGGGTTGGGGTTTGCATACATGACGTTTGTGTAATCCGACTCCCAACTAGGTTCACTTGGTTCTTCACTATAGTAGGACTCACCATGTTCTGGAGACTACATGTAGTAAGCCTGGGGACTATCGACATGTGTAGAATCAAAGCTATGGTCACTCGGGTCACTTTCTGAGATCAATGGGGTTACTGGTACTATGGCCCTATTCAGGTTTTCTTCTGCAACAGCATACTTTACTGGAATCACGTTAGCGGGGTTTGGAGGCTGTTGAGCTAGCACCGGTTGGGGTCTCTGTTGGGCCTGATATTGTGGTTGGTAGGTTTGTTGGGGTCTAGCATATTGTGGTGGTGGATTTTGGTTCTGGTATCGGCCTTGTTGGTAGGGCTGCGGATAGGGTTGCCTAACTGCCTGCTTGTTGTATGGGCAATCTTGTGCGGTGTGATTGGTGTATCTTCGTTCTATGGTGCAATATTGGCTATTAGGATTGACCTGGGGTTGAGCCATAATGGGACACACGTTTGCCATGTGGTCACCACCGCATGTATAGCACCTCTTCGCTGGGGCAAACCTTGGGATTTGTTTGCTAGTTACACCTAATTTCTGAGCTACCTTTTTGGCAAGTTCCTCAATTGATGTGGATTGCGTGGAAGAGTGACTAGATGCACTATCTGAATCTTTGTAGATTTTGGAAAGCTCTAGCTCTTCCCCTAGGTTATCTTCAATGTCAATGCACATGCGTACACATTCTTCTATGGTCCTAGGGTCCTTCAGATACACATAGGATCTCAATTTCGTACTCAGCAATCCATCAAGGAATAAGGCTACTTGTTTAGCAGATGTGGGTAGTTCCGAAATAGGGCACCTTTCAAGATATTGTCTAAATCTTCTTCCTGCCAATTTGACAGTCTCTTGGGGGGTCTGTTTGAAGCTGTGAATCAATGAGGAGGTATTGTGTCTTATGCCGCTCTTAGAGAACTCTACGATAAATGCCTCTAGGAGTTGGTCTATGCTCCTGAACTGACGCTCATCTAATGGCTGAAACCATGTAAGTGCTGTGTTCCTAAGGGTTAGACCGAAGGCATTGTACTGCGTGAACAGATCTTCCACTTGTTCAGCTCTCAAGACTTGCTTGAACTCCGCCACATGATCATAGGGATCTCCTGTGCCGTCAAAGTAATTCTTCATGGACTTAACTAGCTGGGTGGGTCTCAAAGTTCTTGTGTGCTCTCTAGGCCTCGGCAGAGGGAATCCATCTACATTTCTTTGGTTCCTGTGGGCTCTATGCATCTCAGGTTCTACCCTATTCGTATCTGTTCTCGTTCTTTCTCTGCCCACTGGGTTGGCAAAACTTACTTCTGGTCTATCTCTACTTCTGTCTCTTTGCGTACCATGAGCTTGGGAAGTTCCAGCCCCAGGGTGACCATAGGATACATTTGATCTTGGTTGAGGGAAAATAAATTCACCCTTCCAAGTGTAAGCATGCCTATCATTTTCTGTCACCACAAAGATCCGTTCTGAAGCCTGATCTAAGTAAGTCACTCTGCCTGGGCTATCCGGATCCTTAAACTCATAGATCATGATATTTCCTATGTCTGTTGGCTGATTAGACTTATACCTCCAAAAGGCTTCATCAGTTTCTCGATTGAGGAGCAACTCTATGCTCTTGTTGTCTTGGGGGACCCATTCAGGTGTGATAATCCTAGTGAGAACTGATTTACCTCGAGGGGTTCTAGGTTCCGCACCCATGTTCCCTTGTTCCAGGTCACCTAAGTCCGCTTCTGAGATTACATTCCCAAAGTCATCGGTCCTATCAGGGTGACTAGTGACTACATATATAGTTCCTTCTTTGTCCAGGTATGCACCATTTTCAAACTTGACAGCTGGGTGCTCTAGTCCAATGGATTGATCAGGGTTTTTAATCTGGACCACAGATCTTCCTAAGCCGTCCTCATAGATGCTAGCACCTAATCGGTTGGTCCTAAGGTACTCCAGCTGCGTTTTGTAAGGGCCTTCTACCCTGTACAGGTAAGGCACTCCTGAACTTCCCGTAGGTCTGTCCAAGCCTTGAGACATCTCTGACTCACTGGTCTCAGAGCTAGGGTAGTATGAGTGGTGGCTCAACTGCTGGGCCCAAGACCTTGCAGTGTGATTGACACTAGCCTCTGAAGACCTAAGGCTTTGTCTTTCCCTTGCTAAATGTCGTCCTGATCTAAGGTTCATATGCCTAACTGATTAGCCCAATGTTTTCCAGAGTACAACCTCGTTGCCGATTAATTGGTACCAGTCACTTGATTCTTTTTAGTTATTTTATCACGTTTGAGTTCTTGTCTGATATCACGTCGTCGGAATACTTGAGTGTTCTTCGTACTTTTAGGTTGATCGTTCCACGTTAGGTTCTTTCCTTTATGTTACCGACAGTACAGAGATTAGATTTTTATCTTGAACTTGAGTTTTTAGGTAGTCTTCAACTTGATGACTGCCTATCGTCGCTCTGACTTACTCCTACCTCTCGTCGTTCTTAGCCTAGGCTATGAATTGACAGAGGGGGTTAAAAGTGTCCAACCTTTTGTTTCCTGCTCGGTTGCCCTTGAGTGCCCAGGAAATGTGTTCCCAAGCTCGCACTTACACTTGCTTAGAACGCCTCTCGATGCTCTGTAAGAGTTTCAAAGTTAGCTTTGAAATTTACATTCCAAAGACAGAACTAATTATTTTCATTCATGTAGCACAAACACAAACTTTCATAGTGATTTTCAAGAAAACAATCCTAAGGACCCCTGACTTTGATCCCCCTGGGTATGGTCAACTTCAAAATACCCTATCTAAAAATCAATGCATTATCTTTATAAAAAACAGTTGAGGGCGTGTAGTATATGTTACGAGCTTTCCAACAAGCCCTAGAGCTCAAAAAGTGGATCTCGTATGAAAAAGTTGTGACCGTTCAGGGTTCTAGGGTTACGACAGGGTTCAAACAGGATCACTGTGCAACAGGTTTTCCCCAAGTTGTTTTCCTAAGGCTTCCCCATGTGCTCAAGAGCATAATATTTGTGCCCAAAATTAGCCCAACTTTTCAATTAACAAACCCTAAAAAATTTGGCTAAAATTGGCTGTCAATCGCGATGGATAGGGCTGTCAATCACGATGGACACTCAATCAATCGCGATGGACAGAGACTTCAGTCAATCGCGATGGACAAGGGGTTGAGTCAATCGCGATGGACAGGCAGTCAATCGCGATGGACAGAGACTTCAGTCAATCGCGATGGACAAGGGGTTGAGTCAATCGCGATGGACAGGCAGTCAATCGCGATGGACAGAGACTTCAGCCAATCGCGATGGACAAGGGGTTGAGTCAATCGCGATGGACAGGCAGTCAATCGCGATGGACAGAGACTTCAGTCAATCGCGATGGACAGGGGGTTGAGTCAATCGTGATGGACAGGCAGTCGGTCGCGATGGACAGAGACTTCAGTCAATCGCGATGGACAGGGGGTTGAGTCAATCGCGATGGACAGGCAGTCGGTCGCGATGGACAGAGACTTCAGTCAATCGCGATGGACAGGGGGTTGAGTCAATCACGATGGACAGGCAGTCGGTCGCGATGGACAGAGACTTCAGTCAATCGCGATGGACAGGGGGTTGAGTCAATCGCGATGGACAGGCAGTCGGTCGCGATGGACTGGCAGTCAATCGCGATGGACAGAGCTGTCAATCGCGATGGACAGGGCTGTCAATCGCGATGGACTGAAATTTTGCAAGATTTTCAAAAATTTTAGTGGGAATGTGGTGTGCAGGGTCTCTAGTCCACTGTGGTGCACTCAGATGTACCAACAAGTGAAAATTTCTGTCAATCGCGATGGACAGAAGGCGGCGACTGCGAGACAGTTTCGTCGAGTTCCGTACCTGCGCGGAAGGCTGGAGATGGTGATGTGACCTGTACCTGCAAGATAGCTCAAGAAACATGCAAAAACATCACATGCAATTTCGCTCTCTCGCTCTCTCTCACAAGTGAAATGAGGGAAATGAGGTGGAGGTGGGGATATAGTCAAAAAACTGAAATTTTCGCGATGATGGAGATGGACGTGGGAGATGGTGATGATGATGATGGTGATGAAGATGGTGAAGAAAGTAAAAGAAAATCGATGAGAGTGAAGAAAATACCTACAACTCCAACGCGTCAACTCTACGTCTTACCATCACACGCTCGTCCTCAAAGCTCGATCCCCGGCAACGGCGCCAAAATTTGGTGTAGCTCAATGATGAGTAGCACCTCCTTTAATGTCGATCCGGGAAGACGTGATGATGGTATGAAGACCTCGAGCAAGTGGCGGCACAAGTGCGTGAGTGAGAAGCACACTAGCATGCACACACATACACACACACGCGCACACACGGCAAGACAAAGAGAGAGAATCAATGGAGCTTTTAGATTACTTTCAAAATGCTCTTACAAGGTCGTTTCAATTACAATCCAACCTCAAAAATGAGCTCTCTAGCTCTTTTTATAGTTTTTGACTAGGTTTTGGCCCTGTCCAGACCTAGTGTCCGGCCTAGTTAAAAATTAGGTTCCAGGGCCAATTTGAGGGCTTAAACGGAGTCTAAAAAATATGAAAATTGATATGTAGGTACTTCTAAGGCTCCTCAAGCTCAAGGACTCCTTGGCTTGCACAAAATGGAGCTACAAAAATATTAAATGGTATTTACAATGATTGTTAGTGATAAGAATCACTGTTAAAAGATGTAGATTTGGAAAAATTGAAGGGCCTATCTGCCAGATTTGCGTCGACTGCTTTGTCTACTTACTCCTTCACCTTGTTCTGACTCTCTCCGTTGGCTTCTTTGTCTAGTCAATCCTTGGGTGCCCTGGCTTCCTTGTCTAGTCAATCCTTGGGTGCCCATACTGCTCTCAACAGCAGGGTTCTATATGTACCTACAATCAACAAGAATTGGATGAGTGTTGGGTAGATTGTGGAAAAAGTTTTGCAGGTCAAGTTCAATAAATATGGAGCAATTGTGGAGGATCCCCAACATGGATTCAAGATAATTGCCAATGGAGAAAAGACAGGTAGGTTATTTACATTTGAACTTGAAGATACAAAGAACATTGCACTTTATAGCTACAAAGATCAAACATTGTTAGAGCTTGACATTTGGCATAAGAGATTAGGGCATATTGGTGAGAGAACCTTAAAGAAAATATGTAGAGATCATTGTGTACTTGAGATACTTAGTGTATCCAAGCAACACATGATCTATAAATGTGGTGCTCGTCAGTTTGGAAAATCCCACAGGTTACCATTCTCAAAGAAAGGCTACATGCATGAGGATTACTTGGAGCTTGTCCATACAGATGTATGGGGACCAAGGATCCCTCAATTTTTGGATCAAGGTATCATGTATCTTTCATTGATGATTTTAGTAGGTGGACTATCTTATATTTTATGAAACACAAAGATGAAGTATTCAGTTGCTTTAAGAAGTATTTTGCACTTGTGGAAAACCAAACACGAAGAAGTCTAAAGAGACTAAGGTCAGATGGATGTGGTCAGTACTTCTCAAATGAGTTTGATGCATTTTTGCAGGATAGAGGAATCAAAAGGGAAATCACAACAAGGTGTACCCCTGAGCAAAATGGGGTGGCAGAGAGGAAAAATAGATTAATTGTTGAAACAACTAGGTCAATGCTAAATGAGAAAAAATTACCTAATTATTTGTGGGCAGAGAGTGTATCTACTGCCACTTATCTTGTGAACAGGTTGCCATCAAAATCTCTTGATGGGACAACCCCATATGAAGCATGGCATGGTAGAAGGCCATCACTTGATCATTGGAGGATCTTTGGATGTGTTGCTTATGTGCATATCCCATCTCAAATCGGAGGTAAGCTAGACCCTAAGGCAGAAAAGTGCATCTTCATAGGATATGATTTAAATCAGAAAGGATACAGATTCTATAATCCTTCCAACAAAGGATTCATGGTTAGTAGAGATGTTGTATTTGATGAGAATGATTCTTGGTTTGAAAGTGAATGCAGGAAAGTAAATTTGCCTTATGACTTGGAAGAGGAGTTTCCAAGTCTCACCAAGGAAGAACCAAACCAGATTGAAGACATCAAATCAGATGATGAGGACATCATCAACCTAGAAGAATTCAAGGAATGGTAATCAAAGGGCAAAGCCAACATGAAGAAGTTGGAGGACATACCTGAATCATCCAACCAAGCAATCAGAAGATCACAAAGGGAAAGCAAGAAGCGAATCAAATATGGGTATGACACTTCTTTAGTTACTAAGCATTCTATTTATCTTGCCAAAGACTTATCACTTGAAGAGCCATCATCATATGAAGAGGCAAAGACCAAGGTAGAATGGAAGGAAGCTATGGATGAAGAAATTGAAGCACTCAAGGAGAATGACACTTGGGAACTAGTGCCACAGAAGGAGTCTATGAAGGTAATTGGTCCTAGATGGATCTATAAGATCAAGAGAAATTCAGATGGATCAATTAGCAGATACAAAGCGAGACTTGTGGCTAAGGGTTTTGCACAAACCCAAGGAGTTAATTATGAAGAGACCTTCTCACCTGTGGCCAAAATGCCAACCATCAGGGTATTGGTAAGTGTGGCTACATTAAGGAATTGGAACATGTACCAATTGGATGTAAAAAATGCATTTCTTAATGGCTGGATTTCAGAGGAAGTTTACATGGCTCAACCTCCAGGCTATGAGGACTCAAACAAGGTAAATCATGTGTGTAAATTGAACAAAGATCTTTATGGATTGAAGCAGGCACCTAGGGCATGGAACCATAGGTTGACTACATACCTTCAAGATCAAAGATTCATCATGAGTAAAGCAGATACTAGTCTGTTTGTTAAGAGAAGTAATTCAGAGGTGATATACCTATGTGTGTATGTTGATGATATCATACTTAAAGGTAATGATGCTATTGGTATCAAGCAGATCAAGAACCAAATGATGCAAGAGTTCAAAATAAGTGATCTAGGGTCACTAAAGTATTTTCTTGGACTTGAGTTAGTCTATACTAACTTTGGAATTTACATTTCTCAAAGAAAGTATGTACATGACATGTTAAAGAGGTTTTGCTTGCAAGATGCCAAGGTAGCAAGCACTCCTATGGAGGTAAACCAAAAATTAAGTGCTCATGAAGGTGATGTACTTGAAAATATTGCAGGATACCAAAGCATAGTGGGAAACTTAAACTATGCTACATTGAGAAGGATTGATATTGCTTATGAAACCTAGAGCACCTCACTTGGAAGCTGCCAAGAGAATTTTGAAGTACCTTAAGGGCACTCAAAATCAAGGTTTTTACGAAGAGAGGAGAACATCAATTGTATCTTTTATGTTTATGAATCAAAGACTCCATTCTTCCTTGTGTGCATGTGTGCATGTGTGTGCATTCTTGCCTATCTCACCTTCACATTTGTATGCATCTCTAGCTCACAATCTTCATATCACCCTCTTGTATCCATGGTTGATAAGTTTAGGTTGGATTTTCATCAATGTTGGTACCTGCCATTGTTATATGAGAGAGACATATTTGGAAAGCTACTTGATGGATGAGTGCATGATGGTAAGAGTGTATAGAAGAGACATTGGAGTCATTGGTAAGTAGAGTTTTTGTGATTTTTGGCCATCATCTTTCTCATTCCCACCTCCTTTTCCACTCCTATCACCTCCATTAACCCTCCTTCACCTTCCCATTCCATCTACTTCTTCACTAAAATTTCACCTCTAGGACCATATACCCACCTTCCCCATTCATTCCTCATTTGCTTATGTGTGTGTGAGAGAGAAAGCAAAAGAGTGGATCCTTTTTGTAGTTTTCTTGTTGTTTCCAAGTGATCATGAGCTCTAGCAGCTTGCACAAGTACTAGAGATAATTTTTTTTATTCCCAAGGCATCATGCTCAATCTTTTATGACACATTGAAAGGTTGACCTTTCACCATTGCATCAGAACAACATGATAGGCCTCCCCAACCCCTTTCCAATGCACTAGATGGCGGTGGAAGGTGCACCAAGAAGAACGCTAACAGGCTCAGGAAGAGTGGTTGGCGGAGGAAGAGGGATAAGGGCAATTGATGCCAAAACTATTCCGGTCTCAATCATTTTGTCATCCCCAGCAGCTTCGGTAATAGTCTCGGCATTTCCAGTCAACTGCGTGACTGCATCTGCTTGGATCGTGACTGCATCTGCTTGGACCGTGACTACATCTGCTTGGACCGTGACTGCATCTGCTTGGACGTCAGCGGTTGGTGATGAAGCAGATTGATAGTCTCTACCCCCAGTAGCTTCTGCTATCTCCTTCATGGCCTCAACATCCGGTTGATGAGATTCCTCCCGCGATGATACTTCAGCTACATCTTCCATGATCGTATCCTGATCTGGCTGCTTGAGAGAAGAAGATGGAACGGAGGACTCTACCTATAAGGAGGTGGCAGTGTCATGGAAGACGTCAGCTTCTTGACCCGCAGTCGAGCCTTGTATCTGGCTTTTGGATGGACTAACGCGTCTACGTTTGCGGTGAAAAAAATGAATCAGGTCTTCATCATCGTCGTCCTCGACCATCCGTGTAGATTCTTCATGCAACAGAATAATATTGGGTGGGGGTTGCGTGGCTTGTACCACCGGAAGTAGAAGGGTAAGGAGATGGGGTAAACTAGTGCGCAGACTGTCATGCTTGGCAATCTGTTTTGTAACCACTACACATTCATGGTGAATGCGCCTAAAGAAATAGGAGGTGAAATTAACGGGTTCACGGGAGGCAGTGTTGATCATGGACTACAAAGGTCGGGAAATACCATATGTGCGTTTTTGCAGGTTTAACACTGCGACAAGGAATTACAGAGTGGTACGCTCTGGTTCAGGGCGGAAAAGGATGGCAAACTCATTTGATGAGTGCCGAGGAAACAATTCCTTCATGGTGGCGAGAGAAAGGAGCGGTCCATTCTCTAACCCTTCCCGAGGGAGACGGAATCCCTTAGCCACCGTGTTGAGAGTAACGACAATATGGGGGCTTAAACACGTGATAGGCTAACATGGCTCTGTAGTAGGTGTGGTGGCGATGGCAGAAATGATCTGCACATGGAATGGATGAAACTCCACTGAATGCCAAGGCAATTCAGCGAAAGCCAATAGTCCGTGAGTACGCAAGTACTCACTCACGTATGGAGTGAGACCCGCACGGAAAGTTGCGATGTGAGCCAGAGCTTCCATGGTGCACACAAAGATAAATGCAGACACAGAGTACACAATGATCGCAAACACACAGACACAATAGCGATTAACAATGAAAGAAACAAGATTAAGTAAGAGCACAGGGAAAATTAGGCGGAAATAACCCTAATCATAACGCAGTATCGGAAATAGATCCTTCATCATGGTGTCATGCATGCATTAACAGAAACAACCACATAGAGGCGGCTATTAATCATAATTAGATCAACAAAACGGAAGGATTACGGCAGGTGGTCAACCGAAACACGGGGGGTAGAAAAGAAATCAAGTGACAAGCGAAAAAAAAAGAGTAAAAATATCGAGATACCTCATGAGGTGGTAGATGGCGGGTGATAGGGGTGGAGCTTGGAACCATTAATCGCTTTAGGGAGAAGGTGAACAACCAAGGTAGATAACCAAAAAGTGGCAGGTCCCACTTGTTCAGCAATCCAGTATGGTCCGAACCACCGTAGCTTAAATTTTCCAGCAGATCTATTGGCTTTAGCATTATAGAATAAACGAGTTGGCCAACCGTAAAGACAGGGGTTTTTAAACAACGATCATGAGTACGGGCTTGGCGTAGCTGAACTTCTTGAAGAACCATGAAGCTTTCCAAGCGTTGTTCATCCAATGATCTGAGAACATCTAACCGGAATGGAAAAGATTCTTTTGGCAGTAATTTCTGGGATAAGGCTACATGTAGGCTCGGCACCACCACTTCCATTGGTGCAATAGCTTCTAATCCATAAGCAAGTTTAAACGGAGTCGTTCCGATTGCCACTTTATACGTGGTCCGGTAAGCCAACAAAACGGCAGGTAAGAGCTAGTCCCATCGTTCGAGACACTCCAAGATCAATTTCTGGAGAATATTCAGCAGAGTCTTATTAGTGCTCTCAGCAAGACCATTCGCACATGGATAGTATGGGGAGCTGAATTTATGCACAATCTGGAAATTCTAAGTCAGCACTCGCATTAAGGTATTTGCAAAATGTGTACCTTGGTTCGTCACTATCTCCAAAGGTAATCCATATCGAGGGAAGACATCTTTCATCAAACATTTGGCCATGGAAACAGTTGTAGCAGAACGTAGAGCCCAAGCTTTTGCCCACCTAGTGGCATAGTCGATATAGGTCAAAATATATCGGTTGTTGGTGAGGGTCAGTGGGGGTGTAATTGGGCCAATGAAATCTAAACCCCACTTGTGAAAGGGTTTGAGAGGCAAGACATGTTGGAGAGGAAAGAAGTGTCACTGCAAGGGTTGTCCAAACCGTTGACAGACATCATACTACTGGACAAATTTAACATCATTGTATAGTGTAGGCCACCATAGCCCACTTTGCAGGATTTTGCGATGAGTGAGATTAGCTGCGAAGTGTCCTCCAGTGGGTGATGAGTGAGCCATAGCAATGACTAATGCCTATTCATGTGGAGGAATACATCAGAGCAGGACACCAGTCTGATCAATGTAATAAAGTTGACCCACAATCAACCAAAACATCGACTGTAGACCGCAATTTTTCGGCGCAGACGAGGGGAAGTATTAGAAGGGAGGCAACCATCAGTAAGAAAAGTCATTAATGTATCATAGTATGCAGGGGCAATAGGAAGGTCTGCAGATTCTTCAAGAGCTTCCTCGGTGACATAAATAGCCAGTGTAGTGTCATCAACACCCACCGGAGTCTCACCGAAATCCAATCAAGATAAAAAGTCCGCCAAGACATATGCCATACTTGGTCGGTGAATAACTTCATAATCAAACTCCTGTAATAGTAAAACCCATCTTGCCAGTCTGTCGCCTATGTTGTTGGCGAACCAAATACACCAGTGCACACGATCCACATGGAAAGTGAATCTTTGTCCTAGCAAGTAATGCCGAAATTTCTTAACAGAGTATACCAGACCAAGACACTCTCGTTCTGTCACGGAGTAATTCCTTTATGCAGGAGCTAATCTGCAGCTCGCATAGTATACTAGTCGAAACCACTTATCAGTTTGTTGCATCAGCACACTGCCAATCGCTATGTTTGACGCATCCATAAATACATGGAATGGACGTTCCCAATCAGGCGGTTGCAAGATTGGAGCCTACGTCAATAGGACCTTCAACCGATCAAATGCATTTTGACACTCATTAGTCCATTCGTACTTACGCAAGGTGCTTGTCATAAGTCAGTTGAGTGGCGTCGCTAGATGAGTCAGCCACCGTAAATGTCTGCCATGCCACCTAATCTGGCCAAGAAACCGCATAACTTCTTTGGGTGTCTGTGGAACCGGTGCCTCCAACACTGCTGATACCTTATCAGGGTCGATCTGTATTCCTTGTTTGGAGATGATATGACCGAGTAGCTTCCCACAGGAGACCGCAAAGATTGATTTGGTAGGATTCAAACATAATCGATACTCTCGACACTTTTCAAAACAGCACCGTAAATGATACAGGTGCACCGAGTATCGCCAAATAATGAAAAGTCATCCAAATAGACTTGCATAAACGTTGCCAGGTAAGGTGAGAACACTTCCTGCATACATCTTTGGAATGTACTTGGGGCGTTCCGCAAACCGAGCCACATTACAGTGCATGCATAGATGCCCCAATTGGTGATGAATGCCGTCTTCGGTATATCCTGTTCCACCATTCTCACTTGATTGTATCCACTGTAGCCATCCAAGAAAGAATACATTTTGTGTCCAGCTACCTTATCGAGCATCGTATCTAGAAAAGGAAGAGGGAACGGATCCGGTATGGTGGCTGTGTTGAGCTTCTGGTAGTCGACACAAATACGTAATTGTTTATTTTTCTTAGACACTATTACTATTGGAGAGATCCACTCAGCATGCTCAATTGGCACAATAAATCCCACCTTCAATAAATGGTCAAGTTCGACTTTAACCTGTGTCGCATAGTTAGGGTTCATCCTATAACTAGGTTCTTTGATGGGTCTCGCATCCGGTTTCAACACCACTCTATGTTGATAAATTCGTGGGTCAAGAACCTTCATGTCTCTGTAATCCCAAGCGAAGACATCTGAGAATTCGCGTAGGAGTTGTACCAAATCATCTTGGAATTTGTCTCCTAATCCTGCCTTAATTTTAACTAGTCTTGGGTTGACCGTGTCACCCAAATTGTACGTTACCAGCTGATCCTCCGGTACATAGAACTGCCGAGGCTTTTCCAAACCATCAACTGGCTGCAACAGTTGTTGTAATGTCGATTCATCCATAGTAATGTCGGCATCTAGTTTTGCTTCTCCGGTTAGGGGTACGACCGTACACGCTGCCGGACTCCAACTATCTATGATTGACTGTAAGTCTACAGTACCTAATGCAATGAGGTCCTTATTTGTCTTAAGGAAAGCCTCCTCCTCATCATCACATAGCCCATCAACATATGGACTGGCTCTGCTACATATGGGCGTGCGTGGAGATCACACGGTTGCATAGCATCCAATGTAACGACATATTTCCGGTGATTATTCTTAAAAATTAACTCTTGAGCTGACCAATCCTGCATGACCTTGGCTTGCTTTAGCCATGGTTGCCCGAAGAGTAAATTGTAGTCAAGGCTAGATTCAGGTAATTCTAGGACTACAAAAGTCATTTTAAATGTAGTGCCCTGTAGGGTTATAGGAATATTATGCACTACTCTCACCGGATGGACTCTGGATTGATCCGCCATTCGCACAAAGAACTGCACTGGTTCAATTTGAGTCCAACCCATTTTCTTACAGAGTGAAGCTGTTGCAATATTCACTCCAGACCCTCCATCAATTAAAACTTGTGTAATCTTCTGGTTTTTATACCAAACGATGATCAGCGGTACTGTATGATCTACCGTAGGATCGATCTTGGGTTGTATGGTCGTAGTTGCTGGAGTACATGAAGGTCCGGGGTTGACCTGCTGTTGGAATTGTTGTCTGACACTAGGAACTAGGGCGAGAAACTCTCCTAGAGGAAGTGTGATTGAAGACTTAGATATAACGTCCCATACCTGGTCTCTTTGTGCTGTGGTCATCACCGACTCTGGTTGTGATTCTGAAGAATTCTGTGCATTTGGCCTTGCATTTAGCAGAGGAGGCTGAGTTACCGGAACTGGGTCAGGGAACACTGTCGGCTCCTTGGTTGTCCATTGACTGACCTTTGTAAAAATCCGTTGTTGCTCACGAATACCGAGCTCAAAAACTTCAGCGGCTGGTTGCAACTGTTTTCCCTATCTGGTCTGTATTGTGGCTGCTTGTGAATCAACCGGGGAAATATAAACCATATTTGTCATCGGATTTTACCTTTCCTTTTTTCTTTTGTCATACTCTGCGGCTTCTTTATAAAATCTATGAATATTCCCAATGTCACCGTAGAAATGAAAACAAGAGAGTGGGAGAGAGGTATCTTCAGCCGATGTACCTGTCTGCCATCGATTTTGATTGAAATTGTTACTTCCCGAACCCCGATAGTTTCTGTATCCCTGTTGCTGGTTGGTCCGCAACTAGGGCGGTACATAATGGTTGGCAGGTTGCCCCTGCTCCTGTATTATGGTGTTTACTGCCGCTCTACCCTGCACCTTTGTATTGTATGCACAGGTTTATGTTGAGTGTCCTATCGTGTTACAACTGGCACAATACATTTGGTTGAGAGCACATGTGGAACTAGTGTGATCGGGATTCTTACATTTAGTATAGTACACTTGTTTGGACGGATCCTCGGTCACGTTCTTACTTGCTTTCAACCATTCCAGATCTTCTGTAAACCCTCCAACCTTGTGCTCCAACTATAAGGCCATTGCAATGACAGTGTCCAATGTCATTCCACCCACACAACGAATGATCATAATCTATTTTAACTGTGGATTCAGCCCGTTGATGAACCATTGTGTTATGATATCGTCTAGCAGGTTGGCATGTGCCGGTGGTAGCTGTCGCAAGTGAGTTCTGAATAGTGTCGCATACTCCTGGACACTCTGGTGTGGTTTTGGCCAATTGTTTTGCAAATAGTCAAAAATTTCTGCAGGGTTCTTCTTCAAGCGAAACCTCTGCAAGAACGCATCCTTCACATCATCATAGTTACCGAAATGATTAATATCGTATTGTGTCAGCCACCTCGCTGCTTCATTAACCAGTGTGGTCTGAAACACTATGGCCTTATACGCCGAATCTAGTGGGTGGTTCAACACTGCATAACTAATTTTGAATGTGCGAACATATGCGTCGGGATCATCCCTCGAAAATCCACCGAATTTTGTATAGGTCACTCCGGTTGGGACCGATCGAAGTGGACCGACTAGTTGTGGCTGCTGTTGTTGTTGGTGCTGAAATTGTGGTTGCGGCTGTGGTGGTGTTTATTGTTGTTCCTATGAGCCACTCATGGTGCTACTGTTGTTGGCGTTGTTACTACTTGAATTTTGAGGAGGTGTCTCTTGATCTTCCGAGTCTGTATGGTCAGCCTGCTCACGTTTCGGTCCAAAAATGTTGTCAAACCATTTGCTTAATAAGCCATAAAGAGGCCTAGCTATGATTGCATACATGTGGATAAACCTACGGTAATATCCACAATGGCCCATAAAAAATTGTACCTCTTTAACATTCCTTGGCCTTGGAAGCTCTCCTATGTCTCTAACTTTGTCCTCATCTGTTGATATTCTGTTCTTAGAAACGATGTGACCCAAGATTTTACCTTGTCGTACCATGAACACACACTTTTTTGGGTTCAGACACACTCGATATTCTCTGCACTTGTTGAAGATATGTCTGAGCTCAGGGATGTGGTATCTTCTTTCTTGGGAATGAGCACATAAATCATCCACATATACTTCTAAGCTCTTTCGCAAGAACTCTTTGAAGACATGACACATGAGCCTCTGGAATGTTGCAGGTGCATTTGTGAGCCCAAATGGCATCACACGAAATGCAAAGATTCCCCATTCTGTGGCAAATGCCGTTTTGTATTGATCTTCAATGGCAATGGCTACTTGGTTGTAACCTGAAAACCCATCAAGGAAGCTATAAACTTCCTTGCCTGCAACATGCTCCAATAAATGTTCCGTGATTGGAAGTGGATAGTTATCTCTGATGGTAGCGGCATTAACTTTTTTAAGGTTAATACACACTCGCAACTTTCCATTCTTCTTGGACACCACTACAATGGGGGACACCCATTCAGTATGCTCAATTTCATAGATAAATCTAGTTTCAATCAGCCTATCAATTTCTTCTTTTATTTTAGCTGCATAAGTGTCATTATATGTGTAAGGCTTCTGTTTAGTGGGCTTGGCATCAACAGTCATGGGGATCGTATGAGAGCATATTCTTGGATCTACTCCCTTCAAGTCTCTATAGTGCCACGCAAACACGTCCCTATATTCCCTTAATAGAGCTACAAGCTCCATTTCTTCTTTTGCACTTAGGTCATCTCCTATGTATGTACATCGTTCTTTCGTTCTCTTCAATGGTTACCACAATTTTTTTGCTCTTTTCTTTATTATCATATGCTTCTCCTGTAATGGCCTCTCTCTTAGGCATTCGTACCAAAATTTTTCAGTCGTCAACTTCATATTTCTTGAAATTTTCTGGTACCTCGAACAATGATTCCTCCTATTCTTGTTTCACTGCTTTTCTTTTCTTTTTCTTTTGGCCACTTTCACTTCCATTCTTTGAATTTACAATTTTGATGCTTGTGAGGGTTTCTTCTTCTTTTTGCTTAAGCACTCTGAAATCTTCTAGATAGTGCTGCTCTGAGTCAAAGTAGGTATCCATCATAATGGACTCTAGATCATCATCATTCTCCTCTTCTTCTATGACATCACTAGGATCACATTCTTCTAACACGGGCTGACACATGAATACAGAGATATCACAACCCTCCTCATCACAATGAGGTGTCCATTGTTCTTCATTGACTGCAATGTCCATGGCAGCTAAGATTTCTGCCAAGCCATGAGGCTCAAATTCCTCATCTATAAAGATCATCGGTGTATGGGCTGGGTCTTTAATTGGTATATCTCTTGGAGAAGTTCCTTCTTCTCTCACTTTTTCGCATCTTTCCTCTTCCTCTGTGACCTTGCACATCCACAAATGAGTATCTTCATTCATCCAAGATGGATCAGGTGTACTTCCCGAATGCACAGAGATAGAATCTTCTTTTGCTTTGTGGATAGGATTCCATTGTAGGGGTGGTACATCTCTGAAGGTGTAATCCTTCAACTTGACCTTGGTTGTAACCCCTAAGTGTTGTAAGTACAAGGAGTTGGTTCCCCAATCCTGTACTATTTGCAATTGTCATAGGAAAGGTCTTCCTAGGATAATCTCATAGACATTATTTTTCCCAAAGTCACATATAGCAAATGTGTGTTCAAATTCTACACCACAAGTGGTTAGAGTTATCCCTTCTAGCAATCCTAGAGGTCTTTCAAAATGATTGTGTACCTAAGTACCAACTTAGGGACTTGTGGAGAAAGAGACTATACCTCGATCCCCCTCAAATGCATATAGTGGGGATTCACGCTTTATTTATCAATCCGAGGAGTATCAAAACCTAGCCGAGTGTATGAAGATGTGCATTCAAATGATGATCAATGCAAATGAGCTTCCAAAGAGTGCAAATAAGTCTAAATCTATTCCAATCAAGGTTCAGGGATCCGTTGAGATGTCACGATACTTGGAGCAGCAGCCAACAGTAAATCGAGCTTTTCTCATAGCTCCGAACTTCGAATATAGCGAATAGTGGGTTCATTTCGAAGCTCTTGAGAAGGCAAATCCAATGCTATCTTTTCACTCAATTTTGATGCTTCTGCTTCAAGTTATGAGCAAAATACTGAGTCGTGGGAATGATCTTCCTACACTTCACACACACCTTAACAACAACAAACAAGCACTTTCATGGATAGACAACACTTCCAATCACTCTTTCCAAGCATCACACATGCATACAAGCTCACAAAGAAGATGATACAGAGAGGAGAAGACACAAATTCGAAATTTTGTGCTCTTGATTCTCACAATGGAAAAAAGTCTTTACAAAGAGTCACAAATTGGCTGATATACATGTGCCCTAAAAATGGTCCTTTCACACAAGAGACCGGCACTTTATTAACTAAAAGGTTAATTTCCTACTAATTTACAAGGGTAAGCTACTAACCTCCATGAGTATTCATCTAGAGGACTCCTCTAGTGCACTTACATTGGAAAATTTGTTACATAATGGCTATGATACAAAAATAAAGTGTCCAAATCAGAAAAATTTTGGGGCCCATCTTTTTCTCTGCCTTTTGCTCTTCTTAGCTCTGCAACACTCTCCCCCTCTTTGTCTCTATCGTCCCTTGATAGGCTTTGCTTCTTGTCTGTAGCTTGTCTAAGTCTTCCGAATACACACACCCAGCGATCGAAGAAGCGATAAGGACTGTCAGAAAATTTGTTACTTTATCCGAGGTATGTCCTTTGCTTCTGTTTGCCCCTTGGTATTCCTTATATCACATATTTGGGTCGCTGCATTAACTCAGGCTGCCACGCACACCATCAGTGGCTAAGAATGTGGTATTCTTAGTCACTCTCTTCAACTTTTCAGCCTCTCCCCTTTCTAACTTTTGGTCTTCTAATATGTCTTTGTCTTCACACATCTGACCTTGTTGTATTGCTTTGAGCCTGTTTACTTTCTGCTACCGCACGCAATCAGTGGAAGGATCATTACCTTCCAAATATCTTCTTGCACTTCTTCATGGACACTTCTTGGCCTTGGCCTGTCCTTCCCTCCTACGTGCTTTCCCTTATTGTGTGCCCCTGCGGGGCTCTATGCAGAGATGGGTGTTGCGTGCCCATGCAGGGCTTCTTGCAGAGATATGTCTTCAGATATAATCCTTTCAGTGAAGCTTCTTTCTTGGTTTTTTTCTTCTTTTCTTTTTGCTAGATTCTCCTTCAATAATGACCGTCTTCCATTTGAAGCTTCATTCTAGTTGGTTTTAATGTGGGTTTGCCCCATCGCTTCCACAAGGAGGTGGTTGCAATAGCAAGATGAGCACCTAAATCTACGGTCGCTTTGGTTGTGTAACCTTGATAGGTGATGGGAAGATAAGTATTACCCTCCTCACCTTCACTCATGTCTCCTATTTTGTCTAGAGGTATCTCTGGTACTTTTTGCTTAGAGCCTGCTTTTGGCATATTTGACATGATTCCATAGCTCAGGTTTTGCTTTGAGCAGCTCTTCTATAGTGAGATGACACTGAACCTTAGTGTTCTTCACGACATCAGTGTTCTTTGGGACCATTGAGTCTTCATTTCTTACCAATATTGTGGGAGCTCTGATCTGAAGATATTTAGATTCCCATGGGCCTGTGAATTGTGGCAATTCTTGTAACGAATTAGATTCAAAGTCTAATCTCTCATCTTCTTGTTGCTCTGCTTGATCTCCGTAAATATGGAATGTCTTGGGAGAACCGATCATGAAGGTCATCAATCTCATGAATAGGAGGGGAATTACCCTTCTCCTTGGCCCATTTCTCCTCTTGTATTTCCTGCAAGAACTCTTGAGAGTACTGTTGAATTGAAAGAGGTGTTTCCCCATCCATGGAATCAGGAACATAAACTCTTCTCGGTGGTGAGCTTTCTCTTTCAACAACTAGTTGAGCCTGTGGAGGTAAAGAAACCTGAGGTTTGTTTACCAACTGCTCTAATCTAAGGCTTGTGCCCTAGTGTCTGCTTGTATAGGAGCCATATTACTGCTACTGGCACTTGAATCCACCATTAAGCCTACCACATTAATGGGTGTAACCTTGGGCACACTAGAGGGGTTCCTGGGACACTCTCTCAGAAGATGTTCCTTGCCGTGCTCAGGACAAAAGCCTTGTATTGTGATGTTTTGTCCTTGTCCTGGAGATGGTGGATGGGGACATTCACGAATGAAATGGACACCCTGACACCTAAAACATGGTCCTCTAGGGGCTTGTGGTCTTACTTGTCTTGCTTGGGGCCTAAGGTTAGGATTTGTATACATGACATTGGAGTATTCGGGCTCCCAATTTTGTTCCATAAGAGGTGCCTCGTATTGATATGGATAAGTCTCACTATGCTCAGGTGACTCTGTGTAATAAGCTTGTGTACTATCTTCATAGGAGTAGTCAGAACTCTGAGCATGATGGTCATTCTCTGAGACCAGCGGGGTCATTGGCACCAATGCTCTATTACGGTTCTCTTCTCCCAGTGCATACTTAACTAGAATTATATTGGAAGGAGCTGGTGGTTGGTTTCCGAGGATTGTTTGTGGCCTATATGGTGCCTGATATTGTTGTTGTGGTCTATAATATGGCTGTTGGTATTGGTTTTGATACCTACTGTTAGCCCGAAAAATGGTTGGTTTCGATGCACTAATATGTTTCTATTTCGCAAGAGAATATGTTTGATTTCAGGTACTTGAAGAGTTGATCAAATGGTTGATATGAAGTATTTGGAGATTACATGGCGTTTTCTTGGTCGAAGAGGAAGGCCGTCAACATTTGGATTTTGGCTATGGAAAAAAATAAGCTTCAGGATGATCTTGGAGCGGGAGATTCATGACGACATAGTGGGAGTCTGATGGGTCTCATGGTTTGGTATTATGTTTTGGGTTGAGGGAAGCATGTGAATCATGTGGTTTTTGTTGAGTTTTGTTGCAGATGATCTAGTGAGGATTGGACTTACGATGGAGTCTCAATTTTGATTTTATGATTGGTGTTGTGAGAGATGTTGGGATGATGTGTGTTTGTTGATTTTTGGTTGCAGGATAAAATGGAATAGCAGAAGAGCGGGGCATGCGTTGACATGAGCCGGTATGGATGTGTTGGAGCCATGATCTGGTGGAGGTACTCAGAGAGGAAAAGAAATGTGTTATGTGGTAAAGGAGCTCGACATTAATTGGGGAGATGAGGATATTTACATAATGGATATGGGCAAAATGCACTTCCTGGTTTTGAATAGATGCAAAGTGAAAGTTCTGTCCTAATGCAGTAACATTCATGAGTAGCTTAAAAGCATGTGGTGATATGGGAAGTATAGAGAAATTGAGAGGTATCCATGTTGAGATTGACAGACAAGGGACACTGGAGACTGATCTTGTAGTTGGAAACACACTAGTGACATGTATGGGAAATGTGGATGCTTTAGTCAAGTGGTAGAAGTATTTGATAAGCTTGTAAACAAAGATGTTCGACTTGGGATGCCTTTATTGTAGGATATGTTGAACGTGCACCATACCCGCAAGTGATCAAGTGTTTTGATTAAATGCAAGATATAGGAGTGTCTCCTAATGCTGCCACATATGTGTGTGTCTAAAAAGCTTTAGTCCCAGGATTTCACTATCTGGGGATGGGAGGAGTGCTGGAGAATGATTTTCTTATCAAAAAAGGGGTAGAAGAGGGACGCCGATGGAGATAAGGAGGGGGGGCTGTCATTTTTGGCTCTCTCTGCTCGTTTTGTGGTGTACAGGGGATTCAGGTTATCTTTGGAGGATGTGCTTGCAGAGGTCTACTCTTGAGGGGGCACCGTTTCCAGGATAATCGTGCTTGCCCATTGTGGTTCAAAGGTGCACACATAGCGGGAAGCAGAGATTAAAGAAGAAAATCGGAATCGGCTTGTGTGGGGGAGGAATGTCATTTTTATATATCCAAGGACGTTGAGGGCTGCCTTTCTGCGATCTGCGTTCTTCTGAGGAAACTGCTATCGAGGCCAACTTAGGACGTATTTTCTGGCAATCCTTGATGCAGGGAACATTTTGGGAAGGATTCATGTTATGACATGGTGGTTGAAGCGTTCCGACTTGACAAATATTTCCTGGTGAAGCTCTGACAGAAATCTGAAGCAAAGGAATGTTGATACTCCTTCAACGAAGTCGCTCACACATAGAGAGGAAGAAATCCAAGATAATAAATCCCCTTAGACGGGAGACAATCGGATGATGGGGAAGTCATGTATAACGGAAGGAGGCGCAACTGCTGAGTGCATGTCATCCTTGAGGAGTTGCTCGTTGTATGGAAACAGCTATGGAGGGCCACGCAAGGAAGAAAACTTCAATGCTTGGTTAGGACAAAGAGAGGGAATATGCAGAATATAACGACAGAATTTTGGTGCACTTCCTGTTGGCAGAGTCTGTGTAGCGGATAGCCAAGTTTCTGGAAAAGATTTATGTGCAGCTACTTTAACTAATTAGCCATAACTCCAACATCTTGAGAAAGCTACTACAAATTATACTGATCGGGCAATGCATGGGAGTCGCCATATGTATGCTTGATGTTTTCTTTTACACTTCAAGTAGACGCCAAATTTCCTGTATATGGTCACATGGAAACACACGAAGTCAGCAGATGATATGGTCCTGCGGTCTTTCCTGAGGAAGATCCGCATATATCCAGCTTATACATGGCAAATTCACTCTCAGAGCCAACTTCGAAAAGAGCCATGCGTATGGTTGCAAAACAGGATGCTCAAAGGTTATGCAATGCTGGACAACACATCTATAGAGTTCTTGGTGCAAATTTCTTACGTGATTAAGGAATCATTATTTCTAGAAGTATATTTTATGTCTTTTGCAACTATGTATACAAAAGAAAGAGAACAAGAAAAAAAGGCAACTTTCTGTCAAAGAGGAGGAACATGAGTCAAGAGCATTTGGAAATTCTGAATGGACGACGGAGATCATGCACCAGCTTTGTTTTGATTCTAGAGATTTGCCATCACTCCTCTGTACTTATGCTTTTCCATTCTATTCAAGCAGCATCAGGTTTGAAGCAGTGGCGATATGATTATGAAGACATAAGTTGCTTAAGGCAACGCAAAAAAATGGAAACAGGAAAGATCATTTAGAATGCGTGTTTGACATACAATGAAGAGTTGAAAATGGATGCTGTGTTGACGAGGTGAGTTCTAGCTCCAATCACATAATCTAAGATGTATAAATCTTATTTGAGTGATAGTTGAACTGAAAAGCCTATGGATGACTGAAGCCTTTTTGACACATGGGAATATTTATGAACAGTTGTCTGTATTCGCGTAGTCATCACTCATCTTGAATTTTATGTCTTGACTGTATAAGCAATTTGGAATGTAAATAAGATGCACACGTTTTTTTTCTAAAAAAAGTGAGAAAAATTGAAGGATAAGTAGGAAACGGGAAGGAGAGAAAGGAGGTTAGGAACTAGGGTGAGAAGGTAAGAGAAAGTGCACGAGTATGTGTATGTGAGAAAGGGAAGGAAGTGCGAGCGGGATGCTTATGAAGCTAGGGCATAGGCCAACGGAGTGTCAATCAAGAGCTAATTGTGGCCTCCAGGTAATCCAATTGGACCGATTCCGAGGGGTTTGAACAAAATAAAGTCTCGTATAATCACTTTTTCCTTGGGCATTAGAACTAAACATTTTGGTGCGTTTGCCGAGAAAAGCTTGGCACGTCTCTATAAGAGAGTGCCATAGGTTCGCCTAGTGCCACATGTTGGCCGAGCTTGCGGACCCAAGATCTAGTACATGAGCGAGGGGAGCTCATCCTCAGGAGCAACACAAACTCAAAGAGAGGAACGGGCTCAGAGAAGAGCCCTTGAAAGAGAAAGGAAGAGGTGGGAACTGCAAGGCGAGTCAACCTCAACTAGCTTGAAGAAATCTGCTAAAAACGTGTACTCCCATAGGAGAGTCACGAATCAAGTGCGAAAGTTTGAAGGAGGGATCCTGAGGCCACGTGCACTAAATTTTTGGGATCGAAGTGATATTGATATCACACCTCTGTTTGAAATGGCCCAACGGATTTCGGTTCACTTGGGGGACTTCACCAAGTTCTCAGGTGCTTGGGACGAGGATCCAGATAGTTTTATCCAATTGTTTGAGGTTACGTGTGTGGCCAATGAGGTAGTAGACCAGGCTCAAAGGTTGAGGATCTTTCCAGCTACTCTTCGTGATGAGGCAGCCAACTGGTATGGGAATTTGACACCTCAAGAGTGTGGAACTTATCAGATGCTCAAGGAAGCCTTCTTGGCAAAGTTTCGACGACAAGGCTTCCAAGATAGATTGGCCCAACAGATGGATTACTTGCGACAAGGAGTCAATGAGAGCATCGATAACTACATTCAGAGAATGGAAACGTTGGTAAGAAAGATGGGTGCGAATGCCCCGAACGATGAGACATTGAAAAGAACATTCATTTCGGGATTGAGAGATCCTACGGCACAGCAGCATATCAGCCTGACAAGACCTGCAACTTTAATGGATGCTAAGGAACAAGCAAGGCTTTGGGAGGAAGTACAATTATGCCAACAAAGGAAGATGGATCTCTTATACGAGCCAATGGGAGGCCCAGGTAACATACCAATGAAAGATCCGGGCCAAGGAAGTCCCGCATTGACGATCCCAGCTTTTGTAGCTGCCACTAGCACGCCAGGCGAGGTAAAGCCTATGCTAACTGAAGAGCGAATATTGGAGTTGGTCGCACAAGCTATAAAAGCTGCCACAATGACCCAGGAAACATACACAGTAAAACCAGAGGTGACTACAAACCCCAATCAAGTGTTTCGATCAAATACATGGTGTGGAAAGTGCCATGGTTACGGCCATTTGGCTTCAGAATGCCCTACAGTCTCGAGAGTATTCACAGATAGATCACCACCTAGAATGCGTTGCACTTTTTGTGGAAGAACAAATCACACAGAGGATCGATGTTATAACAAGAGAGCCTATGAGGAGAGGACCATGAAATCGGGAGATACAAGAGAAAGACCTTATACGGGATTGCCCGCTCAAAGTGTCCCACCTACATCTCGTTTGGAAAACAGACCTACTTATGGATATGGTGCTCAGGGTCAAGGAGGAGACTATCCAAGAGGAGCCGCACCTGATCAAAGAAGAGATGGTCCAATCCAGTGCTGGAGATGCCATGGCTTTGGCCATACTCAATCTAGATGTCCAAACGAAAAGAAACCAATTGATTATACCCCACTATGTAGGTACTGTAGTGGAGAGGGCCACTTTGATAAAGATTGTCCAAAACGAAGAGCCGCTGCCAGTAAGGAAAAAGGACCAGTAGGGTCCTCGAATTATGTTGATACTCAGACGCATTCCACATCGAGAGCTCAAGAGCACATTCCTACAATCGGAGTAGTGTTCAAGACACCGAACCCTCAAGAAGGTTCTAGCTCGTCAATGCACTTTGTGGATGCTTACGAGGCCAAGAAACCACATAAAGAGCCAAGTGTGGCAGTAGTCACAAGAACTCAAGAGTATTTGAAGAAAAATCCAGAAGGTGGAAATGGAAAAGCAAGTCAAGAGAAGATAGTTGAACATGGAGAGGTAGAAAACCAAGTTGGAGGATTTGCTGAGCAGCAAGAGTTTGAGGATGGGGAAGAGATAGAGATTCTTCCACCAGTGACCAAGGAGTTTGTGCCAGGCATAGCACCATTCCCTGAAAGATTGAAGGCTCCTAAGAGTAGGAAGGAAAGACAAAGTTTGGAGGAAGTGGACATTGTAAAATTGCTCGCTGACACGGTAGTCACGCTGGATATTGGCACATTACTAAAATTTTCACCTCCATATAGGAAACAATTCTACAACAAATATATTAAGAAGCCGAGGAAAGCTCGAGATAAAAAGAGACAAGATAAAGATGTCCAAGGGATCATTCAAAGTATTACGATGCAAATTGATTCGAATGCTCTAGCTGTGACAGTCGAGATTAAAGGGTATACAGTCCCCGGTGCTCAGTTAGATAGTGGAGCCGCAGTCAACCTTATGACTGAGTTCATGATGAAAGCTTTGGGCCTCAACCACATGGAGACTTCCAAGGACCTTTTACAGGATGGATTTAATCTGCAATTGGCCAACCTCCAACATGCAAAAATGGGCGAGTACAAAGATCCACTATGTTACAAGGATGACTCAGACCAGGAGTTGCTGGGATCGTTGACACATACAAGTGAATTTGAGTGCTACATGTTGAGTATAGATGCAAAGGAAAATAAAGCTACTCAATCCCTGGAGAAGGGAACTTCAAAAGAAGAGTTGAAACTGGAGTTAGCTCCAACAATGGAAGTGCAACAGTTGAGGGAAAGAGTCAGGATGTTAGAAGAATAGCTTCTAAGGAGAAGTCGACAATCAGACAGAGAAGCGGAAAGTAAAACTAAAGTGCGGGAAGCCATTGCAAAAGCTGAACTAAAGAAATTGGGTGCGGTTGAAAAAGAACAAAACAATGATTTACTTGCCAACCATGCATGCGTGATTGGAGAGCACATTCCAATCACAGTGTCATCAAGGAATAAGGAATATTCGCGAGAAGCTCAGTTGGAAAAATGGGAAGTTTTTCCAGAAAAGTTCTTGAGTGTGGGGTCAGAGCTACCAGATGAAGTATGAGATTGCATTAAATTGGCACTCAAAAATTTCAGCAAGGCCTTTGCATGGTCATATAGTGATCTGAGAGGAATTTGATCCCCGAATCTGCCAACATTATATAGATTTGGAAGAAGGCACCCGACCAATATGTCAACGACTTAGGCGGACAAATCCAGTCTACTCGGAATTTATCAAGCTGGAATTGACTAAGTTATTGGAAGCAGGATTCATATATCCCATCGCATCCAGCGAATGGGTATCACCAATTGTAGTGGTTCCAAAGAAAAATAAGAAAATCCGTATTTGCATAGATTATCGTAAGTTGAACAAGCGCACAAAAAAGGACCACTTCCCTTTGCCATTCACTGATCAAATCTTGGACAGAGTGGCTGGCCATAAATTGTACTCATTTTTGGATGGTTTCAGTGGGTACAACCAGATCCAAATCCATGAAGAGGATCAATCAAAAACTACTTTCACCACAGAATGGGGTACGTACGCATATCGTGTGATGCCATTTGGATTATGCAATGCACCGGCCACATTCCAGAGGGCAATGATAGCTGCATATCAAGACTATTTGCAGGATTGGATGGAGATATTCCTCGATGATTTTGCAATCAGAGGCAATGATGAAAACATGATGGAGAGGATCGAAGCTATTTTAAGAAGAAGCATCGAAAAAGGCATCGCATTAAATCCTGAAAAGTGTACATTTGGAGTGCGAAGAGGATTGCTTTTGGGACATGTTATTTCCAAAAAAGGGATCGCAGTTGACGAGGATAAAGTAGAAAAAATTGGACAACTTCCACCTCCTCAAAACTTGCAGCAACTCAGAGGATTCTTGGGGCATGCTAATTATTATCGACGATTTATATTAAATTTTGCTTCAATAGCAGCACCACTGACGAAACTTTTGAGGAAAGACCAACAATACCAATGGAAGGGAGAGTGTCAAGTTGCATTCGAATTGATCAAAAATAAATTGATAAATGCGCCAATTTTAGTAGCACCTGATTGTACGAAAGAATTTCATGTGCACACATATGCTTCTCATACTGCGGTTGGAGCAGTGCTATGCCAAGCTGATGAAAGGAAGTTGGACCACCCTATTTATTACGCAAGTCGAAACTTGAATAGCACGGAAAGAAACTATACAACTATAGAAAAGGAATGTCTCTCGATGATCTTTGCGGTAAACAAGTATCGACATTACTTGATGGGAAAACATTTCACGTTTTATGTGGATCATGAAGCCCTAAAGTACATCATTAATAAACCCGAGCTATCAGGACGATTGATGAGGTGGATGCTACTCCTCCAAGAATTTCAGTTCACAGTGGTAACCAAACCAGGCAAAGCGCATATATTGGCTGACCATTTATCTCGAATTGTTAATGAGGAGCCAATTTTTGGTGTGCCCGATGATGCTCCTGATCGGCATCTATTCCAAGTTGATGCTAAAGTACCTTGGTATGCCAACTTGGTGAACTTCTTATGCACCACTAAATATCCGCCAGGAGCAAGCAAGAGAGAGAAGCAAAAACTGTTAGCATTGGCGAAGCACCATAGCATCATTGGTGGGCAGCTCTATCGATATTTTGTACATGAAAGCATTTATCGGAGATGTCTTGAGGAAGAAGAAGCAACCCTAGTATTGAGAGCTTTGCATGATGAACCCTGCGGTGGGCATTTTTTTGGTGAGCTGACGGCAAGGAAGATTTTATTGGCTGGGTATTGGTGGCCAACGCTGTTCAAAGACTCTCATACATACTGCAAGAAATGCGACAAATGCCAAAGAATGGGCAAACCAACATTATCACATGCAGCTCCTCTTATGCCAGTGCTGGCTCTTAAGCCATTTGAGAAATGGGGAATTGATTTTGTGGGGCCTATTGATCCTCCCTCAAGACGTCGGTCTAATAGGTACATTTTGGTCTGCACTGACTATGTTACCAAGTGGGTAGAAGCCAAAGCTCTGAAGACTGACCGAGCTGTTGATGTGGCCAAATTTTTGTATGAACAAATTATCACTCGATTCGGATGCCCGTTGGAAATAGTAAGTGATAGAGGAACGCACTTTGTCAACGAACTCATCGAGGAGTTAATGGAATTGTATAAGATCAAACACCGAAAAAGCACTCCATATTACCCGAGAGCGAATGGACAAGTGGAGGTCACCAACAAAGTTCTTGAACAGATTCTAACAAAGACAGTAGCTGTGTGTTAGCTCATGAAGCCGTTGATTTTATTGCACTAACATGTTTCATTTGGCAAAGAAATATATTTGATTACAGGAATTTAGAGAATTGATGGATGGACTTGGGAACCACAACAAGCATCATGGTGCTGGGTGGCAGAAAAATGGATAGGACATTTTCGATAAGGTTTTTTCTTGGAACAAGACGAGGGGAAGACAAAGTTTGTTTTTGTGTTAGCTTTTGTGCAGATATCCGATTCCTGCACATCATCAACGAGGTTTTGCTAGAAATATGCAACAGCCTTATATTCCATTTCTCAATGCAAATCCTGGGTTTATCCAGCCAGCTGGATATCAAAATGTTCTTAGCAATATGTATTACACGCCTGGATCAACAACAAAACCTGTCATGGGTTCAACGTATTATGTCCCTGCTGGAGTCCAAGGGATGTATATCCCCAGTGCAGATCATTTGACTGCTCAAGGAATGGTGATCAAGCAGATAGAATATTATTTCAGTGTGGAAAATCTTTGCCGAGATATATACCTTAGATCAAAGATGGATGAGTGGGGATTTGTTCCCGTATCTGTTATTGCCAATTTTAATAGGGTGAAAATGATAACACAAAACCCATATTTTACTGTAGAGGCTTTGCGATTATCAAACGATTGTAGAGGTTCAGGGTGGTAAAGTGCAGAAGAAAGGTGATTGGGCAAATTGGTTGCTTCCACCAAGCCAAAGATTGATTGCTTCCATTGGAGACAAAGATCAGGCTGTTGGGTTTTCGACAACTTACACAAATGAAGATATGAACCATAATCTTGGTTTAAGGTCCAGCGGAATGGAAGTGCAGAACGAAATAGAAAAACAAGTGAATGAAGAGTTGGAGAAATCAATTGACAATTAGAGCAAACAGTTTGCACAAAGTTGTAGTATTGAGAGGGGAGTACAAAGTTAAGGAAAATAAAGATTTGTAGCATAATTGTGGATTATCCATTACAATATTTCAGATGGTGGTGGCTCAGATATCAACAACTTGCTGGCAAAGGCTTAATATTCTTGTCCCATGTGATGCGTTATGTATATCACATATTGTGCAGTCAAATAAAGGCAACAGTTAAATGTTGCCTCGTATTTTCCAATGGAGTTGTAAATGGGCAGTTGGAAAAAAGAGGAAGGGGAAGGCATTGAAGAGGGGAGTCAATTGAGCTCGCTCTGGTGGGTGGGATTTTATCTATTTGCTCTCTCTGAACAAAAGGGGCATGGGTGTTTGTCTGGGCAGCCAATGCAAGACCGACAGTGCACACGCTGGAGAGAAGGGAAGTTTTTTTGTTTTTTCGCTGTGTACACAGGGAATGTACGGGAGCAGTCAAAAAGGAGGTCTCCCTTCGCTGTCGAAGTAAGGAAGAAAGGGGGGCGCGTTTTCAGGGAGGCAATCAGGAGACGGGGGCTTCTTTCGGGGTTTTGGAGAAAGGAGGAGCTGCGCTTCTTCTGGGAGGGGAGTAGCACTTCCTCGGGGGTTTTTTTTTCTCCTTGTCCATCCGTGTGCAGGTGTCAAGGGGATGCATGCTATCTGAGGGGAGCATTCGGCAGGCATGGAAACAGACATCTGAGGCATCGAGAAGACGTGAAATGAGCAAGGGGGGGTCTCTGTTCATTGATGGCATGTACTTTGTTTCATTAAGAAGCTTTCCTGTGCCGAATAGATGGTGGTGTTTAGGCCATAAAAAGATCTAGAGCGGACAGCAGAGAGGATCGCACAAGAAATCTCCAAGGCCACTCTTCCAGCAAAGTTCTTTATAGAAGCTTTCTGTTCAGACCTGTTTCTATCCACAAATGCAAGAAATTTTCATAGTGCAGACATTGTTGGTGTTGTGTGGCCGCAGAGAACGAGACAATAAGCCGAGCTTTGGCTGATTTCTTGGGACAGCAGCTCCGACGCCATGCGGAAACGATCATGGAAAAGAAGTACTTGCTCTTTGTGCCTGCAATGCTACTTGGATCAATTATTCTCTACGTCATTGTGATTGGGCCGGCTGGTCGAGTTTCTCGTACTCTTCAGGACAAGGGCCCAAGCTCACTAAACTCCCTGTTGCTGAACAATGTTCTCTACCTTTGCTGCAAGAGCAAGCTGAAGACTGAATACCGAGGCTTAGAAGGTGCATTTTAGGTTTTATTGCACATTTCGACATCCTTTAATAATTGATGAGATATTTCGTAGAATTTTGTGGGATCAAGTGATGTGAGAATGCACTTGTTTGAGGGAAGGATTGCATTTCAGACTGTACTTTGGGTTTTATGATCAATTTGTAAGTTTTGTTTTGATGGAGATAACAAGTCGTCTAGTTGAGCTATTACATGGACTAGAAGGATTTGTTTCTTCGCTGTAGGAAGAGCGCCAATAAGAAGATAAGGGAGTCGGGGGCAGCAGATCTTCGTGGGCTCCTCTATGTGTTTTGGGGGGGGCAATGTATGGTTCTACTGCTCGTGATGGTCTAAAAAACTCTAGCAGAGGGAAGCGAGCACGAGAATAGAGTGCGAGGGGGGGGAGCCTTCTTTCTGTTTTTTGGGAGCTATCAGAGAACCCCCTAGGAAAGTGTGTGGAGGGGGAGTCATCTTCTGATTTTGGGGAAGTTCTAGAGAGTGGGGCTGAAGGGAAGACACCACCAGGGAGCAGGGGGGGGGGAAAGTATACCCAAAGGGAAATCTCCATAGTGCATAGGGAGCTTGGCCGTGGTAATATATGGCCTAGGGGAAAAAGAAGTTCGCTTTTTTCTGCTTCTTGGTAAGTTTCTTTTGCTCTCTATGGACTGAGAGAATTGCATAGTACAGGGAGCTTGGGCAGCTAAAGGGAAGAGAATATGCCTGCTGACGACCGTTTCAACGAAAACCGAAGGAGGAGTTAAGAGATTATATGGCTGGCATACAAGAACGGACGGGGTGTGGGGCCTGCTGTGTCCCGAGAGGTATTTGTGGAACGAGGCAATTGCTGAGGGGAAAGAAGAAGCTCTGTTCCATCATGGAGAGATGAGTCTTGCACACTTGACAATCAGTAACCATACATATATGCATGTGGAATGAAGAAGAGAATGAAAAACTGAAGCAAGTGGAAAATGTTTTGCTGCAAATCTATATTTGGGTAGTCATCAGAGGTCTCGATTCCTTGGCCTACACAGGTGCTGCTGTCATTAAAGGCTCTTTTTACTGGGAACCAACTCAATCAAAACGGAGGATGGAGAAGATGGGCTCATGTGCCTTGAGTCGATAATTGAAGAGAATTGCTTGTAGGAAGCCTTCCATACGTTGAAGAGGTAATTCGAGTTATCTTATCTGTATGCTCTAGGATGAATCAAACATGGGCCCCTAGTACAATAATCAAGAATCTGGAATATCAACGTAAGTTTCCTTGTGTTTGGAAAAAAAACCGGAATGCTCAATGCTTAGCTCCAGTGCTCCTGATTCTCGTAGCGTATCTGCAACCCGTTATTCCAAGCGGAAATAGAACTACTGACTATCACCAGATTGAAAGATTTTGTTTCTGCGCATGTATGCTGCAATGAAAAAATTCGTAGTCTCAGCCTGCAATAAATTAACTAGTGGTTTATTTCTGAGATAGTTTCCATGTGAGCACACCCCAAGTTTGGTTGACTCAACGGAAAGCTAATATCAAATTCTTTCGTGTATCAGGGAACGTCCTCTGTGGCCCTGAAGACAAACACAGAAAGGATAGGAATCTTTGTGCCTGTTTGCCTGCACTTCGATGTCATTTCTTATTGCCATGAAATCTTCGAAAGTTGCTTGGTTGAAAGTTTGGCGGATGAGAAGTTTTGCGCCTTCAACGGAGTGTTAAGTAAATCCTAATTTTTCGTGATAAGCTAGATCGGTGTGTTCGAAATGAATTCCAACTCTTTTGATAACTGAAGCCACATTTCTAATTTACTTACAATTGCATGTTATGTTCCCTTTTCCTGATAGTTGGAAAGGGAAAAGAGATTAAGGAAGAGAAAAAAAGAGAGGGTATAAGTGTGGGACGAGCGTAAGAGGGAAGTGGCAAGAGAGTGTGCATGGGAGTGCATGCAAGTCTTACATGAATGCTAGGTGGGTGGACGCATATACGAATGCAAGGGTGAGCGTGGCAGTGAGCATAGAAGAGAGTTCAGGAAGAAGAGAAAGTGTTTGTGGGAATGTGTGTATCTGAATCTATGCGTGCGAGTGGGTGAAAGCATGTGTGGATGCATGAGTACATGTGTGTGAAAATTGAGAGTGAAAGGGAGAGAGGAATGTGAGTGAGGGAGCACGAGTGAAAGTGCACGAAAATGGGTGTGCGCGACGAGCATGTGTGAGTACGGACAGAGTGAAGGGGAATCATGAGAAGCATCATTGGAGATTGAATCTTTACATGCATGTGCCTTAGAGTGTGTATTCATTTCTTCTCAGCAACCACAATCAAGTGCAAATCAGGGATGCAAAGCGAGAGAAAGTAAGCTTGTACAAGTAAATTGAGCAAACTATCCCTACATATAGGCAAATACTTGCATCTTTCCCTTGGACCAAGAGGCTAAACATTTTGGTGCGTTTGCCGGGAAAGAGCTTGGTACGTCTCTATAAGAGAGTGCCATAGGTTCGCCTAGCGCCACAGGTTGGCCGAGCTTGCGGACCCCAAGATCTAGTACATGAGCGAGGGGAGCTCATCCTCAAGAGCAACACAAACGCAAAGAGAGGAACGCGCTCAGAGAAGGGCCCTTGAAAGAGAAAGGAGAAGGTGGGAACCGCCAGGTGAGTGGACCTCGATTGGTTCGAAGAAATCGGCCAAAAACGTGTACTCCCATAGGAGAGTCGCGAATCAAGTGCAGAAGTTTGAAGGAGGGATCCTGAAGCCACGTGTACTAAATTTCTGGGATCGAAGTGATATTGACATCACACCTCTGTTCGAAATGGCTCAGCGGATTTCGGTTCACTTGGGGGACTTCACCAAGTTTTCAGGTACTTGGGACGAAGATCCGGATAGTTTTATCCAGTTGTTTGAGGTTACTTGTGAGGCCAATGACGTAGTTGTCCAGGATCAAAGGTTGAGAATTTTTCCGGCTATTCTCCGTGATGAGGCAACCAATTGGTATGGGAATTTGACACCACAAGAGTGTGGAACTTATCAAATGCTCAAGGAAGCCTTCTTGGCAAAGTTTCAACGACAAGGCTTCCAAGATAGATTGGCCCAACAGATGGATTATTTGCGACAGGGAGTCAATGAGAGCATCGATAACTACATTCAGAGAATGGAAACGTTGGTAATAAAGATAGGCGCGAATGCCCCGAACGATGAGACATTGAAACAAAGATTCATTTCGGGATTGAGAGATCCTACGGCACAGCAGCATATCAGCCTGACAAGACCTGCAACTTTAATGGATGCTAAGGAACAAGCAAGGCTTTGGGAGGAAGTACAATTATGCCAACAAAGGAAGATGGAGCTCTTATACGAGCCAATGGGAGGCCCAGGTAACATACCAATGAAAGATCCGGGCCAAGGAAGTCCCGCATTGACGACTCCAGCTTTTGTAGCTGCCACTAGCACGCCAGGCGAGGTAAAGCCTGTGCTAACTGAAGAACGAATATTGGAGTTGGTCACACAAGCTATAAAAGCTGCCACAATGACCCAGGAAACATACACAGTAAAACCAGAGGTGACTACAAACCCCAATCAAGTGTTTCGATCAAACACATGGTGTGGAAAGTGCTATGGTTACGGCCATTTGGCTTCAGAATGCCCTACAGTCTCGAGAGTATTCACAGATAGATCACCACCTAGGATGCGTTGCACTTTTTGTGGAAGGACAAATCACACGGAGGACCGATGTTATAACAAGAGAGCCTATGAAGAGAGGACCATGAAATCGGGAGATACAAGAGAAAGACCTTACACGGAAAACATACCGACATATGGATATGGTGCTCAAGGTCAAGGAGGAGACTATCCAAGAGGAGTCGCACGTGATCAAAGGAGAGAGGGTCCAATCCAGTGCTAGAGATGCCATGGCTTTGGCCATACTCAATCTAGATGTCCAAACGAAAAGAAGCCAATTGATTATACCCCACTATGTAGGTACTGTAGTGGAGAGGGCCACTTTGATGAGGATTGTCCTAAACGAAGAGCTGCCGCCGGCAAGGAAAAAGGACCAGTAGGGTCCTCGAATTATGTTGACACTCAGATGCATTCCACAACGAGAGCTCAAGAGCAAGTTCCTACGATTGGAGTAGTGTTCAAGACACCGAACCCTCAAGAAGGCTCTAGCTCGTCAATGCACTTTGTGGATGCTTACGAGGCCAAGAAATCACATAAAGAGCCAACTGTGGTAGTAGTCACAAGGACTCAAGAGTATTCAAAGAAGCATCCGGAAGGCGAACGCGAAAAAGCTAGCCAGGAGAAGATAACCGAACAGGGAGAGGTAGAGAACCAAGTTGGAGGATTTGATGAGCAGCAGGAGTTTGAGGATGGGGAAGAGATTGAGATCCTTCCACCAGTGACTAAGGAGTTTGTGCCAGGCATAGCACCATTCCCTGAAAGATTGAAGGCTCCTAAGTATAGGAAGGAAAAACAGAGTTTGGAGGAAGTGGACATTGTAAAATTGCTCGCGGACACAGAAGTCACGTTGGACATTGGCACATTGCTAAAATGTTCACCTGCTTATAGGAAACAATTCTACAACGAATATATTAAGAAGCCGAGGAAATCTCGAGATAAAAAGAGACAAGATAAAGATGTCCAAGGGATCATTCAAAGCATTACAACGCAAATTGATTCGAATGCTCCAGCTGTGACAGTAGAAATTAAAGGATATGCGGTCCCTGGTGCTCAGTTAGATAGTGGAGCCGCAATCAACCTTATGACTGAGTTCATGATGAAAGCTTTGGGCCTCAATGTTGTTATAAGGGTTGCCCACAATTTCCTCATGCAATGGCACCCTCTAGCCCTCATAAAAATATCTCTTTTTGTATTTAGGAGATGTCCATATGAACACTCTCCTAAAACCCCTTTTTGATAATTCCTCTAGTCTATGGTATGGAAGCCTTTTCAAATAAAATCTCTTTTTGCACACATCCATAGATTTCCCACGTAGATTTCCCACGCATATATTTGTATTGAAGAGGGTGGTTGGAAGGAATATTTGAAAAGATCTAGAGAGATATGAGCATGTGCTCCTTTTTGACTAGTCAAAAAGAGCACATGGGAGAATGAGCTGAGCCTATAAATAGAGGCTATTTCTTGTAAAGAGGAGGTCCCTTGGCCATGGCCTTGGCCTCCATTTTGGTAATGGAAGAAGGTGTCATTTGCTCTCCTGTTTCCTTGTGTGCAAGGCGATGATCTTGGTGTATGGATTTGCATGTGTGTGTGCATGGTTGGGAGGATGTTCCCTTGCTCCTTGTGACGTTGGCCATTGTTGCCATTGCTCCATGAGCGTGGGTGAACCTCTCCTCTCATTCTTTGCCCCAACTTGGAGAAACTTCTCACTTCCATGTGAGGCGGTTAGGGTTGTTGCTCCCTGTAATAAAGTAAGTCTATGATCTAGGGATCCGATGGCTTCAGACAGATCTGAAATCGGATACCGTTTGGTCACTCGTCTATAGGACCAAAGATCTCAAGAGTAGACTCAAGCATAAGTCATGTGCTCTCATATTCAAGTAATCCACTTAGCCTAGTGGTTAAGTCTCATGGTTGTGAAGGAAGAGGTCTTGGGTTCAACTCCCATGGGGAGCATGGGGAGAGAGTTTTGCCCAAAGAGCTCTAGAGCCTTCTAACTCAAGTTAACGTGAGTTAACTTGAGTCCAGTGGACTTAACTCAAGAGGTGAGTACAACAACCACTAGTGGACTCTAGTGGAAGGTACTAAAGTAGTGGTCGAGATCACTCCAGCCACTAATAGACTCTAGTGGTGGATATGAAAGGAGTGGAGGAGATTGCACATGCACTTGTGGACTCTAGTTACATTTGTGGTCCTCATTAGTTCAAGCAGATATATATACAGGCATAAGGTTGGGAGGAGAGTCATCTCTCAAGCATGTGGTGGTCGTAATCTTTAGGTTGTTGCATTGGTATCAGAGCCAAGCTCTCATGGTGACCTTGGAGTGGGTTCATCATCTTTCTCTCCATAACTTCTTGCTCATTACTTTATGCGTGCATTTCTTGGCAAATTCTCGTTCGCGGCTGTCTTGTATTGCGTGCCGAATTCATCTTGGTGGCGACAGCCTTAGCTTGAGAAGAAGCATAGTAAAATAAAAGATTAGACTCTGTGTGTGGCTGAGGGGAATCGATCCTCACTCCCCTCGTTAGGACTGCTACGCCTACCCAAGGCGCCAATGGGCGGATCACGTTCATATCGCTGCAGATCATGTTTTTTTGCTAAAGATTGGCGCTGTAAATCCTTCATCAAGCTCTAGCTAAAGACTAAAAGGAGGTATCCCACGCTGCTGCCGGTGGGGATCAATCTCGGATCGCCTCATTGGAAGATCAGCGACGTAGCCACGCGCCCACCTTGATTTACTTGGCTACATTAGAACAAAGTCTGCTAAACCAGTAATCAGAGCTGAAGTACAACTTCTTTTATCCATCCAAGAAGTTAAATCCTCTCATCCATCCAAAGACCCAAATCAGTTCTTGCAGCCTGGAACCAGAGGATTATTTTGCTTTTAGCCAAAGAAACAAACAAGGAGAATCAAAGATTGAGCAAAGCTTGAAGGAAGTGGAGCTGTGGAGTGAAGATCCGGAGGCCTAAGTTAGTCGATCTCGACGGACCAAGTCATCCAAGACTATTTCTTGATGAGGAAGCTTCAAGAATGGTGAATAGCTCTTGGCAAGGATCAAGAGGATGAATCACTCTTCCAAAGGATCAAGGGATGGACGAAGCTTTGATCAAAGCTAAGTATTTTCCAGTTTCTGCTTGATCTTAATGCTTGATTTATCTTGTTTTCATTATTCTACACTTAATCCTAGATGCACATTGAAATAGCAAAGATTTCAATTGATTAAGTCTAGATTAGAATAATGAATTAATCCATTTCTCATTCCAAGCATTAGTTTGCCCTAAGGAAAGACTTGATTTCAAAAAGATCCTTGTGCATCAAAGAATGTATTTTGGTAGTTTAAATACAGATTTCCTTTCCATTGAGTAAGTTTTCTATTGCACCTCAAGGGTATGTTTTTATATCATAGTGCATTAGGACAAAGGAAAGGATATACATGCATCAGGATTGCATGATATACATTCTTAGTACAAGAAAAAATCGTGCATCAAGCTCATGCATGATTGTTGTATTTTTTTTTTTTTGGGCATGCAAAGAACATGCATGCATACGCATGTGAGCATATGCTTTTGCATGTAGATACATGCATTTGCATGATAGAATGGAATGCTGTTTGCAAGTAGATATGAGAATGTACTCTCTTAGTATTTAGCTTACTTTATAAAGCTCGTAGTTTGACATTAGGGAAGACCAAGGACTAGTTAGTTGCAAAGACATACTAGTTCTAGTTTGCAACTCAAGTAATTAGTCGATTTCTTCCCAAGTCGATACTCTTCTATCAAAGACAAATACTTAATGATAATTAAGTATGATACATGTCTTGCTAGGTATAAGTAAGCACTAGGAGAAAGTTAAGTAATAAATTTTCTTGATAACCAAGAAAATTTAATTACTTGCAAACTCTTTTATGATGTATGATGCTAATTAGAAAGTCATGCGGATAAGCTTTACTTGATTCGTTATACTTTATGTAACTTCTCAAGCATCCCAAGGTTGGATGAGAACGTCAACTATATTTCCAAAGTTCCATGAGCACTCTTCTATTTAGAAGATTTCGAAAGTTTTAAAGAAGTTTCTTGTGGTTTCAAGATTTATATCTCATGATGAAACCTCGGTAAGTGACTTTTTGGAATAGAGATATGAAATAGTCAAGCCTTCTATTTCATGTGAGATCATTCTCCTACTATGTTCAAGATGAATTTAGTTTTGGGAAGGAAGATGTTCCAAGTAGAGGATCTTAAATGATTCATGAACTCTTCCCAAAAATACACATAAATTCATATTATATGATAGGTCCAAGGAATGATGAAGGCAAAACCTCTTTAGGATATAAATGTTTTGCCAAGATATAAAGGTACCAAGCTTTTATAAATTTTCATTTGATTTCATCCCAAGGGGTGATGGAAATCAGAAGATTAAACCTCAACATCAATTGATCCTTTATCAATAAAAGGATGTTAAGTTCTATAGTTGCATCTCTGGTAAATGATGCAACTAGCTAAGCAATTTTTAGGAAATAATATAAGTTCCTAAAAAACTTGAAGCAAGTGTGAACTTTTCATTTAGGAATAGAAAGTTCCAAGAAATGGATTTTGAATCCATGAACTTCTCCTAAACAAGTTATAAAGTTCAAAGTGTTCATAGTTGCATTACTATTGGATCAATCATCAATAGATGCTTGGACTTTAAACATAATTTTGATTGGTGAAATATGTTTAAAGGACTCTAGTAACATCTGAAGATTGACCAATAATAATGAGTTTTGTATCAAACTCAAGAATAGAAGTCGATATCACATAAATGAAAGTTCAACTTAAACTTTCATACTGGCAAATGTGATATTTCGTCTCTAGTTTGATACTCAGGAAATAAATACAATTGAATCAGTAATACAATTGAATCAGTAAATTTTTTGGATATTATTTGAAAGAAGTTCTTTCAAATGTTCTTTTTACAAACAATTCCAAGATGAATCATTAGACTGGAAAGCAAAAAATTCCAAGATGAATCATTTGCTTCAAATTATAGCCTAGTATTACTTGATAGGAATCAAAAAGTTCTTGAAAGAAAAATCTCCCCAGACGTGAGACTAGCATCTTTCAAGAAAAGTTATAGAGTAAGTAGTTCCCAGTAAATCCCTAACCACTAGAAGTGGTATTTCAAGTCCTATTTGTGATATAACCTAAAGGTATATCAAAGATTCTTAGCTTTGGAATCTGAGAGGCATAAGTGTATGCTTGGACTTGAGAAAGATCTCTAAAATCCTGCAGGTAAGCAAAGAAGCTTAAGATAGTTTAAGAGATCTTAAAGATAAAGACTAAGTCTTTTTATCGCAAGATCAACCAGACTTGATCACTCTTGGCCATGATTGTCCAAAGAATGTGCGATTGGAACTACTTTGTCGATTGCCCAAGTATTGGCAATAAAATTCCTTTTGGGAATTATTCACTCAAGTTCCATTTATTGAATGGAAAATTGTGAAAAAAAAAAGTAAGCTGTTCCAAGTCTGAACAAAGTAAAGAAATTCCAAGAATGTAGTCTGCAAACCGTGCAAACGGTACTTAAGTCTGTGGAAGGTAAAACATAAATGTTTACCTATCCTTAAAGGGATTTCGGTACAAATCCAGAAAGCATGAGCGGATGCTTAGACTTAAGCAGTAGAGAGATTCCTGTAAAAAAAGCCCCGGCCGGGATAGGTACCTAAAAGCATTAGTACAAGGAATCTAAAGACAAGAAGTCAAAAGCTCTTGTCGCTACAAAATTGGTCAAGAATAGCCAATTGAACTTGAATTTGAGAAATTCAAGAACTTGGAATTCTGATTGGTTTTCATTTGATAACCTTAGCAAAAAAAGGATTGGAGATATTCTATTAAGGTTTTCAAGTTCCCAAGCTTAAGCACAAGATCGTAAAACGATCATGTCAAGGGATTAAAACCTAGAATATCAAGATGGAGATAGTACCTGAAATTGCAAAATTCTTCTCAAGAATTAAAGCTAGAAGGTACTCTATCAAGAGATGTTTAGACTTTAGGATAAGAATCACCCACACATTAATGTGAATATAAAATAGGGTGGTATGGGACACCAGATTTTATACTCAGATTGATGTAGGAAAGATGGTATGGGACATCGGACCGTGGGACGATAATTATCTTTTAGTCCTAGTTTGGATTTTGAAGTTAGGTTTCATCCTCAAGGGAATTAAGACTTCAAGAAAAGTTTAATTCATAAAGGATGAAAAGTAGTATCTTACGATACTTCAAGATGACTTCAAGATCAAGGAAACTGAAGATATGAAGTAAGTAACTTCCAAGATCTTCTTAGAACACTTCAAGTTTAAGTGTTATTGATCAGAAATATTTGATAAATTTTTGAAAGAAGTTGGACTTAGATTTTGAAGTTGATCTTTTCAACTAAAGATTTAATTGACCAAGTCAAGCATCAAGTTCCTAGTATAACTTGATAAATTCACTCTTTTGACTCAAAGAAATGCACAAGAATTGCATTCACGATTAGGAGTCAAAAAGATTGAATTTGACCTGAACTTAGTCTCAAGTGAAGCATTATTTGAATACTAAACTTGTCAACAGAACCTCAGTGGGTCGACACACTATTGTTGGTTACCACACTAGTATTTTGTGGTTGGATGATGTTTTTGATTTTCTTTAAATCTTTGTGAGAATTTAGCTTATTTCTCTTAAAAATAAAGACCATGCTTCAATACCTTGTTGAAATTGATCATTGAAAAGTTAAAGTCCTGAGTCAACTAGACTTTGACTCATAGCAAATTTACATATGTTCGAAGTTTGAATTGGTTGTACATAGTTTTAGTTATTTCTTTCTGCTTTCCAAATCTTTTGGAATTGGCTCAGACATGGTATCTGATTCCTTTTGCAAAAGACCAAGGTTAGCCGGTTAGAATAAAATAACTAACTTGAACATCTTAGATAGATGTTATGTACAAGAATCTTTTCAATCTTCATTAGATGATAAGTCTAAGTGGACTTCAAGTTATAGCATAAATGATTTCCTAGAGTCTAGTATACTCTAGAATAAAGAAGTTAGGAATTGTACAGTAGATTGACAATTCTCAAGAACTTTCAGTTAAAGTCTTCGAGAAAAGTGTCCTAAGTTGGACAAATTTTCATTTTGAATTTGAATTGGTGAAGTTAGTATGGTTGATTCCACCGAAATGGTAAACTTTCTCCTACAGTTTACAAAGGATTTTTAAACTCATAAGGACAAAGTAGTCCTCTAGTCGGGTGAAAAAATCAAGTAACTGTTAGATAAAAGTAAACCATTGTACAGACATCTAAAGTTAGATGTATGGGACAACCAAACTTCAAGTTCTCCAAAAACAAATTCAAGTGAATCAAGAATTCTCAAAGTCTTGCGAGGGATAAGAATCCCACCTTCATTACTAAGCCCATGCACCAGTTATGCCTAGAAATGGACTAGTAATTTGAATCCACCTAGTTCACATGTTTGTGCCTAGATCGCACATCCAGAAACTGTGAATTAGCCAGGGATGTCATTAGATCCACCCTTATTATTCTTCACCAGTTTGTACTTTGTCCCGTTTATCAAAGTACAAAACCAGATAGTGTTTTGAATCATTTGGGCAAGGATGCCACCACAGAGATGAGACATGTTCTTCCAGTTCTAGAACATGACCATGTTCTTCCAGTTTTAGAACATGAGGCTCGGGGGTTGCCTACAGTTATATATTGTTAGTATATGATCAATGTCTACCCCTCATGATTGTATGCACATTTTGTAAGGCCCCCTTTATGAGGAGAAGCCAAGCGTGCATTACCCAATTGATGGGAATCCCAACTTGAATGTTGGATGAAGGTCATATTGGACCATGTAAGATATTATAAGGAAAGGGAGTTACCAGGGTCCCCAATTGTGGGGTCCGGGGCAGCGGTGAGCAGCCCCGGCTGGGGGGTCCAAGGGGGCCAGCGGGCCCCCTGGTGGGGGTCCGGGGGCAGCGCCCCCGGCGCGACGGTAAAGGGAATATTCCATGGAATATTCCCTGTCGGAGTCAGAAAACATTTATATTTGTTAGGTCGGTTCAACCAGTCTAAGCCGTGAATGGCAATTACGCGGGCGGTGGCCGCCCACGCTCTGCCGCCCATGTATTGCCATCCATGGCAGGCCACCCATGATCCTATATATACATGACTTCTGCACTACCTAAGACACCGAGTTGAGCCAGCATACCTCTACCTTGTATCTCCCTATCTAGAGTTGTCTAGATCACCATTTAAGCTCTACCTTGAGAGCGCACGGGTGGACAACGCCATCATCTTTGTACTTGCTGCTAGTAGAAAATTGTTGAGATTCTCCTATATCTGTTATCTTCTCTGCTATTGCTCCTGTGTTATATTGCGTAACTATTGTCTTTCATATATATAGCTTTATTTTCGAGGACGAAAATCTTTCCCAAGGGGGGAAGAATGTAATAAAGTAAGTCTATGATCTAGGGATCCGATGGCTTCAGACAGATCTGAAATCGGATACCGTTTGGTCACTCGTCTATAGGACCAAAGATCTCAAGAGTAGACTCAAGCATAAGTCATGTGCTCTCATATTCAAGTAATCCACTTAGCCTAGTGGTTAAGTCTCATGGTTGTGAAGGAAGAGGTCTTGGGTTCAACTCCCATGGGGAGCATGGGGAGAGAGTTTTGCCCAAAGAGCTCTAGAGCCTTCTAACTCAAGTTAACGTGAGTTAACTTGAGTCCAGTGGACTTAACTCAAGAGGTGAGTACAACAACCACTAGTGGACTCTAGTGGAAGGTACTAAAGTAGTGGTCGAGATCACTCCAGCCACTAATAGACTCTAGTGGTGGATATGAAAGGAGTGGAGGAGATTGCACATGCACTTGTGGACTCTAGTTACATTTGTGGTCCTCATTAGTTCAAGCAGATATATATACAGGCATAAGGTTGGGAGGAGAGTCATCTCTCAAGCATGTGGTGGTCGTAATCTTTAGGTTGTTGCACTCCCCTTTTCTCAACACTCAACCACATGGAAGAAACGCCGATGTCCTTGAGAATGGCAGATCAAACACAAGTGAAGCCTGCGGGTCTTTTAAAGAATGTAAGCACAGTTGTGGGCGGTCTAGAATTTAAAGTTGATTATCTGATCGTAAGACCAAGGATCTCAGAGGCCACCTTCTCGATCTTACTTGGACGGCCATGGCTGGTGCAAGCCGAATGTGTGCACGATTGGCGCACAGGATTTATCACAATTGGACCAAAGGTTGATCGAATACAACTTCAAGTGTCTCCAAACTTGACCGGCAAGAAATCGACAACAGCTGAGGAAAGGGAGCAAAAAGCAAAGGAAAAAGTTAGACAAGAAATGGCACGGGTAAGGTTTGCACTGCGCACGGAGACTTCTAAGGACCTTTCACAGGATGGATTTAATCTACAATTGGCCAACCTCCAACATGCGAAAGTGGGCGAGTACATAGATCCTCTATGTTACAAGGATGATTCAGACCAGGAGTTGCTAGGATGGTTGACACATACAAGTGAATTTGAGTGCTACATGTTGAGTATAGATGCAAGTAAAAACAAAGCTACTCAATCCCTGGAGAAGAGAACTTCAAAAGAAGAGCTGGAACTGGAGTTAGCTCCGACAATGGAAATGCAACAGTTGAGAGAAAGAGTTAGAATGCTAGAAGTAGAGCTTCTAAGGAGAGGTCGAGAATTGGAAAAGGAAGCAAAGAGTAAGACTAAAGTGTCGGAAGCCATTGCAAAAGCTGAACTAAAGAAATTAGGTTCAATCAAAAGAGAACAAAACAATGATTTACTGGCCAACCATGCACGCGTGATCGGAGAGCACATTCCAATCACAACGTCATCAAGGAATAAGGAATATTTGCGAGAAGCTCAGGTGGAAAAATGGGAAGTTTTTCCAGAAAAGTTCTTGAGCGTGGGGTTAGAGCTACCAGACGAAATACGAGATTGTATTAAAATGACACTCAAAAATTTTGACAAGGCCTTTGCATGGTCATACAGTGATTTGAGAGGAATTGATCCCCGAATCTGCCAACATTATATAGACTTGGAAGAAGGCACACGACCAATATGTCAATGACTTAGGCGGACAAATCCAATCTACTCGGAATTGATCAAGTTGGAATTGACTAAATTATTGGAAGCAGGATTCATATATCCCATCGCATCCAGTGAATGGGTATCACCAATTGTAGTGGTTCCGAAGAAAAATAAGAAAATCCGTATTTGCATAGATTATCGCAAGTTGAACGAGCGCACGAAGAAGGATAACTTCCCCTTTGCCATTCACTGATCAAATCCTGGACAGAGTGGCTGGTCATAAATTGTACTCATTTTTGGATGGTTTTAGTGGGTACAACCACATCCAAATCCATGAAGAGGATCAATCAAAAACTACTTTCACCACGGAATGGGGCACATACGCATATCGTGTGATGCCATTTGGATTATGCAATGCACCGGCTACATTCCAGAGGGCAATGATAGCTGCATATCAAGACTATTTGCAGGATTGGATGGAGATATTCCTCGATGACTTTGCGATCAGAGGCAACGATGAAAACATGATGGAGAGGATTGAAGCTATTTTAAAAAGAAGCATTGAAAAGGGCATCGCATTAAATCCTGAAAAGTGTACATTTGGAGTACGAAGAGGATTGCTTTTGGGACATGTTATTTCCGAAAAAGGGATTGCGGTTGACGAGGATAAAGTGGAAAAGATTGGACAACTTCCACCTCCTCAAAACTTGCGGCAACTCAGAGGATTCTTAGGCCATGCAAATTATTATCGACGTTTTATATTAAATTTTGCATCAATAGCGGCACCACTGACGAATCTTTTGAGGAAAGACCAACAATACCAATGGACTGAAGAGTGTCAAGTTGCATTCGACTCAATCAAGGAGAGATTGATAAATGCACCAATCTTGGTAGCACCCGGCTGGACGAAAGAATTCCATGTGCATACCGACGCTTCTCATACTGCGGTTGGAGCAGTACTATGCCAAGCTGATGAAAAGAAGTTGGACCACCCTATTTATTACGCAAGTCGCAACTTGAATAGCACTGAGAGGAACTACACGACTACAGAGAAGGAATGCCTCTCGATGATCTTTGCGGTGAACAAATATCGGCATTACTTGATGGGAAAGCATTTCACGTTTTATGTGGATCATGAAGCCCTTAAGTATATCATTAATAAAACCGAGCTATCAGGGCGATTGATGAGGTGGATGCTACTCCTCCAAGAATTTCAGTTCACAGTGGTAACCAAACCAGGCAAAGCACATATATTGGCTGACCATTTATCTCGAATTGTTAATGAGGAGCCAATCTCTGGTGTGCCCGACGATGCTCCTAATGGACATCTATTCCAGGTTGATGCTAAAGTACCTTGGTATGCCGACTTGGTGAATTTCTTGTGCACCACTAAATATCCGACAAGAGCAAGCAAGAGAGAGAAGCAAAAACTGTTAGCATTGGCGAAGCATTGGTGGGCACTTTGCTGGTGAATTGACGGCAAGGAAGATTTTATTGGCTGAGTATTGGTGGCCAACGTTGTTCAAAGACTCGCACACATACTGTAAGAAATGTGATAGATGCCAACGAATGGGCAAACCCACATTAGCACATGCTGCTCCTCTCACACCGGTGCTTGCTCTCAAGCCCTTTGAGAAGTGGGGAATTGATTTTGTGGGGCCTATTGATCCTCCCTCACGACGAAGATCCAATAGGTATATTTTGGTCTGCACTGATTATGTTACCAAGTGGGTAGAAGCCAAAGCTCTGAAGACTGATCGAGCTGTTGATGTAGCTAAATTTTAGTACGAACAAATCATCACCCGATTCGGATGCCCGTTGGAAATAGTGAGTGATAGAGGAACCCATTTTGTCAACAAACTGATCGAAGAATTAATGGAATTATATAAGATGAAACATAGAAAAAGCACTCCATATTACCCGAGGGCAAATGGACAAGTGGAGGTCACCAACAAGGTGCTGGAGCAGATTCTGACAAAGACAGTAGCTATGCATAGGAGAGACTGGGATGAGAGACTTTTGGAAGCTTTGTGGGCGTATCGAACATCCTACCGAGTGACGACAAAGAGCACTCCGTTCTCCCTAGTATATGGCGAGGAAGCCATCTTTCCCATCGAAAAAGAAGTTCCAACATTAAGAGTGGCCATCGAAGCCAGGTTGGGTGAGGAAGATTCATTGAAGGAAAGGTACATACAACTGGTCAAGCTGGAAGAAAAGAGACTCATCGCACAACAAAGTTTGGAAGCTATTCAGAAGAGACGTAAGGAGAGGCATGATAAGAATCTCAAGACCTATGTGATTCAAGAAGGGGATTTGGTGTTAGTTTATGATAGTAAATATTATAAATTCCCGGGGAAGTTATAGACAAGATGGGCAGGACCGTTTAAGGTGGTGGAACTCAACTCCAATGGTTCCATGCAAATTCAAGATTTAGGAGAAGAATATGCTCCCGTGAAGGTTAACGCGCTTAGAGTTAAACCATATTTCAAGTAGCATTAGGACGGGAGAAGCCAGACAAGATCCAACAGAAGGACGTAGTAGACTCCTTGTACATACATGTATAGTTATATATATATATTATATGCGCATATGTTAATTATGATTTTTGTTGTCATAAATATGATCCTGTGCTAGCTCAAGAATTTTGGACTTCTAATATTTTTTGTGTTATGCAGAGACTGTTAGGAGCTAAGTAACAAAATGGCAGATCAAATAACGCAACTCTACTTGTACGAGCTAAGGATATACTTCTCAGACCAAACATTCGCCCGCATGGACATAGATGTCGACGACTTTGAGACGGAATATGATGTAGAGGAAGCGCATTGGCTGGTATGTTTTATAAACCAGGGTTTGGGTGTTGCATTTTACATTGAGTGTTTTGAGGAATACCTGACTCGACATGTAGGATGGGCGGGAGATCAATATTACTATTTCGATCCTTCGAGGGAAATGCCTAACAAGGAAAACGATATCACGTGGACTTGGGCAGATGTGCTAACGATAAGAAGTGATGACGGAGCTCTTGAAGTTGAGCCTGACTCGCCCTAGGGAAGTTTTCGGGATGCGAGTACGATGTGAGACCACATGAGACATCCCGGAGACTCACATTCTAGGACACCTAAGGATAGGTATACAAGGGACTAAGGCATAGCTGGCTGTAGTTACCAAGTGAAAAGTCAACTCGATGAATACATATGTAGTGTCTGTAATTGAGAGAATGGAGTAAAGAGGTGGTTGATCTGTCAAAGGCTAGTGTGTATATGTTTGCATGCATGTGTGGGAACAGTGGGAAAAATCCCTTTCTTCCTCTCCCTAATTCTCAGGACTTGGGTAAATTAATTCACTATGAAAAAAAAAAAGAGAAAAAAAAAAGAAAAGAAAAGAAAAAATTTGTGTGGTTGTGATCGTACCGATGCGCTATGGTGGGCTAGTAGGTGGGTGGATTTATCCTAGCCGGGTTGTTAGGACCACGAGCCGCAGCTAGTTTCGCCATAGGCTTGGGAGGTATATGTTTGTGTCTTAGCTACGCGCCATAACGGGTTGGTAGGTAAGTGGAACCATTGTGGCCGGGTGGTCACAACCATGAGCCGCATCCAGCTTCGTTATGGGCTAGCTAATATATGTTATGTGTTATCATTGTGTGTTTGTGTGTTGTGCGCTGCATTGCATTGGTAGATGGGTGGAATAAACCTGATCGGGTGGTCAGGTCCACGAATCGCATCCAGTGACAATGTAGGCCAACGTGGGAATATAAATAAAATTCATGTACGAAATTATTCCCCACTCCTGAGTGGGAGAGAGAGAGAGGAGAGGGCGAAGATCGCCTGGAAGGAAACGTTATTTGCTTGTATGATTGGTATGTGTTGGCTTGCGACAGATCAGCTCACTTTGAATCAACATTCTTGAAGGCACAGATATTCTATATGTACTTATGGATGAGGCTTTAGCGAGGTAATGCAACGGGTTTGCTTTATAACTTGTGTGCTCTATCCGAGGGTTTTCTAGTATGTGGGACACTCTAGTTTTTTTTTATGTATGTCTTCACTTGCACTTCGGTTTCGATGACTTTTGTAGGACGACGATGGGGATTCTTCGGAAATGTCTGGTCATGGACTATGTGTACATAGCAAATAGTAGGGCAATAAAAAGGGGTATGCATTTTGGGTATGTTGCATCTCCGATTGGATTCATTTCAAGTGGTTGTTGTTTATTTCAGTATTTCCGTTTCTGTTTTTCGCAATGACAGTGCATGTGTAATTCATAGAAAGGTGTGCATGTGTTATTTTGATTGAGACCATTTTTCATAATGGAATGTATGAGCAAATTGATGCATGGCTGAAATGGAATTGCATATATGTGCATGTTCTTGGATCATTTTGGAAGTGACTGATTTGTATGTATTCATGAATGATTTTTTTTGAGCACTAATAGCTTCGATGAGTGCAGGTTCAGTGGAAGTGACGGCTCGATGAAAAGGTATGCAACCAAGTTATAAATTGACATGTTCATGGTTGTTTGGATTTTATTGCAGCATGTAGTGGCTCGTCGAGGACGACTTCGCAATTAAGAAGAGGGGAGTATGTTAGCTCATGAAGGCGTTGATTTTATTGCACTAACATGTTTCATGTGGCAAAGAAATATATTTGATTACAGGAATTTAGAGAATATATTTCAGTGTGGAAAATCTTTGCCGAGATATATACCTTAGATCAAAGATGGATGAGTGGGGATTTGTTCCCGTATCTGTTATTGCCAATTTTAATAGTGTGAAAATGATAACACAAAACCCATATTTTATTGTAGAGGCTTTGCGATTATCAAACATTGTAGAGGTTCAGGGTGGTAAAGTGCGGAAGAAAGGTGATTGGGCAAATTGGTTGCCTCCAGCAAGCCAAAGATTGATTGCTTCCATTGGAGACAAAGATCAGGCTGTTGGGTTTTCGACAACTTACACAAATGAAGATATGAACCATAATCTTGGTTTAAGGTCCAGCGGAATGGAAGTGCAGAACGAAATAGAAAAACAAGTGAATGAAGAGCTGGAGAAATCAATTGACAATTAGAGCAAACAGTTTGCACAAAGTTGTAGTATTGAGAGGGGAGTACAAAGTTAAGGAAAATAAAGATTTGTAGCATAATTGTGGATTATCCATTACAATATTTCAGATGGTGGTGGCTCAGATATCAACAACTTGCTGGCAAAGGCTTAATATTCTTGTCCCATGTGATGCGTTATGTATATCACATATTGTGCAGTCAAATAAAGGCAACGGTTAAATGTTGCCTCGTATTTTCCAATGGAGCTGTAAATGGGTAGTTGGAAAAAAGAGGAAGGGGAAGGCATTGAAGAGGGGAGTCAATTGAGCTCGCTCTGGTGGGTGGGATTTTATCTATTTGCTCTCTCTAAACAAAAGGGGCATGGGTGTTCGTCTGGGCAGCCAATGGAAGACCGACAGTGCACACGCTGGAGAGAAGGGAAGTTTTTTTGTTTTTTCGCTGTGTACACAGGGAATGTACGGGAGCAGTCAAAAAGGAGGTCTCCCTTCGCTGTCGAAGTAAGGAAGAAAGGGGGGCGCATTTTCAGGGAGGCAATCAGGAGACGGGGGTTGCTGTCGGGGTTTTGGAGAAAGGAGGAGCTGCGCTTCTTCTGGGAGGGGAGTAGCACTTCCTCGGTGGCTTTTTTTTCTCCTTGTCCATCCGTGTGCAGGTGTCAAGGGGATGCATGCTATCTGAGGGGAGCATTCAACAGGCATGGAAACAGACATCTGAGGCATCGAGAAGACGTGAAATGAGGAAGGGAGGGTCTCTGTTCATTGATGGCATGTACTTTGTTTCATTAAGAAGCTTTCCTGTGCCGAATAGATGGTGGTGTTTAGGCCATAAAAAGATCTAGAGCGGACGGCAGAGAGGATCGCACAAGAAATCTCCAAGGCCACTCTTCCAGCAAAGTTCTTTATAGAAGCTTTCTGTTCAGACCTGTTTCTATCCACAAATGCAAGAAATTTTCATAGTGCAGACATTGTTGGTGTTGTGTGGCCGCAGAGAACGAGATAATAAGCCGAGCTTTGGCTGATTTCTTGGGACAGCAGCTCCGACGCCATGCGGAAACGATCATGGAAAAGAAGTACTTGCTCTTTGTGCCTGCAATGCTACTTGGATCAATTATTCTCTACGTCATTGTGATTGGGCCGGCTGGTCGAGTTTCCCGTACTCTTCAGGAAAAGGGCCCAAGCTCACTAAACTCCCTATTGCTGAACAATGTTCTCTACCTTTGCTGCAAGAGCAAGCTGAAGACTGAATACCGAGGCTTAGAAGGTGCATTTTAGGTTTTATTGCACATTTTGACATCCTTTAATAATTGATGAGATATTTCGTAGAATTTTGTGGGATCAAGTGATGTGAGAATGCACTTGTTTGAGGGAAGGATTGCATTTCAGACTGTGACTTTGGGTTTTATGATCAATTTGTAAGTTTTGTTTTGGTGGAGATAACAAGTCATCTAGTTGAGCTATTACATGGACTAGAAGGATTTGTTTCTTCGCTGTACGAAGAGCGCCAATAAGAAGATAAGGGAGTCGGGGGTAGCAGATCTTCGTGGGCTCCTCTATGTGTTTTGGGGGGGGCAATGTATGGTTCTACTGCTCGCGATGGTCTAAAAAACTCTAGCAGAGGGAAGCGAGCGCGAGAATAGAGTGCGAGGGGGGGGAGCCTTCTTTCTGTTTTTTGGGAGCTATCAGAGAACCCCCTGGGAAAGTGTGTGGAGGGGGAGTCATCTTCTGATTTTGGGGAAGTTCTAGAGAGTGGGGCTGAAGGGAAGACACCACCAGGGAGCGGGGGGGGGGGGGGGGGAAAGTATACCCAAAGGGAAATCTCCATAGTGCATAGGGAGCTTGGCCGTGGCAATATATGGCCTAGGGGAAAAAGAAGTTCGCTTTTGTCTGCTTCTTGGTAAGTTTCTTTTGCTCTCTATGGACTGAGAGAATTGCATAGTACAGGGAGCTTGGGCAGCTAAAGGGAAGAGAATATGCCTGCTGACGACCGTTTCAACGAAAACCGAAGGAGGAGTTAAGAGATTATATGGCTGGCATACAAGAACGGACGGGGTGTGGGGCCTGTTGTGTCCCGAGAGGTATTTGTGGAACGAGGCAATTGCTGAGGGGAAAGAAGAAGCCCTGTTCCATCATGGAGAGATGATTCTTGCACACTTGACAATCAGTAACCATACATATATGCATGTGGAATGAAGAAGAGAATAAAAAACTGAAGCAAGTGGAGAATGTTTTGCTGCAAATCTATATTTGGGTAGTCATCAGGGGTCTCGATTCCTTGGCCTACACAGGTGCTACTGTCGTTAAAGGCTCTTTTTACTGGGAACCAACTCAATCAAAACGGAGGATGGAGAAGATGGCTCATGTGCCTTGAGTCGATAATTGAAGAGAATTGCTTGTAGGAAGCCTTCCATACGTTGAAGAGGTAATTCGAGTTATCTTATCTGTATGCTCTAGGATGAATCAAACATGGGCCCCTAGTACAATAATCAAGAATCTGGAATATCAACGTAAGTTTCCTTGTGTTTGGAAAAAAAACCGGAATGCTCAATGCTTAGCTCCAGTGCCCCTGATTCCCGTAGCGCATCTGCAACCCGTTATTCCAAGCGGAAATAGAACTACTGACTATCACCAGATTGAAAGATTTTGTTTCTGCGCATGTATGCTGCAATGAAAAAATTCGTAGTCTCAGCCTGCAATAAATTAACTAGTGGTTTATTTCTGAGATAGTTTCCATGTGTGTCGCTAACCATCTGATGCTAGCATGCTAATTGTTTGCTTTGAGGAAGAGACCCTGTGGAATGATATGCCTTAATGAAGCTGCATGAATGCGCATATGTTTGTCGTTGTTAGGGAAGAGGATTCAGACATTCATCCGATGTGATCAATAGTGAAAGCATTGTGAGCACACCCCAAGTTCGGTTGACTCAACGGAAAGCTAATAACAAATTCTTTCGTGTATCAGGGAACGTCCTCTGTGGCCTTGAAGACAAACACAGAAAGGATAGGAATCTTTGTGCCTGTTTGCCTGCACTTCGATGTCGTTTCTTATTGCCATGAAATCTTCGAAAGTTGCTTGGTTGAAAGTTTTGCGGATGATAAGTTTTGCGCCTTCAACGGAGTGTTAAGTAAATCCTAATTTTTCGTGATAAGCTAGATCGGTGTGTTCGAAATGAATTCCAACTCTTTTGATAACTGAAGCCACATTTCTAATTTACTTACAATTGCATGTTATGTTCCCTTTTCCTGATAGTTGGAAAGGGAAAAGAGATTAAGGAAGAGAAAAAAAGAGAGGGTATAAGTGTGGGACGAGCGTAAGAGGGAAGTGGCAAGAGAGTGTGCATGGGAGTGCATGCAAGTCTTACATGAATGCTAGGTGGGTGGACGCATATACTAATGCAAGGGTGAGCGTGGCAGTGAGCATAGAAGAGAGTTCAGGAAGAAGAGAAAGTGTTTGTGGGAATGTGTGTATCTGAATCTATGCGTGCGAGTGGGTGAAAGCATGTGTGGATGCATGAGTACATGTGTGTGAAAATTGAGAGTGAAAGGGAGAGAGGAATGTGAGTGAGGGAGCACGAGTGAAAGTGCACGAAAATGGGTGTGCGCGACGAGCATGTGTGAGTACGGACAGAGTGAAGGGGAATCATGAGAAGCATCATTGGAGATTGAATCTTTACATGCATGTGCCTTAGAGTGTGTATTCATTTCTTCTCAGCAACCACAATCAAGTGCAAATCAGGGATGCAAAGCGAGAGAAAGTCAGCTTGTACAAGTAAATTGAGCAAACTATCCCTACATATAGGCAAATACTTGCATCTTTCCCTTGGACCAAGAGGCTAAACACTGTGCATAGGAGAGACTGGGATGAGAGACTTTTGGAAGCTTTGTGGGCGTATAGAACATCCTACCGAGTGACGACTAAGAGTACTCCGTTGAAGCCATCTTTCCCATCGAAAAAGAAGTGCCGACATTAAGAGTGGCCATCGAGGCTAGGATGGGAGAGGAAGAGTCATTGAAGGAGAGGTACATACAACATGTCAAGCTAGAAGAAAAGAGACTCATTGCACAGCAAAGTCTGGAAGCTATTCAGAGAAGACGTAAAGAGAGGCATGACAAGAATCTCAGGACCTATACGATTCAAGAAGGGAATTTGGTGCTAGTCTATGATAGTAAATATTATAAATTCCCGGGGAAGTTACAGACAAGATGGGTAGGACCGTTTAAGGTGGTGGAACTCAACTCCAATGGTTCCATGCAAATTCAAGATTTAGGAGAAGAATGTGCTCCCGTGAAGGTTAACGTGCTTCGAGTTAAACCATATTTCAAGTGACATTAGGACGAGAGAAGCCAGACGAGATCCAAGCAGAAGGACGTAGTAGACTCCTTGTACATAGATGTATAGTTATATATATATATATATATATATATATATATATATATATATAAATATATATATATATATATATATATATATATATATATATATATATATATATATATATATATATATGCGCATATGTAAGCTATGATTTGTGTGTCATAAATATTCTTCCTTGCTAGCTATAGAATTTTGGACTTCTAATTATTTTTCTTGTGTTGCACAGAGACTGTTAGGAGCTAAGTAACAAAATGGCAGATCAAATAACTCAACTCTATTTGTACGAGCTAAGGATATATTTCTCGGACCAAACATTTGCCCGCATGGACATAGATGTCGACGACTTTGAGACGGAATATGATATGGAGGAAGCGCATTGGCTGGTATGCTTCATAAACCAGGTGTTGACAGTATACGAGAAGAGTCAAGTACGAGCATACAAGTAGATCTAGCACTAAGGCAACCCTTTATTTTTTTCAAAACCCTTACACCATTTAAAAATGATTCTCATCACTAAAAACCCCTGTAAATACCATTTTCACCTTTTTGTAGCTGCATTTTGTACAAGCCGAGGAGTCCTTGAGCTTGAGGAGCCTTAGAAGTAGTTGCCTACCGATTTTCGTATTTTTTAGATCTCGTTTGAGCCCTCAAATAAGCCCTGGAACCTAATTTTTAACTAGGCCGGACACTAGGTCTGGACAGGGTCAAAGCTAGTCAAAAACTATAAATAGAGCTAGAGAGCTCATTTTTGGGGCTAGCTTCTTGTAGTTTTGAGCTTGTATGAGAACTTTGTTGCAATAGAAGTGATTCCATTGTCTTACTCTCTTTGTTCTTGCCGTGTGTGCGCGTGTGTGTGTATGTGTGTGCATGTTAGTGTGCTTCTCACTCACACATTTGTGCCTTCACTTGCTCGAGGTCTTCATACCATCCTCATGTCTTCCCGGATTGACATTAAAGGAGGTGTTACTCATCACTGAGCTACACCAAATTTTGGCACCGCTGCCGGGGATTCGAGCTTTGAGGACGAGCGTGTGATGGTAAGACGTAGAGAGGACGCGTTGGAATGGTAAGTAGTCGGTAAATTTCTGATTTTTCTCCATCTCCATCTCCATCTTCACCTCCTTCTCCATCTCCACCTCCACCTCCTTCTCCACTACATATTCCCTCTTCCTTGTCATTCCCCTCATTTGTTGTGTGCGAGTTGGAGAGAGAGTGAGCGTGTGTGTTCTTGTTTTGTGTGTTTTTGCATGTTTCTTGCAGGTTGTAGCTCCATCATCATCTCTAGCAAGCTCAGCAGGTACGGAATCTATCTGCACAGTCCCCGAGGCGTCGAGCTCGAGCTATCGCGACACTCCGAAAACTTCACCCAATCACGATTCTGAGTGCACCACGACACTGCGCAGGCCTAGAGCTCTCAGGATCACTAGACAGAACAGAAAAATTCACCATATCCCGAGCTATCGCGACACCTCGAGGTATCGCGACACTCACGACCTATCACGACACCTCACGAGCTATCGCGACACCTCACGACCTATCGTGACACTTGGGAGTATCGCGACACCTCACGAGCTATCGCGACACCTCACGACCTATCACGACACTTGGGAGTATCGCGACACCTCACGACCTATCGCGACACTTGGGAGTATCGCGACACCTCACGACCTATCGCGACACCTCAGGACCTATCGCGACACTTGGGAGTATCGCGACACCTCACGACCTATCGCGACACTTGGGAGTATCGCGACACCTCACGACCTATCGCGACACCTCACGACCTATCGCGACACTTGGGAGTATGGCGACACCTCACGACCTATCGCGACACCTCATGACCTATCGCGACACTTGGGAGTATCGCGACACCTCATGACCTATCGCGACACTTCGACCTATCGTGACACTTCGACCTATCGCGACACTTCCCACCTATCGCGACACTTCGACCTATCGCGACACTTCCCACCTATCGCGACACTTCCCACCTATCGTGACACTTCGACCTATTGCGACACCTCCCACCTATCACGATACACGGCCTTTAACACATGAAAAATTTAGGGTTATTTTTGAGTGAATTGAAGGGTAGTTGAGCTTAATTTTAGGCACCTTGGTATAACTTTAGAACCTTGGAAGTGGGCAAAAGACCTAGAAACCAGAGAGGGATCTCCTGAACCCTGAGAGCCTGTTTTGATCCTTTAGTGCCTGAATGGTCATAACTTGACCATACGAACTCCGATTGATGAGATTTTGGTCTCGTTGGAAAGCTCGTTGAGAATCCTACGTGGACCTCGACTGGTTTTTGTAAGAATCATACGTGGAGTTTTAGAACATGTATTTTTAATTTGACCTTTAGGTGGAACTAGGTGGTCCTAAGATTGAGGGGGTACAGTGAGTTACTCCAGGGGGACTGCAAACATTGATGTGTGTCTTTCAATTACTTGTGGTAATAGAGCTATACTGACTGGTGAGCTTTTGCAGGAACATTGTGTGCACTCAAGGCAATCCAAAGCAAGCTAGCAAGGGTGAGTACCAAGCTTGGGAGAAGGCTTCCTGGGCTTGTGTAGCAGTCTGGTCAACCAGCTAATTGAGGTTGGAAGATCTCTCAACCCTCCTTTGTCAATTCCTAGCCTAGGCTAAGTACGACTTAGGTGTGGTAATTAATTAGGGCAACGTTAGGCACGAAGCAAGTCCAAGAGTATTAATCAACCAAGTGCAAGAATTAAGTAGGTCTTAAGTGCGAAAACTCTAAGGGACAAAAGGTAAACTGGAATCGATCACTTATCAAGTGCGGAAATTCACTTAAGTACTCCTGACGACGCGATTTCAGACAAGACCATAAACATAATATTCAACTCAAAAGAACGAAGTGATTGGTGCAAATTAACCTACAACGAGTGTGTGCTTAGGTCCAAGGGGGTAGATAAATCAGGCATATGAACCTTAGATCAGGCAGACACTTAGGCCGAGACAGACAAAGCCTCAGATCTTCTGAAGCTAGTGTCAATCATACTGCCAGGTCTTGGGCCCAGCAGTTGAGTGATTACCCATACACTCCCAGATCAGAAACAAGTGATTCTGAGATGTCCTATCACATGGAGAGACCAGTAGGTAGTTCAGGAGTGGCGTACCTAGAAAAGCCAGAAGGACGTTAGAAAACTCAATTGGAATACATCAGGACTAATCATCTAGGTGCTCGCATCTATGAGGATGGCCTGAGAAGACCGGTGGTCCAGATTAAGAACCCCGATCAACCCCATGGATTAGACCACCCGGTAGTCAAGTTTGAGAATGGAGCATACCTAGATAAAGAGGGGACTATATATAGAGTCACCACTCTTCCTGATAGAACTGATGAGTTTGGAAATGTGATTGCTGAGACCGACATGGGTGATATAGAGCAAGGGAACTTAGAGAAAGAGCCAAGAACCCCCCGTGGTAAATCTGTCTTGACCAGAATCATGACTCCAGAGTGGATTCCACAGGATAATAAAAGCATAGATCTGCTTTAAACCGAGAAACCGATGAGGCTTTTTGGAGATATAAATCTGCTCAACCTCAGGAAGTGAGTGCCCTCACAATCTATGAGTTTAAAGACCCTGATAGCCCAGGCCAAGTAACCTACCTAGACAATGCATCAGAGAGAATCTTCATGGTCACTGAGCATGGCAGACATGCCTAGACATGGAAGGGTGAATTTGTTTTTCCCCAACCAAGGTCCAATGTGTCCTTTGGTCACCAAGGAGCTGGGACCTCCCAAGCTCATGGAGCTCAAAGAGATAGAAGTAGAGACAAACCTGAGGTAAGTTTTGCCAACTCCCTAGGAAGAGAAAGAATGGGAACGGAAAGGAATAGAGTGGAACCTGAGAGACATAGAACCCCATGGAATCAAAGGAATGCTGACGATTTTCCTTTGCCAAGGCCGAGAGAACACACTAGGACCCTGCGACCAACTCGACTGGTGAAGTCCATGAAGAATTATTTCGATGGCACGGGAGACCCTTATGACCATGTGGTAGAATTTTGGCAAGTATTGAAAGCTGAACAGGTAGAGGACCTATTCACACAATATAATGCTTTTGGTCTAACCCTTAGGAACACTGCCCTTACGTGGTTTCAACCACTAAACAAGAGGCATTTCAGAAACATAGACCAGCTCTTAGAGGCATTTATCATTGAGTTTTCTAAGAGTGGAATCAGGCACAGCACTTCCTCACTAATTCATAGCTTCAAACAAACACCTCAAGAGACGGTCAGACTAGCTGGAAGAAGGTTTAGGCAGTACTTGGAGAGATGCCCGATGCCGGAGTTACCCACACTAGCCAAACAAGTGGCCTTGTTCTTAGATGGATTGTTGAGCACCAAGCTCAGGTCATATGTGTATCTGAAGGACCCCAGAACGATAGAAGAGTGCGTGCGCATGTGCATAGACATTGAGGACAATCTAGGTGAGGAATTAGAACTATCAAAAATCTATAAGGATTCTGATAGCTCTAGTAGCCTCACATCTGGTCAATCCACATCCATTGAGGAACTTGCAGAGAAGGTAGCTCAAAAACTAGGTGTCTCTAGCAAACAAATTCCGAGATTTGCCCCAGTTAAGCGGTGTTACACTTGTGGCGGTGACCATATGGCAAATGTATGTCCCATTATGGCCCAACCCCAGGCGAATCCTAGTAGCCAATACTGCACCATAGAGTGCAGGTACACCAACCACACTGCACAAGACTGCCCATATAACAAACGAACTGTTAGGCAAAATTACCCTCAGCCATATCCACAACAGGGTAGATACCAGAATCAGTACCCACCACAACAATACAACCGACCACAGCAAACTTATCAGCCACCTTATCAAGGGCAGCAGAGACCTCAACCAGTCCTATTACAGCAACCCCCTGCTCCAACCAATGTGATCCTAGCGAAATATGCATCTGCTGAAGAAAATCCGAACAGAGCCATAGTCCCAATCACCCCATTGCTATCAGACAGTGATCCAAGTGACCATAGTTTTGACTCCACACATATTGATAGCCCACAGGCTTATTACATGTAGTCACCCGAGCATAACGAGTCATACTATTATGAGGACCCAAGTGAAAATAGTGGGGAACCTGAGTATGCTAATGTCATGTACACAAACCCCAACTCTAGACCTCAACCTAGGCAAGTACGACCCCCATTTCCTAGAGGACCATGCTTCAGATGTCAGGGAGATCACCTTATACGTGATTGTCCACTGCCTGCCCCTACACAGCCTCAACCAGTAACCATTCAAGGTTTCTGTCAAGACTGCGGGAAAGAGCATCTCCTACGAGATTGCCCAAAGAACCCTAATAACATGCCTAAAATCACTCCTATCAATGTTGTTGGGTTAGTTGTAGACTCCACAGGGAGTGTGACTTCCACTGCACCTGTGCAAGTGATCACAAGAGCCCAGGCACTACAACAAAACCAAGGTGTTGGTCAGGAAAAGAGCCCCGAGGTGAGTGAAACAGAGAGCATAACCAAAAAGAGGACTAGAGCCTGGAAGGATAGTCGTGAAAGAATGAAAAGGCAATGGGCAAAAAAGATGAGCGAACTTGAAGAAAGCTTGAGAGAAACCAAAGCAAAAATCATAGAGATCACATCTCAACCGCACTCTCACACATTCACACCGCTACCATCCCCATCACCCTCCATCCCTCCACCCTCTAATACACCCCATGTAACCCACCCACCACCCCGAGTAGGATCAGTATTAGCTGATCCCACTCCTGAAGACATAGACATGATGCTTAAAGCATATCAGGCCAGAATCCAAGAAGGGCCAAATGTAACGGATCATGACAAGTGCTACCCTAGAGCTGACCTAGAGATAGAAAGAACCAAGCTTTGCACGAAAATGGTCGCATTGGCTCAGACTATGTTTGAAGCCAGTCGCCTTTTCAATTACTCGGGCTCAGCCAAGACACAATTACACTTGGATGGACTTCTAGAGAAGTTAGAGGGCATAATTGCAAGATCTGCCAAGGAAGAAAAAAATCAAGAAAGAGATAAAGCAAGCAAAAACATGACCCATCCCCCACCGAAAGCTTATGTGCCCAATTCCACTGAACCAGACAACCCCCCCTCCCTAGAAAGAATAGAGAATCTAATGGCACAATCACAAAAGGAACTCGCCCCTCAACACCATGACAATGCTAGTGTAAGAGCAGGTCTTCCTACCCAGAAAGCCTATGTGCCTGAGGCCTACGTGCCTAACTCTACGGAGCCAGACACCTCTTCTTCTATGAATCAATACACACCAGAATTCTTGCGAGAGATTCAAGAAGAGAAATGGGCTAAAGAGAGTGAAGTTCCTCCTCCCATTGAACTGGTGGATGACACACACGATCAATTCCCACAAGACCTTCCTTCCATTTATGGAGAGCAGGAGAGTGCCCAATCTCAAGAAAGATTAGACTTCGAGTCTAATTCTTTACAAGAACTATCCCATTTCACAGGCCCATGGGAAGTAAAGTCCACCTGTATGAGAGCACCCACGGTCATGGTACGAAATGAGGACTCAGTCTTACCTAGGAACACAGAGGTAGTGAAAAACACCAAAGTGCAGTGCAATCTCACTTTGGAAGAGCTGCTTAAGGTTAGACCAGAAGTATGGGAACATGTCGCCAAACAAGTACCAGCGATAGTGAAACCTCATTCCCAGGAAGGATCACATAGGACGGTGCCAGAGATACCCTTGGATAAGATAGGAGATATGTGTGAAGGTGAAGAAGGGAACACCTATCTTCCCATTACCTACCAGGAGTACACCACCAAGGCAATTTTGGACTCAGGTGCAGGAGTTGCAATTGCCACCACTTCCCTATGGAAGCGTTGGGGCAAGCCAGCACTCAGGCCAACGAGAATGAAATTGCAGATGGCCGATGGTCATATTGAGAGACCCTTAGGATTGCTAGAAGGAATAACTCTCACCACCTGTGGTGTCGAGTTTGAGCACACATTTGCCATATGTGACTTCAGCAAAAATCATGCCTATGAGATGACCTTGGGACGACCATTTATGCGACAATTGCAAGTAGTCGAGGATTGGGGAACCAATTCCTTGTATTTGCAACATCTAGGTGTTACAACCAAAGTCAATCTTAAGGATTACTCTCATAGAGACGTACCACCTATTCAATGGAATCCCATCCATAGAGCCAAAGATGAGACTGAGTCTGTGCATTCCATAGAATCCGGATCCTCGTGGATGCATGAAGACACCCACTTATGGATGTGTAAGGTAGCAGTAGAAGAAGAGAAGAGAGAGAAAGCCAGAGAGGTAGGTGCAAAAGAAAACCATAGATCAATTCAAGACCCAGCCTATGCACCTGTAGTTTTTCCTGATGAAGAATTTGAACCCCATGGCTGGGCAGAAATCCTAGCAACAATGGATGTAGCCATCAATGAAGAGCAGTGGACACCTCACTGTGATGAGGATGGCTATGACATTTCAGTCTTTTCAATAGAGCCAATCATGGGAGATGCAGTTTTAGAAGAATGCGAACCTAGCCCTGATGCATTTGAGGATGCGAGTGACTCCGATCTAGAGTCAATCATTATGGACCCACCCTTTGCATCAGATGAAGAATACTTCTATGAAGTAGAATTTCAACCCCAGAGGCACGGAGAGCTTACAAATGAGGTGAGGTTAGCCACACAAGTAGCTTCTAAAAGCGGAGGAAAGAAAAGAAAGAAGAAGGAAGTCACTCTGGAGGCAGAAGAATCCTTGTTTGAGGTCCCTGAAAACTTTAAAAAATATGAGATAGACGATAGGAGGGTCATGATAAGAATGCCTAAACGTGAGGCACAAGCAGGAGAAGCCTATGATAGCAAGGAAACTACCAAGAAAATAGTTGTCACCATCGAGGAAGGAGAAGAAAGATGCACATACATAGGTCATGACCTAACAGAAGAGGAAGAACAAGAGCTGATAGCCTTGCTAAGAGAATACCGAGATGTATTTGCTTGGAGTTATAAGGACTTGAAAGGGGTAGACCCTGATATATGTTCACATACAATCCCCATGACCTCAGATGCCAGACCCTCTAAGCAAAAGCCATACACATATAATGATAACTATGCTGCTAAGATCAAAGAAGAGATAGACTGCTTAGTGGAAGCCAGATTTATCTATGAAATTGAGCACACTGAATGGGTATCCCCCCATTGTAGTGGTGCCCAAGAAGAACGGAAAATTACGAGTATGCATTAAGTTGAAGAAGGTTAATGCAGCCACTATTAGAGATAGCTATCCGCTTCCTATCACTGAGCATCTATTAGAAAGGGTAGTAGGCAAGGAAGTGTTACAGCTTCCTAGATGGGTTTTTGGGCTACAATCAAGTAGCCATTGCACCAGAAGATCAGCATAAAACGGCTTTTGCCACAGAGTGGGGTATATTCGCTTTTAGGGTAATGCCATTCGGGCTGACCAATGCTCCCGCAACCTTCCAAAGGCTGATGTGCCATGTATTTAAGGAGTTCCTGAGGAAGAACTTAGAAGTCTATGTTGATGATCTTTGTGCTCATTCCAACATAAGGCAAACCCATATTCCCGAACTCAGACAAATCTTTGACAAATGTAGAGAATATCAAGTCTGCCTGAACCCAGAAAAGTGCGTTTTTATGGTCAGGCAAGGCAAGATTCTAGGACACATAGTGTCAAAGAATGGCATATCCACTGATGAAGAGAAAGTGAGAGCCATAGCAGAGCTACCTAGGCCAAGGAATGTCAAGGAAGTACAAGCGTTCATGGGGCATTGTGGTTACTACCGCCGATTCATTCACATGTATGTTGTCATTGCAAAGCCCATGTACGGACTTTTGACAAATTTTGAGTGGACTAATGAGTGTGAGAACTCCTTCAATGAGCTGAAGAAGTGATTGTGTTCAGCACCAATCTTGACCACACCAGATTGGAGCAAGCCATTCCATTTTCATGTGGATGCCTCCAATTATGCTATTGGATGCGTACTCGCACAACCTACGGGTGAAGGGAACATGGATCTCCCTATTGCCTATGCTAGTAGACAACTAAATGCAGCTGAACGGAATTATACCACCACTGAGAGAGAAGGACTAGGCATGGTGTATGCGGTTAAAAAGTTTAGACATTATTTGCTTGCAAATAAGTTTAAGTTTTTTACTGATCATCAAGCATTACTATACCTGGTAAACAAACCATGCAACACCGGAAGGTTAGTAAGATGGTTTCTCTTACTAATGGAGTATGACTTTGAGGTTGTGGTGAGGAAAGGTAGGACTCATTTGAGAGCAGACCATCTCTCTAGACTCACATCCGGAGAGGCCCCACAAGGAGTGTCAGATGACTTACCTGATGCATACTTGTTCAATTTGGAAGTGGTGCCCCAATGGGCCAAGCCCTTAGTGCCGATACTTACATATGGACCTAATCATCCAATAGTAAACACACAGGATAAGGAGGTAGTCAAAGCTCAAAAGTACCACATCATGGCTGGAAGTCTGTACAAGCACACGGATCAAGGAATCTTGGCTTGTTGTGTAGAAGAGGACGAGTACGCTAAGTGGTTGCAATTAGCACATGTAGGCACATTAGAGCAACACTACTCAAAACAACGAACCCTACAGACCCTGAGGAGACTAGGAGTGCATTGGTCGACTATGGAAGCTGATGTCCAGAAGTTGTGCAAGGAATGCCCAATCTGCTGCACTAAACCACCTGTGGAACATGCCACTCTTTATCAAGTGTCCATAGTGCCGGATTGGAGTGAACCCCTAGTATCCTTCTTGAGGACGAAAATATTCCCTCAAGATATGACTTTGGCCAGACAAAGAAGTTTGGAACAAGAAGCCTTGGATTACACCATCATTGGTGATAATTTATACAAAAGGGGTAAGGATGGTTACCTGAGACTATGTGTCCATGAAAGTGAATACCTAAAGATCTTGGAAATAGCTCACCAGGGTGTAGCAGGAGGACATTTTGGTCCAGATAGGGTGATCAAAGCAATTCTATTTGCAGGATTTTGGTGGCCCACCCTTCACCTGGATGCACATACCTATGTGAAGAGGTGTGAGATTTGTCAGCGAACCCAGTATCCTATACGCAAAGATGAGATGCCCCTGAAGCCCATGATGGGCGGACGTGCATTCTCTAAGTGGGGAATAGACTTTGTAGGTCCTATCAATCCCCCAGCTAAGGGTTCCCATGCCGAGTATATCATCGTTGCCACAGACTATCTAACCAAGTGGGTGGAGGTAAAAGCCACAACGAAGAATGACGCTCAGACAACTGCTAAATTCTTGTTTGAGAATGTATTCACAAGATACGGGCTACCCATAGAGCTAGTTAGTGATAGAGGCACTCACTTCTTGAATGAAGTTATTGAAAATCTGCTCCAAGGATTCTTGGTAGTGCATAAGAAGTCTGCCCCCTATCACCCTCAGGCCAATGGGCAAGCCGAAAGCACCAATAAGATCCTATGCAATGTATTGACAAAATTAGTGAACAATAAACGCTCTGATTGGGACAAACAGCTACACCATGCTGTTTGGGCATACCGAGTTGCCTACAAAACGGTACTCCAAGCCACCCCCTTTCAGATGGTATTTGGCCAAAATGCAGTGCTACCGTTGGACTTCTTAATACCTACATTGAAAGTAGCACAAGAGCACGAATGGACGGGTCATGAACTCTCCTCTAGACTTTTTGACCTTGAACGATTAGGTGAAACCCGACTAAGAGCAGCTGCAGGAATATATGCAGCCAAGAAACGACAAAAGGCATACTTTGATGCCCATGTGAAGGACAAAGGCTTGAAAGTAGGAGATCTAGTTTTAGTCTACACATTGAAACAACACGCAAGGAAGCTAGAAAAGAGAGGCTACGGACCTATGATCATCAATAGGATCTCCACGAGTGGAGCAGTACAACTAGCCACTTTAGAGGGTGATGTCCTCCCAAACTATATTAGCGGATGCAGAGTCAAGTTGTATCAAGAACCCCTCACGGAGGAAATGCTGAGTCGACTCAATACTGCTAAGCAACGTAAAGAGGAGGAAAAACGAATTCGAGAAGAAGCACAGGCAGAGGCCTTAGAGCGCATCAGACGAATGAAGTTGAGGAGACAAGGGAGGGATCAGCCTATGACTGACACTCAAGAGTCTCCAGGCTATCACATGGCCATGTGTGAGGCTTCAGGTGAACGTACCCATAAGATAGTGGATCGACGACCTTTTGTGACCCTAGAAATAGGACAAAGAGACAGCACAACAAGCATGAGAGCTTTAATTGATTCAGGAGCAGCCACAAGTGCAGTTCGGCTTTCTTATTGCCAGCAGCTGCAATTGGAGGTAAAACCCCTAGAAGCATATCTGATAGGATTAGGAGGTGTTGAAACCCCTTGCATGGGAGAGGTGGATCTTCCCCTCTACATACAAGAGGTCCTCATGCCAGCAAAAGTGCTAGTGTGTGAAGACGAGGATCTGACCGAACCTCTTGTCTTAGGCCAAGACTGGATCTATGATCATGCAGTCAACCTCAACCTAAGAAGTGGACTTCTTCAGGCTTGGGTAGGCCAAAGCCGTCTCACGATTGAATTAGAAAATCAAGCACTCAAACCAATAGAACAGGCACCAACTCCTGGTCCCTCCAGGAATCCACATGAAGATAACAATGTTGATCTTGTACAAACTTCTATGGTGCAGAGGATTGTCAATCTTACTGAAGGTACAGGAGCCAATAAGGAGTTCCTAACTGATCCAAAGAAGATTCTAAACGAGCAGACCGAACATCACTCGACACGAAGGAGGCTGCTGATCAAGAGGCAGGAGTGCCAACCCGTGCAACACGGAGCACCTTGTGGCACGAAGCAGATCTGGATACGCAAGGATGGAAAACCCACAACTCTAATAGCAGACTCTCAAGGAGACAAGAAACGAGCCTCACCATCAAGGAACAAAGTGAAGAAGCCCCCTAGGATAACCCCTAGGCATACCATTTCTATTTGGGTTCCTAAGCGGTCAATGAAGGCCATCCCTAATGCTAGACAGATATGGGTGCCCAAGGCCTTCTTACAAGCCCAAATTACTTCACCTTCAGGCACTAGGGTGAAGCAACTTTCACAAGCACTCGTGGCCAACAACTCAGAAAATGAAAAGATACCTACACCTCTCACTGTCTCCACTCCCATCAACCCTAGGAATGTCTGGAAATGGGTACCCAAAAGGTCCCAAATACATCACACTCTCATCCAGAAATCTTCACCTGTCTTTAGTTCTAAGAGCTACGAATCCTCTATCAAAGTTTGGAGAATTAAACTGTGTATTAAACCCCCTGATCCAATTCTGTAAATCCGTCCACTCTAACACAGGAGCATTCTGAGCCCATTTCATAACCAAAGTATGCATCTAGGATGACACTGACCTCTAATCACCACTCACACATATCACAAGCACTTCATCTCTGACCACTAACCTTCGGGATTGTCATGTTAGTATTGTGAAGGGATCACCATTACATCCTGTTTCCTATGCAATACTAATGTGCCTTTTTTCTTCTAGCAGATAAGCACCCGATTCCCATGGCAGCAGTAGCAGGCACAAGCTCTCAGGCAGGCTCTGGTGCTCAAATCAATTGGGATGCCATGCCGGTGGAGGCCCCACCAACAGCTCGGCCTGAAGAGTTCGTGAATGTGCGGAGAATTCCTATTCCAGATCCACCAAATGGCCTAACCGAAAGAGTAAAAGGGCACTCTCATTGGTTCAATGAAATGCCAGGAGACTTGGGAGATGCAGATCATATATGGGAGTCCAAGATGGAGTGTGGAGGAGTGTGGTGGACCTTCCAGTTCTTTTCAAGAGAATTCGAAACCTTACAGAATGCAGCTCCACTTCAAGATATCTGGCAAAAAGCAGGATTACAAACCTATTTTAGTGCAGCTCTGCCTAAACCCGATTTCCTCAGGTGCTACTACCTAATTGCCACACTGAAGCCGACAGGGGATAAAGATCATTCAGGCACATTCTGGGTGCCCTCCTTGTCAAATCTGGAGGAAATGAGGAAGTTCGAATTGAATGTTACTTTAATCAGGGAAGCACTTCAGATGTATGGCACGCATGTACCTTCTGACCGCGACCCCTTGATACCTGAGCCGATGAAAAGCAACAGAATCAAGAAGCTAAAAGAAATGTGCACCCTCACCGCCAACATCGCCATACCATTGCGGATGTGCCTCCAACACTTCGCATTCCCAGCTCAGGACCGTTTCACCCAACCTCACAAGAAAATATGGTATGGGTTATATCTAGCAGAGACTGGAAGCTTGCCCATTAAGATGCCTGTATGGATCTTGGATCAAGTGTATGAAGCAGGCAAGCGGGGCGTGAGGAAGCCTACTTTACATGGCTGTTGTGCGCTTACAAGAATTATCTATCGATGTCTTGCATATGATGTGCCGGTTGCCAGAGCCCTAAAATATGCACAATTGGAGTTGTTCAAAGGACGGAAGTCAGGGAGCCAGCCTGCAAAGCGAATGCATGGATCGCTCTCACAGGTGATGATCCCTCACGAAGCCACGACCGAAGCTTCCCCCAGACCAGAAGCTCAGGTTGCACCTTTCACGATCCATCTTCAAGGAGTTCAAACTGGGGATGTGGTACAACCCGCTCCACCCGCCCCTCCACTACCTACCAATGCAGAGTTTGCATCTATGGCCACCTTCACAGAGGATCCAAACTTTGATTTTGAAAGATTCTTGCAGACGGTCCACCTATCAGAAAGTGAAGGTTCCCCTGACAATGTTGATCCGGGAGCATCAGTCCAAAGAGAACAGCCACGGGGCGAGACAAGCAGAGTACATGGGGAAGAGGTGGCACAACATCCTCATGACCCAAACACACAAGTTCAGGAAGGTGCACAAAGAAATGAACCAGAAGACAGTGAAGAGGAGGCCCCTGCCTACACGACACAACTCAAACGGCTATACAAGACAATCAAGCAGGTACAGAGAAGACATAAGATGACAGAAGAGGCGAATAGAGCTCTAGTGAACCAAATGCTTCAAACCGAGAATGTCGACTCACATTTTGTTGAATCATTGAATCTATTGGCAGAGACATGTGGGATTGGGGAAGCATTGAGGACAATGGTCTATCAGGAAAACCCTACCTATGATCAACGAAGGATTGATACACGGCCACGAAGAGGAAAAATGATTCAAATGGAAGTCTCTACTGCCTTGCCTACCACAATTTCAGAGGATGTTCACATGACGAGCCCAAGTCCCACGGACGAACAAGATGTAATTACACAGGTACCATCTCCACCGTCACCTTCCATTCAACCCTCAGAACCCTTCTCCACTAGTCTTTCTGAACAACCGATATCCACCCATCATGAAACCATTGTACACACCTCTGTTTTTACATCCTTCCCTTTACCCACATCCATCACTTCCACCCAAATTTTTGAACCTCACACCGGTCATCCTGCCACCGATCAAACCATAATAGGTCACCCTTCCTATCTCCCCGCCCTTGGACAACCACTTGCCACTAGCCAGACCTTATCCCATCCTTTTCCATTCACCCACACCCAAACCCTATCCACCACTTCCCTAGTAACTGCCTCATACTCAACCCAAGTCACACAACCGTCATTCTGGACAAACCTTGTAAATATACTCCAATAGGTGGATAATTATAATAAAAAGTCCCTTTCCCAACCCCACTCCCCCACATTCACTGCCACCACTATCACACCACCCACCATCCCTGTATTCACAGTTCACGAATCACACACTCTCACGTCCGATCCCATGGACATCTCACCATCCATAGGATCACCCACCACCATTGTTATTCCAACGTCACCACGTGTCATTTCACTCACGTCACCATTTCCAAACCCTGTAGGCACAACATCCACTTTTCCCTTTCCCATCTCCCGAACCCTTGCATCTTCCACCCTTACCCCTGCACCCACCTCATTTAGTCATGCACTCAACACCATGCTCGAAGCTGCTGCCCAACTTAAACAGGAATACAGGTTATTAGAAGAAAACAATAAAGAGCTCTGTACTTTGTCATCCCACCTCCAGGCACGTGTCACTGCCTTGGAGTTGTATAATACGGAATTACAGCAGGAGGTGACCACCCTCCAACAATATCAGGTGGAGCTCGAGTCCACACATAGAGAGAAGAGTAGGGCAACAGAAGAACAACTTAGAGATCAGCTAGCCCGTAATGCTAGACTACAACGAAACATGGCTCTACTCCGACGTCATTTAGCGGCTGCTCAAGAAGAAAACAAAAGACTACAGCAGCAAAATCAAGACAACCTCGAAGCAGCCATTGACAATACTCCAGGGGCACCCATCGACCCTGCTAAATTCCAAGCCATCCCCTCAGAAAACATACAACAAATATTGGAAACCTATGCCAATCTCTTAGAAGCACATGATCAGCTTGCTGACCAAGTCAAAGACCTATAGAAAGCCCAAGTGCCTACACCACACCAACGAGAACCTAAAGAGATGGCCAACGCTGCAACCTCACCAGAGCCGGAATTATCAGTAACCAATGAAGTACTAGAGCTACGTCAGCAGGTGGCCGAGTTAAAAATTAAGTTATTACAATATGAACGACCCCCCTCCCCACCTGATCAGCCAAGTGAAGAGGAGACCATTGTCATTCAGGTGGAAGAAACATTCGAAGATAAGTATGAGCCACAACCTCTTCCAAGTGGCAGGATCACTGAAGAGGGACAGGATACATATGAGGAACCCCCGTCAGCATGGATGAAGCAGGTAGAGGAGATGGGCCACACTCACGAAGAGCGTGTGGCAACTCAGATGCTAGCCATGAAAACCATAGAGGAGACCATACTCAAGTCTGAATATTTCTCGAACTTGGCTCCTAGGCGGTTGATAACTAGCTCAGAGTTACAATATAAACCTTATTTTGTATTGTTGGCGGACTACAATGCTGAGATCAAACGCATAACCAACAAGTACCCCTCTTTCGCAACACAGTTCGAACCCGAGGACATCCCAGAGGCAGCCAAAAAAGGGGCCATATTCCAGCCCATATGGAGGCAAAAGTTACTGGAGACCTATCCGGAAATGTTACGAACATGGGATCATGCTCCCATGCATCTGAAGTATAACCCTTGCTTTGGTCCAGTACAAAGAAGAAGATCATGGAAAGCATTCGCCATCAAGGTTCAGAACAACGCAAATTGTAAAGAATGCTCAATTACCCCGCAATCGCACCCCCAACCGGCACACCTACAGTATCATACATGATAGCCACCATCAGACATTGGATGCCACGCCTCCACCCCATGCCGGATGTCGCCGCTCAAATGATGCTCAAAATTTTGGACATGATGCAAGTGGTCCTAAAGACCTTTCGAAATGTACGTAACATCCAGCCTTCAATTCCGGGCTTCATCAATGGTAATTATGATTTGCTGTATGACATGAGCACGGCCCCGAGTATTCGAGTAGCTTACGCATGGCATGCACGAATAAGATATCTCCCTGCCTGCTACAACCAAACCTTTGATGATATGTTCACCACGGGGTTTTGGGAGTCACACTCAGAAGTGTTCGCACCATGCCCAACCCACCTGCTACATCTATTCGCGTGTGAACAAACCATGCACTCAGAGCTCTACACCACACCACACCCTGATATGCCGGGAGCAGTCAATTGGGATGCCCTCCAGAGAGACTTGGTCTGGGGACTACGCATCAAGGAACAAGAAGTGGCAACCGACCTCCTGCAGAAGTACATTGATCAAACAGTGGAGCAGAGGTCTGTCAGAGGCGACAGACCCTAGGGGGGGGAGAGTGTTGACAGTATACGAGAAGAGGCAAGTACGAGCATACAAGCAGATCTAGCACTAAGGCAACCCTTTATTTTTTTCAAAACCCTTACACCATTTAAAAATGATTCTCATCACTAAAAACCCCTGTAAATATCATTTTCACCTATTTGTAGCTCCATTTTGTACAAGCCGAGGAGTCCTTGAGCTTGAGGAGCCTTAGAAGTAGTCGCCTACCGATTTTCGTATTTTTTAGACCTCGTTTGAGCCCTCAAATAAACCCTGGAACCTAATTTTTAACTAGGCCGGACACTAGGTCTGGACAGGGCCAAAGCTAGTCAAAAACTATAAATAGAGCTAGAGAGCTCATTTTTGGGGCTAGCTTCTTGTAGTTTTGAGCTTGTATGAGAACTTTGTTGCAATAGAAGTGATTCCATTGTCTTACTCTCTTTGTTCTTGCCGTGTGTGCGCGTGTGTGTGTATGTGTGTGCATGTTAGTGTGCTTCTCACTCACACATTTGTGCCTTCACTTGCTCGAGGTCTTCATACCATCCTCATGTCTTCCCGGATTGACATTAAAGGAGGTGCTACTCATCACTGAGCTACACCAGGGTTTGGATGTTATGTTTTATATTGAGTGTTTTGAGGAATACCTGACCCGACATGTAGGATGGGCGGGGGATCGATATTACTATTTCGACCCTTCGAGGGAAATGCCTAACGAAGAGAATGATATCACTTGGGCTTGGGCAGATGTGTTGACGATAGGAAGTGATGACGGAGCTCCTGAAGTTGAGCCTGACTAGCCCTAGGGAAGTCGTCAGGATGCGAGTACGAGGTGAGGCTATATGAGACATCCAGGGGACCCACATTCTAGATCATCTAAGGATAGGTACATGAGGGACTAAGGCATAGCCGGTTGTAGTTACCTTGTGAAAAGTCAAATCCATGAATACATATGTAGTGTCTGTAATTGAGAGAATGGAGTGAAGAGGTGGTTGATCTATCAAAGGCTAGAGTGTATATGTTTACATGCATGTGAGGGAAAAGTGGGAAAGTCCCTTTCTTCCTCTCCCTAATTCTCAGGACTTGGGTAAATTAATTAACTATGAAAAAAAAAAGAAAGAAAAGAAAAGAAAAAATTTGTGTTGCTGTGATCGTACCAATGCGCTCTGGTGGGCTAGTAGGTGGGTGGATTTATCCTAGCCGGGTGGTTAGGACCACGAGCCGCAACTAGTTTCGCCATAGGCTTGGGATGTATATGTTTATGTCTTAGCTACGTGCCATAACGGGTTGTTAGGTAGGTGGAGCCATCGTGGCTGGGTAGTCACGACCACGAGCCGTATCCAGCTTCGTTATGGGCTAGTTGATATATGTTATGTGTTATCATTGTGTGTTTGTGGGTTGTGCGCTGCATTGCATTGGTAGATGGGTGGAATCAACCTGATCAGGTGGTCAGGTCCACGAATCGCATCCAGTGACAACGTAGGCCAACGTGTGATTAAAATAAAATTTACCTATGAAATTATTCCCCACTCCTGAGGGGGAGAGAGAGAGAGGAGAGGGCGACGATCGCCTGGAAGGGAACGTTATTTGCTTGTGTGATTGGTATGTGATGGCTTGTGACGGATCAGCTCACTTTGAATCAACATTCTTGAAGGCGCGGAGACTCTATATGTACTTACGGATGAGGCTTTAGCGAGGTAATGCAACGGTCTTGCTTTATAACTTGTGTGCTCTATCCGAGGGTTTTCCAGTGTGTGGGGACACTCTAGGGTTTTTATGTAGGTCTTGACTGGTACTCGAGTCTCGATGGCTTCTGTAGGACGACGATGGGGATTCTTCGGGAACGTCTAGTCATGGAATAATTGTACATAGCGAATGGTAGGTGCAATAATGGGGTATGCATTTTGGGTATGTTGCATCTCCTGTTGGATTCATTTCAGTTGTTGTTGTTCATTTCGGTATTTCCATTTCTGTTTTTTCGCAATGACAGTTGAATGTGTAAAACATGGAAAGGTATGCATGTGTTATTTTGGTTGAGACTATGTTCATAATGGTATGCATGAGCAATTTGATGTATGTGGAATTGGAGTTGCGTATATGTGCATGTTCTTGGATCATTTGGAAGTGACTGATTTGTATGTATTCATGAGTGATTTTTTTAGCACTAATAGCTTCAATGAGTGCAGGTCCACTTGGAATGATGGCTCGATGGAAAGGTATGCAAGCTTGTTGTACATTGATATTTTCATGGCTGTTTTGATTATATTGTAGTGAGAGTGGCTCGTCAAGGACGACTTCGCAATTAAGAAGAGGGTAGTATGTTAGCTCGAAAAATGGTTGGTTTCGATGCACTAATATGTTTCTATTTTGCAAGAGAATATGTTTGATTTCAGGTACTTGAAGAGTTGATCAAATGGTTGATATGAAGTATTTGGAGATTACATGGCGTTTTCTTGGTCGAAGAGGAAGGCCGTCAACATTTGGATTTTGGCTATGGAAAAAAATAAGCTTTAGGATGATCTTGGAGCGGGAGATTCATGACGACATAGTGGGAGTCTGATGGGTCTCATGGTTTGGTATTATGTTTTGGGTTGAGGGAAGCATGTGAATCATGTGGTTTTTGTTGAGTTTTGTTGCAGATGATCTAGTGAGGATTGGACTTACGATGGAGTCTCAATTTTGATTTTATGATTGGTGTTGTGAGAGATGTTGGGATGATGTGTGTTTGTTGATTTTTGGTTGCAGGATAAAATGGAATAGCAGAAGAGCGGGGCATGCGTTGATATGAGCCGGTATGGATGTGTTGGAGCCATGATCTGGTGGAGGTACTCAGAGAGGAAAAGAAATGTGTTATGTGGTAAAGGAGCCCGACATTAATTGGGGAGATGAGGATATTTACATAATGGATATGGGCAAAATGCACTTCCTGGTTTTGAATAGATGCAAAGTGAAAGTTCTGTCCTAATGCAGTAACATTCATGAGCAGCTTAAAAGCATGTGGTGATATGGGAAGTATAGAGAAATTGAGAGGTATCCATGTTGGGATTGACAGACAAGGGACACTGGAGACTGACCTTGTAGTTGGAAACACACTAGTGACATGTATGGGAAATGTGGATGCTTTAGTCAAGTGGTAGAAGTATTTGATAAGCTTGTAAACAAAGATGTTCGACTTGGGATGCCTTTATTGTAGGATATGTTGAACGTGCACCATACCCGCAAGTGAGCAAGTATTTTGATTAAATGCAAGATATAGGAGTGTCTCCTAATGCTGCCACATATGTGTGTGTCTAAAAAGCTTTAGTCCCAGGATTTCACTATCTGGGGATGGGACGAGTGCTGGAGAATGATTTTCTTATAAAAAAAGGGGTAGAAGAGGGACGCCGATGGAGATAAGGAGGGGGGGCTGTCATTTTTGGCTCTCTCTGCTCGTTTTGTGGTGTACAGGGGATTCAGGTTATCTTTGGAGGACGTGCTTGCAGGTCTACTCTTGAGGGGGCACCGTTTCTAGGATAATCGTGCTTGCCCATTGTGGTTCAAAGGTGCACACATGGAGGGAAGCAGAGATTAAAGAAGAAAATCGGAATCGACTTGTGTGGGGGAGGAATGTCATTTTTATATATCTGAGGACGTTGAGGCCTGCCTTTCTGCTATCTGCGTTCTTCTGAGGAAACTGCTATCGAGGCCAACTTAGGACGTATTTGCTGGCAATCCTTGACGCAGGGAACATTTTGGGAAGGATTCATGTTATGACATGGTGGTTGAAGCGTTTCGACTTGACAAATATTTCCTGGTGAAGCTCTGACAGAAATCTGAAGCAAAGGAATTTTGATACTTCTTCAACGAAGTCGCTCACACATAGAGAGGAAGAAATCCAAGATAATAAATCCCCTTAAACGGGAGACAATCGGATGATGGGGAAGTCATGTATAACGGAAGGAGGCGCAACTGCTGAGTGCATGTCATCCTTGAGGAGTTGCTCGTTGTATGGAAACAGCTATGGAGGGCCGCGCAAGGAAGAAAACTTCAATGCTTGGTTAGGACAAAGAGAGGGAATATGTAGAATATAACGACAAAATTTCGGTACACTTCGTGTTGGCAGAGTCTGTGTAGCGGATAGCCAAGTTTCTGGAAAAGATTTATGTGCAGCTACTTTAACTAATTAGCCATAACTCCAACATCTTGAGAAAGCTACTACAAATTATACTGATCGGGCAATGCATGGGAGTCGCCATATGGATGCTTGATGTTTTCTTTTACACTTCAAGTAGACGCCAAATTTCCTGTATATGGTCACATGGAAACACACAAAGTGAGCAGATGATATGGTCCTACGGTCTTTCCCGAGGAAGATCCGCATATATCTAGCTTATACATGGCAGATTCACTCTCAGAGCCAACTTCGAAAAGAGCCATGCGTATGGTTGCAAAACAGGATGTTCAAAGGTTATGCAATGCAAAACAGGATGTTCAAAGGTTATGCAATGCTGGACAACACATCTATAGAGTTCTTGGTGCAAATTTCTTAAGTGATTAAGGAATCATTATTTCTAGAAGTATATTTTATGTCTTTTGCAACTATGTATACAAAAGAAAGAGAACAAGAAAAAAATGCAACTTTCTGTCAAAGAGGAGGAACATGAGTCAAGAGCATCGGGAAATTTTGAATGGACGACAGAGATCATGCACCAGCTTTGTTTTGATTCTAGAGATTTGCCATATCACTCCTCTGTACTTATGCTTTTCCATTCTATTCAAGCGGCATCACGTTTGAAGCAGTGGTGATATGATTCTGAAGACATAAGTTGCTTAAGGCAACGCAAAACAATGGAAACAGGAAAGATCATTTAGAATGCGTGTTTGACATACAATGAAGAGTTGAAAATGGATGCTGTGTTGACGAGGTGAGTTCTAGCTCCAATCACATAATCTAATAGAATAGATGTATAAATCTTATTTGAGTGATAGTTGAACTGAAAAGCCTATGGATGACTGAAGCCTTTTTGACACATGGGAACATTTATGAACAGTTGTCTGTATTCGCGTAGTCATCACTCATCTTGAATTTTATGTCTTGACTGTATAAGCAATTTGGAATGTAAATAAGATGCGCACGTTTTTTTTCTAAAAAAAAGTGAGAACAATTGAAGGATAAGTAGGAAACGGGAAGGAGAGAAAGGAGGTTAGGAACTAGGGTGAGAAGGTAAGAGAAAGTGCACGAGTATGTGTATGTGAGAAAGGGAAGGAAGTGCGAGCGGGATGCTTATGAAGCTAGGGCATAGGCCAACGGAGTGTCAATCAAGAGCTAATTGTGGCCTCCAGGTAATCCAATTGGACCGATTCCGAGGGGTTTGAACAAAATAAAGTCTTGTATAATCACTTTTTCCTTGGGCATTAGAACTAAACACCTACCCTCTGGGTAAGGTTGCTGATGATTTTGTCTAACAGCTTGCCTATTGTATGGACAATCTTGAGCCGTATGATTTGTGTATTTTCTCTCAATAGTGCAATATGGGGCATTCCTTTCTCTTATTTTCGGGTTTTGCATTGGGCATATGTTAGCCGTGTGGTCCCCTCCACAAGTATAACATCGATTCAATGAGGTGACGCTTGGTGTTTGCCTATTTTGGACTCCTTGCTTTTTGGCAACTTGCTGAGCTATCTCATCTATTTCCGTGGAGATTCTCGAAGTATAACTAGTAGAACTATTAGAATCCTTATAGAGTTTGGATAGTCCTAACTCCTCACCCAAGTTGTCTTCTATGTCAATGCACATGCGAACACACTCTTCTATGGATCTAGGCTCTTTCAAGTACACATATGATCTTAACTTTGTACTTGGTAAGCCATCTAAAAACAAGGCCACTTGTTTGGCCGGTGTGGGTAGCTATGGCACAGGGCATCTTTCTATGTACTGTCTGAACCTTCTTCCTGCTAGTCGCACTGTTTCTTGGGGTGTCTGCTTGAAGGAGGATGTATTATGCCTGATACCACTCTTGGAAAATTCTACAATGAATTCCTCAAACAACTGACCTATATCTCGATTTTTGTGACTGTTCAAGGGTTGAAACCAAGCTAAAGTAGTGCCCTTAAGAGTCCAACCAAATGCCTCGTATTGGGTGAACAAATCCTCAACCTGTTCAGCTCTTAACACTTGTTTGAACTCGGCCACGTGATCATAAGGATCTCCTATCGTGTCAAAAATAATTCTTCATTTCCTTGATCATTTGAGTGGGTCTAAGGGTTCTTAGATGTTCTCGGGGTCTAGGCAATGGAAAATCATCTTCATTGCTTTGATGCCTATGTGCTTGATGTCTCTCTCTTTCAGGTCTTTCACCTTCCAGTCTTGATATGTCTCTACCCACATTGTGTGTAAAGCTTACCTCAGGTCTCTCTTTAGTCCTTTCCCTCTGGTTTTCATGAGCCTTGGATGATCCTACACCTTGGAGGCCATGGAAAACATTGGATCTTGGTGGAGAGAAGATCAATTCACTCTTCCAAGTGTATGCATGCCTATCATGTTCTGTTACCAAAAACATTTTCTCTCACGTGTTATCCAGGTAGACAACTTTGTGTGGTTGTCACTCTTGCACAATGGCAAGTACCAACGTGAGGAGATCCACCTCATAATTGTCAATCCGTGGAGACGTGAGGACTAGTATGAAGACTATGAGCAAGTGATGGCACAAGTGTGTGAGTGAGAAGCACACAAACATGCACACACATCCACACACACGCGCACACAAGGCAAGAACAAGGAGAGGAACAATGGAGTTCTTTGCATTAGTAAAAAAGTCTCTTACATAAGCTCAATTCACAAACAATCTAACCTCAAAAATGAGCTCTCTAGCTCTTTTTATAGTTTTCTGACTAGCTTTGGCCTTGTCCAGACCTAGTGTCTCACCTAGTTAAAAATTAGGTTCTAGAGCCTATTTGAGGGCTCAAACGGAGTCTAAAAATTATGAAAATTGGTATGTAGCTCATTCTAATACTCCTAAAGGTCAAGGACTCCTTGGCTTGAACAAAATGGAGTCTATTCTACCAAAAATAGGATTTACAATGTGTGTGTAGTGATGAAAATCACTTGAATTGGAAATACTTTATGGAAAAAATGATTGGGCCTTGTTGTCGTATTGTGCATGACTGCTCCTTTGTGCTGGTATGCTCTTCAATACGACTTGTATGCCAACACTCCCCCCTTCCTAGCATCTGTCCCCCCCTAACAGACCTCTGTCTATAAGTGATCAATATAGTATTCTATGATGTTGGTGGCCAGCTCGTGTTCTTCGACCCGTAATCCTCGTGCTAGATCAGCTTGTAGCGCATCCCAATTTATTGCACGTGGGAGATTGGGTTGTGGGGTCGTATAGTACTCGGAGTACATAGCTTGTTCACATGCAAAGGGGTGAAGCAGGTGTGTAGGCTTCGGTGCAAAGACCTCCGAGTGATACTCCCAAAAACCTGATCGGAAAATGTCTTCAAATGTTTTTTTATAGCATGCGGGGAGGTATTTGATGCGTGCATGCCAAGCGTAAGCCACACGAATGCTGGGGGTGGTGCTCATTTCATACGCCAAATCGTAATTTCCATTAGTAAACCCTGGTAGACGTACCTGTGGTGCCTCTGCATTTTTAAAAGTTTTGAGCACTACTTGCATCATGTCCAAAATTTTAAGCATCATTTGGGCTGCAACATCCGGCATGGGCTTCAGTCGAGGCATCCAAGGTCGAATTGTTGCCATCATGTATGCTATCGATGGGGGTCCCTGTGGTGGCACTATGTATGGATAATTGAGCCACTCCTTACATTGAGCATTATTTTGTACCTTTATGTTGAATGCTTTCCAGGACCTACTTCATGGAACGGGGCCATAGCATGGATTGTATAGTAAATGTAAAGGAGCATGGTTCCATGTGTGGAGCATTTCACGATATGTCTCTAGAAGCTTTTGCTGCCATGTCGGTTGATAGATTCTACCTTTCTGTGCTTTTGGAGGAAGGTCTTCTGGTTGAAACTGTTGTAAGACAATAGTTACGCAATATAACACAGGAGCAGTAGGAGAGAAGATAATAGATATAGGAGAATCTCAACAATTTTCTACTAACAACAAGTACAAAGATGATGGCGTTGTCCACCCGTGTGCTCTCAAGGTAGAGCTTAAATGGTGATCTAGACAACTCTAGATAGGGAGATACAAGGTAGAGGTATGCTGGCTCAACGTGATGTCTCAGGTAGTGCAGAACTCATGTATATATATAGAGGATCATGGGTGGCCTTCCGTGGACGGCTATACATGGGCGGTAGAGCATGGGCGGCCACCGCCCGCGTATCTGTCATGCACGGCTTAGACCGGTTAACCGACCTAACAAATATAAATGATTTCTGACTGCGACAGGGAATATTCTATGGAATATTCCCTTTACCGTTGCATTGGGGGCGCTGCCCTCGGACCCCCACCAAGGGGCCCGCTGGCCCCCTTGGACCCCCCAGCCGGGGCTGCTCCTCGCTGCCCCGGACCCCCCAATTGGGGACCCTGGTAACTCCCTTTCCTTACAATACCTTACATGGTCCAATATGACCTTCATCCAACATGCAAGTTGGGATTCCCATCAATTGGGTAATGCACGCTTGGCTTCTCCTCATAACGGGGGCCTTACAAAATGTGCATACAATCATGAGGGGCAGACATTGATCATATACTAACACCCCCCCTCAATGTTTACCGATGAAAAATCAAGTAGGTTTCGGTCCTATGCTCATCTGTTGAAGATGTCTGTTGAGCTTCTCTCTTCCAAGTGCTTTAGTGAATATGTCAGCACAATTTGCCTCTGTTGGGCAATATTCTAGCTCCACAATTTCATCTTCAATTAGCTCACGAATGTAATGGTACTATACTTCTATGTGCTTGGTGCGGGCATGAAATACTGGGTTCTTTGCAATAGCCATACAACTTTGATTATCACACTTGAGTACAGTCGCCATATTTGATGGAAAGCCTAGATCTGCAAGAATTCTCCTTAACCAAACTGCCTCACAAGAAGCAAAACAAGCTGCTTTGTACTCTGCTTCAGTGGAGGAGAGTGCGAGAGTTGGTTGCTTTCTACTTACCCAAGAAAATATTCCTGAACCAAGTGAGAAACAATATCCAGAAACTGATTTTCTAGAATCACAATCTCCAGCCCAATCTGAATCACAATATCCGTGGAGTGTATCACCTGTGGTATAAAAAAATACCAAAATCCAAGGTTCCTACAATGTACCTTAGGATTCGCATTCCATCATTCCAGTGACTCTCCTTAGGTTTGTTGGAAAACCTGCTTAATACTCCAACAACATAGCAAATGTCTGGTCTAGTGTTGCACAGAAAAATAAGACTTCCAACGAGCTTCCTATACTTCTTAGCATCTACATCAGGCATGTTATCATCCATAGATAGCTTATGATTTACCTCCATAGGTGTGCTAGTTGGCTTGCAGTCCATCATTCCAAATGCCTTGAGAATCTCTTTGGCATATTTTTGTTGTGAGATGAAAATGCCATCCTTCCTTTGCCATACTTCAATTCCCAGACAAAAATGGAGTAGACCTAAGTCTGTCATTTCAAACTCAGTTCCCAAGCTGATCCGATTTTGATTGATGAGTTCTTGATGATCTCCTGTAATGATCAAATCATCTACATATACAATGACAACAACTAGCTTGCTATCCCTTTTCATTACATACAAGTTAGCATCAGAAGTACTTCTTTCAAAACCCATATTTTTGAAAAATTGATCTATTCGTTGGTACCAAGCCCGTGGAGCTTGCTTAAGTCCACACAAAGCTTTCTTCAACCTGCAAACTTTATTTTTTGAATTGGGCACCTCAAAACCTGGTGGTTGAGATACATATACATACAAAGTTTTCTTCAACCTGCAAACTTTATTTTCTGAATTGGGCACCTCAAAACCTGGTGGTTGAGATACATATACCTCCTCCTTGAGGTGACCATTCAAAAATGCAGAATTGACATCCATCTAGAAAATAGGCCAGGCCTTTTGTGCAGCTACTACAAGTACCGTCCGAATAGTTGTCATGCGTGCTGTTGGTGCAAAAGTTTCTTGAGCATCAAATCCTTTGATCTGTGAAAAACCCTGTGCAACTAATCTTGCCTTATACTTTTCTAATGTTCCATCTGCTTTATACTTAGCTTTCCAAATCCATTTAGTACCTATTACCTTCTTCTTTGGCGGCAAGTCAACTAGATCCCATGTATCATTTTTTAGTATACTATCATACTCTTACTGCATTGCCGCTCTCCAAGCTGGATCATCAAGGGCTTCTTCAATGGTGGTAGGTTCCTTTATCGAGCCCATGATATCTGCCATTAGAGCCATGTTAACAATGTGTTCTGAGGCTCTTCTTTGCTCCTCTATTCTCTTTGATCTTCGTAATCCATCCGATGATGATTCTGGTACATCTACATGTGGATTGTGATCATCAAAGAGCTATTGTGCCCACTTCGGTAGTGGCTTACACTGTGCAACTACAACTCGTTGGCTTTTTATTGAGGAAATTTCTCCATCAGATGTTTCCTCCTCCTCAACTTTAACCTGTCTTTTGATAGGCACAAGGTGAGATATTTCTCCGTTTGATGAGATAGTAGATTTACCTTTATCTTCTACTAAGTGTGGTCGTTCATCAAACACCACATCTCGGCTGACAAAAATCTTCCTTGCCTCAGGATCCCACAACCTATATGCTTTACACTCTTCACTATATCCTAGGAAGACACACTTTTTGCTTTTTGAATTCAACTTTGATCTTGTTGAATCAGGAATATGTGCATAACAGAAACAACCAAAAATTCTGAAATGCAAAACTGAAGGCTTTTTACCAGAATATGCTTCTTGAGGAGTCATCTCCTTCAGAGCTTTTATGTAGCTTCGGTTGAGGATGTAGACTGTTGTATTGACTGCTTCTGCCCAAAATGAATCAGGCATGTCTTGAGCCTTTAACATACAACGAGCCATTTTTCAACTACTGTTCTGTTCCTGCGCTCAACAACGCCATTTTTTTGAGGTGTATGAGCTGTGGTAAGTTGCCTTTTCACACCATGCTCCTTACAGTAATTGTTGAATTCTGTTGACAAGAATTCACCTCCTCTATCTGTTCTAAATTTCTTTAGTTTCCTCGCTGATTCATTTTCTACATACTTATGCCACACTTTAAATTTTCCAAAAGCATCAGCCTTCTCTCGAATGAAATAAACCCATATCTTTCTACTATAATCGTCGACTAACAGCAAGAAGTAGAAAGATCCTCCTAAAGCAGGTGTAGACATTTTACCGCAGAGATCAGCATGTACCAACTCTAGAGGAGCTTGAGATCGATTGCTGGTCTCTCTTGGAAACGCCTTTCATTGTTGCTTGCCCATCATACAAGATTCACAAGGTTCCTGCAACTCTGAAAATGCAGGCAAATTAGCAACCATCCCTGTTCTTTGCATCTCCTTCAAAACTGCAAATCCGAGATGCCCAAATCGTTGGTGCCATAACCTGCTTACATCTTTATCTTCTGTAGCAGTTAAAGCATTTAACTCATACAAGTTATCCCGTCGTATGCCTTTACCTACAACATTACCTGATGAATCCATGATTTCCGCACCACTCTTATTGAAGTGAACTTCGAGTCCACGATCTGTTATTGCAAAAACTGACAACAAATTTCTTTTGAGTATAGGTACATAAAGAACATCGGATAACTTTTTCTCAACACCTGGAGAAGTGATAAAAGAGATGGTTCTAGTTCCTTCGGCTGGACACTTAGAGTCATTTCCCACCACTACATTGATGGATTCCCGTAGAGGCACTAGGGAACTATACCAATCCTTTTTACTGGTCATATGGCGAGAAGCTCCACTATCTAAAATCCATGGTTCATCAACACGAGCTTGAGCAGATGAACATACCTCTTCAATAGCTACCCAAAGTTCCAGCTCTGTGTTGTTTGCAGACTCTTTGTTCTTCCATGATGATTTTACAGTCCCATTCCTTTCATCAGCTTACTTCTTTCTGCAATCCTTGATGGCATGGCCTTTCTTTTCACAATAGAAGCAACTTCCTGTGAACTTTTTCTTCTTTGGCTTCTTCTTTGATCCCTCAGAAGAGCCTTTACCTTTTGCATTTGCTGAGAATGCAACATCAGTGGTACTTTGCCGATTCTTCAGCCGCATCTCTTCTTCTAAAAGCATCGCACAAAACTCTTCAAATGTAAGAGGAGTTGGCCTTACTTGAGTGTTAAGGGCTGTTACTAGTCCATCATACTTTGCTGGAAGAACACATACAGATCTTCGAGCCAGCTTTTCTGGTGTTATAACAACACCAACTGCAGCCAATTGATCTTGAAGATGCTTTATCCGTTTGATAAAATCTTCAGCCTTTTCAGAATCAGAATGCTTTTCATTTCCCAACTGATTTTCTAAATTCTGTATCCTAGTGTGGTTCTTGGTCTCATATTGTCGAGGCAATATGCCCCAAGCCTCATGTGCTTTAGTAGTATGTTGAACTAAAGTAAGCATAGAATCACTTACGCTAGTGACAATCGCACATAATGCATCAGCATTCCGCCTCTTCCAAGCTCGTAGAAGATCTGGATCTGGCTGAATCATCAATCTTGAATTTGCTGGATTTTCAACTGGTATAGGCTTTGGATCCAATCCCATCGGTCCCATGACAGTGTCAAGTAATTCATAGGAGTCCAAAATTGCAGAAATTTTGAACTTCCAAAGTGTATAGTTGGTTCCATCCAGCTTCCCTTCAGTGAATGCAGGTGGACGAATTCGAATAGGTGCAGCATTAACATTAGCTGAAGCACCAAGACTAGTGTTCGACGATGAAGCCATCATGTAATCACTCGAATAATCTACTGATATTCTATTCTGCTAGTAGGCTAAAATAGTGATACTTCTCAAGCTATTCAAACCTTACAGCTCTGATACCATGTAAGACAATAGTTACGCAATATAACACAGGAGCAGTAGCAGAGAAGATAATAGATATAGGAGAATCTCAACAATTTTCTACTAACAACAAGTACAAAGATGATGGCGTTGTCCACCCGTGCACTCTCAAGGTAGAGCTTAAATGGTGATCTAGACAACTCTAGATAGGGAGATACAAGGTAGAGGTATGTTGGCTCAACGTGATGTCTCAGGTAGTGCAGAACTCATGTATATATAGAGGATCATGGGTGGCCTTCCGTGGACTGCTATACATGGGTGGTAGAGCGTGGGCGGCCACCGCCCACGTAATTGTCATACACGGCTTAGACCGGTTGAACCGACCTAAAAAATATAAATGATTTCTGACTCCGATAAGGAATATTCTATGGAATATTCCCTTTATCGTCGCACCGGGGGTGCTGCCCCCGGACCCCCACTAGGGGGCCCGCTGGCCCCCTTGGACCCCCCAGACGGGGCTGCTCCCCGCTGCCCCGGACCCCCCAATTGGGGACCCTGGTAACTCCCTTTCCTTACAATACCTTACATGGTCCAATAGGACCTTTATCCAACATGCAAGTTGGGATTCCCATCAATTGGGTAATGCACGCTTGGCTTCTCCTCATAATGGGGGCCTTACAAAATGTGCATACAATCATGAGGGGTAGACATTGATCATATGCTAACAACTGTGTTGCGAAGGAAGGAATCTTCCCTGTGACTCTCTGTATTTCTGAATTTTAATCTACCAGAATGACATAGTAAGGCCTGCATTGGAGTTCTGATGATATGATGAGACGTCTAGATGACAAGTTCTTGAAACAATTAGATTGTAATACTGTGTCTTCTATGACTCTCATGGCCTGATTCTTCAGCACTGTGCGTTCTTCATGAGAACTCCCAATTTCTTCCACCTGTTTTAGCCACGGGGGTCATGGTGCTTCGAACGTATCCTGGCCTTCTTCTGTTTGGCATCCCCTGGGACAGGTTGCGGCTCGTATTCCTCTTCAAATGTCTGCACCACAGGAATCTGTACTGTTTGTCTTGTTTGCTTCAATTGACCTAGTTCTTATGATAACTGGTCATGTGCCTCGAGTAAAGTGGCATAGTCTTCAAGAATGATTTTGATGCTTTCTGGGGTCACAACTTGAAATTTGGAGGGACTAATGGGTGCCCTCGGGGTGCTTTCGATGGCAACCTATAAGTTTTCCTGATTCTGTAGTTAGAGGTGTTGATTTTCTTCATGAGCAGGTGCAAGGTGTCGCTTGAGTAGGGCCATATTTTGCTGAAGCTTTGAGTTGCATTCTAGCTGTGTTTGTAGATGGCCTTCTACCACTTGTATTGCTTCCTGTTCTATGTTCTGTAACTGTACTTCCAATATGTTATGAGCCTCTTGTAAAGTTTGGAATTATGTCTGGAGGTGAGCATTCTCCTCTTCTAGTGCATCAAGATGATGTTGTAGCACCTCTGAGTGCTCTTGTAGTTGTTTGTTATGTTGCTGGAGCTGATTGCACTCTGTCCTTAATTGTGAAACACATGCGAGCATGGTGTCAAATGCATTACCTATAGATGCATGTGTATTTTGTACAATGGAAAATGCAAGAGGAGGGGAGGGGAATGGGAAGAGTGAATGTTGTTTCTATAGGCGATGTGTGTGCCGGTGACATTGGTGGAGGGGGAATGGGGGAAGGTGGAAGGTGGAAGTGTGGGGGGTGGTGGAGGTGTTGTTGGTGGTGAAATGTCCATACCCTCAGGAGTTGACGTGAATGTAGTGTCTACCATGTATATCGGAATGGTAGGTGGTCTATGTGTGATAGTAGTGAATAAGTGTTGTGTGGATGGTGGGGATGGGATTGATGAGGAGGGTGGGATGGTGGCTTGATGCATTCGACAAAAGTAGTCATGGGCAGGTTGAAGAAATGGTGAGATGGGAGATCGGCCAAGAGAACTTGGAGGCGGAAATGCCATGAAAGGGGATGTGGTAGAAGGGAATCCATAGAATATGGATCTAGAGTCATGATGGCCTATGGCTGAGGGTGTGGGGGCTGGTTGTCCTATGGTTGTTTCCATGAGCGATTCGGTGGATTGGGATGGTGGTGGCCTCATAGATTGGGTTTTCACAGGTGGAGAACAAGGTTGAACTGGAGGTGGGAGTGCGGAAGATGAAGGTTTGCTTGATGGGTTGAGTAGTCAAGGTGATCTCGACGACTTTTGTTCTAGGAGGTGATGGTGGAGGTGTGGGTGGTAGTGGCTCAGTTGATTCATCATGGGTGACTGAGTGCTCTTGGAAAGAAGTTACAGCTGCTTGGGAGGTTGTCTCAATGGGTTTAGATGTAATAATAGGTCCTTCCCTTGTAATAATGGGAATCTGGATATTTTTGCTAGACCGTGGTCGTGTTTGGAATCGTCGCGGATCGTATTGAACGGGGGGTTTCTGTGTAGCTGTTCGAATCACTTCTACTACACCATAAGTTTCTTCCATCAATAAGAGACTCTCACTATATTCTGAGTCGACTCCAGCTTCTTCCAAGGGCTGAGCCATGAGGACCCTACTACTCTGTTTGGTGAGCAGTTGTTGCGATCACACTCATTCCATGATTTGATACAGCCTTCGGAGTTCTGCTGTATATGCGGGGGTTCTGGTGGTTTCTTCTTCTTCTGCTTCCTCTTCTTCTAGGTGTCCTTGTCGTTGACCTTGATGATCGTCATCCCAATGTCCACATCAATCCCTGCAGTACTTACTCCTGCCTGTGAGCTCAAACCTGCTGCTTCTACCATGAGAGTGCTTGTATTTGTTGATGCTTATCTGCTAGAAGAAGAGAGGCACATTAGCATTGCATAGGAAACAGGATGTTATGATGTTCCCTCCACAATACCAACGTGACATTCTGAGTGGTTAGAAGTTATTGGGTGAAGTGTTTGTGATGTGTGTAAATGTGGGTTAGTAGGTTAGTGTTCACCCTACATGCATACTTTTGGATGTGCAATGTACTCAGAATGCACCTACATCAGAGGGAACTGATTTACAAGATTGGGTCAGGCGGTTTGATACGGGGTTTAAGTCTCCATACTTTGATGGTGGAATCACAACTTTTACTGGTGATAACATGTAAAGGTTTGTGGACTTGATTGTGTTGGATTTGGGACCTTTTGGGTACCCATTTCTCGACATTCCTAGGTGTGATCGAAGATGTAGTTTGGAGTGTAGATGTTCGCCTTGGGATTTGTGCCAAGGGTGATTGTGGGTGTTGATTCAATCTTGTGAATGGTGGTGAAGCTAATTGAGCTCGTAAGCAGGTCTTGGGCACCCATATTTGTCTAGCATTTGGGAGCCTTCATTGACTGCTTTGGAACCCAAATAGAAGTGGTTTGTCTAGATCGATGCCTAGCACACCCCTTCATTGTAATCTTCAACACTGTAGCTTGTTTGGTGCTTCTTTGGGATCTTGTCTCCAAAGCCAAGGGTTGTTCACCCTTGTGTACCCAAATCTGCTTCATGCCAAGCGGAATTTTACATTGCACTGGTCATAGCTCATGCTTCTTGATTATCGGCCTTCTTTGTGAAGTATGTTTTCCTACTTGATTTCCTTGAATCCTCTTTGGAAAAGAAGGGAACTCCTCTTTGACTTCTGCACTTTTGTCAAGAGTGACAATCTTCTGCACCATAGAACTTTGGACAAGAATAGCATCGTTATCTTCATGTGGGTTCCTGGAGGGACCACGATTTGGTGCCTCTTCTAGTGGCCTAAGTGATTGATTTTCTAATTCCATCGTGATGTGGTTTCGGCCTACCCAAGCTTGAAGAAATCCACTTCTTAGGTTGAGGTTGACTGCATGATCATAGATCCAGTCTTTGCCTAAGACAAGAGGTTCGGTAAGATCCTCGTCTTCACATACTAGCACTTTTGCTGCCATTAGGACCTCTTGAATGTAGAGGGGAAGTTCCACCTCTCCCATGCATGGGGTTTCCACGCCTCCCAACCCTATGAGATACGCCTCTATAGGATTGACCTTCAATTGCAAGTCTTGCCAGTAAGAAAGTCGAATTGCACTAGTGGCTGCTCTTGAGTCAATTAAAGCTCTCACGATCCTTGCCTTCTCTCCTTGTCCTACTTCTAGGTTCACAAAAGGTCACCGATCGACTGTCCTATGGGAACATTCGCCTGAAGCCTCGCACATGGCCATGTGATAACCTATAGATTCTTGAGAGTCAGGCATAGCCTGATCTCTACCATGTCTTCTCAATTTCATTCATCGGATGCGTTCTAAAGCTTCTGCCTGTGCTTCTTCCCTAATTCGCTTTTCCTCTTCCTTACGTTTCTTTGCAGTATTGAGTCAATTTAACATCTCCTCCGTGAGGGGTTCCTGATATAACTTGACTCTGCATCCACTTATGTAACTTGGTAGAATATCGCCTTCTAAAGTGGTTAGTTGAACTGCTCCACTTGTTGAGATCCTATTGATAATCATTGGTCCATAGCCTCTCTTCTCTAACTTCCGTGCATGTTGCTTCAAGGTGTAGACTAGGACTAGGTCTCCCGCTTTCAAGCCCTTATCTTTCACATGTGCGTCGAAATATGCTTTTTGTCTCTTCTTGGCTGCATTAATTCCTGCTGAAGCTCTCAATCGTGTTTCACCTAACCGTTCAAGATCAAAGATTCTAGAGGATAGCTTATGGCTTGTCCAGTCATGCTCTTGTGCTACTTTCAATGTAGGTATCAAAAAATCCAATGGTAGCACTGCATTTTGGCCGAACACCCTCTCAAAGGGTGTGGCTTGGAGTACCATTTTATAGGCGCAACTCTATATGCCCAAACAACATGATGTAGTTGTTTGTCCCAATCAAAGCGTTTATTATTAACCAATTTTGTCAATACATTGCATAGAATCATATTTGTGCTCTCAGCGTGTCCATTAGCTTGTGGATGATAGGGGGCAGACTTCTTATTGTATCACCAAGAATTCTTGGAGAAGGTTTTCTATGACTTCATTCAAGAAGTGTGTGCCTCTATCACTCACTAATTCTATTAGCAATCCGTATCTAGTGAAAACATTTTCAAATAAGAACTTTGTTGTTGTTTGAGCATCATTCTTCGTTGTGGCTTTCACTTCTACCCACTTGGTTAGATAGTCTGTGGCCACAATGATGTATTCAGCATGTGAACCCTTGGCTGGGGGATTAATAGGACCGACAAAATCTAGTTCCCATTTAGAGAATGCACATCCACCCATCATAGGTTTCAATGGCATCTCATCTTTGCGTATACTAGGATATTGAGTTCGCTAACAAACATCACATCTCTTCATGGAGGTATGTGCATCCATGTGAAGGGTGGGCCACCAAAGACCTACAAATAGTATTGCCTTGATCACCCGATCTCGTCCAAAGTGTTTTTAAACGTCACTTGCCGTCAGAAGTGCATTTAAACATCTATTCGGGTTCTTGGGAGTGGAAGGGGTCTGTTAAAGAGAGGCCCTATGCTTGATTTTCCCCAAAATAACCACTTCATACACAACAATATACTAATGTTCAAGAACTCTATCAAGAATCTGTTTACGCTTCACAATCTTACTATCTGTAATCGGACTCTTCCAAAGCTTACCGAACACACTCCAGTTAATGCTCTCTTAGCGTACAGCAGGCAATATTCAATACAGTAATACAAGATTACTTTTGTCTAGCTTAAAGAACTGATCCAACACAAACTATCGTACACAACAGAGTCAATAACAGTAACTCAATCTGTATCGTGCAGGTGCGGATAATCCACCAGAACAGAAGACGCAAGATGATTCAGAATTCTCAACCACACAATACTGAACTGTCATTACTAGAGCATGGGCTTCATCAAACAACTTAGAGAACATCAACAAAATAGAGAGACACAACAGTACGCAGCATTATCAGAACAATCACAACGGAAACTACACAGAACGATTCGCTCAGACAGACAGTCTGGCGATCTTCTGGTTGTCTATGTAAAACACAAACCAAATAGGTATCGATAACAAACAAGACAGCGACGAGAAGAGAATACTCAGAATTACTCAACGTACACCACAGCAATGTTACAGATCAATCACCCAGACAGACAGTCTGGTGATCCCACTGATCGTCACCAAAGCGTCTCTTTTCATTGATTTATAAAGATTACAAACATCTTTGTAACAACTTTTCGTTCGTGTGGAATATGAAAAGATTAAGTCTTTACAATTGCCAATCCGGCGGCCGACTAACAGTGGCACGCATGGTGGACTCGAACCCGCAGGTATACAAAAAATCCTATGGTTCATCAACTATACCTTCTAAATACATTGATCTTGCAAATCTAAAAGTCCGGGCAATTTTCTTCTTTAATGATTCTATCATCTGCTTCAAAATGTCTGGTTCTACTAGCTAAGCATCTGTGCGTACTGAACTTAAAGAAATAACTTGGGACATCAAAACTTCTGCTTGAGTCTGCAGAAAAGCTTCCTGTAAATAGAATTCATTCAAAAGAGCTGCATCCCTAGTGACCTTCATGTCGGCAATTCGTTTATCAATGTTGGATAATCTTTCTTTCTGTGTATCCAGTTGATATTCTCTTCTTTCTATCTCCTTATTCTGAAATTGGATTGTCTTGTAATAGGCGTTGCGCTCTCGGCGGGTACTTGCAATCTCTTTCTCTAATTGCGCTTCCCCGATCAATTTGCGTTTAAGAATACTGTTTACTTCAAATAAATCAGACTTGTTTCTCTGGAGTTCTTCATTAGTCTTCTTAAGCAAATCTGCCATCTCTTGTCCTTTCTGTACTGCTTCATTTAGCTGTTGTCTGGTTTCTTCTAACAGATTGCCCAGAGCTATTCGTGCATCTTCTTTATCTTGGGCTATTTGTTTTAGCTATGTGATTTCGGCATCTGCAACACTTAACAAGTCATCTTTTTCTTTAACCTCAGCTAGTGCAATATCTCGTTGATTGATTATAGTGCCCTGTTCTGCAAGTCTGGCCTGGAGCTGAGTAATCTAGTAGTGCAGCTGATGATTTTCTGTTTTGACCGCATCTATCTCTTCCTGTAGAGGAGTGATGTCTGCTTCCAGGACATCAACCTTATGTTGTAAATCATCTCGGATGTTATCAGTGACTTCTTTCATCTGTACTGGTAATTGCTGCAATAGCTGAATCAACAATTGACCCATGGTTGCAAGCTCAGAAATCATGGGAATTGAAGGAACCGGAAGATGAGGACGGGGTTGAGATGAAGAGGCTGTGAGGAGCTGATGGGAATTTGGTGGAGAATAGTTTGGTGACGAGGATGATGAAGCGGTAGGTTCCTCAGTGACAATGGGTGGAACAGGGATGGTGGGCTTAATTGGAGGTTCGAGTGGATGAGTAAGAAGAATAGTAGTTGTGTCGATTACCTTTTCGGTGGTTGGTTGCGTAGTGTCATCAAGGTCGGCAGCTGAGACTCCACTGCTCTAAGCAGTTGTTCGAAAATTTCGTTAATTATAGGTTGTTCATCATGTTGCTTTTCCTGTTCAGATTGTTGCTGAAATTGTTCTTTAGTAGAATTATCTGCAGAGTTGTTGGTATCCTCATGCTCTTGGGTCTTCTCTGAAGAAGACTGCGCTGATGAATCATGATGAATTGATGTTTCGGTGTCGTGGAAAGTCTCATCTTCATTCCCTTCCTCTTCATTGTTATCTGCTTTATCATTTGTGGCTGAACCATGCACTTCACTGTCAGATGAACTTATTCTAATTCTTTTGCGGTAGAGGAGGTGGAAAATCTCTTTGTCATCCTATTCATCATCTTCTAAGATCTGTGCAGATTCTTCATGGTGCAGAACGGGTCCTCGGGGTGGTGGTTGTGCTGCTTGGATAGTCGGAAACAGAAAAGAGATGATATGCGGTAATCTCGATCGTGGAATATCTCCCTTATTGACCTGTTTGATGATTGAAACGCATTCTCTGTGAATGCGGCAGATAAGTATGAGGCAAAGTTTACAGGTTCTCTGGCAGCTAGATCTATGGCGGAGGAAAAGGGTCGAGATATTCCATATGTGCGCTTTTGCAGGTTCAAGATGGCAACTAAAAATTTTAATGCTGATCGTTCGGGCTCGGGGCAACAAAGGATAGCGTATTTGTTGGAAGAATGCCTAGGGAATAATTGGTTCATTGTGGCTAACGGCAGATTAGGGCCATTCTCCCGACCTTGCGGAGACAGCCGAAATGCATCAGCAAAGGTTTGGAGGGGTAATTACGGTACGAGAGGGTAGGGAAGTGATAGGCCAACTCTGCTCCATAGCAGGTGTGGCAACAATGGTGGCGATGATTTGTGCGTAGAAAGGGTGGCAATCCACTGAATGCCAAGGTAGTTCAGCGAAATTGACCAACCCGCGAATTCGCAAGAACTCACCTACATCTGTAGGGATTCCTTCACGGAAGGCGGCGAAGTTTGCCAGAGCTTCCATGATACACAGACAATAGTAAGCATGAGAACAGAAAGCACAAGGTATACAGGTAGCACAAGCACGTAAAACACACAGATATAGTAACGATTGACAATGAAATGAACAAAAGGTTAAGTAGATACTTGGCAACGGGAAGCAATTGAAATTTGTTAATCATCGCGCAATGTTGAATGATGATCTCATAACTTCGGTGTGCATGCATGAGCAGAACGATAATTCAAGGCGGCTGTTGAACATAATTAGGTAGCAAAACGAGGATATTTACAGACTTAATTTATTAATCACGCAAAAACGAAAAAAGAAAAAAAATAACATGAAAAAATGCCGAACACGTTAGCGAGAGTCAGATGCTTGATGATACGGCCGCAACTTTGAACCATTGATGACTTTCGAAAGAGGAATTCCGATCAAAGTAGTCAACCGAAAAGTAGCTGGACCTACTTGTTCAGTAATCCGGTAGGGACCAAACCATCGTAACTTGAATTTTCGAGCCGAGCGATTTGATTTTGCATTATAAAACAACACAAGTTGTCCTATCTTTAAAACTAGAGTTTTAAGATACCGGTCATGAGTACGAGCTTGTCTTAACTGCACTTCCTGAATAGTCAGAAAACTTTCCCAGTGATGCTCATCTAGTTCTCAGAGAGTATCCAACCGAAATGACAAAGATTCTTCAAGTAATAGTTTCTAGGTGATGGCTACACGTAAACTTGGCACAATGATCTCCATTGGTGCTATGGCTTCCAGTCCATAAGTTAGTTTGAAAGGGGTTAGTCTTGTTGCTACTGTATGTAGTCCAGTATGCCCATAATACTGCAGGTAACAGCTGATCCCACCTTTCCGGTGATTCCAGAATCAGTTTTCGAAGCATGTTCAATAAGGTTTTGTTTGTACTCTCAGCTAAGCCATTAGCTCGAGGATAGTACGGTGAACTGAATTTATGCATAATGTGAAAAGAATGTGTGATACTTTCATTAAATTGTTAACAAAATGCGTGCCTTGATCTGTCACAAGCTCCAGAGGTAAGCCAAAACGCGGGAAAACATCCTTCATTAGACACTTTGCCACCGAAACAGCTGTGGCGGACCGTAAAGCCCAAGCTTCTGCCCATCTGGTAGCGTAATCTGTACATGTTAGAATATAACGATTATTACTGAGTATTGCTGGAGGTGTAATAGGTCCAATAAAATCAAGACCCCACTTCTGGAAAGGTTCTAAAGGTAAGACAGGTTGTAGAGGGAAAAAATGGCGTTGTAACGGTTGTCCAGACCTCTGACAATTATCACATTGTTTGACAAACTGAGATACATCCCTGTACATAGTAGGCCACCATAGTCCGCTTTGCAGAATTTTCCGATACGTTAAATCTGTTGCAAAATGCCCACCGGAAGGTATTGAATGTGTCAAAGCTATAACTGAGTTTACTTCATGTGGAGGAATACAGCGAAGTAAAACTCCAATGCGATCCATATAATACAAGTCTCCAGCAATCAACCGAAATTTGCGACTGTAAACTGCAATTTTCTTACGCATTGTAGGAAAAATCTGAGCAGGAAGACATCCATCAGTAAGAAAAGTTAATATTTGATCATAATATGTAGATGGCATAGGGGGTTCTGCAGATTCATCATTAGTTGGTTCAGTAACATAAATCGCGGGTGTGGTATCATCTACACCGACCGGAGCTTCACCGGAATCTAAGCGAGAAAGGAAATCTGCTAATGCATGTGAACTTTCGGGCCGATGAATTACTTCGTAATCAAACTCTTGTAAAAGTAGAACCCAACGCGCTAATCGACCACCTAAATGCTGTTGCCGTACCAGATAGACAAGTGCAGCATGATCTACATGAAAAGTAAATTTGCAGCCAAGTAAATAGTGCCTAAATTTCTTTACAGAATACACTAAACCAAGGCATTCTCTTTCAGTTACTGAATAATTCTTTTCTGCAGGAGCAAGTCTTCTACTCGCATAATAAACAGGCCAAAACCACTTATCAGTTTGTTGCATTAAGACACTCCCAATGGCGATATCTGATGCGTCAACAAAAACATGAAATGGACGTTCCCAATCAGGAGGTTGTAGAATTGGAACCTGCGTTAATAAGCTTTTGAGACGATCAAATGCTATTTGACATTCCTGAGTCCAAACAAACTGTCGAGGAGTACTGGTTATTAATCTATTGAGAGGTATTGCCAAATGAGCGAGCCACCGTAAATGTCGACCATGCCACCTGACTTGACCCATGAATCGCATGACTTCTTTCGGCGTAGTAGGCACAGGTGCTTCTAACACAGCTGCAATTTTATCTGGATCGACTTGTATGCCTTGTGCAGACACAATATGGCCAAGCAGCTTACCACATGAAACCACAAACACAGACTTGTTTGGGTTCAGGCAGAGTCTGTATTCACGACACTTCTCAAAGCAACACCGTAAATGATACAGGTGTGCTACCATCTTACCAAATAAAGAGAAATCATCTAGATATACTTGCATGAAAGAAGTAAGATAGGGGGAGAAGATTTCTTGCATACATCGTTGAAAAGTACTAGGAGAATTTCTTAATCCAAACCACATAACTGTACAAACAAAAACATCCCAATTGGTAATGAACGCTGTTTTTGGTATATCTTCCTCAGCCATTCTGACCTGATTATACCCACTATATCCATCCACAAATGAATACATTTCGTGCCCAGCCACTCTATCCAGCATTGTATCAAGAAATGGAAGAGGAAATGGATTTGGCATCGTAGCTGCATTTAGTTTTCGATAATCCACACATATGCGTAGCTGCTTATTCTTCTTAGGGATGATAACAATGGGTGATATCCACTCACCATGTTCTATTGGAACAATAAATCCAACTTTTAATAACCTATCAAGCTCTGCCTTTACCTGTGTTGCGTAGTTAGGATTCATCCGGTAGCTGGGTTGTTTAATTGGTTTTGCTTCCGGTTTAAGTACAACTCGATGCTGATATATGCGAGGATCCAGATCCTTCATGTCACGGTAATCCCATGCAAAAACATCAGTGAACTCACGAAGTAACTGGATCAGATCTGCTTGAAATACTTCAGACAATCCTTCCTTTATTTTGACAGGTCATGGATTAACTTCATCCCCTAAATTATATGTGATCAACTGATCTTCTGGAACATAGAATTGACGAGGTTTTTCTGAATCATCGACTGATTGTAAAAGTTGTTGTATAGCAGTTTCATCCTTAGCAGCAGTATTTTCTGTTTCTACTTCTTCGGTCACAGGCATCACCGTACAAACTGCCGGATTCTAGTGATCTACAACAGATTGTAAATCAACAGTCCCTAAGGAAATTAAATCTATGTTATTCTTCAAAAATTCTTCTTCTTCGTCATTGGATAAACCATCTAGCATGTGAACTGGTTCTGCCACATAAGGTCTAGCATGTAGTTCACAAGGCTGAATAGCATCTTATTTTACAACATATTTTCGGTTATTGTCTTTGAAAGTGAGTTCCTGTGCGGACCAATGTTGTATAACCTTAGCTTGTTTCAACCAAGAACGGCCGAAAAGAAGGTTATAATCAAGACTAGACTCCGGTAGTTCTAGAACTACGAAAGTCATCTTAAAAGTGGTTCCCTGCAAAGTGATTGGCACATTTCGTACGAGTCCTACTGGATGGACTCTGGATTGGTCGGCCATTCTAACAAAAAACTGCACAGGTTTAATTTCGGTCCATCCTAACTTTTTACAAAGTGCTACAGTAGCTATGTTTACATCGGACCCACCATCAATTAATACTTGAGTAATTTTATGATTTTTGTACCATACCGTAATTAAAGGAACCGAGTGATCCACCGTAGAGTCAGTTTCTGGTTGTACTGTTGCCGTTGCTGGAATGCAGGCAGACTCAGGACTGAACTGTTGCTGAAACTGTTGCCGAACTCCTGGTACTAATGCAAGTAACTAGCCAAGAGGGAGAGTAATGGATGCTTTAGATAAAATTTCCCATGCTTGATCTGCTTTATTTGTACTTTTCACCGATTTTGAAGACGATGCGTCGGTTACTGGGATTGACTCTTGCTCTTGTGCAGTTTCTTTTGACAGCGGAACTTGGGACACCAGAATTGGGTCTGGGAACACTGTAGGTTCCTGGGTGGTCCATTTACTTGCTTTGTCATACATTCTTTGTTGTTCACGGATGCCTAGTTCAAATATCTCAGCTGCTCGTTGTAGTGGCTTGCCGGATCTGGTCTAAACTACTGCAGCTTGTGTTTCTATGGGTGTGATATGAACCATATTTGTCATTGGGTTCTAGCGCTCTTTCTTTCTTTGATCATATTCGGTCGCATCTTTACAAAATCTTTGAATGTGTCTTAATTCACCACAGAAATGACAACGAGGGGGTGGCAAAGCATTACCTTCTTGTGGTGGACCTGTCTGCCAGCGGTTTGCATTGTAGTTATTATTTCTCTGTCCTCGATAATTTCGGTAGCCTTGCTGCTGGTTGTTTCTCATTTGAGGAGGTACATAGTGATTGGCAGGTTGCCCTGGTTCTTGTATAATTGCATTTACTATTGTTGTTCCCTGCACTTTGGTGTTGTATGCACAATTTTCAATGGAATGTCTGGTCATATTGCAGATACCGCAAAACAACTCATTAAGGGCACAAGTGGCACTGGTATGCCCTGAATTCTTGCACGTGGTGCAGTACATCTATCTGGTCAGATCTTCGGCAACATTCTTACTCGCTTTTAACCATTCCAAGTCTTCTGTAAATCCTCCTACCTTATTCTCGAGCTGCAAAGCCATTGCAATAACCACATCTAATGTCATAGCTCCCACACAGTGGATGATCATAATCTGTCTGAGCTGCGGAGTTAACCCATTAATAAACCACTGAGTGATGACATCATCCGGCAGGTTTGCATGGGCCGGCGATAGTTGCCTCAAATGCATTCGGAACAGGGTGGCATATTCCTGCACAGTCTAGTGCAGTTTCTGTTTGTTGTTCTCTAAATAATCAAAAATTTCTGTCGGATTTTTCTTTAACTGGAATCTCTGCAAAAATGCATCCCTTACTCCTTCATAAGTCACAAAACGATTAAAATCATATTTTGTAAGCCATCTGGCTGCTTCATTAACCAATATAGATTGGAATACAATAGCTTTGTATGCCGGATCAGGGGGATGATTTAATACTGCATACTAATTTCAAAAGTACGTACGTGGGCATCAGGATCATCACCTGGAAACCCACCGAATTTGGTGTATGTCACTCTTGTTGGAGCCGGTCGGGGTGGAAATGGATGTTGTTGTTGTTGTTGTTGTTGTTGTTGTTGTTGTTGTTGTTGCCCACTCATCGTGCTGGCATCTTTATTGTTACTATCTTCTGAGTCCCGAGGTTGAATATCTAAGCCGTCAAAATCTGTATCGTCAACTAGTGCACTTTTCGGCTTGATAATATCATTCAGTATCTTTCGGATTTCAGTTTCGAATAAGCTACCTTCCTCCTTGATATCAAATGTAGGGAAATTTACTCTGAATAGTGGTGACTGGAATGAAGATTCACTAGGAAATGGTAAACCGTCGCCGAAAAATTGTGAACTCTCGGCAATGGGTACCGAAGTATCACCGAAATTTGTCATATTTTCACCAGAACAAGGTGATGTTTCACCTTCACTAATTTTGTTGGCCAACACGCTTCTATCCTTAGACAAATTCAAATCTTGACCAGATGGTGTTAGGTTAACTGCATACTGCATCCTGGTAGATTCTGGAGTGACTATTTCTTTGATAGACTCTGCCACAATCGCACCGGAATCTGCCAAAATTGCAGTACGTTCCACCGGAATTCTATCGGAATCGCTACTAGCGTTCTTCACTTTCTTGATACTGGGTTATACTTATCTACGCTTCTTCCTCCTGGAGGCATCCTTAGCAAATTAGGTATCGCCCAGGACTGTTGGTTTCTTCTATGCTTCGGCTATGATTCACCGGAACGAGTAACCGGCATATACTACGTTTGCAATACTTTGCGTACTATTCTTCCTTACGGTCGATTCACAATCTATGACCATTTTCACAATCAATCAACGAACACTCTGGATGCCACTTTCCCACAATTAGCTGGCAACACTCGTGATGCCACATTCGCACAGACAAATGGCAACAATCTGGTGCTACTTTCCGACAGACGGCGCCAGTGTTAAACGTCGCTTGCCGTCAGAAGCGCGTTTAAACATCTATTCGGGTTCTTGGGAGTGAAAGGGGTCTGTTAAAAAGAGGCCCTATGCTTGATTTTCCCCAAAATAACCACTTCATACACAACAATATACTAATGTTCAAGAACTCTATCAAGAATCTGTTTACGCTTCACAATCTTACTATCTGTAATCGGACTCTTCCAAAGCTTACCGGACACACTCCAGTTAATGCTCTCTCAGTGTACAGCACAGGCAATATTCAGTACCGTAATACAAGATTACTTTTGTCTAGCTTAAAGAACTGCTCCAACACAAACTACCGTACACAACAGAGTCAATAATAGTAACTCAATCTGTACCGTGCAGGTGCGGATAATCCACCAGAACAGAAGATGCAGGATGATTCAGAATTCTCAACCACACAGTACTGAACTGTCATTACTGGAGCATGGGCTTCATCAAACAACTTACAGAAAATCAACAAAACAGAGAGGCACAACAGTACACAGCATTATCAGAACAATCACAATGGAAACTACACTGAACGATTCGCTCAGACAGACAGTCTGGCGATCTTCTGGTCGTCTATGTAAATCACAAACCGAACAGGTATCGATAACAAACAAGACAATGACGAGAACAGAATACTCAGAATTACTCAACGTACACCACGGCAACGTTACAGATCAATCACCGAGACAGACAGTCTGTTGATCCCACTGATAGTCACCGAAGCGTCTCTTTTCATTGATTTATAAAGATTACAAACATCTTTGTAACAACCTTTCGTTCGTGCGGAATATGAAAAGATTTAGTCTTTACAATTGCCAATCCGGCGGCCGACTAACAGTGTCCTCTTGCTACACCTTGGTGAGCAGTCTCCAAGATCTTCAGATATTCACTCTCGTGGAAACACACTCTAAGATACCCATATTTTCCTCGTATGTATAGATTATCTCCAATGAGAGTATAATCTAAAGCCTCCTATTCTAAGCTCCTTTTTCTGGCCACTCTCATCTCCTCAGGGAATGTTTTTGTTGTCAGAAAGGCTACTAATGGTTTGCTCTAGTCTGGCACTAAGGACACTTGATAAAGAGTGGCATGTTCCACAGGCGGTCTAGTGCTGCAGATTGGGCATTCCTTGCACATGCTATGAACATCTGCTTCCATAGTTGGCTAGTGCACTCCTAGTCTCTTTAATGTTTGTAAAGTTCTTTGCCTCGAGTAGTGTTGCTCTAATGCACCAACATGTGCTAATTGCAACCATTTCGTGTACTCATCCTCTTCCACACAACAAGATAATATTCCTTGATCTGTGTACTTGTACATACTTCCTACCATGATATGGTACTTTTGGGCCTTTACTACCTCCCTATCTTGAGTGTTGACTACTGGATGTTTTAGCCCATATGTTAGTACGGGCACTAAGGTCTTGGCCCACTGTGGTACAACTTCTAAATTAAATAAGTAAGCATCTGGAAGGTCATCTGATACTCCTTGTGGGGCCTCTCCAGATGTGAGCCTAGAGAGATGGTCTGCTCTCCAATGAGTTTTGCCTTTCCTCACCACAACCTCAAAGTCGTATTCCATTAGCAAGAGGAACCATCTCACCAATGTGCCTGTATTGCATGGTTTGTTTACCAAGTACAATAGTGCTTGATGATCAGTGAAAAACTTAAACTTATTTGCAAGAAAATAATGTCTAAACTTTTTAACCGCATACACCATGCCTAATCCCTCTCGTTCGGTAGTGGTATAGTTTCTTTCAGCTTCATTCAACTGTCTACTCACATAGGCAATTGGAAGATCGATATTACCTTCACCAGTAGGTTGTGCAAGCACACATCCAATGGCATAATTGGATGCATCCACATGCACATGGAAGGGCTTATTCCAATTTGGTGTAGTCAAGATTGGTGCTGAGCATAATTGTCGTTTAAGCTCATTGAAAGAGTTCTCACATTCATCAGTCCACTCAAAGTTTGTCAAAAGTCCGTACAGAGGCTTTGCAATGATGGCATACATGTGTATGAAACGTCGGTAATAGCCACAATGCCCCATGAAAGCTTGCACTTTGTTAACATTCTTTGGCCTAGGTAGTTCTGCATATTACCCGAAAAGCAAATATACCCCACTCCGTGGCAAAAGGCGTCTTATGCTGATCTTCCGGTGCTATGGCTACTTGATTGTAACCAGAGAATCCATCCAAGAAGCTGTACACTTCCTTGCCGGCTACCCTTTCTAATAGATGCTGAGTGATAGGAAGCGGATAACTATCTCTGATAGTGGCTACATTGACCTTCTTCAAGTTAATGCATACACGTAATTTGTCATTCTTTTTGGGCACCACTACAATGGGGGACACCCATTCAGTGTGCTTGATTTCATAGGTAAATCCAGCTTCCACCAAGCAATCTATCTCTTCTTTGATCTTGGCCGCATAGTTATCATTGTATGTGTATGGATTTTGTTTAGAGGGTCTGGCCTCTGAGGTCATGGGGATCGTGTGTGAGCATATATCAGGGTCTACACCTTTGAGGTCCTTGTAACTCCATGCAAACACATGCCTATATTCTCGTAGTAAGGCTTTCAACTCCTACTCCTCTTCTTCAGTAAGGTCATGTCCAATGTACGTGCATCTCTCCTCTCCTTCTTCTATGGCTACCACTATTTTCTTGGTGGTTTCTTTGTTATCATAGGCCTCTCCTGCTTGTGCATCACGTTTTGGCATTCTTATCATGACTCTCTTGTCTTCTATTTCATACTTCTTAAAGTTTTCTAGGACCTCGAACAAGGATTCTTTCTCCTCTGGTGTGGCTTCTTTCTTCTTCCTTTTCTTTCCTTCACTCTTGGTGGTCACTTGTGTGGTTAATCTCACATCATTGGTGAGATCTTCATGTCTCTGAGGGTAAACTTCTACCTCATAGAAGTAGTCTTCATCTGATGCAAATGGTGGATCCATGATGATTGACTCTAAATCAGAGTCACTGGCATGCTCGGATGCATCAGTGCTAGGTTCGCATTCTTCGAGAACCGAGTCTCCCATGATTGGCTCTATGGAGAAGACTAAAATGTCATAGCCATCCTCGTCGCAGTGGGGTGTCCATTGTTCTTCATTGATGGCTACATCCATTGTTGCTAAAATTTCTGCCCAACCGTGAGGTTCGAATTCTTCGTTGGGAAAAACTACAGGTGCATAGGCTGGGTCTTGAATTGATCTATAGGTTTCCTTCGCACCTATCTCTCTGGCTTTTTCTCTCTTCTCTTCTTCTACTGCTACTTTACACATCCACAGGTGAGTGTCTTCATGCATCCATGATGATCCTGATCCTATGGAATGCACTAACTCAGTAGCATCTTTAGCTCTATGGACGGGATTCCATTGAATAGGGAGCACATCTCTATGAGAGAAATCTTTGAGATTCACTTTGGTAGTGACACCCAAGTGTTGCAAATACAAAGAATTGGTCCCCCAATCTTGTACCACTTGCAACTACCTCAAGAAGGGTCTTCCCAGAATCATCTCATAGGCTTGATTTTTGCTAAAGTCATAGATAGCAAATGTGTGCTCAAACTCCACACCACAAGTAGTAAGAGTTATCCCTTCCAGTAGCCCTAAGGGTCTTTCTATGTGACCGTCAGCCATTTGCAACTTCATTCTTGTTGGCCTGAGTGCTAGCTTGCCCCAACGTTTCCATAAGGAAGTGGTAGCAATTGCAACTCCTACACCTGAGTCCAAAATGGCCTTGGTTGTGTAACTCTGATGAGTGATAGGGAGATAGGTGTTTCCTTCTTCTCCTTCGCTCATGTCTCCTATCTTGTCCAAAGTTATTTCAGGTACTATTCTATGAGATCCTACCTGGGAACGAGGTTTGGACATGTCTGGCACTTGCTTGGCTACATGTTTCCACAATTCAGGCTTGACCTTGAGTAGCTCTTCTAAAGTGAGATTGCACTACACTTTAGTATTCTTTACTACCTCTTTGTTCCTAGGTATGATTGAGTCTTCGTTTCTTATCATGACCATCCGTGCTCTCATACAAGTGGACTTTGCTTCCCATGGGCCTGTGAAATGGGGTAGTTCCTCTAAAGAATTAGACTCAAAGTCTAATCTCTCTTGAGATTGGGCACTCTCCTGTTCTCCATAAATGGAAGGAAGGTCTTGTGGGAATTGATCGTGTGTGTCATCCACAAGTTCGATGGGTGGAGGAACTTCACTCTCTTTAGCCCATTTCTCTTCTTGAATCTCTTGCAAGAATTCTGGTGAGTATCGATTCATAGAAGAAGAGGTGCCTGGTTCAGTGGAGTTAGGCACATAAGCTTCCTCGGGAGGAATGCTTATTCTATCACTTGCCTTCTCTTTAGCCTGGGAGTTGGCTCCTTTTCCAGACTTTGTAGTTATTGTCTCCAATCTATCCAATAGACCATCAAAATGCAATGGTGTTCTAGTGGAGCTAGAGCAATTGAAGAAGCGACGGGCCTCAAAGATGGCTTGAGCCGATTCCACCATCTTGGCACACAACTTGGTTTGTTCAAGCTCTAGGTCAGCTCTAGGGTAACATTTTTATGATCCGTTACATTTAGCCCTACTTGGATCCTGGCCTGATATGCTCTAAGCATCATATCTATGTCCTTGGGAGTGGGGTCTACCAAGACTGATCCTACACTGGGTGGTGGGTGGGTTACGTGTGGTGGATTAGAAGGTTGAGGAATGGAAGGTGATGGGGATGGTAGTGGGGGTGGGGTGTGAGAGTGCATTTGAGATGTGATTTCTATTATTTTGGCATTGGTCTCTCACAGACTTTCCTCAAGTTCACTCATCTTCCTTGCCCATTGCCTTTTCATATGTTCACGGCTATCTCTCCATGCTCTTGTTCTCTTCTTATTCTGACTCTCAGTCTCGCTAACCTGCATTCTTTTCTTGGCTTAAGTCTTGGTTTTGCTTAAGTGCCTGAGCTCTCGTGATGACTTGCACCGGGGCCGTGGAGGTCACACTTCCCGTGGAGTCTACCACTAGCCCAATGACATTGATAGGAGCAATTTTTGGCATATGGGCTGGGTTCTTGGGACACTCTCGTAAGAAATGCTCCTTTCCACAATCTGGACAAATCCTTCAATTGTCACAGATTGGGTTTGTGTGGGTGTAGGTAGAGGGCAATCATGAATGAGGTGATCTCCCTTACATCGGAAGCATGGTCCTCTAGGAAATGGTGGTCTTATCTGCCTAGGTTGAGGTCTAGAGTTGGGGTTTGTGTACATGACATTTGCATATTCTAGCTCCCAACTGGACTCACTCGGTTCTTCATAATAGCATGACTCATTATGCTCGGGTGATTGCATGTAGTAAGCCTCTGGGCTATCAATATGGGTAGAGTCAAAACTATGATCACTTGGATCACTTTCTAAAAGCGACGATGTCACTGGCACTAAAGCTCTATTCAGATTTTCTTCTGCAGCTGCATACTTCATTGGAATCACATTGGTGGGGGCAGGGGGTTGCTGCGATAAAACTGGTTGCGGTCTTTGTTGCCCTTGATAGGGTGGTTGATAGGTTTGCTGGGGCCTAGCATACTGTTGTTGTGGGTACTGATTAAGGTACTTTCCCTGTTGTGGATATGCTGAGGATAATTTTGTCTAACAGCTTGTTTGTTATATGGGTAGTCTTGTACTGTGTGATTGGTGTAACTCCTTTCTATGATGCAGTACTGGTTGTTGGGATTAACTTGGGGTTGAGCCATGATAGGGCACACATTAGCCATATGGTCTCCACCTTCTCTGCTAGATCCTCAATCCACGTGGATTGTGAGGAAGTGAGGCTAGTAGAACTATCTGAATCTTTATAGATCTTTGAGAGCTCTAATCCCTCCCCTAGATTATCCTCAATGTCTATGCACATGCATACACATTCTTCTATGGATCTAGGATCCTTCAAGTACACATATAATCTGAGTTTGGTACTTAACAATCCATCTAGAAATAAGGCCACTTGCTTGGCTGGAGTGGGTAACTCTGGAGCAGGGCATCTCTCTAGGTATTGCCTAAACCTTCTTCCTGCGAGCCTCACTGTCTCTTGAGGTGTTTGCTTGAAGTTGTATATCAAGGAAGATGTGTTATGCCTAATGCCACTTTTGGAAAACTCAGTGATGAATGCTTCAAGAAGTTGTTCTATACTTTTGTACTGGTCTTGGTGAAGTGGTTGAAACCAAGTCAATGCAGTGTTCTTGAGTGTTAAGCCAAAAGCATTGTATTGGGTGCACAAGTCTTCCACTTGTTCAGCTCTCAAAAGTTGCCTAAACTCAACAACATGGTCATACGGGTCTCCTATGTCATCGAAGCAATTCTTCATGGACTTAACCAATTGTGTGGGTCTTAAGGTTCTAGCGTGTTCTCTAGGCCTTGGTGGAGGGAATTCGTCTGTATTTCTTGGATTCCTTGGATCCCTATGTCTTTCCTTGTCCATCCTATCCGTCTCTGTCCTTGTTCTCTTCCAAGTGGATTAGCAAAGCTCACCTCAGGTCTATCTCTACTCCTCTCTCTTTGTGTTCCATGAGCCTGAGATGTTCCAGCTCCTTGGTGACCATAAGACACATTGGATCGAGGTTGGGGAAAGACAAATTCACCCTTCCAAGTGTAGGTGTGTCTTCCATGTTCTGAGACCACAAAGATCCTCTTAGAAGCATCATCTAAGTAGGTCACTTTGCCTGGGCTATCAGGATCTTTGAATTCATAAATGGTGAGGGCTCCCACTTCATTAGGCTTCTCAGGCTTATACCTCCAAAAATCCTCATCCGTCTCTCGATTCACGAGCAAATCTATGCTCCTATTGTCTTGGGGAACCCACTTTGCCGTGATTATTCTCATCAAAAGCGACTTGCCTCGAGGAGTTTTTGGCTCCTTTCCTAAGTTCCCTTGCTCTATGTCTCCTATTTCGACCTCTGGGATTATGTTGCCAAATTCATCTGATCTTTCTGGTTAGCTTGTGACCACATACATTGTTCCTTCTTTATCAATGTAGGAACCATTTTCGAACTTGACTACAGGGTGTTCTAGTCCAATGGGCTGATCTGGGTTTTTAATTAGGACAACAGATCTTCTCAGACCATCCTCATAGATGCGTGCACCTAAGCGGTTGGTCCGGATATACTCCAATTGATTCCTATAGGGATCCTCGGGTTTTTCCAGGTATGCCATTCCTGAGCTACCTACAGGTCTTTCCATGTTATAAGACATCTTAGAGACACTAGTTTCTGAGTCTAAGGCATAGGAGTAATCACTCAACTGATGGGCCCAAGATCTGGCTGTATGGTTGACGCTAGCCTCGGATGATCTAATACTCTAACGGTCTCTCCCTAGGTGTCTTCCCGATCTAAGGTTCATATGCCTTTCCAATTAATCCCAATGATCCTTGTACAACCATGTTACTGATTCTTTGATACCAATCACTTGTTCCTTTTGAATTCCTTTGTATGTGTGTTCTTGTCTTTAATTTAGCGTCGTCATGAGCATTTAAGAGTGTCGTACTTGATGTTCTTCATCCACTTAGTTTAAGTTCTTTTCCTTTATGTTGTCCCTTGACTGCAATTTAACCTATTCTTAGACTTGAGAAATTAGAGGCTCTTAGAACTTGAGTATTCTTATCGTACCCCTAGTCAATCAAGACAACTACTTGCACTTAGCCTATGCTAAGAATGGACTGAGGGGTTTAAGAGATGTTCCAACCTCAAGTGGCTCCTCCTTGCTATGCTTGTCTACTCAGGAAACGCGTTCCCAAGCCTGCACACAATGGCACTTGCTTTGCTTTCTCCAAGAGCTCTCGATAATCCTATAAAAATCCCAAGTTTAGCTCCAATTTGATCCTTCTATTGACAGACAATTTATCTCAGACACTTTTAATGACCCTCTTTTCCCCCTTTTCTATTGCCAAAAAATTTCCTCTAGAGCTCCCTTGGTGTACCTACCCCACAGAGGGTCAACTTCAAAATACCCTATTTGAAAATCAATGCATTATTCTTATGCCACGAGCTTTCTGACAAGCCCTAGAGCTCAAAAAACAGATTTCATATGAAAAAGTTATGACGGTTCAGGGTTTAAGGGGTTAAAACAGACAATCAGGACCCTTCAAGAGTTTAGTGCATTTTTCTAAGGCCTTTGTAGGTGTATGAGTAATTGACTATGCAAACATGCCCAAGATTTAGTCTAATTTTTCAAAAAATTACCCCTTTATTTTTTGTCGAAAATGTCTGTCTATCGCGATAGATGGTGTCTGTCGCGATAGACACTGGCGGTCGCGGGGGGACTGTCTGTCGCGATAGACAGTGTCTGTTGCGATAGACGGTGTCTGTTGCGATAGACGGGATCTATCGTGGGGTCCTGTCTATCGTGATAGACGGTGTTTGTCGTGATAGACATTGTCTGTCGTCTGTCGTGGGTCTGTCTATTGCAATAGACGGTGTCTGTCGTGATAGATAAGATCTATCATCTGTCCTGGTTTGGTCTGTCGCGATAGACGGTGTTTGTCGTAGGGTCCTGTCTGTCGCGATAGACGGTGTCTGTCGTGATAGAGTGAGTCTATCGTCTGTCGTGCTTTTGGTCTATCGCGATAGACGGGTGTCTGTTGCGATAGACTGGGTCTATCATCTGTCGTGGGCTCTGTCTTTTGCGATAGACGGTGTTGTCGCGATACACTGTGTCTATCGTGATAGACTAAAAAAACGCAAATTTTTTAGAATTTTTTAGTGATTTGGAGTGCTCTCATGGTGTATGTTATCATGCCAAACATGCATTCAAAAAATATTAAGTTTTTCTGTCTGTCGCAATAGAGAGAGGTCGTCATCGTAAGAGCTGTGCAGAGTTTTGTCGTACCTGCGCAAGCTGCTCGCGATGGTGGTACAGCTAGATCCTATAGCAAAAGCTCAAAAAACACACAAAAACTGATAGCATGCAAGCTCTCTCTCACAAGTGAAATGAGGGAAATCAGGTGGTGAGTGGAATATGACCAAAAACTGAAATTTTTGTGAAGATGGAGATGGAGATGTGAGATGGTGAGGATGATGATGGTGATGATGGTGATGCAAAAACAAGAAAGAAAAGAAGAAAAATATGGAAAAGAAAGGATATTACCTATGACTCCAATGTCTCAACTCTACATCTTACCATCACACGCTCGTCCTTGAAGTTCTCTCCCCAACAACGGCGCCAAATTTGGTGTCACTCTAGCACAATGGCAAGTACCAACGTGAGGAGATCCACCTCATAATTGTCAATCCGTGGAGACATGAGGACTAGTATGAAGACTATGAGCAAGTGATGGCACAAGTATGTGAGTGAGAAGCACACAAACATGCACACACATACACACACACGCACACAATGGAGTTCTTTGCATTAGTCAAAAAGTCTCTTACATAAGCTCAATTCACAAACAACCTAACCTCAAAAATGGCTCTCTAGCTCTTTTTATAGTTTTTTGACTAGCTTTGGCCTTGTCCAGACCTAGTGTGCGGCCTACTTAAGAATTAGGTTCTTGAGCCTATTTGAGGGCTCAAACGAAGTCTAAAAATTATGAAAATTGGTATCTACCTATTCTAATACTCCTCAAGCTCGAGGACTCCTCGACTTGAACAAAATGGAGTCTATTCTACCAAAAACGGGATTTACAATGTGTGTGTAGTGATGAAAATCACTTGAATTGGAAATACTTTATGGAAAAAAATGATTGGGCCTTGTTGCTGTATTGTGCATGACTGCTCCTTTGTGCTGGTATGCTCTTCATAGGACTTGTATGCCAACAGTGGTGTCTCTTGATCCTTGAACTCATAGATGATGACTATCTCCAAAAGGCTTCCTCTGTTTCTCTACTCAACAATAGTTCTATACTTTTGTTGTCTTGAGGGATCCATTCTGGAGTGATCACTCTGATCAAAACTGACTTACCTCTTGGAGTTTTGGGTTCTTGTTCTACATCTCCTTGTTCTAGGTCTCCTATCTCACTCTCAGGAATAATGTTTCCAAAATCATCTGTCCTATCTGGTAAGTTGGTGACTACATACATGGTTCCTTCTTTATCAATGTATGAACCCTATTCAAACTTGACTACTGGGTATTCAAGTCCAAAGGGTTGATCTGGATTTTTGAGTTGGACCACTGATCGCCTTAGGCCATCCTCTTAGATGCGAGCACCTAATTGGTTGGTCCAAATATATTCCAATTGTGTCTTATATGGACCTTCTGGTGTTTGTAGATAGGCAGTTCCTAAGCCACCTACAGGTTTCCCCATGCTAAAAGACATTTCTGAGTCACTTGTGTCAGAACTCAGTATGTAAGGATAATCACTTAGTTGTTGTGCCCAAGACTTAGCTATATGGTTGACACTAGCCTCAGAAGATTTATTGCTTTGTCTATCCTTGCCTAGGTGCCTACCAGATATCAGGTTCATAAGCTTTGTCTTCTGGTCCCAAAATTCTGTTGTGTACTGCCCAAAATCCTTTGGAGTCCCCTTGATTGCCCAAAAAGTTATGTCAAATCAGGCTCTTAAAGGTCAAAGCAGGGAAACGGGACCTTTTGGAAAAATCACTATTTTGTGTGAAAATCACGATTTTGGGGGTCTAAAAATCACGATGCTGAGCTCTTATGAAAATTGCGATTTTGAGGGATCATGAAAATCGTGACGCTTATGAAAATCGCGATTCTAAGAACTCCCAAAAAAAAGCGATTTCGCTAAAAATCGTAAAAAATGCGATTTTGAGTAACAATTGTGAAAAACGCGATTTTGAGTAACAATTGTGAAAAACACGATTTTGAGTGATCAAAAAATCACGATTTTGAATGAAAATCGTGTTTTCGCAAAATCGTGTTTTTGACATGAAAATCGCGATTTTCAATGAAAATTGTGCTTGATCAAAGTCATGTTTTTGGCTTGAAAATCGCGATTTTGAGAATGATCAAAAACTCGCGATTTTGATTCAAAATTGTGCTTCCTCAAAATCGTGATTTGTGAAAATTGTCATTGTGAATGAAAATCATGTTTTTGCTCAAAATCATGTTTTTACCTGAAAATCACGATTTTGGCTAAAAATCGTGGTCTGAAAATCGCGATTTTGGATGAAAGTCGCGTTTTTGAAAATCGCAATTTTGCAGCCAACAGAGAATCGTGTTTTCCCAAAATTGTGTTTTTGTCTGAAGATTGTAATTTTTCCTTAGAATTGTATTTTTAACTGAAAATCGTGATTTTGGCTAAAAATCGTGTTTTTGAGAATCGCCCAAAAATCACGCTTCAGAGTATGACCAGAGAATCGTGTTTTAGAAAACTTAAAGAATCACGATTTTGAGCATAACCAGAGAATCGCAACTTTGGGAATGAGCTCAAAATCGTGTTCTTTTCAGAAAGCTTTTAGGCGGGGAATAGAAAATCGCATTTTTTATGAAAAATTTGAATTTCTAAGCGCTGAGCAATGGGGAGCTCCGTATGTGCAGAAAATCATGAAAAAACACAGGCGCTTTCTCTCCCTTGCACTTCTAACTCCTTCTCGCACTATAATGCATAACACTGAGTCACAACAAAGGAGAACAAAGACATGTTCTCTTTTTCTTTCTACCTAAATACCATTATATGAAGCAAAAAAGTGGGCATTTTACAATATCTAGAAAGCATCACGAGTCTTGCTTGTAAATATTGTCTTTAGAAGCTTGATCTCATATCCCAAGTACTCAAGATAGATATACTAAAATTCTTATTGCCATGAAAACTAGGTGTTGAGCATGACCAAGAATCCCACATCATGATCTTGGACAATAGATTAGAGTTGAAAAGGTACAAGTAAGAATTCGCGAAGCTCCTTCATTACATCTATAACCTCAACAAGCACAGAAGATAGCTAATTAAAAGTTACTCAAAAATTAGAGTACATGTGTTGTAAAAATTAGAGCATTTTAACAAGGCAATTAAGATCATCCCCTTTGTATGGTTAAGATCCCCATTGAATGCCTGGCCATATTAACAGAATATGAAATACACTTCACAAAAGCATTCCCAAGAGAAGATAATATTCAACAAAATTATACTAAGAAACATTCACACATGATCAGAGAAATGCTCAAGATAAATCAAGCTGAACACCAAGCGGAAGCAGAACTCCAAATTATATTTTCATTAAAATGATCTTTTACATTTCATGTGTTTTACAAGAGTTATGTGAATCTACAATAGAAGCTGATCATAGCTTTCCTCAGGCTCAAGGGTATTGGTATCCTCTGGCACATTAGAACACCTATCTTGCCTCTCTTGCTCCAAGATTGGCTCTTCAAGGTCAGCCATGTCCCCAGGTTCATCTGCAAGTGGGGGAACAGGCTCCCTTGAAGCTGGTTGGAATCTCTCCGTATCTGCAATGTGCTTCCTTCCAACCTCTTGGTCTTCATCTGGGCATTCATTCAGCCCATTGATTCTCATTCTAATGAAGCTCACTTGAGCATCATCCTTCTCCACAGCTATGCAGTGCCTGAACATCTTTAATGAGCAAGCCAGAGTCGTTCTTGAAACAGCAGAAAACCTCTTAGAGGCTTCAATCAACAATGACTAATGGAAATTGTGAAAATTGAAATTACCTGTGCCCGAAAAAAGGTCTAGGACCCAGTCATCATCATTGGAAAATAGCTGAAGCAATCTCATTATGAGTTTTTGTGGCTTCTGATAAGGGTTAACCAATGTCATGTCCCTAGCTACATGACGAAGCTTCTTGGTAACGGCTGGGAACATGAGCACATTTGAGATCCCATTCTCATTGCAATGCTCCCTGACTCTCCTTTTGCTTACTTCATCATAATAGCCCACTGTAATGCATTCAGTGGCGCTCACAAACCGATGCAAAGGAGTGTGATTTACGTTTGTCTTCACCCTGCAAAAAAGAACTATGAGTCACATAGGGCATCATTAAAGCCATGGAGATAGAAAGAAGATTACTTACCAAGTGAGGCACTCCACAGCATGACATCTTGCCTTCAGAGCAGTTGAAACAGAGAAAGATTGGTCTCTGCTATGGAAAATTACTATCCTCCAAAGAGGAGACATAGTCAACTCTGCAAAATCAGTGACCATCTTCCGAATCTGAGGGTGTTTGAAGGGTTCATCATCATTAACTGATTCTAACATCCTAAATCCATAGGGTATGTCCGCTATGAGAAGGGAGAAATGTTTTCTAGGCACAACAGAACAAATATTATTTACATCACTACAGAACACATTGTAATATACAGGCCTAAGGGGGTCTAGGGGATTGGAGAAACATTTAAGATCGGGTTCATCATCAAAATCCATCTCCTTCGCTTTCAGTCTAGATTTCTCATGCCTTGCTCTTTGAATGTGAGCAACGAATGCAGGGGGGCAATCATCTAGTACCTCTGTAGACTTACTTTTCCTTGGTTTCTGCAGAACAAATTGGAAAAACAATTAGAAGAGCTCTTCAATACAGCAAACAGAACATAAAGAACGGATGTATGGCATCAATTTCTTGTTGGGGCAGATGCTAGGCATCGACTTATGCTGCAAGTCGATGCCAGGCATCGACTTAAGCCCCCAAGTCGATGCCAGGCATCGACTTAAGCCCCCAAGTCGATGCCAGGCATCGACTTATGCTGCAAGTCGATGCCAGGCATCGACTTATGCCCCCAAGTCGATGCCAGGCATTGACTTATGCTGCAAGTCGATGCCAGGCATCGACTTATGCCCCCAAGTCGATGCCAGGCATCGACTTATGCCCCCAAGTCGATGCCATGCAATGCATCAAATTGGTTAGGATGAAATATTCTGATAAGAGAATCTACCCAATCACGAAACAGGATGAAATATTCTGATAAGGATTTGTAGGATGATGTGGTTGGATAGTCTGCTTAGACCTCTGTCCAAGAAAAGCAACCCAGCCTCTTCATCATCACCTCGTGAATCTTCATGTACACTTTATGACTACAGACACATAAATATAAAAGAGACTAGGTTAGACAAGAAGCATGGGAGGAGGGAAAAAGGATCTGAGAATAACATACATACTTATTGAGCTCAGTCACCATCTCCTCGAGGCTTAACTCCTTCGAGATTACCCTTGACAAAGTTGATATGATCAATGTATCATCCTTGATTCCTTGAAGGGCCCTCCATGGGGTCAGCTTCATGTCCTCAGGAGCCTCTTCAATTGCAAGGTCAACTTTCCTTCCCTTTCCCCTCAGATCAACTTGTGGGTCTGGCCTCGAATTTCGTTGCTTCTAGCCCTTGACCTCCTTGTGCTCCCACATTGTGAAAATTCTATCTTGAAGATCCCAGATCTCACCTGATCTAAATGCCAGTTGAAACCATGGATCATATTTCCTCAAAGCATCTGACTTTCTATTCTCATCCAATGCAATTCCAACCTCAATAAGGCATTGCTTTCGTAGATTGGGATGTATTCTCCCAGCTTCCTTCACAAGACAATCTTCGTATTCATGGTGGAAGAACCGAATTCTCTCTATGGAGGACATTTTCTGCCTGTAGTCATTGTCGTTGTTGTGATCCCAAGCAAGAAGCTTGGCTTCCTCAGTTGTAAGACCAGCATATATCTTACACTCTGCATAACTAAAGAAAAATGTAGTAGGGTGCTCCTTCACTAACTGTCTACGAGCCTCTGTAGAGTGTGAACCTCCAATCACATAATAAGTGTAATCCTCAAACAAACCCTCATTGAAATCCTCCACACAGCTGCACTCATTCGGATCCACCATGACAAGGAATGGCACAATAGTAGCATGAGGATTTATTTTCATTTTCTTCTTAAGATTCTGGACATGCAAATTATGTGGCTCCCTGATCTCAAGGGGCCTCCTCCCTGTGACTGGATCCACTGGTGGCCTGTGGATAATATTAATAGGCAGGTGGAACAACTGCCCCTTCTTCACAACTTTTCTTCTAGCTATATCCTCCCTCATCTTATTCTGCTCAGTGCCAAGCACACCAGATGCAAGCTCTCCACCAGGTGCAACAATTATGTCCCCAGAGCTAGAGCTTGAGTCAGAAAAGTCCTCTTCTGAAATTATCTTCTTTTTCTTTTGGGGCTTTTTCTGCACACTCTGCTTACCCCTTGCCTTTACAGGGGTCGTCTTCTTGTGCTGTGTTGGCATGATATTGCCCTGGATCCATGGCATCAGGTCCTTGATGAAATTCACTGAGTCTCTGCATATCTGAGCTAGCTCTTCTGGAACACAGCACTCTGGGCACAAGAAATCCATCTTGCATATGACATTTCTTAATCCTTTCGATGTCTCAACCAAGAAAAGCAGGTTGTCAGAATCTTCATCTTCATAATCCAATTTGTACACAAGTACATATTGAAAACCTTGTGTTGTCGTGATCTTCCCTCTGCCATAGGCCCCTGCGAACACAAGGAGGACTGCATTCTTCTCTTCAACATACTGAAGGCACCATTCGAGATTTGTCATGTCCCGAAGTGGACGATCTGTCCTCATGACCTCGGTCTCCCTAGACCTTTCCTTCATATTTGGATCCTCCACAGGAATTTTTATGCTACTCTGTCCACCTGAGGATATTCCTAGTGGGTTGCTGGCCTTCTCAGAGGATAATGGTGCAATAATTTTCTTTGGCTTTGATTGGTGACCACTGCCTTTGTCACGTTGCTGGTCAGCAGAGCCCATGGTGACTCTGAGCTTCTTGATGGGCCTTTCATCCTTGTACTCCGCATCCCTGAAGGCACTTGGAAATATCAGATCAAACGTAAATGTGGTTTCAAAGGCCCAAGTCCATGCAAGGCATCGATTTTGAGCTTCAGGTCGATGCCAGGCATCGATGTTTAAGTGCATGTCGATGTCAGGCATCGACTTTGTGTGCAAGTCGATGCCAGGCATCGACTTGAGGGTGAAAATCGATGCCAGGCATCGAGTTGGGGGTGCAAGAGTCGATGCTTGGCATCCACTTTTGGGCCCAAGTCGATGCCTGGCATCGACTTTTGGGCCAAGTCGATGCCTGGCATCGACTTTTACCCTCAAGTCGATGCCTGGCATCGACTTGCACACAAAGTCGATGCCTGGCATCGACTTGGGCACAAAAGTCGATGCCAAGCATCGACTTGGGCCCAAAAGCCGATGCCAAGCATCGACTTTGCACCCAAAAGTCGATGCCTGGCATCGACTTTTCAGTGAATGTTGATGCCGGCAAGTCGATGCAAAACATCGTTTTTTGGGCCCAAGTCGATGCAAAACATCGTTTTTTGGGCCCAAGTCGATGCCTGGCATCGACTTGGGGCTGCAAGTCGATGCCAGGCATCGACTTGCACCGACAAGTCGATGCCTGGCATCGACTTGGGGCTGCAAGTCGATGTCTGGCATCGACTTGCACCTGCAAGTCGATGCCAGGCATCGACTTGGGGCTGCAAGTCGATGCCAGGCATCGACTTGCACCGACAAGTCGATGCCTGGCATCGACTTGCTCCTGCAAGTCGATGCCTGGCATCGACTTGCAATCCTAAGTCGATGCCTGGCATCGACTTACACCTTAAAGTCGATGCCAGGCATCGACCTGTACATGCTTTTGATCCATATTTCTAGAGGTAAGAAAAATTAATGCCTAGAAAGCAGATATTTAGACAGACATACAGAGGGAATCTTTTTGGAATCTTTATTTATGTTATGATTTTGTCTACCTCTTGGTGCTTTTGCCAACATTCTTCTTCTCCATCAGACTTGGCTTGCTGGTATGCTGACCTCTGTGCTCCATGGCTGTCTGTGCTCTGCTGCTCTCTCTTGCTCGTGGATTTTGAAAATGCGAATGATCTCCTCCTCTGGTATTTATAGGCAATTGGGTAACTTGAACCAGAAACTAACTGGATCTAACTAAATGAGTCCACTTGCTAACTAAATCTGTCAACTTATCTAACCAGGGAATAGCACCCACACAAATAGGCTGTTTCAGAGCCACTTTAATGAAATATTCATAGACCCTTGCAACTATTTATATACATTTGCATAGAAATTACATTTCAATGGCAAGAGTATGGTATGTCCATGAGGATGTCTAAACTCATGTAGAGATTTGTTTCTAAGAATCTCTTTATTGGGAGAAAATCAAGTCAAAGTTGTGTTAAATGTGGGAGACTAATGACATCTTTATAGTATTACCCTCCTCACGTTAGTTCATATTCACATTTATCTTGTAACTCACTGTTGAAATGGAAAATCACTATGAATAAACATTCTAGTACAGAACCTTGCAACTATTTATATACATTTGCATGGAAATTAAACTTCAATGGCAACAGTATGGTATGTACATGAGGATTTCTAATCACATGTAGAAGTTTTTTCTTAGAGTCTGTTGCTTGGGAGAAAATTAGGTCTAAGTTGTGAGATTAATGACATCTTTATAGTGTTATCCTCCACACTTTAGTTCATATTCACATTTATCTTGTAACACATTGTTGAAATGGAAAATCAATGTATGAATATGCTTTCTGTGTGCCTCTTTTACACATAATTCTTTTTCAATATACTTTCATCTACCTCTTTGATATCTAGCCTAGACCACAATAAAACCTAATCCTTGAAATCTTAACCAAATGTAAAATTTCTTCTTGTATAGTGTTCAATGGCATAGCATATTCCAGTTGGAACTCAACTTGGATATATTCCAGTTGTAAAATTTCTTCTTGTAAAATTTCTCCAAACAATTTTATTATATATTCCTGTTGGAACTCAACTTGGATATATTTTGATTCATTCACAATGCTTAGACTGAATGACTCATATGTAGTTAGAAATCAACTGTGTTTCTCATTTGAATCAAAAGTGAATCAAATCTTTGGTTCCCTGATTAGTGTATATTTGAGTAATTAAGTGATTTGATGTAATTTGATGTTTTATGTTATTTAATGTACTTTAATAAGCTTTTGATTTCATATCTTCTTGATGTGACATTTGATGTGATATCTTCACTTGATCTCGGATTTCTACTTATTTAAAAAGGTCATTCATCTTCAGTCTTCTGTGAACTCAGTGAAGATGAGCTCAATCTTTTCAGTGGATGCTTGGGCATCAGCTTCCTCTGCTCATATTGATTCATTGTTCTCAGTTGAACCTTTCCAGAGAAGTGATGATCCCTATGATTTAGAACGTGCTGATGATTCCATGTTTTCTGTTGAGTCATTTAAGTTATCCAATTCACAGTGCAATGCTGCTCAACCAAATGCACCTCTTGATCTCCCATCTGATCCAACCATTGATCTCCCTTCTGACTCAAGTGCATGTGGAGCAACGAAAAAGCAAAGCAAGCTCAATCTACGATTTAAAAGAAGGTCTCGTGAAGTAAGTCGAAAAAGATTTAAATTTCTTACTTCAGATAGACAGATTGCATTGGATATTGTGAAGCATTGTTGTGGTTTGAAATGCTTGTATAATTTAGGGATGAAGAAACTAAAGCACATAAGAGAAAAATTCCTCCATTTAGATAGTGAAAGGCAAGATATATACCTTGTTTCTTGCATGCAAATGATTGAGGATAACAAGTCAGTAACGCGTGTTGGTTTTGAATATTTCTTTACTCAAGGGATGCCATGCTGTAGGGCTGCATTTAAAATTGCAATGGGTGTAGGAAATTTTAGAATACATAGGGTTCAACAAGGGTTTTTGAATGGGGATCTCATTTTGGATACGTTCCATGTTGGGACCAAAGGATATGTTGGACGTCATGCAATGAATTGGATGATGAACTATTTTAGCTTGCATTATGAAGTTATGCCTACAACTGGAAGGTTGCACTTGTCAGATAACTTTACTCGTCGAGAGGTATTTCAAATATATAGAGAAGACATGGAAAATAGAAATGAGAAGTATGTGTTGTATCGTCACTTTACTCGATTATGGAAGGAAGAGTTTAACAATGTTTCTATTCCTCGTAAAGTTAGAATGGGTGAATGTTCAGTTTGCGCCACTTTGAAAAGGAAAGCATAATTTTAAAAACCTTCTTAACAACCATCGTGACAGTCAAGCATTAGAGAGAAAGAAAGCAATTCATCATCGAAGTAAGGCACTCAGAAATCCGGAGCGTTATATGTGTTTGTTGATCGATGGTATGGATCAGAAAAAAACTTGTTTGCCACATTTTTATCGCATCCCTAAGGACATTGGAGATGAAGTCCTTGTGCAAATGCATTTGGTTGGCGCTTTGGTATACAATGGAACTGTAATGTCCAAGGTTTTCTTCACATATCCGAATGTGCATAATGATCCAAACCTTACAGTTACTATCATTCATCGTGTTTTGCAATCATGGAAGGGTCTTTTGCCACCAACTCTATATTTGCAACTAGATAATACTCCAAGAGAGAATAAAAATTCTACAGTCTTTGGATATTTAAGCATGCTTGTTGAAAAACAGGTATTTCAGAAGGTTAAGGTAAATTTTCTTCTGGTTGGCCACACTCATGATCACATTGATCAAATGTTCAGTACTTTCTCTAAGAAGTTGGCACGTAACAATGCTTTTACTCTTCCGATTTTATCTGAGCTGATTTCAGAAGCATATACTCCAAAACCAGAAGTTCAACACCTCACACAGATTTATGACTTTAAGCACTTTTGCTCAATGGGCCTTGATAACAGTGCTAAGGTTTTGGCTCCACTGCACAATATTAGTTTCAACCATGTATTCTTGATGAGGAGGGTTGATGAAATAACCCTTTTATTTGCAAAGCAGTATTCATCTTCTCTTGGGTGGGAGCCTAAAGAGGGATGCAGTTTCTTATTGCAGGTGCCTAATTTGTCTACTGTAACAGTGTATGGTGCAGAACAATCACCATATGAAGATAAAAACAATACAGAAAGATGTGGAAGTGTGGTTGATCAAAGTAAAAGCTGGATGCATGCACTCATTGAAAAGAAGAGACATATTGAGCGTGCAAAAAAATATGCTGGAGATCAAGATGTATCTTGGTGGGAGGACTTTTTCAATCATCAAGAAGAGATTATACAGTATACAATTGCAGGTCACTGGCCAGTTGATGTTCCATTCACATGGGTTTTTTGTACACAAAGATCCGTGAATGTGGCCCAAGCATGTAATGCAGATGCACTTCAAAGTTTTATACATCCACCAGAAAGAAATATTTATGTAGGCCCAAGGATGACAAAACAGGCAGAAGCAAGATGGCAAGGAAATTTAATAGAGATAAATGTTGGAACGCTTATTGCAGTACTTGCTGATGGTGATGAGGCTACCAGACCATTTTGGATTGCAAAGGTTTTAGAGATAACTAAAGATATTGATCAGAGAAGAATAGAGGCTTTGGTGGTGCATTGGTATTACACTAAAAGTAGTAATGCATTCACAGGTAAATATAACTTAGAAATGGTGTGTGATACTAAACGAACAGGTTCAAAAAGGAAAAAGAATATTCGAAGCACATCCACTCTTAAAATGGATGATGTAGATATTCTTGTGTATGATTTTTCCTTGACAAAAACTGGTCACTTGAGGAAAGCAACCATCAACATGATAAAACAAAAGCTTCCAGATGTATGTGGTACAGGAAATCATAGGAAAACAAGAAGAGTTGTGCATGATCCTGCAGAATTTGGTATGTACGTATGAAGATAGAGCTCTTGTGGATATAGAAGAAGAAGAAGAGAGCTCTCAACAGTATGAGACTGAATCAAGTGCATCAGATGATGAGGGTGTAGACATAGATCGACAAAGTTGTGAGTTGCATTGAAGCTCTCAGACATTTTTAGTGCTTATGTAAATGCCTCAAAGTAGTTTGGTTAATGAAACCATGTTTTGTAGCAATTTTGAATAACAATCAAATATCCACCCATTAAAGATATGTCTAAAATGTTATTTTTGTGTAAAAACTATTGATTTCTACATTCTTATATATATTTTAGACATGTCAATGTCTTATCATATAGATTTTGGACATGTCAATGTCTTATCATATACATTTTGGGACACGTCAATGCCTAATATAGTGAAATTTTGACTACATTTTGAGCTTTTTTTTTTTTGAGAAAATGACAAAAAACGTCAAAAATTACTTGTTTTCACCTCATTTTTGTAATATATGTATACTGGTGTAAAGGAATTCCAAAAATGAGGTGAAAACATGTAATTTTTGACGAGAGTGTTCTCTTTTTACGACATAGTTCTCGTTTGTTACGACTCGCTATTGCATGAAAAAATGGTATGAAAGTGGTGAAAATGCATTAAAAAACTAGAATTTTCTATAAAGAAGAAGATGGATGAAGATGGTGATGATAATGATGAAGATGAAGAAGAAAAATCAGGAAACGAACAGAAATGATAGTTTTTTCACCTTCCAATGTCGCAAATCTACGATCTTACCATCACAACGCTCGTCCTCGAAGCTCTCTCCCCGACAATGGCGCCAAAATTTGGTGTAGCTCAAGCGTAAGCACTGTTGGTGTAATTCAAGCCTTCACCTTTGGCTTGGAACCCTTGAAAGATATCTCTACATGAAGCAAGAACCATAGGAACTTATGCTTATAAGTTCTTACCATTTTACTTCTTGTAAAAGTCTATATGACTTGGCATCTCATGTAATCACACCTACTTGATTAAGTCGTGGAAAAATTGATTGATTGATTGAGGGAATATCTCAATCAACTTTTAGGTGAAAGATTCTAGGAGTTTTGAATTTTGAATTCTCACTTAACTCCTATAAAAGCTACAAGTCAAAAGTCGCGGGTGTCACTAATCCCGAGGCATTTCTGTATCAATCATTGAGTGTGTAAGCTCTACTCCATAGCCTAAATCTCTGAGTACCATTTGGCAATGTTTATCATGTCAATGGGAATGTACATCAATGTGAATTAATACATATCTTTACATTCATCATCTCTGTTTTCTCTGAGTCATCATCTCCAAGTCTGTCAACTTCAAAGAGGCATATCTTAGGATCTACTGAACCAAATCAAGTGATTCAAGGCTTGTTGGAACCAGCACCAAGTATTCTACAAGACTACAAAGTTTGAAGAAGTTTTGTTCAGCCATTTTTGAGAAATCGTCATCGAACTGCTCTTTGGTATTTTCTGCAGAGCTCATAAAAAGTCGGGAGTGTCCCTAACTTTGCTAAAGTGATTTCTCTGAGTATAGTCTATCATTTTATCTCATTCCACTTGCAAATGGTAGCTTACTAAGCTAATAGAATATCCCTAGAAGGAATTTTGCCAATTGTAACTACACTGGTCATACTGAGTGAAAGACTGAGCAGGTATCATGACAAAAATAGAAAGTTTTTGAGCTTTGTGATTTACAAACTTATCTGTTTTGATCAAGTCATTACTCAAACCTTTTCCAAAGTACATATAGCATATTTTGGTATCATTTGAAAGCTCAAGGAGTCTAATAATCATATCTGGAGTCACTGAGGGCTGGTGCAAAGCAGGATTAGCAGCATCAACTCAATCTTCTGAGTGCATCCAACCATTTCTCCCAACAGTGGTATCTGAGCAAATAAGGTAACATGGGAGATGGTTTTCCTTCATTTATTGACAAATTGGACAGGAACAATTACCAAGCTTGGTCTCTAAGGATGAAGACCTATCTACAAGGAAGAAGCTTATTTGGATTCATATCAGGAGATGAGGAATTGCCCTCATTCAAAGCTAGAGGACTACCCACCAAGGATGAACAAGAGAGGCTCAACCAATGGTGTGCAAAAGATGCTTTGGCAAGGTCTTATCTTCTTAACTCTATATCTGATTTCCTTTTACCCCACATTAGGAATTGTAAGACTTCCCAAGAGACTTGGGAAACCTTGTCATCATACTTTTCTTCTAACACAAGGGCCAGGAAGAATCAATTGTGGATTGAATTCACAACCCTTAGAAAGCAACCAAAGCAATCAGTCTCATAATTTGTGACCAAGATCAAGGATGTGGCAGACCAATTAGCAAGCATTGGAGAGGAGATTGAAGAGGAACAAATAGTAAGGCAAGTAACCAATGGACTAAAGGCAGATGACAAGTGGGAGAGCTTCACCACTGCAATGGATCTCTACATGGACATGCATACCCCAGATCTCACAACTCTCATGGGCCAACTATTCACACATGAAGCAAAGTTTACAAAGGCTGGAGATCAATCAAAAGGTAATAACCCCTCTGCTCTATATACTGATAAGAAAGTTAAGGATAAAGGTAAAGGGAAGAAGCAAGAAGAAGAAGGCTCTACCTCCCAAGCTAATTATGCAGGGAGAGGTAGATCTTCAAGAGGAAGAGGCAGAGGAGGTAAGCAAGGTAGGGGGAGACCCTACAACTCATCACCATGCAACATTTGTGGATTGTCTAACCATACCACAGATGAGTGCTACAGAAATTATAAGAATCAGAGAGGAAGAGGCTATCAAAGAGGTGGATACTCTCAAGGAAGAGGCAGATTCAACCAACACCAAGGCTACAATTGATACAACAATCAATACAACAACAATTACAACCACAACCACAATAGTAACTACCAAGGTGGATTCAGAAATAGAAGGGATTACAACAACTACACAGAGGAGCAAGATGACTCCCTATTGATCATGAATATGACCTCTAAGGCAGGTACAATGATGATCATTTATGACCTCCAAGGTGGATTCAGAAATAGAAGGGATTACAACAACTACACAGAGGAGCAAGATGACTCCCTATTGATCATGAATATGACCTCCAATGATTTATTGATTCAGGGTGTTCTAACCATGTAGCTGGTAATGTGGCACTACTCTCTGATTTGGAAGAACCCAAGGGCAAACATCAGGTACAGACAGGTGATGATACTAAACATTCTGTTGTAAAGATTGGAAATGTGAAAACTTGTCATGGTAACCAGAACCTATTGAGCAGGGTCCTTTATGTACCAACCATTACCAAGAACCTAATGAGTGTTGGTCAGATTGTGGAGAAAGGTTTGCAGGTCAGGTTCACTCAACATGGAGCATATGTGGAGGACCCAAGACATGGATTCAGAAGGATAGCCAAGGGAGAAAAATCAGGTAGATTGTTTACTTTTGAGCTAGAAGACACCAAAAACATTGCTTTATACAATTACAAGGATCAAACACTTTCAGAGTTAGAAATATGGCACAAGAGGTTAGGTCACATAGGTGAAAGAACCCTAAAGCAAATGTGCAGGGATCAATGTGTGCTTGGGATACCTAATGTGTCCAAGCAACACATGATTTACAAGTGTGGTGCTTGTCACTTTGGTAAGTCTCACAGGTTGCCCTACTCAAGGAAAGGTTTCATGCATGAAGACTACCTAGACTTGGTACACACAGATGTTTGGGGACCTAGCAAGGATCCCTCCATTTCAGGATCAAGGTACTATGTGTCCTTCATTGATGATTATAGCAGATGGACTGTTTTATATTTTATGAAGCATAAAGATGAAGTGTTTAATTGTTTCAAGAGATATCTTGCACTTGTTGAAAACCAAACAGGAAGAAACTTGAAAAGGCTAAGGTCAGATGGAGGAGGAGAATACTTCTCCAATGAGTTTGAAGATTTCTTGCAGGAAAGAGGCATCAAAAGGGAGATAACTACAAGGTACTCACCTGAACAAAATGGGGTAGCTGAAAGAAGGAATAGACTCATTGTAGAGACAGCTAGGTCTATGCTTAATGAAAAGAAATTGCCAAATTATCTTTGGGCAGAGAGTGTATCTACTGCCACCTATCTCATTAACAGGTTGCCATCAAAGTCTCTTGATGGCATGACACCTTATGAAGCTTGGCATGGTAAGAGACCATCATTGGATCATTGCAAAATCTTTGGTTGTATTGCATATGTGCATATTCCCTCACAGGTAAGGGGAAAGCTAGACCCTAAAGCTGAAAAATGTATCTTCATTGGTTATGATTTGAACCAAAAAGGGTACAGATTCTACAACCCAACAAACAAAGGCTTCAAGGTAAGCAGAGATGTCATCTTTGATGAAAATGACTCATGGTATGAGAATGAATGCAGGAAGGTTAGTCTACCCTATGATATGGAAGAAGATTTCCCAAAGCTCACCAAGGAAGAACCAATCCAGAAAGAAGACTCAAGCTCAGATGATGATGGCACAATCAACCTTGAGGAATTCAAGGCATGGAAGTCCAAAGAGAAGATGAAAATGAAGAAGCTAGAGGATATACTAGAATCCTCAACTCAAGCAATGAGGAGATCTCAGAGAGAAAGTAAGAAGCCTATCAGATATGGGTATGATACTTCTCTTGTAACCAAGCATTCTGTATATCTTGCAAAGGATTTGTTGAATGAAGAACCAGGTACATATGAAGAGGCAATCACCAAACGAGAATGGAAAGGAGCTATGGATGAGGAAATAGAAGCTCTCAAGGAGAGTGACACATGGGACTTGGTACCCAAGAAGGACTCTATGAAGGTGATAGGATCCAGATGGATCTACAAACTAAAGAGAAACTCAGATGGAACAATCAATAGGTACAAATCTAGGTTGGTAGCCAAGGGTTTTGCACAAACCCAAGGCATTGATTATGAGGAGACATTTTCTCCTGTGGCTAAGATGCCAACAATCAGAGTACTAGTGAGTGTAGTTGCATCCAAGAATTGGAACATGTACCAATTAGATGTCAAGAATGCCTTCCTGAATGGATGGATATCTGAAGAAGTCTACATGTCACAACCACCTGGCTATGAAGATCCCAAGAAGGTAAATTATGTTTGTAAATTGAAGAAGGCTCTATATGGTTTGAAGCAGGCACCTAGAGCATGGAATTACAGGTTGACAACATATCTCCAAGACCAAGGATTTGTGATGAGTAAAGTAGAAACTTCTCTATTCATAAAGAGGAGTAGTACAGAGGTAATCTACTTGTGTGTTTATGTTGATGACATCATCATTATAGGTAATGATGTCAGTGGGATTAGACACATCAAAGGACAGATGATGAAGGAGTTCAAGATCAATGATCTTGGATTATTGAAATACTTCTTAGGTCTTGAGTTAGTCTACACTAATTCAGGAATATATATCACTCAAAAGAAGTATGTACATGACATTGTGAAGAAGTTTAATTTGCAGGATGCTAAAGTCTCAAGTACTCCAATGGAAGTCAACCTAAAGCTAAGTGCTCATGAAGGGGATGAAGTCCAAGACATTACAGGATATCAAAGTATGGTAGGTAGTTTGAATTATGCTACCTTAACAAGAATTGGCATAGCATATGGAGTTAGTGTGCTAAGCCAATTCATGCACAAACCAAGGGTACCTCATCTAGAGGCAGCTAAGAAGATCTTGAAGTATCTAAAGGGAACTTAGAACCATGGTTTGTACTTTCCTTATACATCAGATATTGGCATTAAAGTATATTTAGATACAGATTGGGCAGGATGCAAAGATGATAGGAGAAGCACATCAGGATACATATGTTTTGCAGGTGATAAACCAATTTCTTGGTCAGCCAAGAAACAACCTACAGTAGCTTTGTCATCCAGTGAAGCAGAGTATAGAGGGCTAGCCAATGCCACTCAAGAAGCTATCTGGTTGAAGCTTTTGTATACAGAATTAGGTCTATACACTAGACCTCCAATTATCTTTGGAGATAACACAAGCTCTCTTCACCTTGCAGCTAATCCAATATATCATGCTTGTTAGAGTATGATCAATGTCTACCCCTCATGATTGTATGCACATTTTGTAAGGCCCCCTTTATGAGGAGAAGCCAAGCGTGCATTACCCAATTGATGGGAATCCCAACTTGAATGTTGGATGAAGGTCATATTGGACCATGTAAGATATTATAAGGAAAGGGAGTTACCAGGGTCCCCAATTGTGGGGTCCGGGGCAGCGGTGAGCAGCCCCGGCTGGGGGGTCCAAGGGGGCCAGCGGGCCCCCTGGCTGGGGGGTCCCAGGGGGCCAGCGGGCCCCCTGGTGGGGGTCCGGGGGCAGCGCCCCCGGCGCGACGGTAAAGGGAATATTCCATGGAATATTCCCTGTCGGAGTCAGAAATCATTTATATTTGTTAGGTCGGTTCAACCAGTCTAAGCCGTGTATGGCAATTACGCGGGCGGTGGCCGCCCACGCCCTACCGCCCATGTATAGCCGTCCATGGCAGGCCACCCATGATCCTATATATACATGACTTCTGCACTACCTAAGACATTGAGTTGAGCCAGCATACCTCTACCTTGTATCTCCCTATCTAGAGTTGTCTAGATCACCATTTAAGCTCTACCTTGAGAGCGCACGGGTGGACAACGCCATCATCTTTGTACTTGCTGCTAGTAGAAAATTGTTGAGATTCTCCTATATCTGTTATCTTCTCTGCTATTGCTCCTGTGTTATATTGCGTAACTATTGTCTTACATGGTATCAGAGCTGTAAGGTTCGAATAGCTTGAGAAGTATCATTATTTTAGCCTACTAGCAGACTAGAATATCAGTAGATTATTCGAGTGATTACATGATGGCTTCATCGTCGAACACTAGTCTTGGTGCTTCACCTAATGTTAATGCTGCACCTATTCGAATTCGTCCACCTGCATTCACTGAAGGGAAGCTGGATGGAACCAACTATACACTCTGGAAGTTCAAAATTTCTGCAATTTTGGACTCCTATGAATTACTTGACACTGTCATGGGACCGATGGGATTGGATCCAGAGCCTATACCAGTTGAAGATCCAGCAAATTCAAGATTGATGATTCAGCCAGATCCAGATCTTCTACGAGCTTGGAAGAGGCGGAATGCTGATGCATTATGTGCGATTGTCACTAGTGTAAGTGATTCTGTGCTTACTTTAGTTCAACATACTACTAAAGCACATGAGGCTTGGGGCATATTGGCTCGACAATATGAGACCAAGAACCACACTAGGATACAGAATTTAGAAAATCAATTGGCAAATGAAAAGCATTCTGATTCTGAAAAGGCTGAAGATTTTATCAAACGGATAAAGCATCTTCAAGATCAATTGGCTGCAGTTGGTGTTGTTATAACACCAGAAGAGCTAGCTCGAAGATCTGTACGTGTTCTTCCAGCAAAGTATGATGGATTAGTAACAGCCCTTAACACTCAGGTAAGGCCAACTCCTCTTACATTTGAAGAGTTTTGTGCCATGCTTTTAGAAGAAGAGATGCGGCTGAAGAATCGGCAAAGTACAACTGATGCTGCATTCTCAGCAAATGCAAAAGGTAAAGGCTCTTCAGAGGGATCAAAGAAGAAGCCAAAGAAGAAAAAGTTCACAGGAAGTTGCTTCTATTGTGAAAAGAAAGGCCATGCCATCAAGGATTGCAGAAAGAAGCAAGCTGATGAACGGAATGGGACTGTAAAATCATCATGGAAGAACAAAGAGTCTGCAAACAACACAGAGCTGGAACTTTGGGTAGCTATTGAAGAGGTATGTTCATCTGCTCAAGCTCGTGTTGATGAGCCATGGATTTTAGATAGTGGAGCTTCTCGCCATATGACTAGTAAAAAGGATTGGTATAGTTCCCTAGTGCCTCTGCGGGAATCCATCAATGTAGTGGTGGGAAACGACTCCAAGTGTCCAGCTGAAGGAACTGGAACCATCTCTTTTATCACTTCTCCAGGTGTTGAGAAAAAGTTATCCGATGTTCTCTATGTACCTACACTCAAAAGAAATTTGTTGTCAGTTTCTGCAATAACAGATCGTGGACTCGAAGTTCACTTCAATAAGAGTGGTGCGGAAATCATGGATTCATCAGGTAATGTTGTAGGTAAAGGCACACGACGGGATAACTTGTATGAGTTAAGTGCTTTAACTGCTACAGAAGATAAAGATGTAAGCAGGTTATGGCACCAACGATTTGGGCATCTCGGATTTGCAGTTTTGAAGGAGATGCAACGAACAGGGATGGTTGCTCATTTGCCTGCATTTTCAGAGTTGCAGGAACCTTGTGAAGCTTGTATGATGGGCAAGCAACAACGAAAGGCATTTCCAAGAGAGACCAGCAATCGATCTCAAGCTCCTCTAGAGTTGGTACATGCTGATCTCTGCGGTAAAATGTCTACACCTGCTTTAGGAGGATCTTTCTACTTCTTGCTGTTAGTCGACGATTATAGTAGAAAGATGTGGGTTTATTTCATTCGAGAGAAGGCTGATGCTTTTGAAAAATTTAAAGCGTGGCATAAGTATGTAGAAAGTGAATCAGGAAGGAAACTGAAGAAATTTAGAACAGATAGAGGAGGTGAATTCTTGTCAACAGAATTCAACAATTACTGTAAGGAGCATGGTGTGAAAAGGCAACTTACCACAGCTCATACACCTCAACAAAATGGCGTTGTTGAGCGCAGGAACAGGACAGTAGTTGAAATGGCTCGTTGTATGTTAAAGGCTCAAGACATGCCTGATTCATTCTGGGCAGAAGCAGTCAATACAGCAGTCTACATTCTCAATCGAAGCTACACAAAAGCACTGAAGGGGATGACTCCTCAAGAAGCATATTCTGGTAAAAAGCCTTCAGTTTTGCATTTCAGAATTTTTGGTTGTTTCTGTTATGCACATATTCCTGATTCAACAAGATCAAAGTTGGATTCAAAAAGCAAAAAGTGTGTCTTCCTAGGATATAGTGAAGAGTCTAAAGCATACAGGTTATGGGATCCTGAGGCAAGGAAGATTTTTGTCAGCCGAGATGTGGTGTTTGATGAACGACCACACTTAGTAGAAGATAAAGGTAAATCTACTATCTCATCAAGCGGAGAAATATCTCACCTTGTGCCTATCAAAAGACAGGTTAAAGTTGAGGAGGAGGAAACATCTGATGGAGAAATTTCCTCAATAAAAAGCCAACCAGTTGTAGCTGCACTGCGTAAGCCACTACCGAAGTGGGCACAACAGCTCTTTGATGATCACAATCCACATGTAGATGTACCAGAATCATCATCGGATGGATTACGAAGATCAAAAAGAATAGAGGAGCAAAGAAGAGCCTCAGAACACATTGTTAACATGGCTCTAATGGCAGATATCATGGGTTCGATAAAGGAACCTACCACCATTGAAGAAGCCATTGATGATCCAGATTGGAGAGCGGCAATGCAGTCTGAGTATGATAGTATACTCAAAAATGATACATGGGATCTAGTCGACTTGCCGCCAAAGAAGAAGGTAATAGGTACTAAATGGATTTGGAAAGCTAAGTATAAAGCTGATGGAACATTAGAAAAGTATAAGGCACGATTAGTTGCACAGGGTTTTTCACAGATTCAAGGATTTGATGTTCAAGAAACTTTTGCACCAACAGCACGCATGACAACTATTCGGACGGTACTTGCAGTAGCTGCACAAATGTCTTGGCCTATTTTCCAGATGGATGTCAAATCTGCATTTTTGAATGGTCACCTCAAGGAGGAGGTATATGTATCTCAACCACCAGGTTTTGAGGTGCCCAATTCAGAAAATAAAGTTTGCAGGTTGAAGAAAGCTTTGTATGGACTTAAGCAAGCTCCACGGGCTTGGTACCAACGAATAGATCATTTTTTCAAAAATATGGGTTTTGAAAGAAGTACTTCTGATGCTAACTTGTATGTAACGAAAAGGGATAGCAAGCTAGTTGTTGTCATTGTATATGTAGATGATTTGATCATTACAGGAGATCATCAGGAACTCATCAATCAAACTCGGATCAGCTTGGGAACTGAGTTTGAAATGACAGACTTAGGTCTACTCCATTTTTGTCTGGGAATTGAAGTATGGCAAAGGAAGGATGGCATTTTCATCTCACAACAAAAATATTCCAAAGAAATTCTCAAGGCATTTGGAATGATGGACTGCAAACCAACTAGCACACCTATGGAGGTAAATCATAAGCTATCTATGGATGATAACATGCCTGATGTAGATGCTAAGAAGTATAGGAAGCTCGTTGGAAGTCTTATTTTTCTGTGCAACACTAGACCAGACATTTGCTATGCTGTTGGAGTGTTAAGCAGGTTTTCCAACAAACCTAAGGAGAGTCACTGGAATGCTGGAATGCGAATTCTAAGGTACATTGCAGGAACCTTGGATTTTGGTATTTTGTATACCACAGGTGATACACTCCAAGGATATTGTGATTCAGATTGGGCTGGAGATTGTGATTCTAGAAAATCAGTTTCTGGATATTGTTTCTCACTTGGTTCAGGAATATTTTCTTGGGTAAGTAGGAAGCAACCAACTCTCGCACTCTCCTCCACTGAAGCAGAGTACAAAGCAGCTTGTTTTGCTTCTTGTGAGGCAGTCTGGTTAAGGAGAATTCTTGCAGATATAGGCTTTCCATCAAATATGCCAATTGTACTCAAGTGTGATAATCAAAGTTGTATGGCTATTGCAAAGAACCCAGTATTTCATGCTCGCACCAAGCACATAGAAGTACAGTACCATTACATTCGTGAGCTAATTGAAGATGAAATTGTGGAGCTAGAATATTGCCCAACAGAGGCAAATTGTGCTGACATATTCACTAAAGCACTTGGAAGAGAGCAGCTCAACAAGCATCTTCAACAGATGGGCATAGGACCGAGACCTACTTGATTTATCATCGGTAAACATTGAGGGGGGGTGTTAGAGTATGATCAATGTCTACCCCTCATGATTGTATGCACATTTTGTAAGGCCCCCTTTATGAGGAGAAGCCAAGCGTGCATTACCCAATTGATGGGAATCCCAACTTGAATGTTGGATGAAGGTCATATTGGACCATGTAAGATATTATAAGGAAAGGGAGTTACCAGGGTCCCCAATTGTGGGGTCCGGGGCAGCGGTGAGCAGCCCCGGCTGGGGGGTCCAAGGGGGCCAGCGGGCCCCCTGGCTGGGGGGTCCCAGGGGGCCAGCGGGCCCCCTGGTGGGGGTCCGGGGGCAGCGCCCCCGGCGCGACGGTAAAGGGAATATTCCATGGAATATTCCCTGTCGGAGTCAGAAATCATTTATATTTGTTAGGTCGGTTCAACCAGTCTAAGCCGTGTATGGCAATTACGCGGGCGGTGGCCGCCCACGCCCTACCGCCCATGTATAGCCGTCCATGGCAGGCCACCCATGATCCTATATATACATGACTTCTGCACTACCTAAGACATTGAGTTGAGCCAGCATACCTCTACCTTGTATCTCCCTATCTAGAGTTGTCTAGATCACCATTTAAGCTCTACCTTGAGAGCGCACGGGTGGACAACGCCATCATCTTTGTACTTGCTGCTAGTAGAAAATTGTTGAGATTCTCCTATATCTGTTATCTTCTCTGCTATTGCTCCTGTGTTATATTGCGTAACTATTGTCTTACAATGCTAGGACAAAACACATAGAGGTTCATTACCACTATGTGAGAGAAAAATTGCTAAGCAAAGACATTCAATTGACTTATGTGTCCACTAATATGCAATGTGCAGTTTTACTTACTAAAGCTTTGGATGGAAACAAGTTATGCAGATTCAAATCCATGATTGGATTGCAGGATGTGATTGAAGAATGAAGATGAAGACTTGAGCCAAATGTTTGGCTTGAGGGGGAGCTGTTGGTGCAATTCAAGCCTTCACCTTTGGCTTGGAGCCCTTGAAAGATATCTCTACATGAAGCAAGAACCATAGGAACTTATGCTTATAAGTTCTTACCATTTTACTTCTTGTAAAAGTCTATATGACTTGGCATCTCATGTAATCACACCTACTTGATTAAGTCGTGGAAAAATTGATTGATTGATTGAGGGAATATCTCAATCAACTTTTAGGTGAAAGATTCTAGGAGTTTTGAATTTTGAATTCTCACTTAACTCCTATAAAAGCTACAAGTCAAAAGTCGCGCGTGTCACTAATCCCGAGGCATTTCTGTATCAATCATTGAGTGTGTGAGCTCTACTCCATAGCCTAAATCTCTGAGTACCATTTGGCAATGTTTATCATGTCAATGGGAATGTACATCAATGTGAATTAATACATATCTTTACATTCATCATCTCTGTTTTCTCTGAGTCATCATCTCCAAGTCTGTCAACTTCAAAGAGGCATATCTCAGGATCTACTGAACCAAATCAAGTGATTCAAGGCTTGTTGGAACCAGCACAAAGAGCTTTGTGATTTACAAACTTATCTGTTTTGATCAAGTCATTACTCAAACCTTTTCCAAAGTACATATATTATATTTTGGTATCATTTGAAAGCTCAAGGAGTCTACTAATCATATCTGGAGTCACTGAGGGCTGGTGCAAAGCAGGATTAGCAGCATCAACTCAATCTTTTGAGTGCATCCAACCATTTCTCCCAACAAGCACCACCTCCTTTACTTGTCAATCCGCAGAGACATGAGGACTGGTATGAAGACCTTGAGTGAGTGAAGTGCGTGAGTGAAAGCACACAAGCATGCACACACATACACACACGCGCACATGGTAAGATCAAAGAGAGAAACAATGGAAAGCTTTCAATTGCAAAGGATCTCTCTTACAAAAGCTCAAATCTACAACAAGTTAACCTTAAAAATGAACCCTCTAGCTCTTTTTATAGTTTTTTGATTAGTTTTGGCCCTGTCCAGACCTAATGTTTGGCCTAGTTAAACATTAGGTTCTAGGGCTTATTTGAGGGCTCAAACAGAGTCTAAAAATTATGAAAATTGGTAGGATGATGATACTTCTAATGCTTCTCAAGCTTGAGAACTCCTCGTCTTGCACAAAACGGAGCTACAAAAAGGTGAAATGATATTATTTACAATGGTTTCTAGTGATGAAAATCACTATTTTATAGGGATTTCTTCTGAGAAATTGACATACACTTCTTGGAGCTCCCTATGTACTCCTTCTTCTTATGTTTCAACTTCTCTGATGCACTTATTATGCTTGTCCTTGACCTTGAGCTTCAACACAAAGCTATCAAGAGAGTCAATCGAGCCAAGATGAAGGTCAATCATCAAGAGGAAGAGGAAGAGGAAGAGGAAGAGGAAGAGGAAGAGGAAGAGGAAGAGGAAGAGGTAGAGGAGGAAGATATGGAGGTCGAGGCTACTCCAACTCAAATGGATGTTTCAATTGTGGGAAGCAAGGACCCTATGCCAAAGACTGTTGGCAAAAGCAAGGTGGGAACAATTACAAAGGGCAAGGTAATTATGGTAACTCCTCAACAAATTCAGAAAATGAGCATTTGTTAGCTATGAAGCATAAAAGTGAAGGTCAACCACATGATGAGGTGTGGTATATAGATATTGGTTATAGTAACCACATGTCAGGTAAAGAGGAGTACTTCAGCAATCTTTAAGCACCCAAGCAAAGAGACTTTGTAGAGACAAGAGACAACATAGAGCATGAGATACAACAAATGGGAGATGTGAAGCTTGAAAGGCAACCACAAAGCAAGAGGACTATCTGAGGTATTGCATGTTCCTACTATTACAAAGAACTTAATCTCTGTTGGACATATGGTTGAAAAGGGATACCAAGTCAAGTTCAACCACAAAGGATGCTTTATTGAAGACCCAAGGAATGGCTATGAGCTGATATCCGAAGGAAAGAAGGAAGGAAGAATGTTCACTCTTGACATTGCCAAAGAACAAAGCAACAATGCCATGTTCATCACCTATGGCGACAAGAAAATTGGAGATTGGATTTGTGGCATAAAAGATGTGGTCACATCAACATTAAAAGGTTGAAAGACATGGAGAAGAGGCAATTGGTAAGAGGTTTACCACATTTTTCATTACAAATGTTGCATGAGATGTGTGAAGCTTGTCAACTAGGCAAGTCTACTAGGCAGCCCTTCAAGAAGAGTGGATATGTAGCACATGGTGTGTTAGACCTTGTGCACAAAAACGTGTGGGCACCAACCAAAGAGCCCTCTCTTGCAGGTAATAGGTACTTTGTAACCTTCATAGATGACTACTCAAGAAAAGTATGGTTGTATTGTATTAAAAAAAAATCAGATGTGTTTGATGTATTCAAAAGATTCAAGGCACAAGTTGAAAAGGAGACAGGTTGCTATATCAAAACCCTAACGTCCGATGGAGGGGGAGAATACTTGTCCCATGCTTTTTGTGATTTCTTGCAGGGCCTAGGAGTATGTTAAATGAAATGAATGTGCCTTTAACATATTGGACAGATGTTGTATCTACTGTTGTGTACTTGATGAATAGGTGTCCCACATCAGGGGTACATGACATGACACCTAAGGAGGCATGGAGTGGAAGGAAGCCAGACCTTTCACACATTAGAATCTTTGGTTGTGTATGCTACACACATGTGCCACAAGAGTTGAGAGGTAAGATGGATGCAAGGGCTGGAAGATGTATGTTTATTGGTTATGCTATGGAGCAAAACGGTTACAGGTGCTACAATCCTAATACAAAGGAGTTAAAGGTATCTAGAGATTTAGTGTTTGATGAATTCAAACCATGGTATGATTCCAAAGTTCCATTGTAGGATGAAGATATTGAAGAGGCAGAGAAAAGATATGAAGCTAGGTTTCAAGATAGCTTGGAAATCAATGGTCCAAGCATGCAAAGGAGTTCAAGCATGGATTCAGCCCATCAATCAATGAATAAAGGAAAGGCAAGATTGGTAGAGCTTGATGAAGATGGACATGAAGTGGAAGACTTTGAAGAACCTATGTTAGAAGGGGGAGCTACATCAAACGCAGACAAGGCACCAAGGCAAAGAAGGTTCATTCCACCAAAAGGAAAAGAAAGGAGGTCAACAAGGGTAAAACATCCAATATCAAGGCTTTTTTATGATAGTTATATTGCTAGGCATTATGCTTTCATGACTAAGGTTATCAAAGATCATGAACCTTCTACCTATGAAGAGGCCAACGACACAAAGGAGAGGCAAGAAGCTATGGAAGAAGAGTACAAAGCCCTTGAAGACAACAACAAATGGAGTCTTGTTCCAAGACAAGAAGGAATGAAGGTAATTGGAAACAAATGGGTCTATAAAGTGAAGAGAAATTCTGATGGTTCAATTGCTAGGTACAAAGCAAGGCTTGTGACAACAGGATTTGCTTAATCCTATGGGATTCACTATGAAGAAACATTCAGCCCGATTGCAAAGATGACCACAATTAGGGCAATCATTGGGGTTGCCACATCTAGGAGGTGGACAATATATCAATTCAATGTAAAGAATGCTTTTCTTAATGGTGATTTGCAGGAGACAGTCTACATGACTCAACCATTAGGGTTTGAGAACCCTGAATATTAAAATTTTGTTTGTAAACTTAGAAAAGCATTGTATGGTTTAAAGCAAGCTCCTAGGTCATGGAATCAAAGGCTTCTGGAGTATTTGTGCAGGTGTGGATACAAACCAAGTGTTGCGAACATTTGTTTTATGTAGGGTACAAGTTTCAAATTATGTAAATACCTTTGGGAAGTCTTCAAATACTTCAAGAAGGCTCATATTATTCATAAAATTTAGCAAAAATACCACGTGAGTTCTAGAACATGGTGAGTCAAATTAGTGAGTCACAAGGGAGCTTCAGTGGTGTCCTAGTGGAAGGTCGATGTGGCTAGTTCTCAAAGTCCATCAATACTTTGCTTATTTGAGCACTTGAGTCATGTAATACCTCCATCCAAGTGTCTACCACGAATTTAGATGTATTAGGAAGGTTTTAGATTAGTTTCCCATGCTATAAAAAGAGGAGAAAAGTCGTGATCTTGTGGGATGTCCAAGAGAGTATCTCTATGCTACTCTAGTTTTTGTATGCAGAGCTTGCAGAGCTTGTATCTCCCTCATTATATATACAAATTACATGTTTGATATCTCATTTGAAAGCTCTTCTTGTCTACTTTCATAGTACCAATTTTCATAATCATTGGATTTGTGAGATGAGAGCAACACTCTCTGCAAGTAGTGTGTGTTCTCTGTTTTTTTATCCCTGCTGAAGGTCTCCATTAAACATCCAACTTGCAGAGGTCATATCTCCTTGTGTATGTATCCAAATCATGTGTTCTTTGGCTTGTTAGAAAGCTCTCCAAGTCTATTTGTATTCTGGAAATTTTCAGATTCATTGGAGTTGTGAGTTAAGAGCAGTAGTCTCTGCAAGTGATGTATGTCCTCAGGTTCATCTCTGTTTCAAGGTCTCCATTAAAGCTGCATATTGCAGAGGTCATAGCTCATTGAGTATTTATCCAAATTGAGTGTTCTTTGGCTCATTGGAAAGCTCTTGGTCTCTAGTATATGTGGTTGAAACAGTTTTAAAAACTTTTGAGTGAGTAGAGAGTAGTAAGCTCTGCAAGCATGACTGGTTTTCTATGATGAAGTTTGTGAGAAGGTCAACTTGTTCCTAGGGGGTTCCACCTACTTCCTGCTATACTTTGGAGGTCAATAAACTCCAACAGTGGTATCAGAGCAAGTACTTGGAGGCTTGGAGAAGGTTATCATACCTTGACGAAGAATTTGAAGCTATCAAAGAAGCAGTTCATCATCAACACTACACAAAGGTAGAAGAAGATTGCAAGGAGGCATCTGAAGCAACATCCAAGCAAAGAAAGGTGCACATACCTCATTTACAAGGTAAATATTATATTTCTTCTCATCACACACACATTGGAAAGGAGGCTTAAAGGAGGAAGCTTAGCATTTGTATTATGGGAGACCAACATGCACAAATAGAGAAGCTTGATAAGACCAATTATCAGGCATGGAAGTTTAGAATCACATCCTACTTGCAAGGTAGAGGCTTGTATGGTTTGATTGACGGCACAGATATCAAACCCACATTACCAGAGGACCCAAATCAGCAACAATTGAGGGAGTTTAGACTTTGGAATGAGAGAGACAAAAGGGTTATATTCATTTTATCACAAAATATTCAAGATTCAATGGTAGGACACATACAAGATCTAGACACAAGTAGAGATGTTTGGCTTGCATTGGAAAGGTTGTATGCTACAGGTACAAGAGCAAGGAAGATTCAACTCAAAAATGAGTTGAATAACATAAAGAAAGATACAAGGACATCGGTCAATGATTACATATTGAAAGTTAAAGAGATTGCAGATCAACTAGGATCAATTCAAGCTCATGTGGAGGACGACGACTTGGTTGCACATACTCTCAACGGACTCAAAGATGATGAGAGATGGAAACCCTTCATTACTTCAGTTTATGTCAGAGGAGAATTACCAGATTTTGATCAACTTATTGCCCTCATGGTCACGGAGGAGATGAATCTAAATGGTTCTACTTCAAATCAAAAAGGATCTCAAGGACAAGCTCTTTATGTAGGATCATCAAGAGGTGGAAACAGAGGTGGAAGAGGTTCAAATAGAGGTCGAGGAAGAAGGATCGATGATCAAAGGACTTCAAGTGGCTTCTTCAACACAAGAGGAAGAGGAAGATCAAGCGCTAGAGGTACGAGAGGCTACTACAACTACAACCAAAGACAAAGGAGTGAAGATAATAAGAACAATTGCTATATATGTGGAAGGTATGGACACTATGCCAAAGATTGTTATCAAAATGAAAATAATCAAGGTGGTAATCAAAGAGGAGGCTATTCAAGAAGAGGTAAACAACAAGGAAATTATGCAGTTGAAGGTAAAAGTGATGATTATGATTCTCTTCTTATGATGAATGTAGAAACTAAGATGAATTCCAATAGTGATGTATGGTATGTAGATAGTGGTTGTTCTAATCACATGTCTCATGATGCTTCATGGTTTTCTAATATGCATAATCCGTCATGTAAAGGTCATGTTGAAACAGGAGATGATACAACACATAAGATTATGCAGGTTGGAGATGTTGTTATGCAGGATAAGAGCAAGAAAAATTGCTTGAAGGATGTACTTTATGTGCCAACGATCACTAAGAATTTGATGTCGGTTGGTCAAATGGTAGAAAAAGGTCTACAAGTGAGATTTAATCATGCAGGTTGCTTCATTGAGGATCCAAAGCAAAGGAGGTTAATTGCTAGAGGTCAAAAACAAGGTAGATTGTTTACATTCAAGGTAAACCCAAATCATACAAACTATTTCTCTTATGGTATGCATCGAATAGCAGAGCTTGATCTATGGCACAAAAAGATTGGACACATGAATGTACACAGGTTAAAGGAGCTATCAAAGAAGAGGATTGTTGAAGGATTACCTGATCTTACTAAGCAACATATGGTGCATCTTTGTGAAGCATGTCAAATGGGTAAGCAGAGTAGACAACCTTTCAAGCATTCAAGTTATGTAAGTGATGGTTTGCTAGATCTCATACACACAGATGTGTGGGGACCTACTAAAGAGGCATCCTTGATTGGTAATAAGTACTATGTATCATTCATTGATGATCATAGTAGAATGACATTTGTGTATTTCATTAAACATAAGAGTGAGGTCTTTGATTGTTTCAAGAAGTTCAAATCATATGTCGAAAAGCAAACAGGAAGGTATATTAAGAAGCTAAGGTCTGATGGAGGGGGAGAGTATTTCTCTCAAGTTTTTACTGATTTTTTGTATGATGAAGGTATCAAAAGAGAAGTTACATGCAGGTATACTCCACAACAAAATGGAGTCGCAGAAAGAAGAAACAAAATCATAGCAGAAGCATCTAGAAGTATGCTTAATGATATGTGTTTGCCTAATTATTTTTGGGCTGAAGCTGTTAGCACAAGTGTTTACATTATGAATAGAGTTCCGAGTGCTGGAGTTCATCATTTGACACCTTATGAGGTATGGCATGGAAGGAAACCAAGTGTAAGTCATTTGAAAGTATTTGGTTGTGTATGTTATGTACATGTACCTAATGAGGTGAGATCTAAACTTGATGCAAAATCAGAAAAATGTATATTTATTGGTTATGCAGATACTCAAAGAGGATATAGCTGCTATAATCCTCATACCAATAAGGTTGTTGTGTCAAGAGATGTAAACTTTGATGAATCACTTTCATGGTATGCAGATAAGAATTGTTTGCAGGACATGGATGAAAATGAAGGTGTGGTTGAAGGAGATGAATGCATAGTTCAGCCATCAGGAAGTTTAAATGATGAAAGGAGTGGTCTAGATGAAGAAAGAGGATCACCTTTCAATGGAAGATTAAGGCAAGAGTCACCTCCAAGTGTTAAAAGTAAAGGTAAACTCAAACTTGTTGAAGTTAATGATGAAGGAGAGGAAATTAGTGATGTATGTGAGTATGGAGAATCATCAAAGGTTCCTAATAAGAAAGGAAGAGCATCTACATTGGAGGTAAGAAGAACTTCAAGAGTAAGTAAGCAACCTCAAAGGTATACTTATGAATCTTTCATGAATACTCATTATGCTTTTATGACAAAAGTTGAGCAGGAAAATGAACCCACATGTTATGATGAGGCCAAAGGAGATGAAAAGTGGGAGAAAGCAATGAGAGAAGAAATGGAAGCACTTCAGGATAACAAGACTTGGAATTTAGTTCCAAGTACACCAAAGCAAAAGGTAATTGGTTGCAAGTGGGTTTTTAAGATTAAAAGAAATAGTGATGGTAGTGTGTCTAGATATAAGGCTAGACTTGTAGCAAAAGGATATAATCAAACTCAAGGTGTGGACTATGAGGAAACATTTAGTCCAGTAGCAAATATGGCAACGGTGAGAACTTTGTTGGCTTTAGCTGCAAGTAAAAGGTGGAATATATATCAACTCGATATAAAGAATGCCTTTCTTAATGGTGAGTTAAATGAAGAAAGTATATATGTGATATGCTGAAAAGGTTTGGTATGCAGGAATGTAAATTTGTTTCTACTCCAATGGAATGTAATGTAAAGCTGAGTGCAAAGGAAGGTGATGAGTTGCATGATATGAATGTATATAGATCCATGGTAGGATCTTTGATTTATGCAACAAAAACTAGACCTGATATATGTTATGCAGTGGGAGTATTGTCACAGTTTATGCATGAACCTAGAGTACCTCATATGCATGCAGCGAAAAGAGTGCTTAGGTATTTGAAAGGTACCATGAACGAAGGATTATTTTATAGTCATGATGTTGATCTAACTCTTAAAGTCTTTAGTGATGCAGATTGGGCTGGAAGCAAAGATGACAGAAGATCCACAAGTGGATATGTGGTAATAGCAGGAAACAAGACATTAACATGGAGTTCAAAGAAACAGCCTACAGTTGCTTTATCTTCTACAGAGGCTGAGTATAGAGGTTTAGCATTGGCTACTACTGAGGTTATGTGGTTTAAAAAGTTGTTTCATGACTTGAATGTGCAGGTTGATGTACCACTGATATATGGGGATAACTTGAGCAGCATTCATATGACCTCAAATCCTATTTTTCATGCTAGAACAAAGCATATAGAGGTTCACTATCATTATGTTCGAGAGAAGGCCATGAACAATGAAGTGCAGGTTTCTTTTGTTGGAACAAAGGATCAAGTTGCAGATATCTTCACCAAATCCTTGGATGGACCAAAGCTTCAAAGATTCAACTATATTCTTGGCATGAAGGAAATACCCTTTGAAACTTGAGGGGGAGAATGTTGCGAACATTTGTTTTATGTAGGGTACAAGTTTCAAATTATGTAAATACCTTTGGGAAGTCTTCAAATACTTCAAGAAGGCTCATATTATTCATAAAATTTAGCAAAAATACCACGTGAGTTCTAGAACATGGTGAGTCAAATTAGTGAGTCACAAGGGAGCTTCAGTGGTGTCCTAGTGGAAGGTCGATGTGGCTAGTTCTCAAAGTCCATCAATACTTTGCTTATTTGAGCACTTGAGTCATGTAATACCTCCATCCAAGTGTCTACCACGAATTTAGATGTATTAGGAAGGTTTTAGATTAGTTTCCCATGCTATAAAAAGAGGAGAAAAGTCGTGATCTTGTGGGATGTCCAAGAGAGTATCTCTATGCTACTCTAGTTTTTGTATGCAGAGCTTGCAGAGCTTGTATCTCCCTCATTATATATCCAAATTACATGTTTGATATCTCATTTGAAAGCTCTTCTTGTCTACTTTCATAGTACCAATTTTCATAATCATTGGATTTGTGAGCTGAGAGCAACACTCTCTGCAAGTAGTGTGTGTTCTCTGTTTTTTATCCCTGCTGAAGGTCTCCATTAAACATCCAACTTGCAGAGGTCATATCTCCTTGTGTATGTATCCAAATCATGTGTTATTTGGCTTGTTAGAAAGCTCTCCAAGTCTGTTGGTATTGTGGAAATTTTCCGATTCATTGGACTTGTGAGTTAAGAGCAGTAGTCTCTGCAAGTGATGTATGTCCTCAGGTTCATCTCTGTTTCAAGGTCTCCATTAAAGCTGCATATTGCAGAGGTCATAGCTCATTGAGTATTTATCCAAATTGAGTGTTCTTTGGCTCATTGGAAAGCTCTTGGTCTCTAGTATATGTGGTTGAAACAGTTTTAAAAAATTTTGAGTGAGTAGAGAGTAGTAAGCTCTGCAAGCATGACTGGTTTTCTATGATGAAGTTTGTGAGAAGGTCAACTTGTTCCTAGGGGGTTCCACCTACTTCCTGCTATACTTTGGAGGTCAATAAACTCCAACACCAAGTGATGGAGATCCTTCTTTATACCTCAAGAGGGAAGGAGAACTAGTTGTCTATGTATGCATATATGTGGATGACTTGATTATAACAGGAAGTGATGATGTAGGTATCACATGGATCAAGGCCAAGCTTGGAAATGAATTCAAGATTTTAGATCTTGGAGTTCTTAAATACTTTCTTGGGATTGAAGTTATTTATGTGGAAAATGGTATTTACCTTGCTCAAAGGAAATACTTGCTAGATGTACTTTACAAGTATGGTATGAGTGGATGTAAGCCACTTAGACAACATGTGGATCCAAACACTAAGTTATGTGCAGGTGAAGGACAACCTCTTGAAGATATTTCAGCATATAGAAGCATAATTGGAAGCCTTAATTATGCTACCATCACAAGACCTGACGTGTCTTATGTTGTAGGAGTTCTTTCTCAATTTCTAAATTCACCAACTCATGTTCATATGAATGCAGCCAAGAGAGTGCTTAGGTACATCAAGCACACTATCAACCAAGGGTTGTACTACCCTTATGGAGATGGATTACAACCTCATGGCTTTAGGGATGCTGATTGGGCTGGTTCAAAGGAGAATCGAAGAAGCACATTGGCTATGTCTCCATGTTAGGTCAAAGAGTCATTTCATGGGTGTCCAAGAAGCAACCTAAAGTTTCATTATCATCTACTGAGGCTGAGTACAGAGCTTTAGCACTTGCTACATGTGAGATCATGTGGCTCAAGAATCTCTTCAAAGACTTGGATGTGGAGGTCAAAGAGTTCACTCTATTTGGAGATAATATGTCAAGCATTCATCTAGCAAGCAACCCTATGTTCCATGCAAGAAACAAGCACATAGAGATCCATTATCACTTCATCAGAGAGAAGGTACTAGCAAAAGAAGTGGACATCAAGTACATCAACACCAAAGATCAGCTAGCAGATATCATGACCAAGTTTATAGATGCAAGTAAGTTGGAGAAGTTCAAGATCAACCTCAACTTGAAGGAGATCAATGGAGACTAACACTTGAGCTTGAGGGGGAGTGTTAGAATTTTAGCAATCTCAAGTGTGGGAACTGTTGGAGTTAGACGTCTACGGAAGCACGTGAACAACACAAGGAAGAAGAAGAAGCTTGGAGCACAACACACAAGACTGAATGTATTACTAGAGAATGTACAAAGATAAGTAGCCCATTAGGGCAATAGGCGTATATACAAGCCGGGGGAAAAAAACCTCCTAAAGAGGGGAAAAAGTGCCCTGGCGGTCCTAGAGTGTTCACACACATCACTACCTAAATATATCAACAAAGCCCACCTAGGAGTGATGCGGTGAACAAGGAGCTGGGACTCATGTATAAGGAAGTGCCAAGCTATGTGGAAATCACTCCACAAAAGGAAGTAAGCCCAAAGCTTTGTGGAAAGCTTCAAACTTCTCCCTAGGCAGAGCCTTCGTGAAAAGGTCTACAATGTTCTCCTACGTGGGCACATATTACAAGCTGATCTCCCCAGGAGAGAACTTCTCCCTGACATAATGATAATGCACCTCAATGTGCTTAGTGCGAACATGGAACACAGGGTTCCTTGCAACTTCCAATGCGCTCTGACTGTCAGTGAAGATGGTGGTGGTAGAGGACTGACCAACACCCAAATTAGCCATAAGGTGTCTGAGCCACACACACTCAACAGTAGTTGTGAAAGCTGCCCTATACTAAGCCTCACAACTGGAAGTGGCCATAGTAGGCTGCTTCTTTCTCAACCAAGATATATATGAGCTACCAAGCATGAAGCAAAAGCCACTAGTGGACACATGAGTGTCATAGCAACCAGCCGAGTATGAGTCATAAAAAGCATGCAAATCTGGCGGTAGTGATCCCCCCTTCGAATAAAACAACCGAAGTAGCCGAGTACCACTCAAGTAGCGAAAGATGCACTTAACCACCTCCCAATGCTTGACACCTGGGCAATGCATAAACGTGCTCATCTGTGAGATAGCAAACTGAATATCTGGCCGAGTAATGCATAAGTAAATCAGGCATCCAACAGCCTGCTGATAGAGGACAACATCAAATGCATCTCCAGCATCATGAAGACTCAATCATAAACTTGTCTCCATAGGAGTGGCAATAGGCTTACAGTCTTCAAGGCCAAAACGTTGCAATAATGTGTCAATATATTTCATTTGACACAAAGTCAATCCACCATCAACTTGCATAAACTGAATGCCCAAATAGTGATGCAAATGCCCCAAATCAGACATCTCAAATGAGGCATGCAAATCAGCCTTAAAATGAGCAATATGCTTCTCAATAGGACCAGTGAGCAGCATGTCATCAACATAGACAACAATGATCAGAAGCACATCATTAGCACGCTTAACATATAAGGTGCTCTCAGTTGGACTGTTCACAAAACCATGTGCAATCAGATAGGCATGTATCTTCTCATACCAAGCACGTGGTGCTTGCTTTAAACCATATAATGCCTTCTTTAACCTGCACACCTGGTTTTCATGCCCTTTCTGCACAAAACCACGGGGCTGAAAAACATACACTTCTTCATGCAAGTCACCATTCAGAAATGCAATTTTAATGTCCAATTGATGTACATTCCAACCATGATGGGCTGTAAGTGCACAGATGCTCCGAACAGTAGTCATATGACATGTGGGTGCAAAGGTCTCATCAAAATCAATGCCTCTTTCTTGTGCATAACCCTTTGTGATAAGCCTGGCGTTATACCTATCAACTGTACCATCAGGTTTAGGCTTCAGCTTGTATACCCACTTAGTACCAATGGTTTTCTTGCCAGGAGGCAAGTCACATAAAGACCAAGTACCATTCTTCATTATAGCATCATATTCAGATTGCATAGCAGCCATCCAATTTTCTGAATTTTGTGCTTCATCAAAAGAAACAGGCTCATTCTCATGACAGAGACTAGATGCAGCCATAGCATAGCAATCTGATGCAAAGGAGGCACTATGAGAGCCTGAACGAGTACGCTATGACAAAGGTGCATCTAATTTGCTATCACGCAAAGTCTGCACCAACCATTTTGGCATAGTTTTTGCCTCATCAATATCAGCTCTCACATCAAGTGCATCATGTAAATCTGCATCAGAAATGGGATGATCTGCATCATTACATGAAACCTGCAAAGGCTGAGAAGTTGCCTCATTAAGACCAGCAGTAGACTGTCCACATGTAAAAAGAGGCATCAAAGTATCATACATGTCTTTGGAGCTAACAGATGTCTCCTTAGTACATGAAAGCAATGGCTGAATACCATCTTCCACAAAAACAACATCACGGCTAACCAGAACGCGTTTAGTCTATGGATGATACAGACAATAGCCTTTACTTTCAGAACTGTACACAACAAAAATACATTTTATCGCTTTATCATCCAATTTTCTATGATGTTGTTCAAACACTAATGCACATGCCAAACAACCAAAAACATGCATATGAGCAACAGATGGCTTGCGACCATGCCAAGCCTCATATGGAGTGATAGACTGCAGCACTTTAGTGGGACACCTATTCAGTACGTATGTTGCACACATAACAACCTCAAGCAAGAAACTATGTGGTAAAGCTTGACTCTTGACCATACACCTTGCCATCTCCATGAGTGACATGTTCTTTCGTTCAGAAACTTCATTCTATTGAGGTGTATAAGGCACTGTACACTGATGTGTTATCGCATGTTCAGCTAGAAATGCATTAAAGTCACAAGACATATATTCCGCCCCTCGATCAAAATGGAGGGTGCCCATTTTACAGGCTGACAGATTTTCAGCCAAAATCAGAAACTGTTTGAAGCACATAAACACTTTGGACTTTGCCTTCAATGGATATACCCATGTATGCTTGGAAAAATCATCGATGAAAGTCACGAAGTAATGATAGTTCCCAAAAGAAGGTGTTTGCATAGGACCATAGACATCACTATATACAAGCTGCAATTTTTGAGTAGCCCTAACTGAACCATCTTTTGGAAACAAGGAATGCTTCATTTTGCACAAAATACATCGTTCACAAACATGTTTTACAGGTGCCTCAAGTTTGGGCAAAGAGGACACCATTTCAGATTTTTGCAGGGGTAGCAAACTAGCAAAATTCAGATGACCAAAGCATGCATGCCAAAGCTTTGCATCTGACATTACCTGAGAATCATGGACTGCACATGCCAAATCATTTACATATCTTTCATAGTCTCTGAGCTTATACAACCCACAACATAAAATGCCAAAAGCAATAATGACATTGCCATTTGACAGATCATGAACTGTACATTTGTCATCAACAAATTTCACAACCAAGCCAATCCTGGCTAATGCAGAAAGTGATAACCAACTCCCATAATAGGATAAGAGGAGTTGTTGGTGTGAAGAGAGATGGTGGATGCAATCCAAAGATGAGTAGGTGCTGCTACAACCAGCTTCACACCAGCCAACTGAGACTTCAGAGTTGATTAGTAGAACCTTTGAGCTTCCTAAATCCACCAAAATATCAGCCAAGTACTTTGGAACATGTATCCCAAAAGTTTACGTCAAGACAGACCAGTTGCGAAATGACTAGCTCCCAAAACTTGCTATTTTTGGACATACACCTGCAGGAAAAACTGAACAGTGCTCTCAACCTGGTACGAATTAGATAAATTCCTTTTGGGCATAGCAAATAGACTTAGCAAGCTTCCCAATCCAAGTTAAAACACTTCAAATGATGGACTGAGCACTGAGAACAAGATTTATCAATTTCTGGAACATACCCACCATTCTCGGGGCTCTGCAGAGATAGACTAGTGAGCAATAAAATTCAGATATATCCAAAACTATTAATCCAATGACCATGAGAATTTATAGGTAGAAAGTAGACAGTGCGAGCTATCCAATGCACACTGAAAAAGGATGAGTAGAACTCGCGATATTACCTTCTAAAGGTACTGCTCTGAGTGAGTATAGCAGAGAACAAAACAGAGAAGTAGATGATGATAAATGTATAGATTCACATATGATTACAACCACATTGGTAATGAATATTTGCACAATGGGAGTAGAATGATAGAGCTATGGAGTAAGCTCTTCAATCTCTACAAAATGACATGAAGTGGTCACGTACAAGGCTTGCTAATCGCCTCTTCCTTCTTGCTCTTTTTATAGCTATTCTTGGAGGGAGTTTTGAATTCGAATTCGAATGGCTCCACCTAAAAGTGATCCCCAAAGTTAGGAGATATTCCCTCAGCTCTAAAATTCGTGGTTTTAGGTAGTTAGAGCCACGAATTTGCTTTTACATCATGGATGAGGTAAGCCATCCTTTTCCTTTTTTCTTTTTCCATTTACAAGAGATAAAAATGAACTCTTTTACAAGAGGTGTTCACATGAATACACATGTGACGTACACATGAGGATAATATCAAGCATATCAAGCATGTAGGGTTGGCTAAAATGCACCAACAGCTCCCCCTCAAGCCTAACATGCTTGGCCTCCAAATAAGTCTTCAATTGTCCTTGATTTCCTGCAAGCCAATCATCAACTTGAATCTACTTAACTTTGTACCATCAAGAGCTTTAGTCAACATGTCTACACATTGCATATCTGTAGAGACATAGGATAGTTGAATATCCTTGCTCATTAGCTTCTCCCTTACGTAATGGTAGTGGACTTCAATATGCTTGGTTCTAGCATGGTATACCGGATTAGCTGCTAGATGTAGTGAGCTTGTGTTGTCACCAAAAATGTGAGGTGTTGAAGAATGAAGTCCAAGATCTGTGTACAAAGACTTTAACCACATGATTTCTTGAGTTGCATTAGCCAAACCTCTATATTCGGCTTTGGTAGAAGATAATGCCACGGTTGGTTGCTTCTTCGATGACCAAGAAATGATTTTTGAACCTGCAAATGATATATACCCGGATGTGCTTCTTCTATCATCTCTAGATCCGGCCCAATCTGCATCTGAGTAGACCTTTAGCTCAATATCTGAAGTAAATGAATAAAACAAACCTTCATTCACAGTCCCCTTTAGGTACTTGAGGACTCTCTTGGCCGCTTCCATGTGTGGTCTTCTCGGCTTATGCATAAACTGACTCAATATGCTAACACTATAGCATATATCCACCCTTGTGAGTGTTGCATAGTTCAAACTTCCAACCAAGCTTTGATAGCTTGTGATGTCTTCAATTGGCTCTCCTTCATAAGCACTAAGCTTATGATTTTGCTCCATAGGTGTACCTGCACACTTGGTATTTTCCATCTTGAACTTGACGAGCATGTCATGCACATACTTCCTTTGTGTGATGTATATACCTGAATCTGTGTAGATTAACTCCAATCCAAGAAAATAAGTGAGTGGTCTGAGGTCACTTATTTTGAACTCCTCCTTCATTTGACTCTTTACCTGTTTGATTCCTTCAAGATCGTTGCCTGTGATAATAATATCATCAACATACACACATAAATAGATCACTTCAGATCCATTCCTCTTTATGAACAAAGAGGTATCCACCTTGCTAGCTTTGAATCCTTGGTCCTGCAAATAAGTCACCAATCTGAAATTCCAAGCTCTTGGAGCTTGCTTCAATCCATACAAAGCTTTCTTTAGTTTGCATACATAGTTAGGATGATGTGCATCCTCATATCCAGGAGGTTGTGCCATATACACTTCCTCAGAAATCCATCCATTCAAGAAAGCATTCTTTACATCAAGTTGATAGAGATTCCAATTTCTAGATGCAGCAAGACTAATGAGAACCCTAATTGTACGCATTTTTGCAACAGGAGAGAAAGTCTCCTCATAATCAATAACATGGGTTTGAGCAAACCCTTTAGCAACTAACCTTGCTTTGTGTCTATTTATGCTTCCATCTGGATTCCTCTTGATTTTGTATATCCATCGAGATCCAATTACCTTCATAGATGGCTTGTTAGGTACAAGCTCCCAAGTGTCATTCTCCTTCAAGGCTTCCATTTCTTCATCCATTGCATCTCTCCACGCTTTCTTGCTTTGTGCTTCCTTGAATGTGGTAGGTTCTTCATTGGTTGAATCCTTTGCAATGTAGATTGAGTGCTTGGTGACCAAAGTATCATAACCAAACCTCTCTGGTTTCTTCTTCTCCCTTGAAGACCTTCTAAGTGGTTGATGTGAGCTCTCAGGTCCATATGTAGCATCCTGCATCTTTGCTTTACCTTTGTTCTTCCATAGTTTTAGTCTTTCCAAGTCTTCTAGGTCAATCTCCGAATCGCTTTCTTCAATCTGCTTTGGCTCCTTTGGTTGAAGTGATGGAAAATCTTCATCCAAGTCATATGGCACCTTCACTTTCCTGTCATCATCAAACCATGATTTGTTTTCATAAAAAATTACATCTACTCACAGAAAATCCTTTATTGGTTGGATTGTACAATCTATATCCTTTTTGGTTTTGATCATAACCAATAAATACACACTTCTCTGCCTTGGGATCCAATTTCCCTCTTACTTGAGAAGGAATGTGAGCATAGCCTAAGCATCCAAAGATTTTGCAATGCTCTAGACTAGGTCTTCTTCCATTCCACACTTCATATGGAGTGGTTCCATCTAGTGACTTAGATGGAAGTCTATTTATGAGATATGTGGCTGTAGACATAGCCTCTGCCCATAGGTAGTTTGGCGATCCCTTTTTGTTGAGCATGGACCTTGCAGCTTCGACAATAGCTCTGTTCCTCCTCTCTGCTACGTCGTTGAGTTCCGGTGAATACCTTGTAGTGACTTCCCTTTTAATGCCTCTTTCATGCAAGAAGGCATCAAATTCAGAAGAGAAGTATTCTCCTCCACCATCTGATCTGAGTCTTTTCAAAGTCCTACCTGTTTGGTTTTCAACAAGAGCAATATACTTCTTAAAGCAATTAAACACTTCATCCTTGTGCTTCATGAAAAATAGAATGGTCCACCTGCTAAAATCATCTATGAAAGACACATAATATCTTGAGCCTGATATAGATGGCTCCTTACTTGGACCCCACACATCCGTGTGCACTAGATCCAAATGATTTTGATACATATATCCTTTCTTATTGAAAGTTTGTCTATGAGCCTTGCCGAGTTGACAAGCTTCACACTTATAAATCATGTGTTGCCTTGTGATATTAGGCAAACCAAGTACACTTTGGTCCCTGCAAATTTGTTTGAGTGTCCTCTCACCAATGTGAGGAAGCCTTTTGTGCCATATCTCCAACTCTGTTAGAGTTTGAGATCCATAGCTAAACAAAGCTATGTTCTTTGTATCTTCCACTTCAAAAGTGAAAAGCCTTCTTGTCTTTTCTCCTTTGCCAATCCTTCGAAAGCCTTGCCTTGGGTCTTCAACAAATGCTCCAAATCAGTTGAATCTAACCTGCAATCCTTTTTCAACAATCTGTCCAGCACTTATTAAATTTTTGGTAATTGTAGGGACATACAAGACTTTGCTTAAGAGGTTCATATTCCCATCTGATGTCTTCACATTACCTATCTTCTCCACTGAGTGCTTTGTGTCATCTCCTGTCTGCACTTCATGCTTGTTATGAGGATCTTCCAAATCAGAAAGTAAAGCCACATTTCTTGCTAAATGGTTTGAGCATCCCGAATCAATGTAAAATATGTGATCATCATCCTTACCCTTCTTCACTGATAGATTCATAATCAATAATGAATCTTCTTGACTTTGGTCCTCTGCATAGTTATTGTAGTCTCTTCTTCCTGATGGAGAGTGTTAATCTCCAAAAGAACAACCTACTCTTGAACTTAGAACACCTCTATATCAAGAGTAAGTCAAAACCTTCACCAATTTAAAAGATCAATGATCAAATATCAAATTCTTGAACAAACTGTGAAGAATCAAAATTACTCAGAAAGTCTGCTGCATATATCTTTCTCATTGACTGAGTAAATGTGTAAAGTTTTTTATGAAACTTTGCACAAGGTGTTGCCTAAAGATTGCGCACCTCCTCCAAGTCAAATCACTCCAAAAGATTCAGTAGATCTTGAGAAATCTACTTCACAAGTTACCTATGTCTAAATCTGCATTTCTGAGAAGTCGATTTAGACACCCCTAACTTCTTAGCTTTAGTTCTCACAATCTCGAACCCATTTTATCAAATCCTTTTGGCTGTAGATAGCTTATCTCTCAACTTAAATTTTGAGCTATCATATGTATAAAACTTTACACTGTGCACTGAGCACTACTCATTTCATTGAACTCAAAATCTGTGCCTGTTTCAGGAGACTGTGAACATTCTTTACATATGAATGTTCCTACACACATGTCTCTTAGCCTGCTTACAATTAGATTCTCAAACTCTAGCCATAGATTGATTAACTATGGACTTAGGCATCTCCAAAAGGAAATCACAAAAGATCTACTACACGAGGAGAAAACACAGAAACATCGGGCACAACTTTTCTTCTATTTCTCAGAAATTTACAACTGGGTGAGGAGAGAAAGTTCAACTCACTTCTAGGAGGTCTAATAACTCTTACAACTCCTCAATACACTATTCTCATACTCTCTCATTTTCTCCTCTATTGCCCCGACATTTTTCCAAAGTATTTATAGGCAAATATGTACAAGTTTATGACTATTCAACAGTCTAAGTGATCTATGTCTTCACTAATGTACATATGTGTACATATCCTTCATCCTGTGAATGTAACCTCTTTCTTTGCTTCAACACTTGATCTTATCTCCATATTTTTGTCCTCCAAACTTCAATTGGTGATTGGTCTGCACCAACAGCTCCCCCTCAATCATCAATTGAGGTTTCTCTTATCTTCTTTATGCCTGCCATGTCTTTGAACTTCTCTAACTTTGGTCCATCTAAACTTTCTGTAAGCATATCAGCTATCTGATCTTTTGTTGAAGTATGTATAACTTCAATCTCCTTATCCATCACCTTCTCTCTTAGAAAGTGATACTGTATCTCAATGTGTTTGGTCCTAGCATGAAAAACAGGATTAGCAGCTAGATATAATGAACTCATGTTATCACCATAAATGATAGGTATGCTTTGTATAGTATCAAAACTCTTCATGAGAGTCTTAAGCCATATCACTTCTTTTGCAGCTTCAACCATGCCTTTGTACTCTGCTTCTGTAGATGACAAAGCAACTGTATGTTGCTTCTTTGAGCACCAGGAGATTAACTTATCTCCCACATAACACATGTATCCATAGGTTGACCTTCTATCATCTGGATTACCTGCCCAATCTGCATCACTATATATTTTGATATTTGTAACTGACGTAAAACCATAATACAAACCCTCTTTGAGTGTTCTCTTAATGTACCTCAACACTCTTTGACCTGCAATCCAATGCTCTTTCCTAGGACAATGCATGAATTGAGACAACACACCAACTGCATATGATAAATCAGGCCTAGTTAATGTAGCATAGATAAGACTACCAACCAAACTCTGATATTGCTTCATGTCCATGAACTCTTCACCTCCAAATCTGCTTAATTTGTGATTCACCTCCATTGGAGTAGGTGCTACTCTGCAATCATTCATTTTAAACTTGGTTAACAAATTCTTCAAATACCTTTCTTGAGTCACATACACTCCATGTTGAGTGTATGAAATTTCCATGCCCAAGAAGTATGACAAATCTCCCAAGTCACTGGTTTTGAACTCTTTCTCCATTTGCTTCTTTAGACTTTGTATGCCTTTCTCATCTGTACCTGTAAGAATTATATCATCAACATATATACATATGTAAATGAACCCATCATCACTTGCTTTGACAAGCAAGCTACTATCTGCTTTTGATACTTGAAATCCAAGTTCTTTTAGGAACTTTACAAGCCTATAGTTCCATGCCCTTGGGGCCTGCTTCAAGCCATATAAAGCTCTCTTGAGCTTACACACATGATCTGGATATCTTCCATCTCTAAATCCTTGAGGTTGCTCCATGAAAACATCATCTGAAATATAACCATTCAAAAAAGCATTCTTCACATCTAATTGACACAATTTCCAACCTTTGCATGCAGCAATTGCTATGAGTGTTCTGATGGTTGTCATCTTTGCCACTGGACTATAAGTCTCATCATAGTCAATACCATATGTCTGAGCAAACCCTTTTACAACAAGTCTAGCTTTGTACCTAGACACACTTCCATCTGCAAATCTCTTTGTCTTATAGACCCATTTGCATCCAATGATCTTCTGGCTATTTGGTTTTGGAACCAAATCCCATGTTTGATTCTCCATCAATGCATCATATTCTTCTTGCATAGCTTTTTCCCAAATCTCTTTACCTTTTGCCTCTTCATATGTAGAAGGGTCTTCATCTGCTTTAATCATGTAAGCATAATCCTTAGTAGTCAAGAATGAAGTATCATAGCTATACCTTGTGGGTTGCCATTTGTTCCTTGTAGACCTCCTAAGCTCTCCACTTCTTGAGGTTTCTAGTTCTTCACATTCAGGATCAAATCTTGGTGTTTCTTCCACTTCAACCTGCACTTCATTATTCTCTTGCTCATCAAATATCTGAACCTTTGATTTACCTTTCCTTTGGCTCACAATTTCTTCATCATCTGTATTAATATTGATAGTACCTGCATACCAAGTACCTTGCTCATCAAATGTAACATCTTTTGATACAAGAAAATGTTTTGTGGATGGATTCCACAACCTGTATCCCATCTGCTTATCATCATAACCAATAAACACATATTTTTCAGCTTTAGGTTCCAATTTGTGCCTTAATTGTGATGGCACATATGCATAGGCCAAGCATCCAAATACTTTGCAATGGTCTAGTGTAGGTTTCTTACCCCACCATGCCTCATATGGTGTCATACCCTGCAAGGCTTTACATGGTAGCCTATTAACCAAATAAGTAGCTGTATTTACAGCCTCAGCCCACAAATAATTTGGGCAATTTTTCTCCTTCATCATGGACCTTGCAAACTCAACAAGAGTCCTATTCCTCCTTTCTGCTACACCATTTTGTTGAGGAGAGTACCTGCAAGTAACCTCTCTTTTTATACCTGCATTCCACAAGTAATCACTAAACTCATTAGAGAAATAGTCTCCCCCTACATCTGACCTTAGTCTTTTCAATTTATGTCCTGTGATTCTCTCTGCATACATATGATAATGTTTGAAAGTATTGAATACTTCTGACTTATCTTTGATCACATAGATAGTGATCCATCTGGTAGCATCATCAACATAAATTACATAATACCTTGAGCCATTGATACTGAAGTCCTTTGATGGTCCCCACACATCTGTGTGTACCAACTCAAGTTTCTCTGAATACATAAACCCATGTTTAGAATAGGGTTGCTTATGAGCCTTACCTAATTGACATGCCTCACATCTGTATGTCATATGTTGACCTGCAACATTAGGCAATCCAAGCACTGAACCATTTTTAATCATGTCTTTAATACCTCTTTCATTGAAATGTCCAAGTCTCTTGTGCCAAAGATCTAACTCAGAGATCTTATGTCCTCCATAAGTGAACAAGGCATGACCAACATTACCTTGAATCTTTAATGTGAACAATCTTCCTTCTTTCTTCCCTGAAACAATTTGTTTATACCCATTGCTAGGGTCTTCCACAAACACTCCATTAGTGAACCTTACTTCATAACCTTTTTCCACAATTTGTCCTACACTTATCAAATTCTTAGGAATTGTAGGAACATACAAGACCTTACTCAATAAGGTGCTACCATCCTTGGCTTTCACTGATCCAATTGACTTCACATTGTGCTTTGTGTTGTCACCTGTTTGAACAACATGATTAGATACCTTATTCTCCAAATCAGTCATCAAGGCTATATTACCACTCAGGTGATTGCTACACCCTGAGTCAATGTAGAAGACTCTTTGATCTTCATTCTGCCTTTCACAAGTTGCATTCATTATCAATGTTGAATCTTCCTTCTAATCTGAAGCATAATTGTAGTAGGTATTGTTATATTGTTGACTTTGGAAACCTCTACCTGTATTTCTTCCAAAGTAACCCCTACTACCTCTACCTCTGAAATTACCTCTTTGATTTCTGCCACCTCTTCCTCTTGAATTATAGTTCTGATTGTATCCTCCATTACTTTGAGTGTTATGCCAACAATCATTGGCTAAATGATTTGTCTTACCACAAATCCGGCAAGCTTTGGATCCATCTTTGTTACTCCTGCCTCTTCCTCTACCTTTGCCACCTCCTCTTCCTCTTAGGAAGTTGGCTTGACTAGTTGTGCCTTCTTCTTCATTTGCTTGTTGCTTTCCTTTGTTAGTTTTCAAATTGTCTTTAGAGTACATTGCATGTCCTGCACTCTTGTCAACATCTCCTTTGACATCATTCTCAAAAGTTAGCATATGTCCTAACAATTGATTCAAATCAGGATTGAAATGATCCAATGAAAGTTATGTAGATAAAATAAAAGGCTTCCACTTCTCATCACCTCTTAGTCCTGTGAGAATTTGCCTTACCAATTTATCTTCTTCAATGTCTTCATCCACTGCTCCTAATGCAACTGCAATGTCCTTCATCTTTGTCACATAATCAGATATTGATTGTGAAGCCTTCTTCTTGAAAGTGGTAAATTCTTCCCATAGGGATGCCTTCCTTGACTTTGTAGTGTTTTGGAAATGCTCCTCCAAAGCATTCCATATCTCACTTGCACTTTCAAGAACTCTAATGTGAGGTAGCAAGTAGTCATTGACTGCCATATAGATTATGCTCCTAGCTTGAGCATCTCTTTTCATCCAATTCTTCAAATCTGATAATTCTTCCCTAGTTGGAACACTAGGATCTCTGAATTGTGGCTTTTCTTCTTCTCCTGTAATGTAAGCTATCAAATCTTTGCTCATTAGATGAGCTTCCATCCTCATTGACCATGCAGGATAGTTCTCTCTATCCAATTTCTCTATCTGAAGAGAATCTCCCATCTTTCTTCACCTGTATTAACAGATCTTTAAACTTTATGAGGAGTAAATGTACCTTGACTTCGAATATTACTTCTTCTTATCCTTTTGACAACTTCAATGTGTCTTCCCTCAAGCTTTCTTCAATCTTTGTCCTTTTGATCCTTCAAGATGTAAAGTTTGTATTTCTGCAGTAGTCGGAGTCTCCCTTTCCTTGATTCTGATGCTTCCTGCTCTGATACCACTGATGGAGAGTGTTAATCTCCAAAAGAACAACCTACTCTTGAACCTAGAACACCTCTATATCAAGAGTAAGTCAAAACCTTCACCAATTTAAGAGATCAATGATCAAATATCAAATTCTTGAACAAACTGTGAAGAATGAAATTACTCAGAAAGTCTGCTGCATATATCTTTCTCATTGACTGAGTAAATGTGTAAAGTTTTTTATGAAACTTTGCACAAGGTGTTGCCTAAAGATTGTGCACCTCCTCCAAGTCAAATCACTCCAAAAGATTCAGTAGATCTTGAGAAATCTACTTCACAAGTTACCTATGTCTAAATCTGCATTTCTGAGAAGTCGATTTAGACACCCCTAACTTCTTAGCTTTAGTTCTCACAATGTCAAACCCGTTTTATCAAATCCTTTTGGCTGTAGATAGCTTATCTCTCAACTTAGATTTTGAGCTATCATATGTGTAAAACTTTACACTGTGCACTGAACACTACTCATTTCATTGAACTCGAAATCTGCGCCTGTTTCAGGAGACTGTGAACATTCTTTACATATGAATGTTCCTACACACAATTCTCTTAGCCTGCTTACAATTAGATTCTCAAACTCTAGCCATAGATTGATTAACTATGGACTTAGACATCTCCAAAAGGAAATCACAAAAGATCTACTACACGAGGAGAAAACACAGAAACATCGGGCGCAACTTTTCTTCTATTTCTCAGAAATTTACAACTGAGTGATGAGAGAAAGTTCAACTAACTTCTAGGAGGTCTAATAACTCTTACAACTCCTCAATACACTATTCTCATACTCTCTCATTTTCTCCTCTATTGCCCCGACATTTTTCCAAAGTATTTATAGGCAAATATGTACAAGTTTATGACTATTCAACAGTCTAAGTGATCTATGTCTTCACTAATGTACATATGTGTACATATCCTTCATCCTGTGAATGTAACCTCTTTCTTTGCTTCAACACTTGATCTTATCTCCATATTTTTGTCCTCCAAACTTCAATTGGTGATTGGTCTGCACCAACAGCTCCCCCTCAATCATCAATTGAGGTTTCTCTTATCTTCTTTATGCCTGCCATGTCTTTGAACTTCTCTAACTTTGGTCCATCTAAACTTTTTGTAAGCATATCAGCTATCTGATCTTTTGTTGAAGTATGTATAACTTCAATCTCCTTATCCATCACCTTCTCTCTTAGAAAGTGATATTGTATCTCAATGTGTTTGGTCCTGGCATGAAAAACAGGATTAGCAGCTAGATATAATGAACTCATGTTATCACCATAAATGATAGGTATGCTCTGTATAGTATCAAAACTCTTCATGGGAGTCTTAAGCCATATCACTTCTTTTGCAGCTTCAACCATGCCTTTGTACTATGCTTCTGTAGATGACAAAGCAATTGTATGTTGCTTCTTTGAGCACAAGGAGATTAACTTATCTCCCACATAACACATGTATCCATAGGTTGACCTTCTATCATCTGGATTACCTGCCCAATCTGCATCACTATATATTTTGATATTTGTATCTGATGTAAAACCATAATACAAACCCTCTTTGAGTGTTCCCTTAATGTACCTCAACACTCTTTGACCTGCAATCCAATGCTCTTTCCTAGGACAATGCATGAATTGAGACAACACACCAACTGCATATGATAAATCAGGCCTAGTTAATGTAGCATAGATAAGACTACCAACCAAACTCTGATATTGCTTCATGTCCTTGAACTCTTCACCTCCAAATCTGCTTAATTTGTGATTCACCTCCATTGGAGTAGGTGCTACTCTGCAATCATTCATTTTAAACTTGGTTAACAAATTCTTCAAATACCTTTCTTGAGTCACATACACTCCATGTTGAGTGTATGAAATTTCCATGCCCAAGAAGTATGACAAATCTCCCAAGTCACTGGTTTTGAACTCTTTCTCCATTTGCTTCTTTAGACTTTGTATGCCTTTCTCATCTGTACCTGTAAGAATTATATCATCAACATATATACATATGTAAATGAACCCATCATCACTTGCTTTGACAAGCAAGCTACTACCTGCTTTTGATACTTGAAATCCAAGTTCTTTTAGGAACTTTACAAGCCTATAGTTCCATGCCCTTGGGGCCTGCTTCAAGCCATATAAAGCTCTCTTGAGCTTACACACATGATCTGGATATCTTCCATCTCTAAATCCTTGAGGTTGCTCCATGAAAACATCATCTGAAATATAACCATTCAAAAAAGCATTCTTCACATCTAATTGACACAATTTCCAACCTTTGCATGCAGCAATTGCTATGAGTGTTCTGATGGTTGTCATCTTTGCCACTGGACTATAAGTCTCATCATAGTCAATACCATATGTCTGAGCAAACCCTTTTACAACAAGTCTAGCTTTGTACCTAGACACACTTCCATCTGCAAATCTCTTTGTCTTATAGACCCATTTGCATCCAATGATCTTCTGGCTATTTGGTTTTGGAACCAAATCCCATGTTTGATTCTCCATCAATGCATCATATTCTTCTTGCATAGCTTTTTCCCAAATCTCTTTACCTTTTGCCTCTTCATATGTAGAAGGGTCTTCATCTGCTTTAATCATGTAAGCATAATCCTTAGTAGTCAAGAATGAAGTATCATAGCTATACCTTGTGGGTTGCCATTTGTTCCTTCTAGACCTCCTAAGTTCTCCACTTCTTGAGGTTTCTGGTTCTTCACATTCAGGATCAAATCTTGGTGTTTCTTCCACTTCAACCTGCACTTCATTATTCTCTTGCTCATCAAATATCTGAACCTTTGATTTACCTTTCCTTTGGCTCACAATTTCTTCATCATCTGTATTAATATTGATAGTACCTGCATACCAAGTACCTTGCTCATCAAATGTAACATCTTTTGATACAAGAAAATGTTTTGTGGATGGATTCCACAACCTGTATCCCATCTGCTTATCATCATAACCAATAAACACATATTTTTCAGCTTTAGGTTCCAATTTGTGCCTTAATTGTGATGGCACATATGCATAGGCCAAACATCCAAATACTTTGCAATGGTCTAGTGTAGGTTTCTTACCCCACCATGCCTCATATGGTGTCATACCCTGCAAGGCTTTACATGGTAGCCTATTAACCAAATAAGTAGCTGTATTTACAGCCTCAGCCCACAAATAATTTGGGCAATTTTTCTCCTTCATCATGGACCTTGCAAACTCAACAAGAGTCCTATTCCTCCTTTCTGCTACACCATTTTGTTGAGGAGAGTACCTGCAAGTAACCTCTCTTTTTATACCTGCATTCCACAAGTAATCACTAAACTCATTAGAGAAATACTCTCCCCCTCAATCTAACCTTAGTCTTTTCAATTTATGTCTTGTAATTCTCTCTGCATACATATGATAATGTTTGAAAGTATTGAATACTTCTGACTTATCTTTGATCACATAGATAGTGATCCATCTGGTAGCATCATCAACATAAATTACATAATACCTTGAGCCATTGATACTGAAGTCCTTTGATGGTCCCCACACATCTGTGTGTACCAACTCCATCCACAATTGGTTCTTCCTTGCTCGAGTGTTGGAAGAGAAGAAAGAAGCAAGTTGTTAGCTCAAGAAATGGTTGTTTTTATGCACTAATGTGTTGCTATTTGGCAGAAGAAGATGTTTGATTACAGGTACTTGAAGAGTGATCAAATGTTTGAAGGGAGGTATTTGCAACTACATGACGACATCTTGCTCAGAGGGGAATGCCCTTGGTGTTTGGAGTTCCGATTATGGAAAATATAAGCATGTCCAAGATGTAATTACTTGTTTGAGCAGATGCAATTTGAAGGAATCTATCCAGATTTAAACACTTTTGTCCATATCATGAAATGCTAACAATATACACAGATTTACCACAAGTTTTTGGACACATTCAGTCGTTCAGAGTTCACATTTGGTGATGACCCTGTTGCTTCGGATATTTTATGGAGAAGTACCCAAGTGTTATCCCAGAGGCTGTTTCATTTGTCTATGCACTGAAATCTTGTGGCGTGCTAATGGCTATCGATAAAGTTGGCTGCAGTTTGGTTGACATGGTTGTCATGAGACATGTATGCCAAATGTGGTGACTTTTCAAAGGCACAAGATGTACTACAAAACCTTCCTTTTCACGATGTTGTATCATGGAGTGCACTGATTGCAGGATGTGCCAAAGAGGGCCAAGCTGAGCAAGCATTGAAATGTTTTCATCGCATGCAGCATGAGGGCATCCGTCCTAATGTAGTGACATATGCATGCATATTGAAGGCTTACGTGGCTCTCGGAGCTCTTAATGAAGGGAAAAAAATCCATGATGTGGTAAAAAACCAAGGATTATTGCAGAATAATGTTGAACTGGGCATTGCTCTTGTGGACATGTATGCTAAATATGGTGCTCTTTCCAAGGCGAAATGTGTTTTTGATAGCCTTTTGCATCGAGATGTTGTTTGTTGGAATGCCTTAATCGTAGGCTATATGCATGATGGACAAGGTGAACGGGCATTGGACTGCTTCAAACGAATGAAGCATGATGGTATCACTCCTAATGCAACAACATATGCATGCATGTTATGTTAGAGTATGATCAATGTCTACCCCTCATGATTGTATGCACATTTTGTAAGGCCCCCTTTATGAGGAGAAGCCAAGCGTGCATTACCCAATTGATGGGAATCCCAACTTGAATGTTGGATGAAGGTCATATTGGACCATGTAAGATATTATAAGGAAAGGGAGTTACCAGGGTCCCCAATTGTGGGGTCCGGGGCAGCGGTGAGCAGCCCTGGCTGGGGGGTCCTAGGGGGCCAGCGGGCCCCCTGGTGGGGGTCCGGGGGCAGCGCCCCCGGCGCGACGGTAAAGGGAATATTCCATGGAATATTCCCTGTCGGAGTCAGAAATCACTTATATTTGTTAGGTCGGTTCAACCAGTCTAAGCCGTGTATGGCAATTACGCGGGCGGTGGCCGCCCACGCTCTACCGCCCATGTATAGCCGTCCATGGCAGGCCACCCATGATCCTATATATACATGACTTCTGCACTACCTAAGACATTGAGTTGAGCCAGCATACCTCTACCTTGTATCTCCCTATCTAGAGTTGTCTAGATCACCATTTAAGCTCTACCTTGAGAGTGCACGGGTGGACAACGCCATCATCTTTGTACTTGCTGCTAGTAGAAAATTGTTGAGATTCTCCTATATCTGTTATCTTCTCTACTATTGCTCCTGTGTTATATTGCGTAACTATTGTCTTACATGGTATCAGAGCTGTAAGGTTCGAATAGCTTGAGAAGTATCATTATTTTAGCCTACTAGCAGACTAGAATATCAGTAGATTATTCGAGTGATTACATGATGGCTTCATCGTCGAACACTAGTCTTGGTGCTTCACCTAATGTTAATGCTGCACCTATTCGAATTCGTCCACCTGCATTCACTGAAGGGAAGCTGGATGGAACCAACTATACACTCTGGAAGTTCAAAATTTCTGCAATTTTGGACTCCTATGAATTACTTGACACTGTCATGGGACCGATGGGATTGGATCCAGAGCCTATACCAGTTGAAGATCCAGCAAATTCAAGATTGATGATTCAGCCAGATCCAGATCTTCTACGAGCTTGGAAGAGGCGGAATGCTGATGCATTATGTGCGATTGTCACTAGTGTAAGTGATTCTGTGCTTACTTTAGTTCAACATACTACTAAAGCACATGAGGCTTGGGGCATATTGGCTCGACAATATGAGACCAAGAACCACACTAGGATACAGAATTTAAAAAATCAGTTGGCAAATGAAAAGCATTCTGATTCTGAAAAGGCTGAAGATTTTATCAAACGGATAAAGCATCTTCAAGATCAATTGGCTACAGTTGGTGTTGTTATAACACTAGAAGAGCTAGCTCAAAGATCTGTACGTGTTCTTCCAGCAAAGTATGATGGATTAGTAACAGCCCTTAACACTCAGGTAAGGCCAACTCCTCTTACATTTGAAGAGTTTTGTGCCATGCTTTTAGAAGAAGAGATGCTGCTGAAGAATCGGCAAAGTACAACTGGTGCTGCATTCTCAGCAAATGCAAAAGGTAAAGGCTCTTAAGAGGGATCAAAGAAGAAGCCAAAGAAGAAAAAGTTAACAGGAAGTTGCTTCTATTGTGAAAAGAAAGGCCATTCCATCAAGGATTGCAGAAAGAAGCAAGCTGATGAACGGAATGGGACTGTAAAATCATCATGGAAGAACAAAGAGTCTGCAAACAACACAGAGCTGGAACTTTGGGTAGCTATTGAAGAGGTATGTTCATCTGCTCAAGCTCGTGTTGATGAGCCATGGATTTTAGATAGTGGAGCTTCTCGCCATATGACTAGTAAAAAGGATTGGTATAGTTCCCTAGTGCCTCTGCGGGAATCCATCAATGTAATGGTGGGAAACGACTCCAAGTGTCCAGCTGAAGGAACTGGAACCATCTCTTTTATCACTTCTCCAGGTGTTGAGAAGAAGTTATCCGATGTTCTCTATGTACCTACACTCAAAAGAAATTTTTTGTCAGTTTCTGCAATAACAGATCGTGGACTCGAAGTTCACTTCAATAAGAGTGGTGCGGAAATCATGGATGTGAAGAGATGGATAGGTATGTGTTGAAGATGAAGAGGTGTTGCAAAATCTTTGCTCTACAACAGCCAAATGAACTCTAGGAGTAGATGGTGGGCCCTTTTAGCTTGCCAATGGATGTATTAGACACCCTATGTACCTTGGAAGATCACTCTCAAAAAGATAGATCAAAACAGATAGTTGGAGTTAGCTCAGAGGTGAAAACTTGCTATTCTTGGTTGATACACCTGTCCAGTGTTTTACATAATTCTCTGAGCACAGCAGCAATTAGATTAATTCCTCTTGGGGAAGGCTAGGTAGCTTAAAGAGCTAACTTTAGAGAGTAATCTCATCAAAAATAACAAACCACACACTGAGAATGACTTTTAACAAGTGATGACATCATCCCGATTTTCACGGGCTGCTACAGAAATAGACCAGTGAGTAGAAAAATTAACATAACTCAAGATGTAAGTCTCCAATGATCATGAACATTTGTATGCTTATACTAGACAGTAAGCTGAATCCAACAAGCTTGAAATCACTGAATTTGGATGAGTAAACACTGAGAAATGACTCTGACAAGATGACTGAAAAAGTCGGGTACCTGACAGAGAAGTGAAGATGAACATACCCTGTTGACTTCAAATGAACATAACTGAAGATTCCAACATCCAAATGACATGAAAATTTGTGAGCATATAGTAGACTTATAGAGCTAACTTTACCAAGTTAAATCACTGAAAATGATGCACCAAGCTCAGAGAAAACATCTCTGCAAGTTGACTGAGAAAACTGAGAGTAATGGCAGTGAGTAGTACACTTCACAAGAACATGGAAAGATGAACTCAAATAATCATGAAAATGAAAGTATATTGCTTGTACAATACAATGACTTACTGATACATATGTGTGCCTTGTAATCACACCTTGATATGGCATAAAGCTCAGCTCTTGGAGGTCTTCACATAGGTCTCTCTAACCACGACTAAAACTGCCATCTATTTATAGTTGAGTTTGGGAGGCTAACTTCCCTCAATCACTCTCCAATCAATCAATGATTGATTTGATTCTCTACCTACCACAAATCACGAATTCGTGGCTCCTCTTTCCATTCTTGATCATGTGGGCTCAACCACTTAAGATTCTCTTACTTTTACATTAAGTAAACTCTTCAAAAGTTACAAGAGGTAGTTCACAAGTGAACTTTACATAGTCTTCATTTTGAAGCTTCTTTAATGACTTTGTGAGACTCAAGCCAATACTTAGGCTTGTCATAGACTTGCTCCAACAGCTCCCCCTCAAGCCAAGTATGCTTGAGGTCTTCAGTCTTCCAAGATTACCTGCAAACCTATCATAGCCTTGAATTTGCAAAGCTTTGTACCATCCAATGCTTTGGTTAGAATATCTGCACATTGTTGATGAGTGGACACATATGATATTTGAATCTCTTTGCTTAGAACCTTCTCTCGTACATAGTGATAATGAACTTCAATATGTTTATTCCTTGCATGAAAAATAGGATTAGCAGCCAAATGAATAGAACTCTCATATTGTCACCAAAAATAGTTGGAGTTCCAAACTCCAATCCAAGATCTTTGAACAATGTCTTCATCCACATAGCTTCCTGTGTAGCTATGGCAAGACCTCTATATTCAGCTTCAGTAGAAGAGAGAGCAACTGTGGGTTGCTTCTTGGATGACCATGAAATAAGCTTTGAACCTGCAAAGGTAAGATAACCTGAAGTGCTCCTTCTATCTTCCTTGGAGCCAGCCCAATCTGCATCAGAAAATAGCTTCAAACCTAAATCAGATACATAAGGATAATAAAGTCCTTCATTTATGGTTCCTTTGAGATACTTGAGAATCCTTTTGGCAGCATCCATATGTGGTTTCCTTGGTGTGTGCATAAATTGACTTAGCACACTCACACTGTAACATATATCTACTCTTGTCAATGTGGCATAGTTGAGACTACCCACTAGACTTTGATATGATGTGATGTCCTCTATGAGTTCACCTTCATGTGAGCTCAATTTGTGATTGACCTCCATTGGAGTACCTGCAATCTTACAATCTTGCATCTTGAATTTTGCCAACATGTCCTTAATGTACTTCCTTTGAGTGAGAAACAAACCATGATCTTTGTAGACAACTTCCAAACCTAGGAAGTAGGTAAGTGAACCCAAATCACTTATCTTGAACTCTTCTCTCATATGATCTTTGATCTTCTTCATACCATCTGCATCATTTCCTGTCAATATAATATCATCTACATATACACATAGATAGATGACCTCAGAATTACTCTTTTTAATAAAGAGTGAAGGATCTGCCTTGCTTGGTTGAAAGCCTTTGTCCTGCAAGAATGAAACAAGCCTGAAATTCCAAGCTCTTGGAGCTTGCTTGAGACCATACAATGCTTTGTTAAGTTTACACACATAATCAGGATAAACTTGATTCTCAAAACCAGGTGGTTGTGCCATATATACCTCTTCTGTTATCCAACCATTCAAGAATGCATTCTTCACATCTAATTGAAGTATCTTCCAATTCTTGGAAGAGGCAATACTAAGCAAAACCCTAATAGTAGGCATCTTTGCCACAGGAGAGAAGGTCTCCTCATAATCAATTCCCTGAGTTTGTGCAAAGCCTTTTGCTACAAGCCTTGCCTTATACCTGTTAATGGAACCATCAGAATTCTTCTTGAGTTTATAGACCCATCTTGAGCCTATTACCTTCATGGATGAAGTCTTGGGCACCAAATCCCAAGTGTTGTTTTCCTCAAGTGCTTCAATCTCTTCCTTCATTGCATGCTTCCATTCTGTTTTTGCTTTGGCCTCTTCAAATGATGATGGCTCCTCTTGGTTTATGTCCTGTGCTATGTAGATAGAATGTTTAGTTACTAATGAGGTGTCAAACCCATACCTTTCTGGTTTTTTCTTTTCCCTCATAGATCTTCTTAGGCCATGATGTGATGATTCTGCCTCATGTCCAAGTTCCTCCAATTTTGCTTTACCTTTAGACTTCCATGCTTTGATCTTTTCCATCTGACATTCTTCATCATCCTTTGAGGTGTCTTGTTCTTCAATCTTTGATTGTTCTCTACCAAGCTTTGGAGAATCTTCTTCAAGATCATATGGTAAATTGATCTTCCTGCATGAATCTTCATACCATGAATTGTTCTCATCAAAAACTACATCTCTGCTTACCAAGAATCCTTTGTTGGTAGGGTTGTATAACCTGTAGCCCTTTTGATTGTTGTCATATCCAATAAATACACACCTTTCTGCTTTTGGATCCATCTTGCCTCTAACCTGTGAAGGAACATGAGCAAAAGCAATACATCCAAAAATTTTACAATGATCTAAACTTGGTCTTCTTCCATTCCAAGCCTCATATGGAGTCATCCCATCAAGGGATTTTGAAGGCAACCTGTTAATCAAGTAAGTGGCTGTAGATACAGCCTCAGCCCATAAGTAATTAGGTAAATGCTTTTCATTTAACATAGACCTTGCAGCTTCAACAATTGTCCTATTCCTCCTTTCTGCCACTCCATTTTGCTCAGGAGTGTACCTTGTAGTTACCTCTCTTTTGATTCCTCTTTCTTGAAGAAAAGAATCAAAATCATGGGAGAAGTATTCTCCCCCTCCATCTGACCTTAGCCTTTTTAGTGATTTACCTGTTTGATTCTCCACAAGAGCCAAATATCTTTTGAAACATGAAAAAACTTCATCTTTGTGTTTCATAAAGAATAGGATAGTCCATCTGCTGCAATCATCAATAAAGGAAACATAATACCTTGATCCAGATTTTGAAGCTTCCTTGCTAGGTCCCCATACATCTGTATGAACCAACTCCAAGAGATCTCCATGCATATAACCTTTCTTCATGAATGGTAACCTGTGAGACTTTCCAAATTGACATGCACTACACTTATAAATCATATGTTGTTTTGACAAGTTAGGGAGTCCAAGTACACTTTGGTCCCTGCAAATTTGCTTTAATGACCTTTCACCAATATGTGCTAACCTTTTGTGCCATACTTCCAATTCTGTGAGTGTCTGACTGCCATAATTAAAGAGAGCAATGTTTCTAGTGTCCTGTAATTCAAATGTGAACAATCTACCTGTCTTTTCACCTTTTGCAATTCTTCTGAATCCTTGACTTGGATCTTCAACAAATGCTCCTGCCTTTGTGAACCTGACTTGCAACCCTTTCTCTACTATCTGCCCAACACTTATCAAATTCTTTGTAATGGTAGGGACATAGAGTACCTTACTGAGTAGGTTGATGTTTCCATCAGGTGCTTTGACATTGCCTATTTTCTCCACATGATGTTTTGTATCATCTCCTGTTTGTACCTCATGCTTATTCCTTGGATCTTCTAAATCTGATAGGAGTGCCACATTTCCTGCCACATGATTTGAACAACCTGAATCTATGTAGAAAACATGCTCATCAGATTTACCTTGTGGCATAGCCATGTTCATGATCAATAATGAATCCTCTTTGTTTGAGTCTTCTGTGTAGTTATTGTAGTCTCTCCTTCCTTTGTAGCCTCCTTGATAGTTTGAATGATTGTAGTTGTTGTAGTTGCCATGGTAGTTGTTGAACCTTCCTCTTGAGTAGCCATAACTTCCTCTATTGTATCCTCTGCCTCTTTGATTCCTGGAATTCCTAAAGCAATTTTCAGTTGTATGATTAGTTAATCCACAAATAGAACATGAGTTGGAGTCTTGGGATCTCCCCCTGCCTTGTCTACCTCCTCTTCCTCTACCTCTGCCATGTCTTCCTCTACCTGCATAGTTAGCTTGATATGTACCTGCTTCATCATCCACTTTCTTTGCCTTTCCTTTGTTATCTTTAGACTTGCTTTTATCCGTGTATAAAGCTGAAGATTGATTACCTTTAGAGCTTTCTCCATTTTTGATTAGCTTTGCCTCTTGAGTAAGTAATTGTCCAATGAGTGTGTTGAAATTAGGTACATGCATGTCCATGTACAAATCCATAGCTGTGGTGAATGCTTCCCACTTGTCATCTGCCTTCAAGCCATTGATGACCTGCCTTACAATTTGCTCTTCATCTATTACCTCTCCAATGCTTCCCAACTGATCTGCTATGTCCTTGAGCTTTGTGACAAAATCAGTCACATTTTGTTTGGGAGCCTTCTTGAGAGCTGTGAAATCCAGCCATAGTTGATGCTTCCTAGCTTTAGTACTTGAAGCAAAGAAAGCTTCAAGTGCATCCCACACTTCTTGAGATGTCTTACAACTTCTAATGTGAGGCAACAAAAAATCTGAGATAGAGTTGAGGAGATAAGACCTTGCAAGTGCATCCTTGGAGCACCATGTGCTCAATCTTTCTTGCTCTTCTTGTGTTGGTTGACTTTTGTTCCTGAAACTTGGCATAACTTCATCTCCAGCCACATAACCATATAAACTTCTACCTTGGAGATAAGCTTCCATCCTTAATGACCAAGCTGAGTAGTTACCTCTATCCAATTTGTCAATTGATGAAGGAAATCCATCTGCCATGTTGTCCAACCTTGCTCTGATACCACTGTGAAGAGATGGATAGGTATGTGTTGAAGATGAAGAGGTGTTGCAAAATCTTTGCTCTACACGAGCCAAATGAACTCCAGGAGTAGATGGTGGGCCCTTTTAGCTTGCCAATGGATGTATTAGACACCCTATGTACCTTGGAAGATCACTCTCAAAAAGATAGATCAAAACAGATAGTTGGAGTTAGCTCAGAGGTGAAAACTTGCTATTCTTGGTTGATACACCTGTCCAGTGTTTTACATAATTCTCTGAGCACAGCAGCAATTAGATTAATTCCTCTTGGGGAAGGCTAGTTAGCTTAAAGAGCTAACTTTAGAGAGTAATCTCATAAAAAATAACAAACCACACACTGAGAATGACGTTTAACAAGTGATGACATCATCCCGATTTTCACGGGCTGCTAAAGAAATAGACCAGTGAGTAGAAAAATTAACATAACTCAAGATGTAAGAATCCAATGATCATGACAATTTGTATGCTTATACTAGACAGTAAGCTGAATCCAACAAGCTTGAAATCACTGAATTTGGATGAGTAAACACTGAGAAATGACTCTGACAAGATGACTGAAAAAGTCGGGTACCTGACAGAGAAGTGAAGATGAACATACCCTGTTGACTTCAAATGAACATAACTGAAGATTCCAACATCAAAATGACATGAAAACTTGTGAGCATATAGTAGACTTATAGAGCTAACTTTACCAAGTTAAATCACTGAAAATGATGCACCAAGCTCAGAGAAAACATCTCTGCAAGTTGACTGAGAAAACTGAGAGTAATGGCAGTGAGTAGTACACTTCACAAGAACATGGAAAGATGAACTCAAATAATCATGAAAATGAAAGTATATTGCTTGTACAATACAATGACTTACTGATACATATGTGTGCCTTGTAATCACACCTTGATATGGCATAAAGCTCAGCTCTTGGAGGTCTTCACATAGGTCTCTCTAACCACGACTAAAACTGCCATCTATTTATAGTTGAGTTTGGGAGGCTAACTTCCCTCAATCACTCTCCAATCAATCAATGATTGATTTGATTCTCTACCTACCACAAATCACGAATTCGTGGCTCCTCTTTCCATTCTTGATCATGTGGGCTCAACCACTTAAGATTCTCTTACTTTTACATTAAGTAAACTCTTCAAAAGTTACAAGAGGTAGTTCACAAGTGAACTTTACATAGTCTTCATTTTGAAGCTTCTTTAATGACTTTGTGAGACTCAAGCCAATACTTAGGCTTGTCATAGACTTGCTCCAACAATGGATTCATCAGGTAATGTTGTAGGTAAAGGCACACAACGGGATAACTTGTATGAGTTAAGTGCTTTAACTACTACAGAAGATAAAGATGTAAGCAGGTTATGGCACCAACGATTTGGGCATCTCGGATTTGCAGTTTTGAAGGAGATGCAACGAACAGGGATGGTTGATCATTTGCCTGCATTTTCAGAGTTGAAGGAACCTTGTGAAGCTTGTATGATGGGCAAGCAACAACGAAAGGCATTTCCAAGAGAGACCAGCAATCGATCTCATGCTCCTCTAGAGTTGGTACATGCTGATCTCTGCGGTAAAATGTCTACACTTGCTTTAGGAGGATCTTTCTACTTCTTGCTGTTAGTCGACGATTATAGTAGAAAGATGTGGGTTTATTTCATTCGAGAGAAGGCTGATGCTTTTGAAAAATTTAAAGCGTGGCATAAGTATGTAGAAAGTGAATCAGGAAGGAAACTGAAGAAATTTAGAACAGATAGAGGAGGTGAATTCTTGTCAACAGAATTCAACAATTACTGTAAGGAGCATGGTGTGAAAAGGCAACTTACCACAGCTCATACACCTCAACAAAATGGCGTTGTTGAGCGCAGGAACAGGATAGTAGTTGAAATGGCTCGTTGTATGTTAAAGGCTCAAGACATGCCTGATTCATTCTGGGCAGAAGCAGTCAATACAGCAGTCTACATCCTCAATCGAAGCTACACAAAAGCTCTGAAGGGGATGACTCCTCAAGAAGCATATTCTGGTAAAAAGCCTTCAGTTTTGCATTTCAGAATTTTTGGTTGTTTCTGTTATGCACATATTCCTGATTCAACAAGATCAAAGTTGGATTCAAAAAGCAAAAAGTGTGTCTTCCTAGGATATAGTGAAGAGTCTAAAGCATACAGGTTATGGGATCCTGAGGCAAGGAAGATTTTTGTCAGCCGAGATGTGTTTGATGAACGACCACACTTAGTAGAAGATAAAGGTAAATCTACTATCTCATCAAACGGAGAAATATCTCACCTTGTGCCTATCAAAAGACAGGTTAAAGTTGAGGAGGAGGAAACATCTGATGGAGAAATTTCCTCAATAAAAAGCCAACCAATTGTAGCTGCACAGCGTAAGCCACTACCGAAGTGGGCACAACAGCTCTTTGATGATCACAATCCACATGTAGATGCACCAGAATCATCATCGGATGGATTACGAAGATCAAAGAGAATAGAGGAGCAAAGAAGAGCCTCAGAACACATTGTTAACATGGCTCTAATGGCAGATATCATGGGTTCGATAAAGGAACCTACCACCATTGAAGAAGCCATTGATGATCCAGATTGGAGAGCGGCAATGCAGTCTGAGTATGATAGTATACTCAAAAATGATACATGGGATCTAGTCGACTTGCCGCCAAAGAAGAAGGTAATAGGTACTAAATGGATTTGGAAAGCTAAGTATAAAGCTGATGGAACATTAGAAAAGTATAAGGCACGATTAGTTGCACAGGGTTTTTCACAGATTGAAGGATTTGATGTTCAAGAAACTTTTGCACCAACAGCACGCATGACAACTATTCGGACGGTACTTGCAGTAGCTGCACAAAAGTCTTGGCCTATTTTCCAGATGGATGTCAAATCTGCATTTTTGAATGGTCACCTCAAGGAGGAGGTATATGTATCTCAACCACCAGGTTTTGAGGTGCCCAATTCAGAAAATAAAGTTTGCAGGTTGAAGAAAGCTTTGTATGGACTTAAGCAAGCTCCACGGGCTTGGTACCAACGAATTGATCATTTTTTCAAAAATATGGGTTTTGAAAGAAGTACTTCTGATGCTAACTTGTATGTAACGAAAAGGGATAGCAAGCTAGTTGTTGTCATTGTATATGTAGATGATTTGATCATTACAGGAGATCATCAGGAACTCATCAATCAAACTCGGATCAACTTGGGAACTGAGTTTGAAATGACAGACTTAGGTGTACTCCATTTTTGTCTGGGAATTGAAGTATGGCAAAGGAAGGATGGCATTTTCATCTCACAACAAAAATATTCCAAAGAAATTCTCAAGGCATTTGGAATGATGGACTGCAAACCAACTAGCACACCTATGGAGGTAAATCATAAGCTATCTATGGATGATAACATGCCTGATGTAGATGCTAAGAAGTATAGGAAGCTCGTTGGAAGTCTTATTTTTCTGTGCAACACTAGACCAGACATTTGCTATGCTGTTGGAGTGTTAAGCAGGTTTTCCAACAAACCTAAGGAGAGTCACTGGAATGCTGGAATGCGAATTCTAAGGTACATTGCAGGAACCTTGGATTTTGGTATTTTGTATACCACAGGTGATACACTCCAAGGATATTGCGATTCAGATTGGGCTGGAGATTGTGATTCTAGAAAATCAGTTTCTGGATATTGTTTCTCACTTGGTTCAGGAATATTTTCTTGGGTAAGTAGGAAGCAACCAACTCTCGCACTCTCCTCCACTGAAGCAGAGTACAAAGCAGCTTGTTTTGCTTCTTGTGAGGCAGTCTGGTTAAGGAGAATTCTTGCAGATATAGGCTTTCCATCAAATATGCCAATTGTACTCAAGTGTGATAATCAAAGTTGTATGGCTATTGCAAAGAACCCAGTATTTCATGCTCGCACCAAGCACATAGAAGTACAGTACCATTACATTCGTGAGCTAATTGAAGATGAAATTGTGGAGCTAGAATATTGCCCAACAGAGGCAAATTGTGCTGACATATTCACTAAAGCACTTGGAAGAGAGCAGCTCAACAAGCATCTTCAACAGATGGGCATAGGACCGAGACCTACTTGATTTATCATCGGTAAACATTGAGGGGGGGTGTTAGAGTATGATCAATGTCTACCCCTCATGATTGTATGCACATTTTGTAAGGCCCCCTTTATGAGGAGAAGCCAAGCGTGCATTACCCAATTGATGGGAATCCCAACTTGAATGTTGGATGAAGGTCATATTGGACCATGTAAGATATTATAAGGAAAGGGAGTTACCAGGGTCCCCAATTGTGGGGTCCGGGGCAGCGGTGAGCAGCCCTGGCTGGGGGGTCCTAGGGGGCCAGCGGGCCCCCTGGTGGGGGTCCTAGGGGGCCAGCGGGCCCCCTGGTGGGGGTCCGGGGGCAGCGCCCCCAGTGCGACGGTAAAGGGAATATTCCATGGAATATTCCTTGTCGGAGTCAGAAATCACTTATATTTGTTAGGTCGGTTCAACCAGTCTAAGCCGTGTATGGCAATTATGCAGGCGGTGGCCGCCCACGCTCTACCGCCCATGTATAGCCGTCCATGGCAGGCCACCCATGATCCTATATATACATGACTTCTGCACTACCTAAGACATTGAGTTGAGCCAGCATACCTCTACCTTGTATCTCCCTATCTAGAGTTGTCTAGATCACCATTTAAGCTCTACCTTAAGAGCGCACGGGTGGACAACGCCATCATCTTTGTACTTGCTGCTAGTAGAAAATTGTTGAGATTCTCCTATATCTGTTATCTTCTCTACTATTTCTCCTGTGTTATATTGTGTAACTATTGTCTTACATGTTAAAAGCATGTGCTTCTATTGGTGCATGTGATGAAGGGGAGAAGATCCATGATGAGATTGAAAGACAAGGATTGTTGGAAGTTGACATTATGGTTGGTAATGCACTTGTGGATATGTATGCCAAGTGTGGAAAACTTTCAAAGGCACAAGAAGTGCTTCACCAACTCCCTTTTCGTGATGTTGTCTCTTGGAATGCGTTGATTACAGGATTTGCATAGGGAGGTTTAGGTGAACAAGCTCTAAGCTGCTTTGAGACGATGCAAAGTGAGGGCATATCTCCAGATGCAGTATCATTTCTTTGTATACTCAATGCTTGTAGTCGTCTTGGTCTTGTTGACAAAGGTTATGAATATTTTGTAAATATGACAACCAAATATGGGATAATCCCAAATTCAGAATGCTTTACTTGTATAATTGACCTGTTTGGACGTGAAGGACATCTAGAAAAGGCAGTGCAACTGATCCAAGAGATGCCAGTATTTGATCGATCAGCAAACTGGATTGCTCTTTTGAGTGCAAGCCATAAATGGGGAGATATCAAAGTTGGGAGATTGGCATATGAACAGGCTGCACAGGTGGATAAAATGCATGGGCCAGCTGTCCTTCTCATGGCAAACATGTATTCATCAGCGGAGGGGGGACGTTATCTATTATTATTGTGTTGTGTGGTTCGGGGGAGCGGCAGCAAAAAGGGCTCTCTCTCTCTCTCTCTCTCTCTCTCTCTCTCTCTCTCTCTCTCTCTCTCTCTCTCTCTCTCTCTCTCTCTCTCTCTCTCTCTCTCTCTCTCTCTCTCTCTCTCTCTCTCTCTCTCTCTCTCTCTTTCGTTTTTTGTGGTGTACAGGTGCGCAGCAAAAAAGGGGTGCTGGAAGGAGAGCAAAGAGGAGTGTTCCGGGAAAAGAAAGGAAGAAGGAAGGGAGGCGTGTCATGAAGGGGGAACACGACGGCTAATTTTAAAAAAGGAGAGCTCGTGGCAGGGCAGTGTATGTGAGTTTTTCTGGCAGGAAGAGGAACAAAGAGGAGGAATACAGTATCTGGACCTGAAACAACAGTAGAGACTTTGCAGAATCTAGAGCTGGAGGAAGTTCCTCATTTTGATGCTCAATGGGAAGCACAGGTGCAAAGAAATTTATAAGTGTGGAATAGGGGTCGTGCCCATGCCTTAGAAGGACATCACCAAGGATCTCGTCGACAAGAGATGGCTCATTTCTAGATCAACAGCCGTATCAACTGCTAGCCCAAATTGCCAACCTCTGAGCAAGAGGGGACCCATTATAGGAGTTAGTTCACACAGAAGACACGGGAGAAGAGGACTCTCATGAGAAAGAAAGGGGGTTTAATATGCAATCACTCGAGTGAGGGTCGAGTTCAGTGCACATGGACTAAGCTCAATTTCAAAAAGTGGCTGCTTCATTTGGCTTCTTGAGTGCTACTAGCCGAGCAGAAATTCACGAATATTGCGTGTAAGGGTCCTGCACTTCTCTTCTCAGAAGTTATCAAGAAGGCCATTGGTCCTGATGTTTTGCTTTATTGGCTCATCGTCTGGAATGGGGAGAATAAAGCTTTGAAGAAGTTCCATAGACACAAGGAGATTGAAGGATGCCAAGATATCATGTGTTTTGTCTTTGGAAACAGTGTCGATCTGATCACTCGGTCTCATAACGTTCCTGATCATTTGTTATCAGCGATATTAAGGTTTCTCAAGCATAATGAATCTGAAGCGATGCAAACAGAGTTTGTTGGAAGACAGATTATGGGGTGTAGGTTGTGGTATATCTCAGACCGATCTGATATTTCCAGAGCAAAATTTATGCGCTGTTTAATGTGAGTTAAATCAGTTTGGTGTGTTGGGGTATTTCATGAATAACCACAAGTATGTCATGGAAGGCGCATTCACAAGAACATGATTGAGACCTGTTCAAGAGCATATCATGACATCTACCATTTATCAGAAGGGAAAAAGAATTAGAGTGCAAGGCTCTGTTGCAGGAGTTCTAAGGTGATGAAGTGAGGTGAATAGAGCATTCAGACATCGATACAGAGAAACTAAAATTCAACATTCTCACACCTATATATGACTACTTTTAAGTTGTGCTTCGAGTCATATTATTTTGTGCGGAATGAACGATGAAAGTTTGGTAGAAAAAGGAGAACAGAGTTGATGTGTGGAAGGATCCCAATAGGCCAGTGCTAACATAAATGCGTTGATGTCATGTGAACTTCATAGCCTATGCACTGCTCTATTGTGAGGAGCATGCACCAGCTTTTGTGCAAATAAAGAAAAAGAGAGATCATTCCTTGGGAACGAGAGACACATTCAAACGGACAACTCTGAAAAACTAGGAAATGAATTTGGATGTCAAGTGCAAAAAGTTATTTGATGTACAGCGGTTGTGCAAGCTCTGATCTGGAGAAATCAAGCGACCATCATGACCTGGGGGTGTAGAAGTTAGCACGGAATTGAAGTGGATCTCCTCGGCTTAAAGGAGACAAAGGAAGAACTGTGTGGAAGTAAATATGTGTCTGAGAGTAGCAGATGATGCGTATTTGAAGGTTTTTTTTAACAATCAATCTATAAATGATTAATGGAGCTCGTGGGTTTTTTCAGAAATATCCCTGCATCTCACATTTTGCAGAATGTCCAGTTCAGAACAGCTTTGTCTGTAAGTCTGACACTCAAATATTTTAGAAGGTTATGTGATCTATAAGTGAATGTATAAACGCTAATTTCAACCATTTTCATTTCTCAATTCTTGAGAACTTGCAAAAAGAGTTTATGTTTTTTTGGTAATACATGTTATTTGCGACAACATTCTCGAATATGAACTGTACCATCGGTCGACCATCAATGCAAATTTACTTGGCAAAAAATATATATATATATATGCATGAGTATATGTGTGTGAAAAGTGAGAGTGAAAGGGAAAGAGAGAAAAGGGTGCGAGAAGGTACGTGTAAGAGAGTGGGTGAATAAGAGAGAGAAAGGGGTTACCAATAGAGGAAGAGCAAGAGACAAGAAGTCGGAGCAAGAAGAGAGTGTCCTTTATGCCTTATTAGGGACTTAGAAGAGGACATATAGATGAATTTCAAACAAGTTGGCAAACCAATAGCCTTCATGTGCATCCTTTCCCTTGGGTTTAGAGAGCTTACACAAGTGCATTCCAAGTCTCTCTTGATGTCTTGCATCCCTTGACATGAGGTAAAAGAAAATCAAAGATTGATTTTAGAATATAGGACCTTGCAAGTGCATCCTTTGAACACCAATTTGAAAGTCCTTCCGCTTCTTCATGTGATGGTTGCCCTTTGTTCCTCATGGTTGGCATTGCTTCATCTCCGGATATGAATCCATATTGATTCCTCCCTTGAAGGTAAGCCTCCATCCTTAGAGACCATGCTGGGTAGTTGTTTCGATCCAATTTGTCAATTGTTGATGGAAATCCATCTCCCATGTTGCTTGACTATGCTCTGATACCACTGTGAAGAGAGATGGTGGATGCAATCCAAAGATGAGTAGGTGCTGCTACAACCAGCTTCACACCAGCCAACTGAGACTTCAGAGTTGATTAGTAGACCCTTTGAGCTTCCTAAATCCACCAAAATATCAGCCAAGTACTTTGGAACATGTATCCCAAAAGTTTACGTCAAGACAGACTAGTTGCGAAATGACTAGCTCCCAAAACTTGCTATTTTTGGACATATACCTGCTGGAAAAACTGAACAGTGCTCTCAACCTGGTAAGAATTGGATAAATTCCTTTTGGGCATAGCAAATAGACTTAGCAAGCTTCCCAATCCAAGTTAAAACACTTCAAATGATGGACTGAGCACTGAGAACAAGATTTATCAATTTCTGGAACATACCCCCCATTCTCGGGACTCTGCAGAGATAGATGAGTGAGCAGTAAAATTCAGATATCTCCAAAATTGTTAATCCAACGACCAGGAGAATTTATAAGTAGAATTTAGACAGTGTGAGCTATCCAACGCATGTTAAAACACTGAAAAAGAATGAGTAGAACTCGAGATATGACCTTTTGAAGGTACTGCTCTGAGTGAGTATAGCAGAGAACAAAACAGAGAAGTAGATGATGATAAATGTATAGATTCACATATGATTACAACCACATTGGCAATGAATATTTGCACAATGGGAGTAGAATGATAGAGCTATGGAGTAAGCTCTTCAATCTCTACAAAATGACATGGTGGTCACGTACAAGGCTTGCTAATCGCCTCTTCCTTCTTGCTCTTTTTATAGCTATTCTTGGAGGGAGTTTTGAATTCAAATTCGAATGGCTCCACCTAAAAGTGATCCCCAAAGTTAGGAGATATTCCCTCAGCTCTAAAATTTGTGGTTTTAAGTAGTTAGAGCCAGGAATTTGCTTTTACATCATGGATGAGGTAAGCCATCCTTTTCCTTTTTTCTTTTTCCATTTACAAGAGATAAAAATGAACTCTTTTACAAGAGGTGTTCACATGAATACACATGTGACTTACAAATGAGGATAATATCAAGCATATCAAGCATGTAGGCTTGGGTAAAATGCACCAACAGTTGGTGCATGTAATAGTTGTTGGAGTTAGACGTTTGCAGAAGCATGCGAACATCACAAGGAAGAAGAAGAAGCGTGGAGCACAACACACAATGCTGAATGTATTACCACTAGAATGCACAAAGATAAGTAGCCAGTTAGGGCAATAGGCGTATATACAAGCTAGGGGGAAAACCTCATAAAGATGTAAAAAGTGCCCTGGACATCCTAGAGTGTTCACACACATCATTACCTAAATATATCAACAAATCCCCCCTGGGAGAGATGCGGTGAACAAGGAGCTGGCACTTATGTATAAGGAAGTGCCAAGCTATGTGGAATCAATCCACAAAAGGAAGTAAGCCCAAAGCTTTGTGGAAAGCTTCAAACTTCTCCCTAGGCAGAGCCTTCATAAACAGGTGTGTAATGTTCTCCTGCATGGACACGTATGCCAAGCTGATCTCCCGAGCTAAGAACCTCTCCCTAACATAATGATAATGCACCTTAATGTGCTTAGTGCTAGCATGGAACATAGAGTTTCTCACAACTTCCAATGCACTCTGACTATCATTGAAGATGGTGGTGGCAGAAGACTGACCAACACCCAAATCAACCATGAGGCGTTTGAGTCACACACACTCAAAATTCGTTGTGAAAGCTGCCTTATACTTAGCCTCACAATTCCTAGCCCTTGTGTTGGAGGAAAAATATGATGACAAGGTTTCCCAAGTCTCTTGGGATGTCTTACAATTTCTAATATGTGGCAAAAGAAAATCAGATATAGAGTTTGTGTTGAGCCTTTCATGTTCTTCCTTGGTTGGTAATCCTCTTGTTTTGAATGAGGGCAATTCCTCATCTCCTGAGATGTATCCATAGAGACTCCTTCCTTGTAGATAGGTCTTCATCCCTAGAGACCATGCTTGATAGTTGTTCCTGTCCAATTTATCAATGAATGAAGGAAAACCATCTCCCATTTTACCTTAGTTTCCTCTGATACCACTGTTGGGAAAGATGGATGGATGCACCAAGAGACTGAGTAGGTACTGCTAAGCCCGCTTTGTACCAGCCCTCTTTTGCTTCAGAGTTGATACCCAGACCTCCTTAGCTTTCCAATGATACCATAAAATGTCCTATGTACTTTGGAGATGATGTCTGTAATGATTGAATCAAAACAGATAACTTTGGAAGTCACAAACTCAAGAAAACCTTCTATTTATGTCTCGATACCTACTGGGTATTTTGCTCAGTATGACCAGCACAGTAGGAATTGGAAAAATTCCTTTTAGGGCTATCTAATTAGCTTAGTAAGCTACCTATTCCAAGTGGAATTATGTAGAAAGATAAACTATGCTAAGAGAAATCAATTTAGCAAGTTAAGCTATACGCCCGACTTTTTAGGACTGTAGCAGAAAATGACTAGAGATCACCTCGACACCGATTTCTCACAAATGGCTGAATAGAATGTCTTCAAACTTTGAAAGCATGTAGATTACTTCAAGCTGAATCCAAGAAGCTTTGAATCACTGAATTTGGTGAAGAATTGACCGAGATATGCCCTTGACAAGTTGATAGACTTTTGAGTAGACTAACAGAGAACTCAAAGATGGACAATGTGAATGTATGTATTAATGAACATTTGTATACAACTCCATTGGCATGAATATCATTGCCAAATGTTGTAGAGAGGTGCAGGCTAGAGTGTAGACCTCACACACACTCAAAAATCAGTAATACTAGGCTCGGGAGTGCTCTCTCTACCCGCGACTTTTCATGTCCATTTATATTGGGAATGAGTAAAAGTTTGAATTCAAATTCAAACTTTTGGCTCCCTATGATCAAGCTCCTAAATGCTTGGAGATATTCTTTCAATCAAACAACTAATTTCTCCACGAATCCTTTTGGTAGGTGATTACAAGAGATTCCAAGTCAATTTGACTTTTACAATGAGGTAAAGTGGTAATTAACCACTAGCATATGTTCCTATGCTTCTTCATGTATGTATAAACTTCAGTGCATCCTTTGAGCCAAATGTGTAGGCTTGTAGTTTACACCAACACCACTCAAGTAGCGAAAGATGCGCTTAACCACCTTCCAATGCGTGACTCCTAGGCAATGCATAAACGTGCTTATCTGTGAGACAGCAAGCTGAATATCTGGCTGAGTAATGCATAAGTAAATCAAGCATCCAACAGCCTACTGATAGAGAACAGCATCAAATGCATCTCCAGCATCATGAAGACTCAATCGTAAACCTATCTCCATAGGAGTGGCAATAGGCTTACAGTCTTCAAGGCCAAAACGCTGCAATAATGTGTCAATATATTTCGTTTGACACAAAGCCATTCCACCATCAACTTGCATAAATTGAATGCCCAAATAGTGATGCAAATGCCCCAAATCAGACATCTCAAATGAGGCATGCAAATCAGCCTTGAAATCAGCAATATGCTTCTCAACAGGACCAGCGAGCAGCATGTCGTCAACATAGACAACAATGATCAAAAGCACATCATTAGCATGCTTAACATATAAGGTGCTTTCAGTTGCACTCTTCTCAAAACCATGTGCAACTAGATAGGCATGTATCTTCTCATACCAAGCACGTGGTGCTTGCTTTAAACCATATAATGCCTTCTTTAAATTGCATACCTGGTTTTCATGCCCTTTCTGCAGAAAGCCACAGGGATGAAAAACATACACTTCTTCATGCAAATCACCATTCAGAAATGTTGTTTTAATGTCCAATTGATGTACATTCCAACCATGATGGGCTACAAGTGCACAAATGCTCCGAACAGTAGTCATATGGCATGTGGATGCAAAGGTCTCATCAAAGTCAATGCCTCTTTCCTATGCATAACCCTTTGCAACTAGCCTAGCCTTATACCTGTCAACTGTACCATCAGATTTACGCTTCAGCTTGTATACCCACTTAGTGCCAATGGCCTTCTTGCCAGGAGGCAACTCACATAAATACCATGTACCATTCTTCATTATAGCATCATATTCAGATTGCATAGCAGCCATCCAATTTTCTGAATTCTGTGCTTCATCAAAAGAAACAGGCTCATTCTCATCACATAGACTAGACGTAGCCATAGCATAACAATCTGATGCAAAGGAGACACTATGAGAGCCTGAACGAGTATGATATGACAAAGGTGCATCTAATTTGCTATCACGCAAAGTTTGCACCAGCCATTTTGGCATAGTTTTTGCCTGCTCAATATCAGCTCTCTCATCAACAAGAGCATCATGTAAATTTGCATCAGAAATGGAAAGCGATGTTGTTCAGGCACTAGTGCTTATGCCAAACAACCAAAAACACGCAAATGAGGAACAGATGGCTTGTGGTCATGCCAAGCCTCATATGGAGTGATAGACTGTAGCGCTTTAGTGGGACACATGTTCAGTACATATGTTGCACACATGACAGCCTCAAGCCAGAAACTATGTGGTAAAGCCTGACTCTTGACCATGCACCTCGCCATCTCCATGAGTGACCTGTTCTTTCGTTCAGCAACTCCATTCTGTTCAGGTGTATATGGCACTGTACACTGGTGTTTTATCCCACGTTCAGCCAGAAATGCATTAAAATTAGAAGACATATATCCCCCCCCTCGATCAGAATGGAGGGTGCCCATTTTACATGCTGACAGATTTTCAGCCAATAGCAAAAATTGTTTAAAGCACATGAACACTTCAGACTTTGCTTTGAGTGGATATACCCATGCATGCCTAGAAAAATCATCAATGAAAGTCATGAAGTAAAGGTAATTTCCAAAAGATGGTATCTTCATAGGACCACAGACATCACTATGCACAAGCTGCAATTTCTGTGTAGCCCGAACTGAACCATCTTTTGGAAAGGAGGAACGCTGCATTTTGCCCAAAATACAGCCTTTACAAACATGTTTTCCAGGTGCCTCAAGTTTGGGCAAAGAGGACACCATTTTAGATTTCTACAAGCGTAGCAAACTAGCAAAATTCAGATGACCAAAGCGTGCATGCCAAAGCTTTGCATCTGACATAGCCCGAGAATCATTTACTACACATGCCAAATCATTTTCAGATCTTTCATAGTCTATGAGCTTATACAGCCCACGACATAAAATGCAGAAGCAATAATAACATCGCCATTTGACAGATCATGAGCTGTACATCTGTCATCAACAAATTTCACAACCAAGCCAATCTTGGCTAATGCAGAAACTGATAACAGATTCTTCTTGATCCTTGGCACAAATAAAGCATCTGACAAAGTGAAAGAACTACCATCAGCAATAGTCAAAATGATCTTACCAACTCCCATAACAGGATAAGAGGAGTTGTTGGCGCATGTAACAGTATTCCCTGTAGGGGCAGGCTAGAGTGAAGAGAAGAAACTGCGCTGCGAGGTAATATGTTTGGTCGCCCCACTGTCAAAATACCAAACATCTGAGTCTACTGTAGACATGCACTGCTCATGAGAAGATGGGTCAAAACTGCAGACAGTAGTAAACGCCCATTCTTCTTCTTGCACAAGATTTGCAGACTTTGTTTTTGGTGTAGAGGCCTCTGCAACAACCATTCCAACCTCTTTCTTCTTTGCCTCTTTTGCAGCCAGTTTTGGACAGTTCTTTATGATATGATCATTCCCTTTATAGTACTTACAAAACAATTTCTTCTTTTTTGATTTTTTCTCATCTTTGTCTTGGTTCTTCGAATGTGCAGTATTTGCAGATTTCTGCTTACTAGTAGAAGACTAACTAGCCAAGAAAGCTTGATCTGCAACACGCATAATGGACTTGTTCTGCCTGGACTGATCTTCCTGCAACAGAACAGAGACTAACTCCTCAAATGACAAGGCATTTGGATTGCCTTTCATCATCAACCGAAGAGTAGAAGCAAAACCCTGATATGAATCAGGAAGACCATTCAGAATGGTCTACACAAGTGAGCTATCTGGTATAACCTCATCAGCAGAAATTAAATGTTCCTTCAAGTCTTTGATCTTTGTTAGGAAACTATCCATAGAATCACCTTCATTCATGTGCTCACTCTCCAACTGTTTTCGGAGGTAAGCAACACGAGCCTCATTCCTAGCTTGGTACAATGTCGTAAGTGTATCCCAAGCATCCTTAGCTGTTCTACAAGAGCGAATATGAGGTATAATGGCACGTTTGACAGACAAAACTATCAATGCATGTGCCTGGGCATCTTTGCCATCCTAACAAATCTACTCTGCAGTAGGTGCAGCAGAAACAACAACACAAACAGGAATCTGCACTATATCATCTTCGACACCATCTTCATCAGCTCCAACACCTGTATTTGCAGTACCTGTTGTTACAGGTGTAACAACAGGTCTTTCAACACCCTGCACAATGTTCCACAATCCTTTTGCAACCAATACATGTCGCATCATATAAGCCCATAATGGTTAGTTGGTACCATCCAACTTATCCTCAACAACCAACATACGGAATACATCACTGCTTTCAGCCATGGCCAGTGACTAAAATACCTTGATGCAAAAAATTGACTGTATCTCAAAAAGTTGAACAGAACTGCCCGGACGAATTCTGCTAGACATGTAGTAGACTTCGAGATGCTTATACTGGCGAACAGAAACTGGTATATACCTTTGGCACACAAAGACGAAATAGTCTGCACAAGCACTGCGATAGTGCATTCGGAGGCTCACCAAATTTTGTGCGAATTTGAGACTGCAAACGGAGGAGTGTCGATGGCACCCTAGACGAAGCGACAACTTGCTCTGATACTAATTGTTGGAGATAGATGTCTGTGGAAGCACGCGAACAGCACAAGGAAGAAGAAGAAGCTTGGAGCACAAACACACAATATTGAATGTATTACTAGAGAATGTACAAAGATAAGTAGCCCATTAGGGCAATAGGCGTATATACAAGCCGGGGGAAAAAAACCTCCTAAAGAGGGAAAAAAGTGCCCCCGGCGGTCCTAGTGTGTTCACACACATCACTACCTAAATATATCAACAAGGAACAACGCTGTAATTTGCCCAAAAATAGCCTTCACATACATGTTTATCGGGTGCCTCAAGTTTGAGCAAAGAGGACACCATTTCAGATTTCTGCATGCATAGCAAACTAGTAAAATTTAGATGACCAAAGGGTGCATGCCAAAGCTTTGCATCTGAATAGCCTGAGAATCATGTACTTCACATGCCAAATCATTTACAAATCTTTCATAGTCTATGAGCTTATACAGCCACAACATAAAATTCTAGAAGCAAAAATGACATCGCCATTTGACAAATCATGAACTATACATCTATCGTCAACAAATTTCACAACCAAGCCAATCTTGGCTAATGCAGAAACTGATAACAGATTTTTCTTGATCCCTAGCACAACCAAAGCATCTGACAAAGTGAAAGAACTACAATCAGGAGTAGTCAAAATGATCTTACCAAGTCCCATAACAGGATAGGAGGAGTTGTTGGTGCATGTAACAATATTCCCTATAGGGGCAGCTCGAGCGAAGAGAAGAAACTGCGCTGCAAGGTAATATTTTTGGTTGCCCCACTATTAAAGTACCAAACATCTCAGTCTACTACAGACATGCACTACTCATCAGAAGATGGGTCAAAACTACAAACAGTAATCAACGCCCATTCTTCTTCCTGCACAAGATTAATAGACTCTGTTTTCGATGTAGAGGCCTCTACAACAACCATTCCAGCATCTTTCTTCTTTGCCTCTTTAGTAGCCAGTTTTGGATAGTTCTTGATGACATGATCATTTGCTTTACAGTATTTGCAAAACAATTTCTGCTTTTCTGATTTCTTCTCATCTTTGTCTCCCTTCTTCAAATGTGCAACATTTGTGGATTTCTGCTTACTAGTAGAAGAGCTCCATTTACCTTTGCCCTTCTGATTAGCCAAGAAAGCTTGATCTACAACATGCATAATAGACGTGTTCTGCCTAGATTGGTCTTCCTGCAATAGAACAGAGGCTAACTCCTCAAATGACAAGGCATTTGGATTGCCTTTCATCAGACTTTGATATGAGTCAGGAAGACCGTTCAGAACGGTCTGAACAAGTGAGCTATTTGGTATAACTTCATCAGTAGAAATCAATTGTTCTTTCAAATGATTGATCTTTGTGAGAAAATTGTCCATAGAATCACCTTCATTCATGTGTACACTCTCCAGTTGCTTTCGGAGGTAAGCAACATGAGCCTCATTCCTAGCCTGGTACAATGTGGTAAGTGTATCCCAAGCATGCTTAACTATTTTGCAAGAGCGAATGTGAGGAATAATGGCATGTTTGATAGACAAAGCTATCAATGCATGTGCCTGAGCATCTCTTCCATCCGAATGAATTTTCTCTCCAATAGGTGCAATGAAAACAACAACACAAATAGTAATATGCAAAATATCATCATCTTCGACACCATCTCCATCAGCTCCAGCACTTGTATTTCCAATACCTATATTTGCAGGTGTAACAAGACGTCTTTCAACACCTTGCACAATATTCCATAGTCCTTTTGTGACCAACACATGAAGTATCATATAAGCCCATAGTGGGTAGTTGGTACCATCCAAATTATCCTCAATAGCCAACATACAAATACATCACTGCTTTCAACCATGGCCGGTGACTAAAATACCTTGATGCAAAAAATTGATTGTATCTCAAAAAGTTGAACAGAACTGCCTAGATGAATTCTACTAAACTTGTAGTAGACTTTGAGATGCTTATATTGGCGAACCAAAACTGGTATATACCTTTGGCACAAAAAAACAAAATAGCATGCACAAGCACTGCGATAGTGCATTCGGAGGCCGAAATGAGCTTACCAAATTTCATGCAATTTTGAGACTGCAACCGGAGAGGTGTAGACAACGCTCCAGATGAAGCGATGACCTGATCTGATACCAATTGTTCGAGTTAGACATCTATGGAAGCATGCGAACAACACAAGGAAGAAGAAGAAGCTTGGAGCACAACACACAATGTTGAATGTATTACCACTATAATTTACAAAGATAAGTAGCCTATTAGGGCAATAGGCATATATACAAGCCGGGGGAAAAAACCTCCTAATGAGGGAAAAAAGCACCCCGGTGATCCTAGAGTGTTCACAAACATCATTACCTAAATAAATCAACAACAGTATTCCCTATAGGGGCAGGCTCGAGTAAATAAAAGAAATTGCATTGCGAGGTAATATGTTTGGTCGCCTCACTATCAAAGTACCAAACATTTGAGTCTACTATAGACATGCACTACTCATCAGAAGATGGGTCAAAACTACAAACATTAGTAAATGCCCATTCTTCATCCTGCATAAGATTAGCAGACTCTGTTTTTGGTGTAGAGGCCTCTACAACAACCACTCCGGCCTCTTTCTTATTTGCCTCTTATCAACCACTTTTGGATAGCTCTTAATGACATGATCATTTTCTTTACAGTATTTTCAAAACAATTTCTGCTTTTTTGATTTCTTCTCATCTTTTTCTTCCTTCTTCGAATGTGCAGCATTTGCAGATTTCTGCTTACTAGTAGAAGAGCTCCATTTTCCTTTGCCCTTCTGACTAGCCAAGAAAGATTGATTTGTAACACGCATAATAGACCTATTCTGCCTAGATTGGTCTTCCTGCAACAAAACAGAAGCTAACTCTTCAAATGTTAAGCCATTTGGATTACCTTTCATCATCAAACAAAGAGTAGAAGCAAAACTCTGATATGAGTCAAGAAGACCATTCAGAATTGTCTACACAAGTGAACTGTCAAGAAGGACTTCATCTACAGAAATCAATTGTTCCTTCAAATCCTTGATCTTTGTCAGAAAGTTGTCCATAAAATCACCTTCATTCATGTGCTCACCCTCCAACTATTTTCAGAGGTAAGCAACACGAGCCTCATTCCTAGCCTAGTACAATGTGGTAAGTGTATCTCAAGCATCCTTAAGTGTTCTGCAAGAGCGAATGTGGAGAATAATGGCACGTTTGAGAGACAAACCTATCAATGCATGTGCCTAAGCATCTCTGCCATGCCAAAGAATTTTCTCTACAGTAGGTGCAATAGAAACAACAGCACAAAGAGGAATCTACAAAATATCACCATCTTCGACACCGTCTGCATAAGCTTCAATACATGTAGTTGTAAGAGTTACAGGTGTGATAGAACATTTTTCAACACCCTACACAATGTTCCACAGTCCTTTTGCAACCAATACATGTCGCCTCATATAAGCCCATAATGGATAGTTGGTACCATCCAACTTATCCTCAATAGCCAACACACGGAATACATCACTGCTTTCAGCCATGGCTGGTGACTAAAATACCTTGATGTAGAAAATTGAGTGTATCTCAAAAAGTTGAACAGAACTACCCAAACAAATTCTGCTAAACCTGTAGTAGACTTCGAGACGCTTATACTGACGAATCAAAATTGGTATATATCTTTAGCACAAAAAGACCAAATACCTTGCACAAGCACTATGATAGTGCATTCAGAGACCGAAACGAGCTCAAATTGCAATTTTAGCACACATATCAAAGCTGTTTTGATCTGTGAAGCACCTTGAGTATGCTCACCAAAATTTGTGCAATTCTGAGACTACAACTGGAGAGGTGTTGACGATGCCCTAGATGAAGCGGCGACCTGCTCTGTTACCAATTGTTGGATTTAGACGTCTGCGGAAGCACGTGAATTGCACAAGGAAGAAGAAGAAGCTTGGATCACAACACACAATATTGCATGTATTACCATTAGAATGTACAAAGATTAGTAGCCGATTAGGGCAATAAGCGTATATACAAGCCGGGGGAAAAAGACCTCCTAAAGAGGGAAAAAAACACCCCGACGGTCCTAAAGTGTTCACACACATCACTACCCAAATATATCAACATTAAAATATATTGCAATTATCTGAATTAGAGATCTACGACAAGTTGAAGCAATTCAATAGCATCCATGTCCTTTATGGTGGAAAGAATATGGAGATGAAATAGTGGAGTTGTAACATATAGCTATGAGAGTGCTTTCAATAACAACTTCAAGCAGTAGTTATAAATGTAATAGGAGTGCATATGATTTTCTAGATTCAAAATGAAGACATCCTCTAATTCTACCACTTTTCAATGATTTGGTATAATTTTTTTGTAATATGCATTTTTTACGTGCTCCAACCAAGTTAGTTTCTACAAAAACACAACAAACTTTTGGAGAATTTCAAACTCATGAAAGTTAAAAAATGATTCATGGAGTGATCACGAATTAGATGTAGACCACAATGATGGTTCAAACATGGAAGAAATACATGACATGGTACTTGTAATAGATGATAATATTCAAAATGAAGAAAATGATGTACTCTAAATACTTTTATTAGATTCAATTACAAAAGATGTCTTATTCATAAAGTGATGATTTTAAATATTACAAAAATTAGCTTGTATATTAAGTGTTTTATTGATTGAATAATTCAAAGGTATTGAAACAATCAAAAAATGATGACGCCTCTGATAGTCTTGCATATATGTTCTCATATGGGTCAAGAGATATTTATAAATTTTCACTTGATTTTTTAAATCATCAATTCTCTTCTTTTATGTTATGAATAAACCATGAGTTGTCAATACTTCATTGTATAATGCTTCTCCATGTGATGATAAATCATGAATAAGGTTATGATCTTTGGGTAGCAAAATATATGGTTGCTTTCGAGGAAGAGGGCCTTCGTGTCCTTGATTACAAAATTTTGCATGATTTTGAAGATGGTCCAAACCTATACCTGCATTATGATCAAGGATTTTGTTATGACAAAATCCTTTGTGTTTTAGCATGATCAAGGTTGTTATTCACATATGGCATCCTTTCCATGTTTTACTTTGAAAGTTCGAAAACAAAAATATTACTTTTAAATCATTGATACCACTCAATCCATATCATTGGTATCATTCAATCCACATAATCACGTCATTTAATCAACATCATTCAATCCACATAAATCAATTGAATCCACATCATTTGTAGATAATTAGATAGATATATATAAGTATATGAATAGGTAGATAAATAGATAGATAGATATGGTGATAGATAGATAAATTGATTGATATATTTATAGATAGATAGATGCATATTACATAAAAATAAATAAATAAATAAATGGATAAAATGATGGATATATGGATAGTAATATAAATAGATAAATAGATTGATTGATAGATTCATAGATAAATATGTATATAATGAACATAATCCACATCATACCATTTTAATTTACATCCATCATAATCACTTCAAGTAAAAATCCTTCATAATTACTTCATATCCGATTCCATCATAATCACTTCATATTACATCCACATTATCGCTTCATGTATCATAAAAACACTTCAACTTAAAGTACTTACTATATAAAATTAATACAACAATTGAATCTGACACAATGATAAAAAAAGATGTTTGACTAATAAGCATGTTCCTTGATAAAAATCCATTTCAATATGGTCTTCATCCATCACTATTGGATATTCTCAAACCATAACAAATGATGTTCGAGAATACTCTAAGAAACGCATGTGTGTCTAATCTTTTTGATACATCTTTATTGATAGCTAGTTCTAATTTAATCTTGAACTTATAAACCCCATTTTTATCAATGGGGTAACTATCTTAATCTAATTATTTCAAAACTTACAAAACAAGCATTGCAACTGCATATGTCTCTTGACTTTTATTAAATCGTGGAGGGCAATTGGATATGCGTTCTCGTGCAGTCCACCAATATTTTCAGCTCCCCTCATTCCTCATTGATATCCTAAGGTATGGTAACTTTGGAAAACTCTTTTTTGTTCACAAATTCTTACAGTTATTGCCACATAATTTGAGCATTGAGAATCTATGTAGAACACATTCTCTTCATACTTACTTCCTTCATTGTCATATTCATGAGTAGAAGTGAGTCTTCTTGAGCTTGATCATTGGTGTAGTTGTCGTATTCATAAGAGTTTTTGAATCTGCCTCTTGAGTTTCCATAGCCTCCTTTGTTGTATCCTCTTCCTCCCCAATTCCTTGGGTTCCTAAAGGAATTCTCTATGATATGGTTTGATAGACCACATATGGTGTAGGGTAATGAGCTTTGCGCTCTCCCCTGCCTTGTTCACCTCCTCTACCTCTTCCTCTTGAACCTCTACCTCTATTTGTAAAATTGACATGAGAGGTACTTCCTTCATCATCAAATTTCTTACCTTTTCCTTTTTTGCCCTTGCCTTTGTTCTTATTTGTATAAAGGGTAGAGGATTGGTTACTTTTCTGGTTTTCACAATTATTCATTAACTTTGCTTCATGTGTGAAAAGTTACCCCATGATTGTGTTGAAATCAAGCACTTGCATATCTATGTAGAGATCCATGAATCTGGTGAAGGATTCCCATTTGTCATTGGCTTTGATCCCATTAATGACTTGCCTCAAAATGTGCTCTTCATCAATGATTTCTCCAATGCTCCCAAGTTGATCTACAATGTCCTTCATCTTGGCGATAGAATCAATCACACTTTGCTTGGGCATCATCTTGATTATTGTAAACTCCATCCATAACTGATTTTTCCTAGCTTTGATACTTGAGGAGAAGAATGCTTCCAAAGCATTCCATGTCTCTTGAGAGTTCTTATAATTCCTATGAGAGATTAAAAGAACTAGAGATAGAGTTGAGAATGTATGAACTTTCCAAAGCATCCTTTGGACACCATGTATTCAACCTTTCTTGCTCCTCTTGAGTTGGTTGGCCCTTGCTTCTAAGTATTGGCATCATCTCATATCTTGAGATATATCCATACAAATTCCTTCCTTGTAGATAAGCCTCCATTCTTAGGGACAATTTTGAGTAGCTTCTATGATCTAGCTTGTCGATAGATGAGGGGAATCCATCACCCGTAATGTCTCTTCTTTGACTATGTTCTGATACCATTGAGAAGAGCTAGTTGATGGATGCTATGTTGAGATGAGATTTTCTTGGAAAAAAACTTTATCAAGACTAGCCTTATTAACTTATCCTAATAGACTCCTTGGCTTCCAAGATATGCACTTAAATCACAAAAGTACTTTGGAGCATCGTTCACAAACTTCTATGTCAAAACAGATAAGTTGTGAGTTCAAAAATTCCTTGAGAAACTTTTTATTTATGGAAGAACGCTCTGAGTGTTTTTTTCAGTGCTCATATCTTGGTATCAGTTGTCTAGGGAGCTTTTGCACACCTTCAAATGAAGTCTTAAGAAAGCTATAGCAAGTTATTTCATGAATTTTTGCACGTCTTTGTCGGCAAGGAAGTTTTGAGCAAGCTGCTATAGGAGGCTCCCTTGGTGGATGTTGTGTCGAGACCTTCTGCCAAGACCTCTCCTGATGCGAGCCGGCACAGTGTACTGATCTAAAAATCTTAAGGTATGATGTGTATGGTATCGTGGTTAAGGTAACATTATATGTTGCGCATGATGGAATGTTATCCGGCCGATGTGGATACTGCAGTACATGTATCTCAATTTGCATGTAAAGTTAGGTCCCTCGAAAAAATTGAATGTGGTGCATCACCCATGGTAGTATGACACTGATATGCAGTATATGGTTGTGGCACATGCGAGTGGTGTGTACGAAAAAGGCTATGTAGAACTGCTGATGAATTGAAGCTTAGGTCCTCGTTATTCCTGTTCTCTGGTTACTTGCTGGCAATCATGGTAATAGGATTGTAGTGGCGGAAGGTCGCGGATCATCACCGTGTATTGAAGGAATGCATCGGACTATGTATGCGTATGTCCCTTATTCTTAGTAATTCATTTTCAGCAGTGCATTCGAAATGGGACAAGTTGTATTTTTGTTCTCGCGGTACTCATGCAGGTACTCATCGACCTAATGTGTATGCGTGTATACATGAAACTGCTGCACTATATATACAATGACGCATAAAGTATGTGGAGGTGAGAGTAATATTCACTCGAAATTATGTATGTGATTTGGTTGAGATTCGTACTGCATGCATATAGGGTACCCATCACGAACTTGGCAAAAACTCTACTGAACGTAGGTCACTTGATTATGATGCCTTATGCAGCTGAGGCTTTAAAGGTAATGGCAAAGGTGAAATACTGCTTCTGAACGGGATGTATGATGGTACCTGGGGGTATTCGAAGGGTTTAAAACCTCATAAGATAGGGAAGGGAGGCAAATATGAATTGTGGCTTCGGTTTTCTGTGAGAATGCAGTTTAGTTATAAGAACTGAAGCCTTTTGTTTTCCATGTCTCCTACGATTCCAGGGAGTTGTCGAACACTCAACAATACATGCCTTTTATAATTACTGTAGACACCGTGGGTTAGAATACACCCTTAATGTTTTCCCTAGCATGACCTGGACTTATTCGAGATTCATATGGTTGTAGGAATGACTGCATATACACAGTAAGTGCTTACTTACCCTGATCTCCACAGAATATGGTGCAAAGGGTGAGAGGTGTAGTTTTGGTCATAATATTATATGCACACGTAGTGAGTGGGAGGAGGTGTTGGCTAATACTGCGAGTTGCTGAGAATGTATTGTGAATTGCGGGGTGTCATTTCAAGACAAGTAAACTGGTGAATTGCCAGCCCCGTATCTTCTTGCACAACGTAATATACTAACCGATTACTCGTAATTTTGATCCATCTCATTATGGCTCTGTCGTACCTACTCGTATCATGTCAGACAGGTCGGTATATTGTGTCTTGTACTCGGGGGAAAGGAATCAAAGCTTAGAATTTGTCTTTGCAACCCTCCGAGATTGGGAATGATATAATGAATATGCCAAAATAAAGGAGGGCTCAGTGTCACGTGTAGTGGACTCAATCATTAAAAGGGAAAAACTCATGATCGAGAGTATTAACAAGATATACACCGGAAAAGAGAAGATCGAAAGTGATTGGAAGGGTGGGAAGGATTTTGGGTGTGAGTGTACGTGTGAAAGGAGGTGCGAACATATGTGCATGAGGGTGTGAAAAGGATACGGGAGTGGGTAAGCGGTGGAGAGGGACTCAGGAGTGCATGTGTCAAGGCGGGTGCAGGTATGTAAGCAAGCAGGAGAGTGTGGGGGGAGGGCATGTTTATATGAATGAGTGTGTACATGGGGGGTGCGGAATTGGAAAAGAGGAAGTGAGGGACTTAGTGGAATCGGGATGGTGACTGAAGAAGGGGAGTTACTATTAGAGGTGGATGTCCAATCGCGCATGTGTTTTCTCGCCTCCCCCATTAAAACCTTGGAGTAAAATTGTGGACTTAGGGGAAATCAAAATTGAACTAGTATTAGAAGGATTGGGTAAATTAGCATTGTGTGTATGCACTTTTCCTTGGACTAAAAGAATTAAACATTTTGGTGCGTTTACCGAGAATCCCAAGGTGGATAGATTTGAGGATAGATGTGAAACAAAGTGACATAGTGTAAGAAAATTAGGCAAAATATCATTGAGCGTAGGCACTTTCCCTCGGGGTTAGAGATCAATCATTTTGGTGCGTTTGCCGGGAAAAGCTTGGCACGTCTATATAAGAGAGTGCCATAGGTTTGCCTAGCGCCACATGTTGGCCGAGCTTGCGGACTCCAGATCTAGTACATGAGCGAGGGGAGCTCATCCTCAGGAGCAACACAAACGCAAAGAGAGGAACACGCTTAGAGAAGAGCCCTTGAAAGAGAAAGGAAGAGGTGGGAACTGCAAGGTGAGTCAACCTCGACTAGCTCGAAGAAATCTGCTAAAAACGTGTACTCCCGTAGGAGGGCGCGAATCAAGTGCGAAAGTTTGAAGGAGGGATCCTGAGGCCGCGTGTGCTAAATTTCTGGGATCGAAGTGATATTGACATCACACCTCTGTTCGAGATGGCTCAGCGGATTTCAGTTCACTTGGGGGACTTCACCAAGTTTTCAGGTGCTTGGGACGAAGATCCAGATAGTTTTATCCAACTGTTTGAGGTTACTTGTGAGGCCAATGAGGTAGTGGACCAGGGTCAAAGGTTGAGGATTTTTCCGGCTATTCTTCGTGATGAGGCAGCCAATTGGTATGGGAATTTGACACCACAAGAGCGTGGAACGTATCAGATGCTCAAGGAAGCCTTCTTGGCAAAGTTTCGACGACAAGGCTTCCAAGATGGATTGGCCCAACAGATGGATTACTTGCGACAAGCAGTCAATGAGAGCATCGATAACTACATTCAAAGAATGGAAACATTGGTAGAAAGATGGGCGCGAATGCCCCGAACGATGAGACATTGAAACGAGGATTCATTTCGAGATTGAGAGATCCTACGGCACAGCAGCATATCAGCCTAACAAGACCTGCAACTTTAATGGATGCTAAGGAACAAGCAAGGCTTTGGGAGGAAGTACAATTATGTCAACAGAGGAAGATGGAGCTCTTATACGAGCCAATGGGAGGCCTAGGAAACATACCGATGAAAGATCCTGGCCAAGGAAGTCCCGCATTAACGACTCCAGCTTTTGTAGCTGCCACTAGCACGGCAGGCGAGGTAAAGCCTGCACTAACTGAAGAACGAATATTGGAGTTGGTCACACAAGCTATAAAAGCGGCCACAATCACCCAGGAAACATACACAGTAAAACCCGAGGTAGCTACAAACCCGAATCAAGTGTTTCGATCAAATACATGGTGCGAAAAGTGCCATGGTTACGGTCATTTGGCTTCAGAATTCCCTACAGTCTCGAGAGTATTCACAGAGAGATCACCACCTAGGATGCGTTGTACTTTTTGTGGAAGAACAAATCACACGGAGGACTGATGTTACAACAAGAGAGCCTATGAAGAGAGGACCATGAAATCAGGAGATACAAGAGAAAGACCTTACACGGGATTGCCCGCTCAAAGTGTCCCACCTACATCTCTTTGGGAAAACAGACCAACTTATGGATATGGTGCTCAAGGCCAGGGAGGAGACTATCCAAGAGGAGCCGCACGTGATCAAAGAAGAGACGGTCCAATCCAGTGCTGGAGATGCCATCGCTTTGGCCATACTCAATCTAGATGTCCAAACGAAAAGGAACCAAATGATTATACCCCACTATGTAGGTACTGTAGTGGAGAGGGCCACTTTGAGAAGATTGTCCAAAATGAAGAGCCGCCGCCGGCAAGGAAAAAGGACCAGTAGGGTCCTCGAATTATGTTGATACTCAGATGCATTCCACATCGAGAGCTCAAGAGCACGTTCCTACGATTGGAGTAGTGTTCAAGACACCAAACCCTCAAGAAGGCTCTAGCTCGTCAATGCACTTTGTGGATGCTTACGAGGCCAAGAAATCACATAAAGAGCCAACTGTGGCAGTAGTCACAAGGACCCAAGAGTATTCAAAGAAACATCGAGAAGGCGAAAGCGAAGAAGCGAGATCAGAGAAGATAACTGAGCATGGAGAGGTAGAAAACAAAGTTGGAGGATTTGCTGAGCAGCAAGAGTTTGAGGATGGGGAAGAGATAGAGATTCTTCCACCAGTGACCAAGGAATTTGTGTCGGGCATAGCACCATTCCCCAAAAGATTAAGGGCTCTGAGGTGTAGGAAAGAAAGACAAAGTTTAGAGGAAGTGGATATTGTAAAGTTGCTCGCTGACACGGAAGTCACGCTGGACATTGGCACATTGCTGAGATGTTCACCTACTTATAGGAAACAATTCTACAATGAATATATTAAGAAGCCGAGGAAAGTTCGAGAGAAAAAGAGACAAGATAAAGATATCCAAGGGATTATTCAAAGTATTACGACGCAAATTGATTCGAATGCTCCAGCTGTGACAGTCGAGATTAAAGGATATGCAGTCCCCGGTGCTCAGCTAGATAGTGGAGCCGCAGTCAACTTAATGATTGAGTTCATGATGAAAGCTTTGGGCCTCAACCACATGGAAGAAACTCCGATGTCCTTGAGAATGGCAGATCAAACACAAGTGAAGCCTGCGGGTCTTTTGAAGAATGTAAGCACAGTTGTGGGCGGTCTAGAGTTTAAAGTTGATTATCTGATAGTAAGACCAAGGACCTCAGAGGCGACCTTCTCGATCTTACTTGGACGGCCATGGCTGGTGCAAGCCGAATGTGTGCATGATTGGCGCACAGGATTTATCACAATTGGACCAAAGGTTGATCGAATACAACTTCAAGTATCTCCAAACTTGACCGGCAAGAGATCGACAACAGCTGAAGAAAGGGAGCAGAAAGCAAAGGAAAAAGTTAGACAAGAAATGGCGCAGGTAAGATTTGCACTGCGCACGGAGACTTCTAAGGACCTTTCATAGGATGGATTTAACACTGCAATTGGCCAACCTCCAACATGCGAAAGTGGGCAAGTACAAAGATCCACTATGCTACAAGGATGACTCAGACCAGGAATTGCTGGGATGGTTGACCCATACAAGTGAATTTGAGTGCTACATGTTGAGTATAGACGCAGAGGAAAATAAAGCTACTCAATCCCTGGAGAAGGGAACTTCAAAAGAAGAGTTGAAATTGGAGTTAGCTCCGACAATGGAAGTGCAACAGTTGAGAGAAAGGGTTAGAATGCTAGAAGAAGAGCTTCTAAGGAGAAGTCGACAATCAGACAGAGAAGCGGAAAGTAAAACTAAAGTGTCGGAAGCCAGTGCAAAAGCTGAACTAAAGAAATTGGGTACGGTTGAAAAAGGAGAAAACAATGATTTATTGGCCAACCATGCACGCGTGATTGGAGAGCACGTTCCAATCACAGTGTCATCAAGGAATAAGGAATATTCGCGAGAAGCTCAGTTGGAAAAATGCGAAGTTTTTCCAGAAAAGTTCTTGAGTGTGGGGTCAGAGCTACCAGATGAAGTACGAGATTGCATTAAATTGGCACTCAAAAATTTCAGCAAGGCCTTTGCATGGTCATACAGTGATCTGAGAGGAATTGATCCCCGAATCTGCCAACATTATATAGATTTGGAAGAAGGCACCCGACCAATATGTCAACGACTCAGGCGGACAAATCCAGTCTACTCGGAATTGATCAAGCTGGAATTGACTAAATTATTGGAAGCATGATTCATATATCCCATCGCATCTAGCGAATGGGTATCACCAATTGTAGTTGTTCCGAAGAAAAATAAGAAAATCTGTATTTGCATAGATTATCGAAAGTTGAACGAGCGCACAAAAAAGGATCACTTCCCTTTGCCATTCACTGATCAAATCTTGGACAGAGTGGCTGGCCATAAATTGTACTCATTTTTGAATGGTTTCAGTGGGTACAACCAGATCCAAATCCATGAAGAGGATCAATCAAAAACTACTTTCACCACAGAATGGGGTACGTATGCATATCGTGTGATGCCATTTGGATTATGCAATGCACCAGCCACATTCTAGAGGGCAATGATAGCTACATATCAAGACTATTTGCAGGATTGGATGGAGATATTCCTCGATGACTTTGCGATCAGAGGCAACGATGAAAACATGATGGAGAGGATTGAAGCTATTTTAAAAAGAAGCATTGAAAAGGGCATCGCATTAAATCCTGAAAAGTGTACATTTGGAGTACGAAGAGGATTGCTTTTGGGACATGTTATTTCCGAAAAGGGGATCGCGGTTGACGAGGATAAAGTAGAAAAAATTGGACAACTTCCACCTCCTCAAAACTTGTGGCAACTCAGAGGATTCTTGGGGCATGCTAATTATTACCGACGATTTATATTAAATTTTGCATCAATAGCAGCACCACTGACGAATCTTTTGAGGAAAGACCAACAATACCAATGGACTGGAGAGTGTCAAGTTGCTTTCGACTTGATCAAAAAGAAATTGATAAATGCGCCAATTTTAGTAGCACCTGACTGGACGAAAGAATTTCATGTGCACACAAATGCTTCTCATACTGCGGTTGGAGCAGTGCTATGTCAAGCCGATGAAAGGAAATTGGACCACCCTATTTATTACGCAAGTTGCAATTTGAATATCACTGAGAGAAACTACACGACTACAGAAAAGGAATGTCTCTCGATGATCTTTGCGGTAAACAAGTATCGGCATTACCTGATGGGAAAGCATTTCACGTTTTATGTGGATCATGAAGCCCTAAAGTACATCATTAATAAACCCGAGCTATCAGGATGATTGATGAGGTGGATGCTACTCCTCCAAGAATTTCAGTTCACAGTGGTAACCAAACCAGGCAAAGCGCATATATTGGCTGACCATTTATCTCGAATTGTTAATGAGGAGCCAATCTCTGGTGTGCCCGATGATGCTCCTGATGGACATCTATTCCAGGTTGATGCTAAAGTACCTTGGTATGCCGACTTGGTGAACTTCTTATGCACCACTAAATATCCGCCAGGAGCAAGCAAGAGAGAGAAGCAAAAACTATTAGCACTGGCAAAACACCATAGCATCATTGGTGGGAAGATCTATCGATATTTTGTACATGAAAGCATTTATCGGAGGTGTCTCAAGGAAGAAGAAGCAGCCCTAGTTTTGAGGGCATTGCATGATGAACCCTGCGGTGGGCATTTTGCTGGTGAGCTGACGGCAAGAAAGATCTTATTGGCCGGGTATTGGTGGCCAACGCTGTTCAAAGACTCTCATACATACTGCAAGAAATGCGACAAATGCCAAAGAATGGGCAAACCAACATTAGTACATGCTGCTCCTCTTACGCCGGTGTTGGCTCTTAAGCCGTTTGAGAAATGGGGAATTGATTTTGTGGGGCCTATTGATCCTCCCTCAAGACGTCGGTCTAATAGGTATATTTTGGTCTGCACTGACTATGTTACCAAGTGGGTAGAGGCTAAAGCTCTGAAGACAGACCGAGCTGTCGATGTAGCTAAATTTTTGTATGAACAAATTATCACCCGGTTCGTATGCCCATTGGAGATAGTGAGTGATAGAGGAACACATTTTGTCAACGAATTGATCAAAGAATTAATGGAATTATATAAGATCAAACATAGGAAAAGCACTCCATATTACCCAAGGGCGAATGGACAAGTGGAGATCACCAACAAGGTTTTGGAACAGATTCTGACAAAGACAGTAGTTGTGCATAGGCGAGACTGGGATGAGAGACTTTTGGAAGCTTTGTGGGCGTATAGAACATCCTACCGAGTGACGACTAAGAGCACTCCGTTCTCCCTAGTATATGGCGAGGAAGCCATCTTTCCCATCAAAAAAGAAGTTCCGACATTAAGAGTGGCCATTGAGGCCAGGATGGGAGAGGAAGAGTCATTGGAGGAGAGGTACATACAATTGGTCAAGCTAGAAGAAAAGAGACTCATTGCACAGCAAAGTCTGGAAGCTATTCAGAGAAGACGTAAAGAGAGGCATGACAGGAATCTCAGGACCTATGCGATTCAAGAAGGGGATTTGGTATTAGTCTATGATAGTAAATATTATAAATTCCCGGGGAAGTTACAGACAAGATGGGCAGGACCGTTTAAGGTGGTGGAACTCAACTCCAATGGTTCCATGCAAATTCAAGATTTAGGAGAAGAATGTGCTCCCGTGAAGGTTAACGCGCTTAGAGTTAAACCATATTTCAAGTAGCATTAGGACGGGAGAAGCCAGACGAGATCCAAGCGGAGGGACGTAGTAGATTCCTTGTACATAGATGTATATATATATATATATATATATATATATATATATATATATATATATATATATATATATATGTGTGTGTGTGTGTGTGTGCATATGTAAGCTATGATTTGTGTGTCATAAATATTCTTCCTTGCTAGCTCAAGAATTTTGGACTTCTAATTATTTTTCTTGTGTTGCGCAAAGACTGTTAGGAACTGGTAACAAAATGGCAGATCAAATAACTCAACTCTATTTGTACGAGCTAAGGATATATTTCTCGGACCAAACATTTGCCCGCATGGACATAGATGTCGACGACTTTGAGACGGAATACGATGTTGAGGAAGCGCATTGGCTGGTATGCTTTATAAACCAGGGTTTGGATGTTGTGTTTTACATTGAGTGTTTTGAGGAATACCTGACCCGACATGTAGGGTGGGCGGGGGATCGATATTACTATTTTGACCCTTCGAGGGAAATGCCTAACATGACCCTTCGAGGGAAATGCCTAACGAAGAAAACGATATCACTTGGGCTTAGGCAGATGTGTTAACAATAGGAAGTGATGACGGAGCTCCTGAAGTTGAGCCTGACTCGCCCTAGGAAAGTCGTGGGGATGCGAGTATGATGTGAGGCTACATGAGACATCCCGGAGACCCACATTCTAGATCGTCTAAGGATAGGTATACGAGGGACCAAGGCATAGCCGGCTGTAGTTACCTAGTGAAAAGTCAAATCGATGAATACATATGTAGTGTCTGTAATTGAGAGAATGGAGTGAAGAGGTGGTTGATCTGTCAAAGGCTAGAGTGTATATGTTTGCATGCATGTGAGGAAAAAGTGGGAAAATCCCTTTCCTCCTCTCCCTAATTCTCAGGACTTGGGTAAATTAATTCACTATGAAAAAAAAAAAGAAAAAGAAAAGAAAAGAAAAATTTGTGTTGTTGTGATCGTACCAATGCGCTATGGTGGGCTAGTAGGTGGGTGGATTTATCCTCGCCGGGTGGTTAGGACCACGAGCCGCAGCTAGTTTCGCCATAGGCTTGGGATGTACATGTTTGTGTCTTAGCTACGCGCCATAACGGGTTGGTAGGTAGGTGGAGCCATCGTGGCTGGGTAGTCACGACCACGAGCCGTATCCAGCTTCGTTATGGGCTAGCTGATATATGTTATGTGTTATCATTGTGTGTTTGTGTGTTGTGCGCTGCATTGCATTGGTAGATGGGTGGAATCAACCTGATCGGGTGGTCAGGTCCACGAATCGCATCCAATGTCAACGTAGGCCAACGTGTGATTAAAATAAAATTTACCTATGAAGTTATTCCCCACTCCTGAGGGGGAGAGAGAGAGAGAGGAGAGGGCGACGATCGCCTGGAAGGGAACGTTATTTGCTTGTGTGATTGGTATATGATGGCTTATGACAGATCAGCTCACTTTGAATCAACATTCTTGAAGGAACGGAGACTCTATATGTACTTATGGATGAGGCTTTAGCGAGGTAATGCAACGGGTTTGCTTTATAACTAGTGTGCTTTACCCAAGGGTTTTCCAGTGTGTGGGGCACTCTCGGGTTTTTATGTAGGTCTTGACTTGTACTCGAGTCTCGATGGCTTCTGTAGGACGACGATGGGGATTCTTCGGGAACGTCTAGTCATGGAATAATTGTACATAGCGAATGGTAGGTGCAATAATGGGGTATCCATTTTGGGTATGTTGCATCTCCTGTTGGATTCATTTCAATTGTTTTTGTTCATTTCGGTATTTCCATTTCTATTTTTTTCGCAATGACAGTTGAATGTGTAAAACATGGAAAGGTATGCATGTGTTATTTTGGTTGAGACTATGTTCATAATGGAATGCATGAGCAATTTGATGCATGTGGGAATTGGAGTTGCATATATGTGCATGTCCTTGGATCATTTTGAAGTGAACGATTTGTATGTATTCATGAGTGATTTTTTGAGCACTAATAGCTTCAATGAGTGCAGGATCGGTGGAAGTGACGGCTCGATAAAAAGGTATGCAACCAAGTTATAAACTGACATGTTCATGGCTGTTTGGATTTTATGGCAGCAAGAATGGCTCATCGAGGACGACTTCGCGAGCAGAAGAGGGGAGTATGTTAGCTGGAAAATTGTTAATAATTATGCACTAACATGTTCTTTTTCGGAGATTTTTCATTTGAATGTAGGTGTTTTGCAAGGAGAATTGATGGTTGGTAGTGAGAAAACCCAATTAAATGTAGAGTTGTGGATCAAGAGAGGGCATTGTCAACTTGGAGATTATGACAAAGTCATTGATTTGATGAATACCTTGGATGCCTTGCGGAGGGTTTGCAAACTCATTACTACTCCCCTTGAAAATTCCCTTGATTCGCAACGAACAAGGAGATTTGATACAAGCAGTGTATCTGGAATATCTGTGGCTGATCTTGGCTGTGAACCAATACTTCACATGAAACATTTTCAGTCTAAAGGAGTCTACCACAATCCTTGGTGGAACAGATACTATCAGAAAGTGTGAGGGCTTAATATGTTCTATTATGCATTTGCAAATAACTACACATCGGCCATTATTTTCTCTTTGAGCTCAGCTTGTGGTGCAAAGAAATGGAGTCCAAAAGAGAGTGTATCACACTTTGTCGTTACTCTCTTAGATCATGAAAAGTGAACTAGAAATGATACAGTCTCTGCCATGAAGATGCAAGTAGGTGCAAAAGAAAAAGCGATTGGAACTTATTTGTATGGTATCCAATGAAACAACCGTCAATTTTCAGAGATCTAATCTGACATGAGACTCATGGGAGTGATATTATTGGCAGGCAGCTGTCAGAAGGAGGTTGTCATTGTTCTGAAAAAAAAACAGAAAAAGGGGGGGAGTTATTCTATCAGGACACTCTCTCTCTCTCTCTCTATCTGATGTGAACCTCTCGGGTGGCATCCGTATGCAACAGGGGTTGTCTCCTATTTCGGAGGGAGGAGGCAGTGATTGGGGGTTTTTTTTGGCCATGAAAAGGGGAGTCCTATGGGGTTTTCCCCCTCTGCTTCTTCGCGGTCTTGTGGAGGCAAGGGATAGAGGTGACTCGGAAGTGCTATTTGGCACCTACACGATCAAAGGCTTGGGGGATTTCAGAACCATTTTTTTCGTCTTTGTCGGCTCTTCGTGTGCGGATGCAAGGAAGTTTTGAGCAAGCTGCTATAGGAGGCTCCCTTGGTGGATGTTGTGTCGAGACCTACTGCCAAGACCTCTCCTGATGCGAGCCGGCACAGTGTACTGATCTAAAAATCTTAAGGTATGATGTGTATGGTATCGTGGTTAAGGTAACATTATATGTTGCGCATGATGGAATGTTATCCGGCCGATGTGGATATTGCAGTACATGTATCTCAATTTGCATGTAAAGTTAGGTCCCTCGAAAAAATTGAATGTGGTGCATCACCCATGGTAGTATGACACTGATATGCAGTATATGGTTGTGGCACATGCGAGTGGTGTGTACGAAAAAGGCTATGTAGAACTGCTGATGAATCTGAAGCTTAGGTCCTCGTTATTCCTGTTCTCTGGTTACTTGCTGGCAATCATGGTAATAGGATTGTAGTGGCGAAAGGTTGCGGATCATCACCGTGTATTGAAGGAATGCATCGGACTATGTATGCTTATGTTCCTTATTCTTAGTAATTCATTTTCAGCAGTGCATTCGAAATGGGACAAGTTGTATTTTTGTTCTCGCGATACTCATGCAGGTACTCATCGACCTAATGTGTATGCGTGTATACATGAAACTGTTGCACTATATATACAATGACGCATAAAGTATGTGGAGGTGAGAGTAATATTCACTCGAAATTATGTATGTGATTTGGTTGAGATTCGTACTGCATGCATATAGGGTACCCATCACGAACTTGGCAAAAACTCTACTGAACGTAGGTCACTCGATTATGATGCCTTATGCAGCTGAGGCTTTAAAGGTAATGGCAAAGGTGAAATACTGCTTCTGAACGAGATGTATGATGGTACTTGGGGGTATTCAAAGGGTTTAAAACCTCATAAGATAGGGAAGGGAGGCAAATATGAATTGTGCCTTCGGTTTTCTGTGAGAATGCAGTTTAGTTATAAGAACTGAAGCCTTTTGTTTTCCGTGTCTCCTACGATTCCAGGGAGTTGTCGAACACTCAACAATACATGCCTTTTATAATTACTGTAGACACCGTGGGTTAGAATACACCCTTAATGTTTTCCCTAGCATGACCTGGACTTATTCGAGATTCATATGGTTGTAGGAATGACTGCATATACACAGTAAGTGCTTACTTACCCTGATCTCCACAGGATATGGTGCAAAGGGTGAGAGGTGTAGTTTTGGTCATAATATTATATGCACACGTAGTGAGTGGGAGGAGGTGTTGGCTAATACTGCAAGTTGCTGAGAATGTATTGTGAATTGCGGGGTGTCATTTCAAGACAAGTAAACTGGTGAATTGCCAGCCCCGTATCTTCTTGCACAACGTAATATACTTACCGATTACTCGTAGTTTTGATCCGTCTCATTATGGCTCTGTCGTACCTACTCGTATCATGTCAGACAGGTCGGTATATTGTGTCTTGTACTCGGGGGAAAGGAATCAAAGCTTAGAATTTGTCTTTGCAACCCTCCGAGATTGGGAATGATATAATGAATATGCCAAAATAAAGGAGGGCTCAGTGTCACGTGTAGTGGACTCAATCAGTAAAAGGGAAAAACTCGTGATCGAGAGTATTAACAAGATATACACCGGAAAAGAGAAGATCGAAAGTGATTGGAAGGGTGGGAAGGATTTTGGGTGTGAGTGTACGTGTGAAAGGAGGTGCAAACATATGTGCATGAGGGTGTGAAAAGGATATGGGAGTGGGTAAGCGGTGGAGAGGGACTCGGGAGTGCATGTGTCAAGGCGGGTGCAGGTATGTAAGCAAGCAAGAGAGTGTGGGGGGAGGGCATGTTTATATGAATGAGTGTGTACATGGGGGGTGTGGAATTGGAAAAGAGGAAGTGAGGGACTTAGTGGAATTGGGATGGTGAGTGAAGAAGGGGAGTTACTATTAGAGGTGGATGTCCAATCGCGCATGTGTTTTCTCGCCTCCCCTATTAAAACCTTGGAGTAAAATTGTGGACTTAGGGGAAATCAAAATTGAACTAGTATTAGAAGGATTGGGTAAATTAGCATTGTGTGTATGCACTTTTCCTTGGACTAAAAGAATTAAACACCATTCTTTTATTCAGGATTATTTACTGAACATATTCCATATTTTTTAATTATTTGGTCGAATAAATGCAACATAGATTTGACTATTCCTCTTAAGGTTAGGATGGGTGAATGCTCAGTTTGTGCCTATTTAAAGAACATGTAAAAGAGGGCCTTAAAAGTCTTCTCAAGGAGCATTCTGAGGTTCAAGCCTTAGAAAGAAAGAAGGCAATTTAGCATAGAAATAAAGCACTTGGATATCCAAAGCATTATATGTGTTTGCTATTTGATGGTATGGATCAAAATAAAACATGTCTTCCTAATTTTTCTCACTTTCTTAAGGATATTGGAGATGAAGCATGAGGAAGGTGATTTGGTATATGGAAATATAGGGTCTAAGATTTTTTTCAAATACCCCAATGTGCATAATGATCCAAATCTCATTGTCACTATGATTCATAGAGTTTTGCAATCATGGGAGGGTCATCTGCTACCAATTTTGTATTTTCAAGAGATAGACTGATCATGCAAAAGAAATATGCAAAGAATTAAGATGTATTTTGTTGGGATGATTTTTTTTATCCATGAGAAGAGATTATAAAGAATAACATTGCAAGATATCGATCAATTGACATTCCATTCACATGAGATTTTAGCACAAAAAGCTTGAATGTAGAACAAACACATAATGCAAATACACTTCAAAGCTTAATATTTATTGCAGTCAGTCCTTCCTTGCTGAGGGTGATGAATCCAAACCATTTTGGATTGCGAAACTTCTAGATGTCACTAAGGATATGAATGAAGATAGAGTAACCTGTTTCATAGTCCATTTGTATTATATGAAAACTAGTAATGCATTCACAAAAATGCATCTAGCATTGTCTTATCTTATTCAAATAATGGCAAAGCAGAAGTCATTTGTTCAATGCAATGATGACAAAAGGGATGCTCTCCTAACCTTTGAGGTTATCCCCTATTCGGCACCATGATTGCAACAAAGCACATGTGCGTGCACAAAGCCTAATGAAATCTCTCTCTCATTCAATCCAACTCTCTTTCTCTCTCTTCGTCAACTTGTTCACTCATAGGGATTTAAAGATTGAAGTGTGAGTATTTCATTTATACAGTGAATCCTTCCTCTTTTTTTTGTGTGTGGGTGTGTTTTGAGGTGCTAAGAATGAGAATAACCTGCTCTGCAAACTACTTTGTGTTATAGCAACATAAATCATTGCTCCGACCTTATCCACATCATTGACAATGGATGTGTCTACTACTCTATATATTGTGTAGAAAAGTTGAAAATGGGGGCTAGAGATGTAGATGAAGATAAAAACCTCAAAAGTAGATAAGAAATTCAAGCAATACTCATTACCAAAGCACTTATCCACCTCTTTAGAGCTTCAATCATCCATAGAAGACCTTGATTTGTAGCACAGTCCCTAGCAACATGTCAAACTTGTTGTCGATCCACCAAAAAAAGGGTTAGTAGCTTCAAGTGATGGAGATCAATGTCAATTATCAATCCAAGTATTTCATCCTAATTGAGTGTATGGAGATGTGTCACTATGAAGCCAAAGAAGCTCGAAAGGAAGAAGTCCAACATGTATAGACTCCGAATGAAGAGCAATAAGCATGAGAAGAATGCAAACAAGCTCATAGTAGATAGATATGGCCTTGAGATACCTCATGAACACCATGAAAGTCCCAAATGAATTATGAGATGAGGATATTCAACATGTATTTTAGTTTTATTCTAAAATCAGAAGTATGGCATCCCATTAACCAACTGCATGATTCGACAAGGCATTTTACTTCACAACAACTTGCAAGAAGCAATGAAGCCTACAGGTTTTTAACATCATTTCCAAATCTCCAAGACATGAATGCTCATATGAACCTTTGTAATTTCATGTACTATACACTACACATACTTTTATTCAGCTTTCATAAATAATGGTCCATTCTATGTGATTTTCCTCTACTTCATTTCACAAATAATTCAACATTAAGACCACCCTTCAAGCTTGAAGCATCATTGAACTGAACAAGCAAGTGAATGGACAAAATGGAGTGGCTTTGAGGAAAATGATCACCACCAAAACCACAAGCCAATGAGCTTTCCAATAGAAAATCAATCAGAATTCTGACAAATTTCTACTTGTTCTTAATATAATTGGTAGTTTTTATGAAGGTACTTGATGGTTCTTCTCTTAACTCTATTTCGTGATTTATGAAGCTCTTTTCTCTACCTACTCTCTTTTTTAATTTGATATTTAAGAAAACAACACAGACTCAAGAAGGCTGAAATTTTTAAAATAACACACACACACTCTCTCTCTCTCAAGGACCCTCTTTATCCATGGCTTTTCCATTCAAGAATTCACGTATAATCAATTATCGAATCTTGAATCCTAAACTTTGTATCCAAAAATCTAGCATGTTATCATTATACCACTTTCTCTACCATGGTCTGTGTTTTTTTATAAAAAAAAAAGTTTGGTAATAGCCTACTCTCACAAACTTTGATTAATAAAAAGACAATTGTACAAGTGAATGAGCTTACTACCCCATGGGATCCTCCCAATCCCACAAAATAAGGGTTACTTAAAACTTGATAGAAATTAACATTAGAAAAAGTTGATAACCTTTTGTCCCGACTCTCTCTACTTAATAAGTTTCACTTTTGTGTTGGAAGTTTCATTTTTGTGCCATCGAAAGTCTATGCGTTCTAAAAATGTCGAAAAGATCGGAGAAAAAAACAACGCTTATGATCAAAGAGGATCTGGTTGACATACACGAACTAGTGTTTATGCCAACCGCGCATACAAATGGGCGATCATAAGTTTTGCCACCCTCCGTACCTGAGCGCTTGCGTTGCTCGCTGGTCCACTCTCAATTCTTACGAGTCGAAGCTGTCGGCTTAAGCATGAATGGGTACGTGCCCATATGAACGCATTCAAGGTATAGAAAGCTGGCATGCTCGGTTCCGTTGCCTGCATGCAGATTGCAGAGGCGCATTTGAGAGAGAGAGAGAGAGAGAGAGAGAGAGAGAGAGAGAGAGAGAGAGAGAGAGAGAGAGAGAGAGAGAGAGAGAGAGAGAGAGAGACAGACCATATGCGTGAACTCGTTTTGTTTCCGTTGAAGACTTCCTAGCATTAATGGCAAAAGCATTGACACACTGAGTATAAATCTGTTTCGTTTCCGTTGAAGACTTTCTAGCATTGACACACTGAGTTTAAGTGGGATATAAGGATGCTGCTCACATGAATTGAAGACAACAGCAAGGTGAAAAAAACTATCGGATGGTAGAGACTGAGCACGTTAACATGATGAACTACTATACTCCATACCATGAAGGCAGCGGAAATGCATGCAGTGTTCAGAACCATATGGATTATTGGAAATATAAAGGGCTAGAGAGAACCGAATGTGCCTTTGAGGAGCAACAACAGATGGCATTGTGTCCTAAAGGAAAGCGTTCTCTCTTGGACAGGCCACCATATTGGCATGAATCACCTTTTTTTCAGCCCCACACAGAACTTCCTCTCAGAGACGAAGATAGTTCACCTAGATATGCAGAATATTTCCTTGATCATAAACCTCCAATTATTGCTTGCTACAGTAGAAAAAAGAAAAAGATCATCAAAAGTAAGGAGATTTTATCATCTGAGCAATGTACATCCTCTTTCACATTCCCGCAGGTTGCTCTGGGTGGATCTGTGGTGCAATCACCCAAAAGGATAGAGAGGAAGAAGCGGCCAATGACTTTGTTGAGTGCTGATGCTGACGATAGGGGAGAATATAAGGCAGGGCACATGATCCTGAGGAAGACTGCCTCGAGGATTAAACGAAGTGCACGCGACAGAAGGCTCAGAAATAGTGCTCTCTCAAAAGCGAAGGTGTTCAATCATGCAGCTCTTACAAGCAAAACACGTCGTTGTTTACATGTTAAGGCGTCAAAACAGAGCGAGTGCCATCTTAAGGAACAGATAGATGATAGGGTCCATGAATACGTACAAAGAAATGCCTACAAAAGCAGACACAGTAAGTTTGGGGTTCCCTATATAATGTTATGGGTAACTGGTTCCTGATTTTTCACCTCTTTTTTTGTAATCTATCTTTTGTCAGACCCTGATCCGGAGTGCAAGCGATCTAGACCTGTCAGGCGGATGGCCTTACGAGCACAAACAAACATTTCGTACATGCTTAAAAGCGAAACAAATGAGCATTGTATCAAACCTGGAGCAAAGCCCAAGCGTAAGAAGCACAGGCCGAAAGTACAGAAAGAATTCTTCAGTCCAATACCAAAAACAACGCCATGCAATGCCAGAGAAAACTCCATATCAAAAGTCTATTTTCACTTAACAAGAGCGAAGAAAACCCAGAAAAAATCAGGGAGAAAGAAGCATTTGAAAACATCTCCTTCAAAGAACAGAAAAAGAACGCAATCTCAGGTGGGAGATCTCTTAGGTACTGGGGCCTTTTGTGTGGTGAATGGATGTCCTGAGATTTTGAATATCATCCCTGCTAATGATTTGCCCGGTATAAAGCGCATTAAAGATACACTTCTGCTTTGTCTGCATGGCCATCCTAAGTCCCCAATTTCCTCAGGTAGAGACCATTTTCTTTCATGTTTTCCATAAACATTCAAAATTTTTTGGCCGTCGATGATCCCAGGCTCTATCTTCATGTCTGATTTGCATGCAGTTGCTGAACCTTCATCAGCATCAAATGAAATCAGTCAAAAGATCAGTGGGAAATGCAGAGAGCTTGCTCTGGCATCAAATCAAGAGTTACCAGCTTCTGTTAGATCAAATACTCAGATTGTCCTCTATGATCAAAGGCGAGATACAGTCCTGTTCAAAGTGCCCAAAAAATTTAAATTAGTTCAACCAAAGGTGCCAATTAGTGATGAAAATGAGAGGATATGGCCTTTGCTGGCACTAGGTGGGATACCAGCTGATTATGAAGACCAACAATACTGGGAGAAAGAGAGGATCCTAATGAAGGAAAGGGTTACGGATTTCATCTGGAGAATGCAGGAAGTGCAAGGTTCTAATATCTTTTTTGCTTTACTACAGATAATAAGATCAACTAAGAAAACAACATTGACGTGATTGGTAAGAGTTCAAATACGATAGGAATAGTCTGTGTGGATGAATTATATATGCCAGTTTTTTGGAGCGGACAAGTCAAGCTGACAAGTAACTCCAAACTTGTTTATGTGCTAATTAAAGCCTCTTTTACCATTCAGGAAAGCAAGACATCTGTTATGGATTTTCTATGTGACAGGTTTTATGAGATAGAGTGAAGCCTTATCTTTGTATAATTTGAGTCATGTCGGCTCATCGCTGAGCAAAAATAATACAAAAAGATACGAGACAAAGGATGTAACTGTTTGAATGCATAAGCTAGATCCAGGACATTCACATATGTTGGCTATATTTTGCACCACCTCATATTGAGGTGGATACTATAAGCATCATACCTCTACAATCACAACCACAGCCCCCACCCCTCTCTCCCTGTTTCCCCCATGCAAGTTCCAAATAGGAAGGAGTAAAGTTTTATTCTGATCATGGGTTGAGGTTTTACTGCCAAAGTGATTGAGTGAGGTTATGGCACTAAAATAGCTGTAGCAACATGCACCAGAGAGGATTCTAGAGTGGGAGTCACCATCCAAGCATGTGTGCTGGGCATTGTTGTTTTAAGCAAGCCAGCCTTAGAAGTATTGTGGCATGTGCTGAAATCAGGGAAGGACCTTGTCAAGATAAACAACAAAGGCATAGTGGGCCTCTTTAATTAATAGATAGCATTTTTTCCTTGGAGCCCATGGAATGTGACGAGCTGTACCAGGCAGGCTTATTGACATAGAACAGATGCTCTCAGGGTGTAGACAAACTCTTGAGCGGCTGGAATTGTTGGAGATATTGGTTGAGGTGGCACATTGAGGTTCACATGCTTGTTAGGTGTTACTACAGCTTTTGCAACATTGAAGGCAGATAAATGAAACTTGTATTCAAACTGTAAATTATCTGAGGAATGTGCATTATGGGAGCTCTCCAAACAAAGGAAAACTTCTTATTTTCTAAGGCAGAAGAACAGCATCATCATGATCATTGGTTCCACCAGTAGAGGGTAGGAGGATGCCCTTGTCTGTTCTTGTGACACAGTCAAGATTAGGCGTCGATGATCTGGCATTTGGGGGTTTTCATCTTTCTGTAGGATCAGCATTGCTGCTTTGGGGCCAAGGTATTGAATAGCTTAACCCCAAGGAGTCCCTTTCTCTTTTTTGTGCTGCACAAGCTTGCCAGCATCTGCAGTTCTTTCATAAGGTGGCAGGTCCCCATAATCAATGACCTACAGACATGGTAGATATTCACAAATGTGAAGCCACAAGCAATAGGAGAAGGCCTGATTCCTAATAAACGTCTGTGGCATGGCCATAGAGTTACATATAGGACATGAGAATACCGAAAGATATGAGAGGAAGGATATGACTTTCTTGAGTGTGTTAATTAGATCGAAAATATTTCCATAGATAGTTTCTCTCTTCTATTGTTTCATATCTAAGTGGAAGATATTTCTAGTCTTCTATGCTGAAAAGCACATGGTTCCAACATCAGAGGACATGCAGGAAGCACAAGAAGGAAAGACTAGAAGGATATGACTGTCTTGAGTGTGTTAATTAGATCGAAAATATTTCCATAGATAGTTTCTCTCTTCTATTGTTTTATATCTAAGTGGAACATGTTTCTAGTCTTCCATACAGATAGTACTGGCGAGACATAGGTGACACAGAGATGTTAAGCAAGAGTTGCACACATGTTCAAGGCAGTGGCAGACTTGCTGCTTGGCCAATATCCTCTAAGTTTGTGGTGGAAGTTTTTGTCCTAATTTTAGATAATGTTATCCATTTTCATTTGCGTCTGGTACACAATCACGCTTTTTCTTGTGCATCAAGCATGATTTTCACTGGCTATTTGATGATATGCCTCATTGTTTCTCCATATTCCTTCTCTCAATTTGTGCGAATTTCTACTTTTTTGACTGATTGAGCTTTATTACGTTGCAGGGGATCGTCGATTCTCTCCTTGGAAAGGATCAGTTTTGGATTCAGTGGTTGGCGCTTTTCTAACCCAAAATGTGCAGGATCACCTTTCAAGGTAGAAATACAATAATAAGCCATACATGAAGTTGAGTTTGTTCAACAAGGAAGATTCCATATTTTTTAATTTATTCTAATGTCAAACACAGCATTACCCTACATAAATGTCTACGTTCCAGTAATGCAATATTATAACCTTTGATATCTGGTTGATTTCAGCTCAGCATTTATGTGTATTGCATCTCGCTTCCCTGCCAAACACAGAAACCATGAAAATGAGGCAACGATGGGATGCCCATCACAAAGAGAATCTGATAGCAGAACTGATTTCCTCATTGAAAAAGAGATTGACTTCACAGTTGACTACTCTGGAAAGACAGTAAAAAAACAATCAAGATTTCATTCGATAACTACACCACCCAAATGGTCCAAAAAAAGAAACCTTTCTCATATCAGTGGAATTGAAAGGGCACGTATTGAGGAAAACCTAAATGGATGGAAAAAGAATTGCAGTCATGATTGGGAGTCAATTCGCAAAAAGATAATGAGCAACCCCTCAAAGGATGACATGACCCTTCATGAGAATGCAGTTGACTGGGAAGCTGTTCGGCACTGTGATGTAGGAGATCTAGCCATGGCTATAAAGGAACGGGGCATGCATCATGTTCTTAGTGGACGGATTAAGGTGCCCTGATTCTGTCCTTCTAGGTAATCACTAGATAGAATACGTTTTTTATAACATTTGCATGTATTTCAGGCTTTTCTTAAAGCACTTGAAGAGGAGCATGGCAGTATAGACCTTGAATGGCTGAGAGAGCTTTCTCCTGAAAATGCAAGGTTACATGAAAGTAATTATGTTGCCAGGGATATTTTATGCATGGGGTAAACAGAACTTAAATTTTTTGTTTGATGCAGAGCATACCTCATGAGCATTCATGGGTTGAATGTGAAGAGCACCGAGTGTATCCGTTTGCTAACCCTTCATCACGTTGCATTTCCTGTAATTTTTCACCATTGCGTTTAATACAATACTGCAGTTTCGGTTTCATGTGTATTAAAGATCTATGTTTCATAGTTTGATGAATCAATTCATACATAGTATCTCTGCTTTCTTAGGTGGATGTTCATGTTGGACGGATTTGTGTGAGGCTTGGTTGGGTTCCAATTGAACCTCTGCCAGATCAAATGCAACTGCATCTGCTTGAGCTGTAAGCTTCACATTTCTTTAGTATGTGATCAATAAACCATGTAAACTGGATGCCGTGCTTGTGAACAACACTCAAATAGAAGAACTGTTAGATTGCAATACGATAACAGTATGACAAAAACTCCTTGAAGCTTAAATATATCTGCAAAGCTTAACAATCTCCAAACCACTCTTAAGTCATTATTTCAGAGATTGAACAAAAGCCTGATTATCTCAATATTGGTAGATTGTTATGTCTGCTATGACAGGTATCCATTGCAAGAGACTGTCCAAAAGTACCTCTGGCCTCGCCTGTGCACCCTTGATCAGAAAACACTGTAATGTCTTTCTATACCAAAGCATGATAGCATAATATACTAGTACTTAATTCATTTAACATGGTGTATCAATGTCCTCCTCTAGGTACGAGTTTCACTATCAGTTGATCACGTTTGGAAAGGTAAATCTCTCATTTGAATTTCAATTCTCAGAGTTAGTAATACTCTTACCTGACTTTTAAGGCTAGTAGCTGTAACGTGTCACATAATTTTGGAAAGTGTACTTTATATTTAGAGAGAAATAATAAACAAGCTTCCAGGCTATAGAGGGCAAGAGGAGGAAGCATGTTTGCACAACACGTTTTCTACTTACTGGAAGGATGGCTTAGTATGAGTGCCTAGCTCTGCAGGCTCTTATGAATGCTGTTGTGTTTTTAGTAGTCATGTCACACCTTTCTTACATTAGGCTTGTGTGGCATAGCTGGTGTAACAATCTTCAAAGTTTTCGGATGTAGCACAAGAGTCCATTCTAACAAGCACTACTAATCAGCCTGGTTCGGGATGCAATTTTCTGGTACATGCTACCATGCATGTTTCTCTCCAGAAGCAAAACCCCATCACTGATTACATTCTACATAGAAACTAATGGTCCGCTAGGAGTCATTATTTGAAGTAAAATGAAGGATGTTCTGGTGAATGCTTTCTATCCTTTGGGATGGATATGAGAAAATTTCTTGCGAGACTGATTTTTCCTCTGCTTTCTTCCTCTTTCTGAGTGTCTCTCTCAGAGAGCTAGATGACAGCCTAGGGCCCCTGGGTACCGCATCCCCCGACTTTACCAGGATGAGATCATGAGGATTTCATCATTACATGAGAAGAATATGGAGCAGAGATGCGCAGCCACACCATGGGATACCCTCCTCCAAAGGTACTTCTGCCGACTCCCATGTATTGCATCCTCCATCCGCCCCTCTATATTGGGCTACTAGTACATAGCTATGCCTTATATCTACATTGTACTTCATGGTTACTTTCTGCAGAGACAGAGCCACACTCTATCACTCTCCTTCTTGTACTGTGTGGTGATTCTCTGTCGAGCCAGTTCACATGTCCCTACATTAGAGTTGAGTTTTTAGTCAGCTTTATTTCTTTTAATTTCCTGATTCCTAGAGGATCACTGATGTATATGGTTTTGTCTCGTAGGCCAACTTTGGCCTTTAGTAGACCTATTGATTTCTTAGCTCCCTCCTCCCACGAGTTATGCGCCAAACTCGGATATACGGAGGGGGAAACAGCTCCTTTCACTAAAGCTTGGAGAGTCGGCAAAGATGCCACTAAAAACCGAGCCCTCATCCTCCACTTCCCCGATGGGCAGTCACGATCTACTTTCCTTCGCAAGAGGATAATCCTACAAGGACTCGAAGGCCCACCCGTCTATCTGGATGATGACCTCACCAAAATGCAAGTCGCACATAGGCGTGCATGTATGCCTAGGGTGCACCAAGCCCGCAAAGAGGGGAAATGAGCATCCTATAGAGATGGTCGGGTCATCATAGATGGCAAGGTCATCGCATAGGGACTCGCGGCATGTGGGACACGAGAAGAGATCCATTTGGCAGTCTGGAACTGCAACGGAGATCTATGGACACACCTAGAGAGACTCGAGGAGGTGATGAGAGGCCATGACATCATCCTACTTACAGAGACACATGAGAGTTCAGAGAGAGGACTTCCCCGGATACATGGATTCCAGTGGGAGTCTCTACACCCAGGATGCACACGACATCACACATCTCGTGGATCAGGAGGGGTGGCCATACTTTTTCGACACAGACTACAGAGTAGATTACAGATCATGGCCCACGACCCACAGGCCCGATACATGTGGACCCGCCTTGAGCTATCACATGACAGTTTCATCTACATACCCATATGCTATTTCGCCCCCACATGCTCTCGCTTCGCCTCCACTGAGCATGACTCTTCATCAGGGGAGGCCTCACCTTATGCATGTCTATCAGATGAGATCATGGAGTACTCCACGCTTGGTGAAGTCTTCCTCATGGGAGACTTCAATGCTCGCACACGCAGTGAGCAGTGCGAGACGTATAACGAGGAGGATCCATAGGCACTACATGCCCTACGGCAGGAGACTATCATGAGACACTCTGCAGACAGAGCACGACATCTACTTAGGCTTGGATATGAGCACCGTCTCGTCATCTATAACGGGATGGCTCAGTGGCCTACTTCAGGAGGCTTGACTTGCATGCCACATGGGTCTCTCGGGGGAGGAGGGAGCACAGTTGACTATATCTTGGGATCGAGGGAGGCCACCCACCTCATTACATCGCTTACCATCCCACCTATACCCATCGGAGCCGATCACACATACCTCTCTCTTTCCATTGCTTGGGATAGAACTCCACATAGACCTATCAGATGTACCCCATACACCACCATTCACTTCACACGTGAGCTAGTCCCTCTATACTCATCTGAGGTCGAGCGTGGCCTATGCCTACTACATCCATCCACCCCCCTCTCAGTCCTCACCTCACATATCTCATCCATCTTACATACCTCAGCTATCAGCTCCTTCCCTCACACTCATACAGGACGTATCCCTCCCCTTGGGACTAGACCCCATAACAATTGGTACGATGATGAGTGTAGAGCACTTTATAGACACCTACATGCGCAACGAGCCTTGGGAGAGATTACAGAGAGAGAGAGGCCAGTAGACAGATGAAGACACTAACCCGTCGAAAGCGACGGGCATTCCAGGAGGCACAGGAGCTTGAGCTATACCGTCTATTCATGAGCATGGATAGTGCGATAGCATGGCTTGCTCTCCGCGAGCCTTGTTCGACTACACCCATTGAGGACCCACAGATCTGGCGAGATTATGCAGCGCGACTATATGATGTGCCTCGACAGCCACCCATCCCACATCCACTTGAGCCTCGACCCACACACTCCTCTTTCTTTACTACATCCATGGTAGAGAGGGCCATACGTCGCATGCAGCACAGGCGGGCTGCCGACCACACTTGTTTACAGAGCGAGCACCTCATCTACGCAGCCTCCACTATAGCCCCGTTGATTGCACATGTCTTCAACCGGGCTATAGGGGCGGGATTCCCAGAGGAGTGGACACAGCATACTATCGTGCCTATCCACAAATCTGGCGATGCTCTGGATCCGGGTACCTACAGGACTATCATGATTGGCCACACAATGGCCAAGTTATATGGAGCAGTACTTGAGGAAGCTCTTAGCTCATATGCAGAGGTAGAGGGCCTCCGAGCACCGGGCCAGGCCGGGTTCAGACGAGCTTTTTCCACTATCGACCATATCTTCATCTTGTGTTTTCTCATTGATGGGGCAAAGGCAAGGAAGAAGAGGCTTTATTGTTGCTTTGTGGACTTCCGCAAGGCTTTTGATACAGTTCCACGTGAGAGGATGTTCCAGCGCCTACTGAGCCTTCGGATCCCGACAGAGATGATATGGGCCATCTACTCTCTCTACGAGAAGGTGTTTGGTCGAGTCCGATGCCCTGGAGGTTTATCAGAGCCCATTGCTAGCACCATTGGTGTTAAGCAAGGTTGTCCCCTCTCCCCGACACTTTTTGGCTTTACATTGATGAGATCTCCGATTACATACTACGAGTAGGCGGAGAGGGGAGAGACCTCGGAGGTACTCCAGTTCACATTCTTTTATATGCCGATGATATTGTTTTGATTTCAGAGTCACATGAGGGGCTCCAATGCCACCTCGGAGCCTTGGATGATTTTTGCTCACATAGAGGATTGGTTGTGAACCTTGGCAAGACCAAGGTCATGATCTTTCACACATCCAGTGCAGTGAGGAGTGCAGCCATCTTCACCATAACAGGAGGGCACATCGAGGTGGTTACTTCATATGTCTACTTGGGAGTTACTTTCACCAGTCTACCAGGACCTTTCACCATGAGGCAGGGAGCTATTGACAGACTCACTCGAGGGTATGCAGCCCTAGCGATGCTAGAGTGGAGGTATCACCAGGCACACTTCCAGGAACCCCGCACGAAGGGGTGGCCTTTCGACACACTAGTCACCCCCACCTTGATGTATTCAACGACAGTAAGGGCACCAGGCTTGATGGTCGATCAGTGGGCACAGATTGAGAGGCCCCAGATATTTATGATCTCACTCTTGTTCCGTAGCAAGCAGACCATACCACATGACATCATTCGAGCAGAGCTCTCAGCACCACCCATGGTCCTCGAGGCATTGTTCCAGACAGTGAGTTTCATACAAAGGGTGAGGGAGTTACCAAGCGACAGACTCACTCGTAGAGCTTTTGAGGCAGCTATACAGTTATCTCAGAGTGGACATGATAGAGCCTTGTACTCACAGGTCACAGCTTGGTTCGCGACACATGGGCTCGATATGGAGAGTTTGCCACCTTTTCAGTACGACTCAGACTCACCTTACTATCAGCTCTCTCGCAACGAGAGGAATCTGGTGATCAGACAGGACTTATGGAGGCTCTACATCAGGAGAGTATGGAGCTCACCTAGTTTAGAGGGGAGGATGTCAGACTACAGGGATCAGTTTCTCACCAGTATGTCAGATGGGTTCATACAAAGACCACGCTATATGGACATCTATATGCCACAGAGTTCACGAGTAGCGATTGGACAACTCAGGGTCGCATCACACAGACTAGAGATCGAGAGTGGGAGACACAGTGGGGTCCCGAGAGCAGAGCGGATCTGCAAACTATGTACAGAGGAGGTGGAGAGTGAGGAGCATTTCGTATGTCGATGCACAACATACACTCAGATTAGAGACAGATATGAGACTTTGTTCAGAGGGCAGCCCACCCTACGAGAGATTATGGACTCCCGAGATCAGAGACAGTTAGGACGTTTCTTGATAGAGATTCAGAGGCATATAGATGCACTCTTACCACTGAGACACACAGCTACACAAGTGGAGAGGAGACAGCTACATCTCACTGATTTTTTCCAGAGGTGACACTACAGCAGGCTGAGGTGAGTCGAGCTAGACGACGACCACGAGTCACAGCGCTCAATGGAGTTAGGCTATACCATCGCCAGATAGAGGAGATTCAAGCCCGACATCTCAAGCGACTGCACAGCGAGTAGCCATGATGAGAGCAGATCCTATAGCTTTCATACAGAAAGCTCTAGCACCGGCTCCACCTATGTATCACATCCTCCACCCCTCCATTACCACTGGATGGAGCTAGTAGACAGATGCATCTTCATGATTGTATTGCCCTCAGCATATAGACATGCATATACCCCCAGGGATAGGGCTCCATCAGCCTTAGTATTTTACCACACATGTTGGAGACTAGATTGTATTAGCTTTTTATGATCTTACTTTAGTTTTGTGACAGCCGGATGACATCCGTATCATGTATCTTATGTTTTGTCTCATAGGCGGACTTTGGCCTGTCATAGACGTAAAAAAACTTTCTTTCTTTCTTTCTTACCCTGTGTTATCACATATTTTCTAGCACCTATCTTCTCTCTTTCTTGATTCACTCTTATGTTCCTGTTTTTCTTGTGGTCGAAGTATCAAATATGTGGATGAACATTGTTACATATAAGAATTGATTCTGATGTGTACATTGTATGTATCTCATGGGATATTGAGTATGAGATTAACCATAAAAGTTTCACGAAAATCTGATTATTGAATACACAACACTAACTTATAAGATATACATGAGTAAAAAGTTAATTTCCATATTCAGTAATCCGTTAAACCTGATTTTTCCTTCCTTTTTTGTATCGATTTTCCTTATGTATTATGAGGACGTCTATGTACTATACTAAGATTAAGCATACAAAACACTGGCTTATAAGATATATTAGTAAAAAATTAATTTCCATAATTCAGTAATCGGTTAAACCTGATTTGTCCTTCTTTTTTTGTATCGATTTTCCTTAATGTATTATGAGGACGTTTATGTACTACTAATCTTAAGCATACACATTGTAATTGCAATATCATTCCGTTTCACAGTATAGTATTCTTCAAAGTTGTTTTCCCTAGTGTTTGAAATAAATGGTGGTTAACTAAACGGAAGATATAGCTTGAGTTCAAAATTTATAACTTGTGTGCTTTCATTTTGTCTCAACATCGCTCACTTGTAGATTGAGCCTAAAGACTGAAAATGCAATGAATAGACCAAGTAAAGTACAATGATTTTTTATCGATTTTCCTTATGTATTATGAGGACGTTTATGTACTATACTAACCTTAAGCATACACATTGTAATTGCAACATCATTCCGTTTCACAATATAGTATTCTTCAAATTTGTTTTCCCTAGTGTTTGAAATAAATGGTGGTTAAATAAACAGGATATATAGCTTGAGTTCAAAATTTTTATAACTTGTGTGCTTTCATTTTGTCTCAACATCGCTCACTTGTAGATTGAGCCTAAAGACTGAAAATGCAATGAATAGACCAAGTAAAGTACAATGATTATTTCGGTCGTATGGCATTACTTGTGTATGTCAAACCCACAAAAAATCCATTTTCTATTCACAAAATGGAGTTTTCTAGGACATGGAGTTTTGGATCAAGGTTTCACAATGAAGTTATGAACCTTGAGAAGATCTCATTGTTTTGCAACATGAAGAAAGCAATTTGAAGCTCTATAGCATCTGTGTGAGAATCTGAGAGATGAAGAGATAGAATGGAACACACATGAGATGAATCTGGTCACCTCCCACTCCACACAACCATCCTTATATGGTAGAAGAGTCCCTCCTCAAGAACTCCTCTCATCACTCCTTTCCCAAAAACGTTTCCTACTAAAGGTGTGGTCCATGATGATAGGCTTCTCTAGCCACACATCCAAGTTCTAAGGATGTTCTGATGGTTGCTCGCACTCGACCCTATGTACAATGATGTACTTAGAATACATATGGAAAGGATGTTCTGATGGTTGCTTGCACTAGACCCTATGTACAATGTACTTAGTCATCTATATGTTTAATTTTCCCATATCCTTCCCCTTAAGAAGACTCTTGGGAAGGCAAAGCAAAAATGGAAAATTATCTAGTAAGTATCTACTATCTCTCACCATATACGACTAGCTTCCAAACTTTTACTCCCATAAAATGAACATCATCATGGTGACTTAAGTCCATAATGAGATGTATCCCTAGTGGAGTAACAATATGCAAGGTGCAGAATGTGAAGCCAATTAAACTTGACTATATCTTGATGGAGATAGTAAACCATGTGTTTCTTTGAAAATAGAACATAGTCCCATAACAAAAGTGATTTCAAACCCTTTCAGAACCAATATCATAGACTTGCACTTATACCACTCTAGGTTTTCTTGACCTTGAGTATATTGCCAAGGAATAGTTTTTGCCGTAGACTATCATTGTGTCTTATGCAAAGTCCATCATCTTAGGCCACATATAAGAAATTCTAGGTGGCACAATGAAATTTTAACTAAGAAATCCTTGGTTTGTCATCCATAATTAAATTGAACTAAGCCTATTGGAAGATTTTCTATTAACACTATGATGCAAACTCTAGTTCTTCTCTTCCCCTTAATTTGCCCTATGAATGCAAAATCATTCCCCTTTGAAATTCAAATAACCCATAAGAACCAATCTTCCTAAATGATGCTAGGTCATCATCTTCATGACTTACAAAAAATGAGAGATTGCTCCTTCTATGGGTCAAATGTATCCACATCTCTTCCAACTCTAAGATAGAAATTCATCTCTATATTCTCTCTAGTGCCTATAACTAGGTCTTCCTCACCTATTAAAAAAACCATCATTGGAAATAGACATAACAATTTGTCATCTAAAATCTTGAGGTGAGACTCAATCCAACCAATATGATGAACTGATCTCCAATATTGTCATCCCTATCTAGGCAATATAGAGTCTCAACCTTGACTATTACTCTAGGAGCAAGTTAGAGTTACTTCCTCTAGAGACAAGCCCTTACCATGAATTATCTCTACAAGTAAACTAGACTTACTACCACAAAAGTACCACCAAAGTAATAATCTAAGTTGAACCTATTGAACCTTTTCTATTATTTTCCTTTCCCTTGAAAGAGACTGTGGATGAATAACATCCATTCTTTATGTATGGATCTTCATATCCATACACTCTAATAGAAACAACTATTATAGAGATGAAACCTCCTAAATATATTTTCTTAGAAAAACAAATACTCCTTGTGAAGATTCTTTTTCCCTTTGAAGAATTAATCTTCCATATGACATACGCATGTTGTCCGTTGTCCTAAAAATAGATATTTTATCTTTGTTTAATAAAAAATGGTCTGCATGGATGATGAGTCCTTTACTTCTTCGTCATAGAAAAAAATTTCCGAATGGGAAGTTGTATCCACTCTCCCATACGAGTGGATCCTTCTTTCAATCCATGTGTCACATACTCACTAAACTCACTAATGAAATATGGATTGTTCCAAATGGACTCTAATGAAATATGGATTGTTCCAAATCCAAGATTTGATTTTTATGAATCCCCTTTACTCTTGAAGCCTAATTAACTTGGTTTAAATGGTTTTACTTTTACATGGATATCTGTATCGTATATACTCATATTGCTTAGTCTTGAAAATCAAGAAAGAATCTAGGTACTACTCGTGATCCGTTCTCTTGATCCTTCGTCACATTCTTATGCTTTCTGACATCCCCATCTAAATCTTTGAATTGATTATATCTTTGATCCATGTACATCTTTGAGTACTCTAATTTCCTATGGGATCTTTACTCTAGGCCATAAATGCTTATGCCTAGATAATCACTTCAAATTATGAGTACCCATAAATGCATCCTAATGAAATCCATCTCATGGATCCTCTTTTGTAGGTCAAATTGGACTCTAGGGATTGACTAGTAGGGAAAATGGGAATGGGGTTGAACATTGTGGAAGATATGCCTACAACTACATGCAAGTACTCACGAGATTCACTCACGTGTTAGCCTCATTGTTGTTGGTGCAAATGATCAAGCCTACACATTTGGCTCAGCATGGAAGATAATGTGTGGAACTAGCACTTGATGATTCATGTGAACTATAGCTTGTAACTACTTGATCATTTACCATTGTAAAAGATTAATTCCTTGGAGAATCTTGTAAAAACTTATATCTTGTGGATTTAGGAAGAATATTAGCTATGACTCCAAATTGAAGGAATATCTCCTAAATTAGTGGAGTTACTTTTTGATTGGAGCCAAGTTTGAATTCAAAATTCAAACTTGAAGAAATACTTATAAAAGACCTTGTAAAATCTTACGGGGTAGTGTTCTGAGCTCATTCCTTGATCATTTGTAGAGCTTGAGTAGCTCACACCATAGCTCATTCAGTTCATTATCGTTAAGCATCATTACAATGCCAATGACTTTGTACAATCATGTTCTATAATACATATAGCTCATTGAACATCTCTGTCTACTTCTTTGCTATGACTACTAAGAACAATCAACTTCTTTTGGTAATATCTCAGTGAATACTCAACCATTTTGCATAATCTTTGGCTTGTTGGAACTAGCTTGAAGTCTACCTTATGCTATCAAAATTTCAAGGCATTTGGTTTAGGCATCTGGGAGAAATTGTCTTTGAAGTGCTCATTGATCATCTATTGGTTGTTCCCTAAAAAATCGAGGGTAAGATCTAATTTGTTAAAGATATTTCTCAGAGCATAGTTGATCATTTTAAATGATTCCACTTGCAATCATTAGCTATATAAACTAATTGAATTCCCCCAAAAGGAATTTTATCAATAGCTACTGTGATGTGAGCTTGTAGTAAAAAAGCCAGCAGGTGTATGGACTAAAATAGCAAGTTTCTCAACACTAGCTATTCTTGAACTTTGGATTAATTGTTTCAAGCATCATTTCCAAAGTACATAGGTACTTGCTTGGTGTCATTTGCAAGCTAAAAGGGCCTACGTTATAACTCTGAAGTACATCAGGGCCGGTACAAAGCAAGTTTTAGCAGTACCACCTCACTTCCTTGAGGTATCCATCCATCTCTTCCAAGAGTGGTATCAGAGCAAGTTGAGGTAAAACGGGAGATGGTTTCCCTTCTTTCATTGACAAATTGGACATGAATAATTATCCTGCATGGTCCTTGAGGATGAAGACCTATCTACAAGGAAGAAGTCTCTATGGATACATATCAGGAGATGAGGAGATGCCCACATTTAGAAGCAAAGATCAACCTACAAGAGAGGAGCAAGAAAGACTCAACTCATGGTGTGCCAAAGATGTTGGGAAAGATGGATGGATGATCCAAGAGACGGAGTAGGTACTGCTAGACCTGCTTTGTACCAGCCCTCTTGCTCTAGACTTGATTAGTAGACTTCCTTAGCTTCCCAATGACACCAAGAAATGGCCTATGTCCTTTGGAAATGATATGTGCAATGATTGAATCAAAACAGATAACTTTGGAAGTCACAAACTTAAGAAAACCTTCTATTTTGGTTTAGACACCTGCTGGATGTTATGCTCAGTGTGACCAACACAGTAGCAATTGATAAAATTCCTTCTAGGGGTATTTAATTAGCTTAGTAAGCTACCATTTGCAAGTGGAATGATGTAAAAAGATAAACTATGCTAAGAGAAATCAATTTAGCAAGATTAGCTATACCCCCGACTTTTTAGGACTATAGCAGAAATAGACCAGTGAGCACCTCGACGCAGATTTCTCTGAATTTTGGCTGAATAGAATGTCTTCAAATTTTGGTAGCATGTAGTAGGCTTCAAGCTGAATCCAACAAGCTTTGAATCACTGAATTTGGTGGAGTATTGACCGAGATATGCCCTTGACAAGTTGACAGACTTTTGAGTAGACTAGCAGAGAACACAGAGATAAATGATGTAAGTGTATCTATAAATTAACACTCGTGTACAATCCCATTGGCATGAATAACATTGCCTAATGGTGTAGAGAGGTGTAGGCTATGGTATAGTCCTCACACACACTCAATTACAGTAGAATGAAGCTCGCGAGTGAAGTGATCTCTCATACCCGCGACTTTTCTTGTTGACTTTTATATGTAATGAGTAAAGTTTGAATTCAAATTCAAACTTTTGGCTCCCTATGATCAAGCTCCTAAATGCTTGGAGATATTCTCTCAATCAATTGAGATATCTTTTCCATGAATCACTTAGGTAGGTGATTACAAAAGATTCTAAGTCAATTTGACTTTTACAATGGGGTAAAGTGGTAATTAACCACTAGCATATGTTCCTATGGTTCTTCATGTATGTAGAGTCTTCATGATATCTTTCAAGCCAAATGTGTATTCTTGTGATTTACACCAACAGCTCCCCCTCAAGCCAAATTTTGGCTTAAGTCTTCATCTTCAATCTTCAAGTATATCCTGCAATCCAATCATGGATTTGAACCTGCAAAGTTTTGTTCCATCCAAAGCTTTAGTCAACAAATCTGCACATTGCATGTTGGTTGATACATAGGTAAGTTGAATATCCTTGCTTAGCAACTTTTCTCTCACATAATGATAATAAACTTCTATGTGTTTTGTCCTGGCATGATAGATAGGATTAGCTGCAAGTAGAAGGGAACTTGTATTATCTCCAAAGATAATTGGAGGCCTAGTATATAATCCCAATTCTGTATACAAAAGCTTAATCCAAATTGCTTCTTGAGTGGCATTAGCTAGCCCTCTATACTCTGCTTATGTAGAAGACAATGCAACAGTTGGTTGCTTCTGTGCAGAGCTGAATCAAATTGTTTGTTAGGTGAAGTTAAAAGATTGAGCTAAACTTGGAACTTTTACAGGATCGTTAAGAGCTCTTGGAGAGACTAGAGCAAGGTGCCAGTGTGTGCAGGCTTGGGAATGCACATCATGAGCGAACAAGGGAAACCAAGAAGAAGCGACTTGAGGTTGGAAGAAGTAGCATAGGCTAAGTGCGAATAGTGGTTTTGATTGATTAGAGGCACGATAGGTACACTCGATTTCTAAGAGCTTTTAAATTCTCAAGTTTAAATTCTCAACTTAAGGGCAAAGAATTTAATTTGATTGGATGAAGAACATCAAGTACAGCAAACCTAAGTGCTCCTGACGACGCATATTTAAAGACAAGGAATTAGATCTTAAAAAAATTAAAAGGAACAAGTAATTGACATTAAGGAATCAGCAAGGTGGTTGTGCCATGGTCATTGCGCTAATCAATAGGGCATACGAAGTTTAGTTTTGGAAGAAATCTAGGGAGAGACCAAAAAAGTATCGGATCATCTGAAGCTAGTTTCAACCATACAACTATGTCGTTCGCCCAACAACGTATTGATTATCCCTACACACGCAGTTCAGACACGAGTGATTGAGAGATGTCCTTTAACATGGAACAATAGCTAGAAAGTGCGACCACAACCTATTTATAGACACCAGAAGGTCCCTATAAGACGTAGTTGGAATATATTAGGACCAATCGATTAGATGCACACATCTATGAGGATGGTCTGAGGCGCTTTGTGCAAAGATGGTAGAATTGGCCCAAACCATGTTTGAGATCCGTCGTCTCTTCAACTTCTCAACTTGAGCCAAAACATAGTTACACATGGATTATTAGAAAGATTGGAAAAGATGATAGCTGAGTCGGGAAAGCAAGCTACATCACAAGTGAGTAACAACAGAAGTGAAACTTCCTCCCAAGGATGCTTATGTTCCCAACTTCACCGAGTCAGGAACCTCTACTTCTATAAATCAATACTCAAAAGAGAAATTCAAGAAGAGAAATGGGCAAAAGAAAGTGTAAATCCTCCTCCTATTGAACTTGTGGATTGTTGGAGGAGATGGTTTATAATCACAAGAGATGAGATGGTGCAGCTAAAACCTGCTTCACACCTACTATAAGTGATGGGTGGAGAGTGTTGTGGGCCTCTTTAGATAGCTAATAAGCATAAGTAATCACATATGTTGCTTGGAAGATGATCCACTAATGATAGGATCAAAAAAAATAGGAAGGCATATGATGCAAGGTACAAAACTTGTTATTTTGGTTGAGACACCTACTCAGAGTTCGGAACCATTCTCTCAGTACAGCAGCAATTGATAAAATTCCTTTTGGGGAACTTCAATTAGCTTAACAAGCTACCAATCACGAGTGAAATCATCTAAAATGATGAACTACATGCAGAGAAATATGTTTAGCAAATTAAGCTTCCATCTTGACTTTTATGCAGTCATAGTGAGTAGAGACTGATTAATATCTGATGATCACGAGAAGCATTACTAATGAAACTTTGTAGGGTTAAATTAGATAGTATTCTTGAGCAATCATGCTTTAAATCAAGAGAAATGATCCACTATACAGTGAGAACAAGCTCAGACAAGTTCACTGTTATGATGGAGTGTGACAGAGATATGAGAATAAGAAATAATGAACATGTATGTATTAAATCATGTAAAAGTACAATGTCATTGGCAATAAATCATTGCTCAATGAGTTAACTATTCTGATGGAGTGTGACAGAGATATGAGAATAAGAAGTAATGAACATGTATGTATTAAATCATGTAAAAGTACAATGTCATTGGCAATAAATCATTGCTCAATGAGTGAGCTATGAGATGAGCTCCTCTTCTCAAATGAGAGTACATGAAAATGATCTCAAAACCTCGAGATACACGTTGGCCTTTCATATCCTCTTTTATGGAAATTGTTGGAGCCAAAGATTTGAATTCAAATTCAAATCTACACCTAAAAGTGAATCCTAAAGTATAGGATTGATTCTCTCTTGACTCAACTACGAAGTGATACGAGATTATATGCTTCTTAACTCCTCATGGTTTTATTGACTTTTTACAATGGGTAATATTGAAGCAAAGTTACAAGAGGTTGTACATATGAAGTCTTCCAAGTATTATGCTAATACATCAAGCTTATGTGAGTCTATCAAGTATGTAGGCTCGGGCTTAATTGTTAGCCTCTTCAAATGAAGAAGGCTCTTTTGCCATAGAATCTTTAGTGATGTACACAAAGTGTTTTATGACTAAGGATGTATGATATCCATACCTTATGGGCTTCTTACTTGCTCTTTGTGATCTCCTTAAAGCTTGATTGGAAGACTCGGGTAGATCCTCTAACTGTTTGTATTTGAACTTGCCTTTTGATTTCCAAGCTTTGAAGTCAATCTTCTCCTCATCTTCTGAGTTGATGTCCTCTACTTGGTCTTGATCATCTTTAGTGAGGGTTGGAAAATCATTTTCCAAATCATATAGTAATTTGACTTTCTTGCAATCATCTTCAAACCATGAATTATTCTCATCAAATACTACATCCCTACTAACTATGAAGGCCTTGTTAGTGGGATTGTATAGTCTATATCCCTTTTGATTCTGATCATACCCAATAAATATACATTTCTCAACCTTAGGGTCAAGCTTCCCTCTGATTTGTGGATGTGTGCATAGGCAATGCACCCAAATATTTTGCAATGATCCAATGAGGGTCTCCTACCATTCCATGCTTCATACGGTGTCATACCATCCAATGATTTGGATGGAAGCCTATTGACCAAGTAGGTGGTTGTGGAGACAATCGATGCCCATAAATAATTAGGTAATTTGTTCTCATTTAACATAGACCTAGCTGTTTTAACAATTAACCTCTTCCTTCTCTCTTCCACTCCATTCAATTCAGGAGTATACCTTGTTGTTACTTCCCTCTTTATGCCTCTGTTCCGAGAAATAGATCAAAATCATATGAAAAGTTCTCACCACCTCCATCAGACCAGATTCTCTTCAAGCTCCTTCCTGTTTGGTTTTCAACTAGTGCCAAATACTTCTTGAAAGTTGAAACATGTAAATACCTCATCCTTATGCTTCAAGAGAATTGTCCACCTACTGTAATCATCAATAAATGACACATAGTACCTTGAACCTGAGATGGATGGATCTTTGCTGGGACCCCACACATTAGTATGGACAAGCTCCAAATAATCTTCATGGATGTATCCTTTCCTGTTGAATGGTTGCCTCTTAGCTTTGCCAAATTGGCAAGCTCCATATTTGTATATCATGTGCAGCTTGGTCACATTTGCGAAGCACACTTTGATCCCTGCAAATTTGCTTCAGAGCTCTCTCTTATGTGCCCTGGCATTTTGTGCCATAATTCCAACTCAGATAAGGTTTGAGATCTATAACTGAATAGTGCTATGTTCCTTGTGTCTTCAATTTCAAAAGTAAACTATTCTCACCTTTGGCAATCCTTTCGAAGCCTTGTTGGGGTCTTCCACATATGCTCCATGCTTAGTGAATCTGACCTATAAGCCTTTCTCTACAATCTCCCAACACTAATTAGGTTTTTGGTTATAGTAGGCACATACAGAACTTTGCTCAAAAGGTTCATACTACCATCAGATGTTTTGACATTTCGAACTTGCTTGACTGAATGTTTAGTGTCATCACATGTTTGTACTTCATGCTTCCCCTTGGGTCTTCAAGATGAGATAATAGAGGTACATTTCGTGCCACATGATTGGAACAACCTGAATCAATGTAGAAAAGATGCTCATCATCTTTACCTTGCTTGGATGTCATGTTCATGATGGGTAGAGAGTCTTCTTGATCTTCAGTATAGTTGTTGAATCCATCTAAAGCCTCCTTGATACTTGTTGTTGTTGTTGTATACTTGATTGTAGTTATGGTTGTAGTTGCCTCCACCATTGTTGTACCTGCCTCTAGATTCTCCATAGCTCCCTCTATGGAAGCCTCTTCCCCTTTGGTTCCTTGTACTTTTGTAGCATTGTTCGATAGTGTGGTTGTTGAGACCACAAATGATACATGGTGAGTTATTGTAGGGTCTCCCCTTGCCTTGCTTTCCTCCTCTTCCCCTTCCGTTAGCACCTCTTCCTCTTCCTACATAATTCGCTTGAGCCTCTTCATCCTGTTTCTTACTTTTACCCTTATCCTTAGGTTTATTTTTATCTGTATGAAGGGAAGAAGATTGGTTACCTCTTGAGTTGTCACCATTTCTTTTGAGCTTTGTCTCATGGGTGAAGAGTTGTCCCATCAAGGTGTTGAGATCAGGTATTTGCATATCCATGTAGAGATCCATTGTTGTGGTGAAGGACTCCCACTTATCATCAGCCTTAATTCCATTGATGATATGCGTCACTATGTTCTCTTCCTCTATTTCTTCTCCAATGCTTGCAAGCGTGTCTACTACATCTTTCATTTTGGGTACATAATCAGCCACTCCTTGCTTTGGTTGTTTCTTGACTCAACTATGAAGTGATACGAGATTATATGCTTCCTAACTCCTCGTGGGTTTATTGACTTTTTACAATGGGTAATTTTGAAGCAAAGTTACAAGAGGTTGTACGTATGAAGTCTTCGAAGTGATATGCTAATACATCAAGCTTATGTGAGTCTATCAAGTATGTAGGCTCGGGCTTAATTGCACCAACAGCTCCTCGTCAAGTCTAACATTCTTGATTTTCAATGCTCCTTGATCTCTTCCGGCCCAATCATCAATTTGAACCTATTCATCTTTGTTCCATCCAATGCTTTGGTGAGTATATATGCACATCGCAAATGAGTTGGTACATAGAATGATTGGATATCCTTGCTTAGCAATTTCTCCCTAACATAATGATAGTGCACTTCAATGTGCTTAGTTGTGGCATGCTAAGAAGCCAAATAAAGTGAACTAGTGTTATCTCCAAAGATAATTGGAGTGTAGGAATGTATCTCCAAATCTGCATACAATTGTTTAAGCCACATAGCTTCCTGAGTTGCATTTGCCAAACCTCTATATTCTTCTTTTGTGGAAGATAAGGCCACTGTTGGTTTCTTCTTGGATGACCAAGATATGAGTTTTGAACCTGCAAAAGATAGGTACCCTGAAGTGCTCCTTCTATCATCCTTGGAGCTAGCCCAATTTGCATCAGAGTACATCTTTATATCTATGTCAGAAGTGAAGGGATAGAATAATCCCTCATCCATTGTAGCCTTTAGATACTTAAGCACCCTCTTTGCAGCTTCCATATGAGGTTTCCTTGGTACATGCATGAACTGACTCAATGTACTTACTGCATAGGCAATATCTATTCTTGTCAAACTAGCATAATTAAGACTACCCACAAGTGGTTGATAACCTGCAACATCTTCAAGTAGTTCACCTTCATGTGAACTTAGCTTATGGTTGAGCTCCATGGGAATACCTGCAACTTTAGTGTTCTCCATCTTAAACTTTATCTACATATCATGTATGTACTTTCTTTGTGTGATGAATATACCTGAATCTATATACACAAGTTCTAATCCAAGGAAGTAGCTTAATAATCGTAGATCACTGATTTTGAATTCCTTCATCAATTGAGCCTTTACCTGCATGATACCATCAACATCATTCCCTGTAATTATGATATCATGTACATAGATGTAGGTGGTGAAGTGAAGTGTGTGGGTGCAGGGAATGCAAAATGCACTACTCTTGGAGCATATGTAAACACATGAACATATTAAAGCACATTACCATAATAGACACATATCCCCAAGCCTCCATATAATCACTAGAAACTACACTTAGGAGTATGAGTCACAGCAGCAACATGCATGGAGCAGAATAGAGCACAAGACAACACTAACTAGAAAGCCAAATGTAACACAATCAGAATACAAGCCATTAGCTAATCATACCACATCTAATCATACCAAAGCAAAGGAACAACAGAATTCAAACTCCAAGTATTCTCACATAAGTAGCATAAGTAAACAACATAAGGTCACGACGAGCTCTAAGACTACACTCACTCTCAGCTATAGTCTCTTGTAGTGTGCACTCTATGCTCTATCCCATCTGTCATATATCATGTGTTTCTCTCTTGAGGTTTCCCCTTTTATAGGAGAGAGGTGAAGAACCGGTTACAATAGTAGAGTCTGTTACATGGGAGTAATGGGAAGTTAATGCACTAGGCTGTTTCATTTGTCAGCCTGGCCGCCACCAGTACCAGACTTTGTCGTATAATGATGAGTGGCTGGCCCCCACTTGGCCGCCTTGTCAGGTCTACTTGTCTTGGCATGCCTTGGGCATGCAGTCGCCCAACTCTACCATCTGGACGTCTTGGTGCCCAACTCCAAATTTTGGATGTCTTGGCGCCAAATGAAGGATGATAGGAGTTGGAGAGGTCTCTAATTGAGGATGAAGGGAGGTGGAGAGGTCGCCCAATTGAGGATGAGGGGAGGTGGAGAGGTTGCCCAATTGAAGATTAAGGGAGGTGGAAAGGTTGCCTAAGTTAGGATGAGGGGGTGGAGAGGTCGCCCAATTGATGATGAGGGGACTTGGAGAGGTCGCCCAATTCAGGTTGAGGGGAGGTGGAGAGGTCGCCCATGTTGAGAGAAAGGAGGAGAGGAGGAGGTGAGGTCGCCCAAGGAAATGCCAAGGTGAAAGTGGAGGAGAGGTCGCCCATGTTGAGAGAAAGGAGGAGAGGAGGAGGTGAGGTCGCCCAAGGAAGAGCCAAGGTGAAAGTAAAGAAGAGGTCGCCCATGTTGAGAGAAAGCAGGAGAGGAGGAGGCTAGGTCGGCCAAGGAAATGCCAAGGTAAAAGTGGAGGAGAGGTCGCCCATGTTGAAAGGAAGGAGGAGAGGAGGAGGTGAGGTCGCCCAAGGAAATGCCAAGGTGAAAGTGGAGGAGAGGTCGCCCATGTTGAGAGAAAGGAGGAGAGGAGGAGGTGAGGTCGCCCAAGGAAGGGCCAAGGTGAAAGTGGAGGAGAGGTCGCCCATGTTGAGAGAAAGGAGGAGAGGAGGAGGTGAGGTCGCCAGAGGAAGAGCCAAGGTGAAAGTGGAGGAGAGGTCGCCCATGTTGAGAAAAAGGAGGAGAGGAGGAGGTGAGGTCACCCAAGGAAGAGCCAAGATGAAAGTGGAGGATAGGTCGCCCATGTTGAGAGAAAGGAGGAGAGGAGGAGGTGAGGTCGTCCAAGGAAGGGCCAAGGTGTTGAGAGGGAGGAGGGTCACCCAGTCTTGGCCATAGAGGCTGAGTGGGAGGAGGGTCGCCCAAGTTGGCACATTGGAAGGATGAGGGTCGCCCAGCTTGGCCATAGAGGTTGAGAGGGAGGAGGGTCGCCCAGTCTTGGCCATAGAGGTTGAGTGGGAGGAGGGTTGCCCAAGTTGGCACATTGGAAGGATGAGGGTCGCCCAGCTTGGCCATAGAGGTTGAGAGAGATGGGTCGCCCAAGTTGGCAATTGGAAGGATGAGGGTCGCCAAGTCTTGGCCATAGAGGTTGAGTGGGAGGAGGGTCGCCCAAGTTGGCACATTGAGGGTGAGAGGGAGGAGGGTCGCCAAAGTTGGTGATAGAGGTTGAGAGGGAGGAGGGTCGCCCAAGTTGGCAATTGGAAGGATGAGGGTTGCCCATGGTGGGAAGGATGGAGAAGAGGTCACCCCGGTAAGTGGTAAGTTGTTTGAGATGATCTTTTGCCTTCTTCGCTTAGAGGGATGGCAGGGAGGGAAATTTTATGTGATAAGAGATAGAAGAAATTAGTAGCATAATGCCTATGAGTAGCAATAGGAAGATGGTAGTGACCATAGTAGTAGTGGGAATGGGGGGGAAAAGAAGGAGATAGATAGGATACCGGAAGAAGATAGATGGAAAAAAAAAATCCACTAGCTATTAAGGAAAGGACATAAGCTAATAGGAAAAGACATAAGAGGTATATACATTATATACAAGGCAAGTTCCTTCTTTCCTATCATTCCACATAGGGTTTTAGCTTAGATTCGCTTCCTTGACCTTGAACAATATTTCCTTGGTGAATGCTGGACTATCATTGATGGTGATTTCCTGGGTCTTTTTTTGTGTCCATCCCATTGGAACATCCACCAATGGGAAAATGCTTTCTACTAGTTCTTCTTCTGTTTGGCTTGCTTTAATCCCTTTTCTTCCTTCAACTCCTTTCAGAACTTTACCTCTTCGAAAATCTTTAGCTGGTTCTCCTAATACCATATACTCTAAAGTAGGTTCTTCTTCTTCTTCTTTTTCCTTGATTGCTATTGTAAAGCATGAAACATTATTGGTCTCCTCAATCCAATCCATGATGTCGCCTAGATCTTCATTAGATATTTCTTCCCCTATATCAACTTCTTCCTTGATGTCCGATGATTTTGTTTTATATGGCTCTGTGTGAGGCTTCCCGGATGCCCATTGGGCCTCCCAATTAGTTGTAGGGGTAGCCCAAGATGGAGGATAAGCTTCCCATTCAGGTGCCCAGTGTGGAGGCCCTTGAGCAGAGTATGGAGCCCAAGCCTCTAGAGTGGCCCAGCTACTTGGAGGCGGAGGTGCCTTGCTGGGACTAGGAGGTGGAGTCGCCTTGGAGGTAGAGGAGGCGCCCAATTTGTATTAGGAGGTCTAGACGCCGAGCTTGAATTAGGAGGGAGACGCCGAGGGAGGTGAAGGTGCCCTTTCTTGTCCTCTTGAATTAGGAGGTGGAGACTCCGAGGGAGGTGAAGGCGCCCTTTCTTGTCCTGATATTTCTTGATTTTCCAGAACCCATGGTGGAGGAGGTGTGACCCAGGCTGTTTGCTCCTTCTTGTCTAGTTTGTTGTTCATCTTCTCCATTGTTATCTTCCTTGCCTTCCTCTGGAGTTTGCTCTGGATAGAGAACAACTTGCGAAGTACCCAAGGCTTCATCCGTTCCTCCTTCCATCTGAAGTTGTCTCATTACCTTGTCTGGTCCCGCCACCCATAAGGTTTCACTACCCTAGTCATGTACCGCCTGCCTTACTGTGGCGTAGCCATGGCCTTCCTATCAAGAGAGGAAATCCTCCCTTCACCTTTGGGAGTGTTATTACCACAAAATCCAACATAAATTTTAGCTTATGGATTACGACTTCAACCTTTTCCACTATGCCTAGTGGGCTTACCTTGCTTTGGTCTTCCAATGATACTGTAAAATGAGCATCCTTAGTTGGTTTCAGATTTAGCAATGTCATTGTGTACTCAGGCATCAGAATGCTATATCCCCATCAACTATAACTCCTACCAAGGGAGTTCCCTTGATACTTACAGTCAATCTAGGGCTCTTGTAATCGGTAAGAGGTGCCATCCTAGATGGTTCTGAGCTATAAGTTGAGGGTATATGTATTTGTTGAGAAATTAGAGAAGTGAAGCCTTGCCCGCCACTTAACATGGTGCCAGGGTCTAATCCATTTATGGCAGCCATTACTTCTCCTCTGAATCCATGACTCATAGCTAACAAGTTATATAAAGATACCTGTTGGTAGGTGCTCTGCAAGACTTGAACTGCGGTGAAAAAGCCTTCTTGATTGTTCCTTGAAGTAGATTCATTCTGAAAGTGCCTTAGGTCCTCCTTAGATACTGCATAAGCTTTGTCAATAACTTTCTCATTAATATCTTTATTTCTTCCTACTCTTTCCAATGAGATTTTCTCCTTGTCTTGGTTGTGTTTGGCTTCCTGAGAAGGTTCATGCTCCATGGTCCTTTTTCCCTTGTCCTTTGTTGAATCTGTTGCTTCTTTCAAAGCTTCCTTCTGCATTTGTGCCCTAGTCATTACTCCGGGAAGTTCCTCAAGTTGGACTACTCGGGCACTTGGAGAGTCTACATTGCCCTCATCATTAGATACTGTGATCATATGTAGGGGGCAAGAGTTACTTGGTGTGCTTGTAGACGGCATTGACCTTGGGCAGTCCTTCGTATAATGATCTCGTGTTTCAGGACAGTTTTTGCATGGTGGGGCATCCTCTGGAAGGGAACATTTACTTTGGAAATGTCCATACTCCCCACATCTGTAACACATTATAGGCCTAAGTGGTCCGTTCTGACGAGGCCTACCACCTTCTTGCCATTGATGTCCTTGACTGGTATAAAAAGTTGTTAGAGAAGGTGTTGTAGTGGATGGTAAGGGTGGTTGCCCTAACAAGGAGGACTGAGCCACCCCTACCCATTGAGCTGTCGGAGGTTGTCCTTGCATCATAGCCTGATTTCCAAGACCCTTCAGAAAATAACAATCTTTGTCCTCATGGCCACCCTTTCCACAAAACTGGCATGTTAGCCTCCTTGGACATTCTTGTGATGTGTGTCCTTGAGTACTATAGAGAGAACACCATAGTCCAGTTCTTACCTCCCTTAATGTTTTGAGTTCTTCAAGCTCTTGTCGTATTTGAGCGAGACCTTCTGAAGTACCCTTGTCCTCTTCTTGATTTCTTTGAAGCTTTAAGGTCTCTAGTTCCTTCCTCAAGGATGTCACCATGTCTTCATCTTGGGGGAAAGTCTTTCCCGGATGTGTTCCAAAATGAACCCGTGCAGCCTCAATCCTTGTGGCAGCTGCTTCAAATTCTCTCAAAGTGGCATCTGGTCTCAAAAGCTCTCTCAGCTTCTGCTGTGTGGATTTTGGCAAGGCCTTCTCCACCCACTTCTTAACAAGGAAATCCCCTGGTGGTTTCGGTAATCTTGCCACGAGTGACCTCGCCCGCGTCATAAGTTCTGAAAATGATTCTCCCATATGCAAGATTAGATTCTCAAGTTCATCTAACGTTTTGTTTCTGTAGAGTTACCTGGCCGAAATGCATCTGTGAATTCGGTCCTCAATGCTTCCCATGTTTGGAAATGGTTTTCTGCGTACTGGCTGAACCATTTGTCCGCCAATCCTTCAAGAGTTGATGGAAAGAGAGCAAGGAAGGCGTCCTGTCGTTGCTGTAAGCCCCTGCTCTTACAAATTGAAAGAAATCTTTGCACATGATCTTGAGGATCTTCATTAGCACCGCCATGAAATGAAGAAAATCTAATATTTATCCTTGATAGAAGAGTGGAAAGTTCCTAAGCAATAACCTTATTAAGAAGATTGTCTTGAGGTAAAGTCTTTTGAGTTTTAGCCTTGTCGTCTAACCCTTCTATTCTAGAAGCTAGGCTTGAGGCAGATAGACTTCTGATGGGTGTTAGGTAAGGGTCCGGCCTTCTTCTGTGGTAACTTTTGATTGGTGTCTTCTTCGGGCTTAACTTCTTCTCTTTGCTAGCTCTGGTGTGGGTCATGGACCATCTTTGGAACTACTTCTGATGGAGGAAGTCGCCGAATGAAGAGGTCGCCCGCGCCCAAGAAAAGGTTGCTCCAGTGGGGGGGAGGAGGAGTAGGCGCCCAAGAAGCCAAGGAGGAGGATGAGGAGGAGTAGTCGTCCAAGAAGTTAGGAAGGGGGAGGAGGAGGAGTCGCCCAAGCCAAGAAGCCAAGAGAGGATGAGGAGTAGGTGCCCAAGAAGCCAAGAAGGAGGAGGAGGAGGGTCGCCTAGGAAGCCAAAAGAGGAGGAGGAGTCGCCCAAGACTCCAAAGGAGGAGGAGTAGTCGCCCAAGAAATTAAGAAGGAGGATGATGAGGAGTAGTCGCCCAAGAAGTTAGGAAGGGGGAGGAGGAGGGTCGCCTAGGAAGCCAAAAGAGGAGGAGGAGTTTCCCAAGACTCCAAAGGAGGAGGAGTAGTCGCCCAAGAAGTTAAGAAGGGGGAGAAAGAGGAGAGGTGACCCTGGGCACTGAACCTTAAGTGATTTCTCAAGGAAAAGGTACTCAATTCTAAGTGATTTCTCAAGGAAAAAGAAATCTCCAGAAGCCTCGTCCCACCGGGCGTGCCAAATTTTCACCTGTAGGTGGTGAAGTGAAGTGTGTTGGTGCAGGGAATGCAAAATGCACTACTCCTGGAGCATATGTAAACACATGAACATATTAAAGCACACTACCATAATAGACACATATCCCCAAGCCTCCATATCATCACTAGAAACTACACTTAGGAGTATGAGTCACAGCAGCAGCAAGCATGGAGCAGAATAGAGCACAAGACAACACTAACTAGAAAGCCAAATGTAACACAATCAGAATACAAGCCATTAGCTAATCATACCACAGCTAATCATACCAAAGCAAAGGAACAACAGAATTCAAACTCCAAGTATTCTCTGATAAGTAGCATAAGTAAACAGCATAAGGTCTCGACGAGCTCTAAGACTACACTCACTCTCAGCTATAGTCTCCTGTAGTGTGCACTCTATGCTCTATCCCATCTGTCATATATCATGTGTTTCTCTCTTGAGGTTTCCCCTTTTATAGGAGAGAGGTGAGGAACCGGTTACAATAGGAGAGTCTGTTACATAGGAGTAATGGGAAGTTAATGCACTAGGCGGTTTCATTTGTCAGCCTTGCCTCCACCAGTACCAGACTTTGTCGTATAATGATGAGTGGATGGCCCCACTTGGCCGCCTTGTCAGGTCTACTTGTCTGGGCATGCCTTGGGCATGCAGTCGCCCAACTCCACCATCTCGACGTCTTGGTACCCAACTCCAAATTTTGGACGTCCTTGCGCCCAACTCCAGATTTTGGACGTCTTGGCATCTAACTCCAGCTTTTGGACGTCTTGGCGCCCAACTCCAGATTTTGGACGTCTTCGCGCCCAACTCCAGATTTTGGACGTCGCCCAGTTTGATATTTGGTCCCTTGGTGCCATCCTTTACTCTGTCCTTCAAAAATTTGTTCTACAATAGACACATAAGTAGGTGGCCTCTGATTTATTCTTCTTAACAAAAAAAGAAGAGTCTTCCTTGCTTGCTACAAAGCCTTGATCCTGCAAATAGGTAATAAGTCTATGGTTCCAAGCTCTAGGAGCTTCCTTGAGACCATAGAGTGATTTTCTAAGCTTGCGTACATAACCTTCTTTTTCTTCATCTTCAAAACCTGGTGGTTGTGTCATATACACTTCTTCTGATATCCAACCATTTAAGAATGCATTCTTGACATCTAACTGATATAAATTTCAATTTTTTGATGCGACAAGACTTACCAATACCCTGATTGTTGGCATCTTTGCCACAGGTGAAAATGTTTCTTCATAGTCTACTCCATGTGTTTGGGCAAATCCCTTTGCCACTAACTTTGCCTTGTACCTGTTTATAGACCCATCAGAGTTCTTTTTTATTTTGTATATCCACCTTGAACCAATTACCTTCATATTTGGCTTCTTGGGAACTAGATCCCAAGTGTGATTTTCCTCTAATGCTTCCACTTCTTAGCCTCTTCAAATGAAGAAGGCTCTTCTGCCATAGAATCTTTAGTGATGTACACAGAGTGTTTTATGACTAAGGATGTATCATATCCATACCTTATGGGCTTCTTACTTGCTCTTTGTGATCTCCTTAAAGCTTGATTGGAAGACTCGGGTAGATCCTCTAACTGTTTGTATTTGAACTTGCCTTTTGATTTCCAAGCTTTGAAGTCAATCTTCTCCTCATCTTTTGACTTGATGTCCTCTGCTTGGTCTTGATCATATGGGCTTCTTACTTGCTCTTTGTGATCTCCTTAAAGCTTGATTGGAAGACTCGGGTAGATCCTCTAACTGTTTGTATTTGAACTTGCCTTTTGATTTCCAAGCTTTGAAGTCAATCTTCTCCTCATCTTCTGACTTGATGTCCTCTGCTTGGTCTTGATCATCTTTAGTGAGGGTTGGAAAATCATTTTCCAAATCATATGGTAAACTGACTTTCTTGCAATCATCTTCAAACCATGAATCATTCTCATCAAATACTACATCCCTACTAACTATGAAGGCCTTGTTAGTTGGATTTTATAGTCTATATCCCTTTTGATCCTGATCATACCCAAAAAATATATATTTCTCAGCCTTAGGGTCAAGCTTCCCTCTGATTTGTGATGGGATGTGTGCATAGGCAATGCACCCAAATATTTTGCAATGATCCAATGAGAGTCTCCTACCATTCCATGCTTCATACGGTGTCATACCATCCAATGATTTGGATGGAAGCCTATTGACCAAGTAGGTGGCTGTGAAGATAGCCTATGCGCATATATAATTAGGTAATTTTTTCTCATTTAACATAGACCTAGCTGTTTTTAACAATTAACCTGGTCCTTCTCTCTTCCACTCCATTCAATTCAGGAGTATACCTGGTTGTTACTTCCCTCTTTATGCCTCTGTCCCGAGAAATAGATCAAAATCATGTGAAAAGTTCTCACCATCTCCATGAGACCTGATTCTCTTCAAGCTCCTTCTTGTTTGGTTTTCAACTAGTGCCAAATACTTCTTGAAAGTTGAAACATGTAAATACCTCATCCTTATGCTTCATGAAATAGAGAATTGTCCACCTACTGTAATCATCAATAAATGACACATAGTACCTTGAACCTGAGATGGATGGATCTTTGCTGGGACCCCACACATTAGTATGGACAAGCTCCAAATAATCTTCATGGATGTATCCTTTCCTCTTGAATGGTTGCCTCTGAGCTTTGCCAAATTGGCAAGCTCCATATTTGTATATCATGTGCAGCTTGGTCACATTGGTAATGCCAAGCACACTTTGATCCCTGCAAATTTGCTTTAGAGTTCTCTCTTATGTGCCCTAGCATTTTGTGCCATATTTCCAAGTCAGATAAGGTTTGATATCTATAACTGAATAGTGCTATGTTCCTTGTGTCTTCAATTTCAAAAGTAAACTATCTACCTGACTTCTCACCTTTGGCATTCCTTTCGAAGCCTTGTTGGGGGTCTTCCACATATGCTCCATGCTTAGTGAATCTGACCTATAGGCCTTTCTCTTCAATCTCCAAACACTAATTAGGTTTTTGGTTATAGTAGGCACATACAAAACTTGGCTCAAAAGGTTCATGCTACCATCATATGTTTTGACATTTCGAACTTGCTTGACTGAATGTTTAGTGTCATCACATGTTTGTACTTCATGCTTCCCCTTGGGTTCTTGAAGATGAGATAATAGAGCTACATTTCGTGCCACATGATTGGAACAACCTGAATCAATGTAGAAAAGATGGTCATCATCTTTACCTTGCTTGGATGTCATGTTCATGATGAGAATAGAGTCTTCTTGATCTTCAGTATAGTTGTTGAAGTCCATTTAAAGCCTCCTTGATAGTTGTTGTTGTTGTTGTATACTTGATTGTAGTTATGGTTGTAGTTGCCTCCACCATTGTTGTACGTGCCTCTAGATTGTCCATAGCTTCCTCTATGGAAGCCTCTTCCCCTTTGGTTCCTTGTGCTTTTGTAGCATTGTTTTGTAGTTTGGTTGGTGAGACCACAAATGTTACATGGTGAGTTATTGTAGGGTCTCCCCTTGCCTTGCTTTCCTCCTCTGCCCCTTCCGTTAGCACCTCTTCCTCTTCCTGCATAATTCGCTTGAGCCTCTTCATCCTGTTTCTTACTTTTACCCTTATCCTTAGCTTTATTCTTATTTGTATGAAGGGAAGAAGATTGGTTACCTCTTGAGTTGTCACCATTTCTGTTGAGCTTTGTCTCCTTGGTGAAGAGTTGTCCCATCAAGGTGTTGAGATCAGGTATTTGCATATCCATGTACAGATCCATTGTTGTGGTGAAGGACTCCCACTTATCATCGGCCTTAATTCCATTGATGATATGCCTCACTATGTGCTCTTCCTCTATTTCTTCTCCAATGCTTGCAAGCTTGTCTACTACATCTTTCATTTTGGGTACATAATCAACCACTCCTTGCTTTGGTTGTTTCTTGACTCAACTACGAAGTGATACGAGATTATATGCTTCCTAACGCCTCGTGGGTTTATTGACTTTTTACAATGGGTAATTTTGAAGCAAAGCTACAAGAGATTGTACATATGAAGTCTTCCTTGAAACCATACTTTTTCTTCATCTTCAAAACCTGGTGCTTGTGTCATACACTTCTTCTGATATCCAACCATTTAAGAATGCATTCTTGACATCTAACTGATATAAATTTCAATTTTTTGATGCGACAAGACTTACCAATACCATGATTGTATGGTTGAGCTCCATGGGAATACCTGCAACTTTAGTGTTCTCCATCTTAAACTTTATCTACATATCATGTATGTACTTTCTTTGTGTGATGAATATACCTGAATCTATATACACAAGTTCTAATCCAAGGAAGTAGCTTAATAATCGTAGATCATTGATTTTGAATTCCTTCATCAATTGAGCCTTTACCTTCATGATACCATCAGCATCATTCCCTGTAATTATGATATCATCTACATAGACACATAAGTAGGTGGGCTCTGATTTATTCTTCTTAACAAATAAAGAAGAGTCTACCTTGCTTGCTACAAAGCCTTGATCGTGCAAATAGGTAATAAGTCTATGGTTCCAAGCTGTAGGAGCTTGCTTGAGACCATAGAGTGATTTTCTAAGCTTGCATACATAACCTTCTTTTTCTTCATCTTCAAAACCTGGTGGTTGTGTCATATACACTTCTTTTGATATCCAACCATTTAAGAATGCATTCTTGACATCTAACTGATATAAATTTCAATTTTTCGATGCGACAAGACTTACCAATACCCTGATTGTTGGCATCTTTGCCACAGGTGAAAATGTTTCTTCATAGTCTACTCCATGTGTTTGGGCAAATCCCTTTGCCACTAACCTTGCCTTGTACCTGTTTATAGAACCATCAGAGTTCTTTTTTATTTTGTATATCCACCTTGAACCAATTACCTTCATATTTGGCTTCCTGGGAACTAGATCCCAAGTGTGATTTTCCTCCAATGCTTCCACTTCTTTCTACATGGCTTCTCTCCACTCTTTCTTCTTCTTAGCCTCTTCAAATAAAGAAGGCTCTTCTGCCATAGAATCTTTAGTGATGTACACAGAGTGTTTTCATGACTAAGGATGTATCATATCCATACCTTATGGGCTTCTTACTTGCTCTTTGTGATCTCCTTAAAGCTTGATTGGAAGACTCGGGTAGATCCTCTAACTGTTTGTATTTGAACTTGCCTTTTGATTTCCAAGCTTTGAAGTCAATCTTCTCCTCATCTTCTGAGTTGATGTCCTTTGCTTGGTCTTGATCATCTTTAGTGAGGGTTGGAAAATCATTTTCCAAATCATATGGTAATCTGACTTTCTTGCAATCATCTTCAAACCATGAATTATTCTCATCAAATACTACATCCCTACTAACTATGAAGGGCTTGTTAGTGGGATTGTATAGTCTATATCCCTTTTGATTCTGATCATACCCAATAAATATACATTTCTCAGCCTTAGGGTCAAGCTTCCCTCTGATTTGTGATGGGATGTTTGCATAGGCAATGCACCCAAATATTTTGCAATGATCCAATGAGAGTCTCCTACCATTCCATGCTTCATACGGTGTCATACCATCCAATGATTTGGATGGAAGCCTATTGACCAAGTAGGTGGATGTGGAGACAGCCTATGCCCATAAATAATTAGGTAATTTTTTATCATTTAACATAGACCTAGCTGTTTTAACAAATAACCTGTTCCTTCTCTCTTCCACTCCATTCAATTGAGGAGTATACCTGGTTGTTACTTCCCTCTTTATGCCTCTGTCCTGAGAAATAGATCAAAATCATGTGAAAAGTTCTCACCACCTCCATCAGATCTGATTCTCTTCAAGCTCCTTCTTGTTTGGTTTTCAACTAGTGCCAAATACTTCTTGAAAGTTGAAACATGTAAATACCTCATCCTTATGCTTCATGAAATAGAGAATTGTCCACCTACTGTAATCATCAATAAATGACACATAGTACCTTGAACCTGAGATGGATGGATCTTTGCTCAGACCCCACACGTTAGTATGGACAAGCTCCAAATAGTCTTCATGGATATAGGTTACACCGATGCAGATTGGGCTGGTTACATTCCAGATAGAAAATCTACTAGTGGTTTTCTATTCTCACTTGGGAGTTAGGCTGAGTATAGAGGTGCTACAATGGAAGCATGTGAGGCATTATGGCTGGAGATGCTACTTGCAGATTTAGGTGTGGAAGTGCAAAAGCCTATCACCATCTATTGTGATAATCTTAGTAGCATGCAGCTAGCACGGAACCTTGTTTTTCATGCTAGAACAAAGCATATCGAGGTACATTATCACTTCACCTGAGAGAAGGTATTAGTAGGTGATATTGATCTTTTTTATGTGAGGACAGATGAGCAGGTTGCTCATATTTTCACTAAAGCACTTCGAGTTGAGAAGTTGAAGAAGTTTCGGGAGATGCTTGGATTATAGGATATGACGTTGAGCTTGAGAGGGGAGTGTTGAGATATCAAGCTCAACATTTGATACTCGAGGATGACATGTATCATTTTTGATTTCTCTGACATGTATAGTGATCACGCTGGTATATGTCAGGGACACTTCATTGAGCTTTATTAGATTTATCTACCGAGAGTGATTGCACATTTGTTTCTTGCAAGCTCACTCATCCGCGGACATTAGGATTTTTTTGATGTACTGTTCTTTACATATTGCACTTGTTGTATTCTTGTTTTTAGGTCATTCTTGTATATTCCTTTTATGTAATAGAAGAAGAAGAAGATCATTCTTCCTTGCCTTAATCTGTGTGTGTGCTTCTCTTTGAATGTGAGAGTGTGTGTGAGCTCTCTTCCTTATCTCCTTCCTTTTGACACTACGCACGTGAAACAATGCATCTCTATATCTTCTTTACAATCCATGCTACCGCCAGCTCCAAGGCGCAGGACGTGGAAAACATTTACCATCAAAGTACAAAATAATGCACAGTGAAAGAAATGGCTAAACTATCCATACATTGGGCCACCACAGGGACCACCTTGTATAGCTTATCTGATGGCAACTATACGCCACTGGATCCCTCGGCTGTAGCCAATGACTGCTAAAGATTATTGATACGATGCATATTGTTTTCAAAACTTTTTGCAATACACAGGCACCGCAAGTCTCTCTCCCGAGCTTTTCCAATGGAAATTATGATCCGTTGTACGACATGAGCATGATTCCAAGTATTAGAGTGGCTTATGCTTGGCACGCCCACATTAAATACCTCCGAGCTTGTTACAAACAAATGTTCGAGGATATGTTCACAACAGGTTTTTAGGAGTATCACTCTGAGGTATTCACGCCTAAACAAACTCACCTACTTCACTTATTTGCATGTGAACATGCTGTGTATTCAGAGTTTTACATAATGCCAGAACCAAATATCCCCAATGCCATCAATTGGGATGCATTGAAAGTTGATCTGGTAAAAGGATTAAGACGCCGAGAACACGGCCACCAATGTCATCCAATATTACATCGATCACCTTGTAGAACAGAGGTCTGTGAAGCGCGACAGACACTAGCGATCAGGGAGTCTTAAAAGTGTCAATTGACAAGAAGGTCAAAGCAAGGAGTTAGGAGCAAGGAGAAGGAAAGATTATGCAGATCCGGCAAAGAATAAGCCTAATCATTTTTTCATAAATTATTTTCAACCAAAAGTGATTTTTATCACTACACCAATATTATAAATACTATTTTTGATAGTTCCAACTCCATTTTATAGAAGTCGAGGTGTCCTCGAGCTTGAGGAGTATTAGTACCTATATATCAATTTTTGATAATTTTTAGACTCTGTTTGAGCCCTCAAATAAGCCTCGAAACTTATTTTTTGACTATGTCAGACAGTAGGTCTGAACAGGGCCAAAGCTAGTCAAAAACTATAAAAAGAGCTAAAGAGCTCATTTTTGAGGTTAGCTTGTTAGAGATTAAAGCTTTTGTAATAGAGCTCTTGTATAATTGAAAGCACTCCGTTGTTCCTCTCTCTGCTCTTGCCTTGTGTGCACGTGTGTATGTCTGTGCAGCTAGTGTGCTTCGCACTCACGCACTTGTGCCTTCACTTGCTCATGGTCATCATAAGAGTCCTCACTTTTCCATAGATTGACAATTATGAGGTTGATCTTCTCACGTTGGTACTTGCTATTACGCTAGAGTGACACCAAATTTGAGGTGGTGGTGGTGGTGGTGGTGGTGGTGGTGGTGGTGGTGGTGGCGGTGGCGGTGGCGGTGGCGGTGGCGGTGGCGGTGGCGGTGGCGGTGGCGGTGGCGGTGGCGGTGGCGGTGGCGGTGGCGGTGGCGGTGGCGGTGGCGGTGGCGGTGGCGGTGGCGGTGGCGGTGGCGGTGGCGGTGGCGGTGGCGGTGGCGGTGGCGGTGGCGGTGGCGGTGGCGGTGGCGGTGGCGGTGGCGGTGGCGGTGGCGGCGGCGGCGGCGGCGGCGGCGGCGGCGGTGGCGGTGGCGACGGTGACGATGAAAGTAAGAAAAAAATAATGAAAAGAAAGGAAATTACCTATGAATCCAACATCACAACTCTACGTTTTACCATCAAACGCTCGTCTTCGAAGCTCTCTTCCCAAGAACAGTGCCAAATTTGGTGTCATTCTAGCACAATGGTGAGTACCAACGTGAGGAGATCTGCCTCATAAATGTCAATCCCTATGACGACCATGAGAAATTGAAGGCACAAGTGCGTGAGTGAGAAGCACACTAGCATGCACACACATACACATACACGCACACACAAGGCAAGATCAAAGAGAGGAACAATGGAGTGCTTTTAATTATCGAAGATCTCTATTACAAAAGCTTTAATTTCTAACAAGCTAACCTAAAAAAATGAGCTCTCTAGCTCTTTTTAAAGTTTTTGACTAGCTTTGGGCTTGTCCAGACCTAGTGTCTGACTTAGTTAGAAACTAGGTTCCAGGGTTTATTTGAGGGCTCAAACGGAGTCTAAAAATTATGAAAATTGATACATAGGTACTTCTAATACTCCTCAAGCTTGAGGACACCTCGGCTTGTACAAAATGGAGTTGAAACTATCAAAAATAGTATTTACAATATTAGTGTAGTGAGAAAAATAACTTTTGGTTGGAAATAATTTATGGAAAAAATGATTAACCCTATTCTTTGCCGGATCTTCATACTGTTTCCTTCTCTTTGCTCCTTCTAGCTCTTTGCTTTAACCTTCTTGTCTCATGACACTTCTAACAGAGGTGAAGCATTTCATGAACTCTATGCACGTGCAAAAGCTCTTGTTGCTCGTTTGCCACATACTTGAGGTTACTTCGGTGAGGAAGTGAATTGAGAGAGCCGTGCAAAATACCTCTCAATAGAAGTTTCAAAAATCTCTAAGGCTTGATGCTACCTTGAAAGACTTCGTGGAATCTACTTCCTTCATAGAAGAGGCAAGACTATATTTTGACTATGGTAGTCAACCTACGTAAACGAGCTCCATGGACCAGATTGCATAGTGATAGGGGACGAGGCGACGCGGGCCAAAAAGACCAGGGATTGCCGTCCCCACCGTCCTAGGCAAATTTTTTTGGGAGGGGGGCGGGTCAAGTCCCGTTGGCCGTTCCAGTCAGGGAACACGTCCCCGAATGATGGGGACGGCCCGTTCCTTGTCGGGGACGGGACCCGTCCCAGCCCATTTTGGAGCCTTTTTTTTTTAATGCTCACAATGTTGATTCGTGCATGTTTTGGTCCAAATTGTGCTACAGCCTACGTGCTCACTGCTCATATCAGCCGAGAGAGAGAGAGAGAGAGAGAGAGAGAGAGAGAGAGAGAGAGAGAGAGAGAGAGAGAGAGAGAGAGAGAGAGAGAGAGAGAGAGAGAGAGAGAGAGAGAGAGAGAAAGAAAGAAAGAAAGAAAGTCATATTAACATCTTCTTGAGGCCAAACTTTGCGTATGAGACAAAAACCATGTACAAGTGTAGTAACCCTGTGTAGAAGATAGAATGAAATAAAAAGTATATCGCTACACAAAGCTATATAGGGCTGGAAAAGGCTGGGGAGACGTGGCTCTGACTCTGCAGATAGCGGCACCTAATACATGGGGGGATCCAAAATGTGAGTAAAAGGCCCTAGCTACTGGTGATGGGTGGAGGTGGGTGTAGTATGTGGTACATCGGTGGTGGTCTGAGTGCCTCCTGAAGGAAGACAACCAAGGGGGTGGTGGTACGCCTATGCTCCTTCATGTGGTCGTAGGCAATCCTGATGCGTGAGATATCCTCCTGATATGGTCGTGGTCGACGATATCCGCCCATGCGTGGTCGGCGCAGTGCTCTCTGTGCTGTTGCCTGGTGGAGCGAGAGAGAGAGAGAGAGAGAGAGAGAGAGAGAGAGAGAGAGAGAGAGAGAGAGAGAGAGAGAGAGAGAGAGAGAGAGAGAGAGAGAGAGAAAGAAAGACTTTTTAACGTCTATTAGAGGCCGAAATCGGCCTATGAGACAAAACATATACATGAGTATGATCCAATCCACTGTGATCCCAAAAGGAAAATAAAGTGTGAGTACCGCAAACGGGTATAAAAGGAGTGGATAGTAACTTGCATCAAGGGTGTGGGGTGCGATGGGTATGCACTCTATATGCTCAATGGGTGAGATACAAATATGATATGCATAGGGAGGGGAGGCTCGATGGTATCACAACCCACTAAATGCCTTGAGTGGGTGTAGGATATAATGCATCGGTAGGTAAGGCATCATGGCGATCCTCAAAATGCTCTGAACGTCCAAATCGATAGGGGTGCGCTTCTGACGTCTCCGTATCTCCATGTCATGGCGTGCGTGAATCGCCTGAATCTCTCTCTGATGTGGACGGACTCTCCGGACTCGGGGTCTCGGTCGTCGACGCTGTCGTGTAAGCTCCTCTGCTTTGTGTAATGTGACACCCCGCATCGAGCTTGGTCCTCGAGTGGCTATGGGTCTGAAAAAATCTGTAATATAAGTCTGGGGGGGGGGGGGCCAGGTGTATCTCCATCTGTTGCCGGAGGAGTGATGACGACGGTGCTTGAGCTCTACTAGGAAATGACCTAGAGGGCGGTGGTCCTCTGTCCCCAATAAAGCCCTGATCTCTCTAGGCCCCTGAAGAGCTGTGGGTAGCGGTCTCTGATGTCCTCATATGCCTGGCATCTACATTTGTAGTGCTCCTCGTGCTCCATCTCCTCTCTACATATCCTGCATAATCTCTCATCTCTCGGGGTATGTGTGGCTCGCCCAACCTCAATCTCGAGCTTGTGTGATGATACTCTGAGCTGCCCAATGGCCACTCTCTCAGCTGGTGCCATATATGTATCCATGTATCGTGGTCTCTGAATGAAACCATCCGCTGTCACAGTCACGAAGTGCTCTTTGTAGTGTTGCCTCTTTGTGGGAAGAGGCTCCCGTGGTGCTATCCATGTCTCCCTGACGTGTATCTGAAGCTTACGGATGATCCTATTCCTCTCCGAATGAGAGAGGGTAATGTGGGGGGAAGAGAGGTCATATTGAAAAGGGGGGAGATCCGTAATGCTCATGCCATGGTCTGCTAACCATCGGTAAGTCTGTGCATACCATACTCTCTCATGCCCTGTCTCTTCCAAATGTTTAGAGCTCTCAAATGCAAGCCTGGTGAGGTGAGTCTGCTGGTGGGGAGCTCTCTGACTCTCAGAATAAAGGTCACCAACTGGAAGAGGGCCTCCACTAGCATCGGTGGTGTGCCAAGCTCAGCTCGTATAATGTCATGTGGAACGGAGGGCTTGCTCCGCAGCAAGCGTGCGATCATGGTGACCTTGGGCCTCTCAATCCGCGCCCACATCGCCTCTTTGATCCTTGGTTCCCATACTTCCGCTGCGTACATCAATGCGGGTGTCACTAGAGTGTCAAAGAGCCACCCCTTAGTCCGGGGCTCCTGAAAAATGTGTCTGAAAGCAGCGTCTCTCCAATCATGCAAGTGCCGCATAGCCTCGCGTCAATCTATCTCTCGCAGCCTGTGCCATGGAGAATACCCCTGTGCTGCGCGAGAAGGTGACACCTAGGTAGACGTAGGAGTCCACTACCTCTATCTGTCCTCCAGCTCCCGTGAAAGAGGCACGATGGCGTACTGTCATGGAGGTATGGAAGATCATGACCTTGGTCTTGCCAAGGTTCACTGTGAGTCCTCTCTCCATGGGAAAGGTATCGAGTGCCTGCAAAATGTGACTGCAACCCCTCCTGTGACTCTGAGAGCAGGACAATGTCATCAGCATATAATAGGATGTGTACTGGCGTACCTCCGAGGTCTCCTCCTTTCCCTCTTGCTCGTTGTATATACTCCATGATCTCGTCGATGTAGAGACCGAAGAGAGTGGGGGAGAGAGGGAAACCTTGTTTCACACCAATGGTGCTAACAAGGCTGTTTGATAGGCCGCCGGGGCAGCGTACCCTGCCTATGACTCATGCATACAAAGCGTGGATGGCCCATAGCATGTCTGATGGTAGCTGTAACTCCTGGAGCCTCCGTAGTAGTCTCTCTCGAGGGACCATGTCGAAGGCTTTACGGAAATCCACAAAGCAACAGTATAGTCTCTTCTTCCTGGCCTTCGTGCTCTCAATCAAGCAACGAAGCACGAAGATGTGGTCCAAGGTGGAGAAAGTGCGGCGGAAGCCTTCCTGGCCGGGTGCTCTGATCCCAGCTTCCTCAGTGTGTGTACTGAGCTCTGCCTCTAGTACTGCCCCATAGATCTTGGCCAGGATATGGCCTATCATAATAGTCCTGTAGTTCCCTGGGTCCGTCATATTGCCGGACTTATGGATGGGCGTAATGGTATGCATAGTCCATGAGTCTGGTAATCCCTCAACCAAAGCACGGTTGAAGAGATGGGCGATCAAGTGGCTGCATATATAAAGTGCTCCCCCTGTAGCCCCGTGTGGTCTGCTGAGCGGCCATGTTGTAGCCTATGAGAGAGAGAGAGAGAGAGAGAGAGAGAGAGAGAGAGAGAGAGAGAGAGAGAGAGAGAGAGAGAGAGAGAGAGAGAGAGAAAGAAAGAAAGAAAGAAAGTGTTTTTACGTCTATTAGGAGGCCGAACTCGGCCTATGAGACAAATCGATGTACATGGGTGTATCTTCTTTCAATCAGAAAAGATAAAAGTGCTGAGAAAAAACTGGTAAAGTTGGTATAGATCTCAGTAGTATGCATGTGGAGATACCCATGAAAATGGGGGGGTGTATGGAGTGCGATATCTATGATAGTCTATATGCATAAGGGTAGTACAACAAGCATGAGAATGCATCTGAAACGACTAACTAGCTCAATCCTGTGCTAGTGGGCGGGTGTAAGATGTGATACATAGGTGGAGGTGGAGTCAGGGCCACCCTGATGGCTGCAGCGGGATCGGCCATCATCTGGAATCGTCTCTCCTATGTGTCGCGATGGTCACGAGCTTGGATCTCCGCAATCTGGTGTCGGTAAAGTCTCGGGGCCCGATATCCCATAGCACGGGGTCGTCTCCTCGCTCGAGAACTCTGAGCCTGCTCAAGAGTCACCCCTCTCGGTGTGTGGGCTGAGGAGGGGAGGGCTGTAGCACGTCGTGGAATAAAGAAGTCAGCGAGCTGACTCTGTCTCCCTCCTGTATGGAGTGCTACAGTAGGCTGGAGTAGGGAATCTCTGTGACTCTGTATCTCTAGTAAGAATCGCCCGAGCTGTCGCTGGTCTCTAAAGCCCATGATCTCTCGGAGGGTGGGCTGTCATGCAAACAGAGTCTCGTATCTGCCTCTGATGCCATCATATGCGCTACATCTGCATACAAAGTGCTCCTCATCCTCCATCTCTACTCTGCATACCTTGCATATCCGCTCCTCTCTCGGAATGTCTGCGGCTCTGCCCATCTCAATCTCTAGTCGGTGTGATGAGACTCTCAACTGGTCAATCGCCACCCTCAAGCTATGAGGCATGTAAGTATCCATGTAGCATGGTCGTTGGATGAAACCGTATGCTAGTATGTCTAAGAATTGGTCTCGGTAGTGCGATAGTCTCGATCCCATGTGTGGTGTGTGCCATGTCTGACTAATGTAGAGCTTCCAAAGATCCTGTCTAAGCACAACATTCCTCTCACGACGAGAGAGGTGGATGTGAGGTGAGTCTGGGTCATACTGAAAAGGCGGCAATCTGTCAAGTCCATGACTATCAAACCAGACTCTAACCTGAGTGTACCAAGCTCTCTCATATCCAGACTCTGATATCTGTATAGATGCCTCAAAAGCTTTGTGTGTGAGTCTATCTGTAGGGAGCTCCCTCATCCTCTGAATAAAGCAGATAGTTTGGAATAGTGCATCTACTACCATGGGTGGTGCAGCTAGCTCTTCCCTGATGATGTCATGTGGTATCGACTGTTTCCCCCGAAATAATCGAGAGATCATACGTACCTGTGGCCTCTCGATCGCACTCCACTGGGTGACTGTGAGGCCTAGGGCCCAAACCTGTGGCCTCTCGATCGCACTCCACTGGGTGACTGTGAGGCCTAGGGCATACATCATAGCTGGTCTGACTAGTGTGTCAAATAGCCACCCCTTTGTGCGGGGCTCTTGGAAGCGTGCCTGGTGACATCTCTTCTCTAACATGGCTAAAGCTGCATATACTCGTGTGAGTCTATCGGTGGCTGCCTGTCTCATGCTGAAGGGGCCAGGCAAGCTCGTGAATGTGACTCCGAGGTAGACATAGGAAGTGACCACCTCAATCTGCCCATCGCTAGCTCTGAATCTTGCCCCATTCCTCACCATGGAGGAGGTGTGGAAGATCATGACCTTGGTCTTGCCAAGGTTTACTGTCAAGCCCCTCTGTGTACAAAACTCATCCAGGGCCTCCAGGTGGCGCTGTAATCCCTCGGGTGACTCTGAAATCAAGACAATGTCATCGGCATATAATAAAATGTGGACATGTGTACCTGCGAGGTCTTCACCCTCTCCTCCAGCTCGGAGAATGTAGTCCTCAATCTCGTCGATGTAGAGACCAAATAGAGTGGGAGAGAGTGGGCAGCCTTGCTTAACACCGATTGTGCTGGCAATGGTCTCAGACATACCTCTTGGACACTGTACCCTCCCAGTCACCTACTCATAGAGTGCATAGATGGCCCAAATCATCCCTGATGGTACTCCCAAACTCTGGAGGCGTTGGAAGAGCCTCTCTCGTGGCACTGTATCAAAAGCTTTGCGGAAGTCCACAAAGCAGCAATATAGTCTCTTCTTCTGCACCCTTGCCCCATCAATGAGGCAACGCAAAATGAAGATGTGATCAATAGTAGAGAAAGCTCGTCGAAAACCTTCCTTGCCTCCTTCTCGTAGCCCCTCAGTCTCTGCGTATGAGCTGAGCTTTGCCTCAAGTATGGCACCGTATAGTTTGGCCATGGAAAGAGAGAGAGAGAGAGAGAGAGAGAGAGAGAGAGAGAGAGAGAGAGAGAGAGAGAGAGAGAGAGAGAGAGAGAGAGAGAGAGAGAGAGAGAGAAAAAGAAAAGACTTTTGAACGTCTATTAGAGGCCAAAATCGGCCTATGAGACAAAACATATACATGAGTATGATCCAATCCACTGTGATCCAAAACGAAAATAAAGTGTGAGTACTACAAACGGGTATAAAAGGAGGGATAGTAGCTGGCATCAAGGGTGTGGGGTGCTATGGGTATGCACTCTATATGCTCAATGGGTGAGATACAAACATGATATGCATAGGGAGGGGAGGCTCGATGGTGTCACAACCCCCTAAATGCCTGGAGTGGGTGTAGGATATAATGCATCGGTGGGTAAGGCATCATGGCGATCCTCAAAATGCTCTGGGCGTCCAAATCGATAGGGGTGCGCCGCTGACGTCTCTGTATCTCCATGTCATGGCGTGCGTGAATCGCCTGAATCTCTCTCTGATGTGGACGAGCTCTCCGGACAAGGGGTCTCAGTCGTCGACGCTATCGTCTAAGCTCCTCTGCTCTGTGTAATGTGACACCCCGCATCGAGCTTGGCCCTCGAGTGTATGTGGCTCTGAAAAAATCTGTAATATGAGTCTGAGGGGGGGGGGGGGCATATGTATCTCCATCTACTGCTGGAGGAGTGATGCGCGGTGGCGCTGGAGCTCTACTAGGAAACGGCCTAGAGGGCGCTGGTCCTCTGTCCCCAATAAAGCCCTGATCTCTCTAGGCCCCCTCAAGAGCTTTGGGTAGCGGTCTCTGATGTCCTCATATGCCTGGCATCTACATGTGTAGTGCTCCTCGTCCTCCACCTCCTCTCTACATATCCTGCATAATCGCCCATCCCTGGGGGTATGTGTGGCTCGCCCAATCTCAATCTCGAGCTGGTGTGATGATACTCTGAGCTGCTCAATGGTGCCATATATGTATCCATGTATCGTGGTCTCTGAATGAAACCATCCGCTGTCACAGTCAGAAAGTGCTCTCTGTAGTGTTGCCTCTTTGTGGGAAGAGGCTCCCGTGGTGCTATCCATGTCTCCCTGACGTGTATCTGTAGTAGGTCCTAACGGATGATCCTATTCCTCTCCGAACGAGAGAGGGTAATGTGGGGGGAAGAGAGGTCATACTGAAAAGGGGGGAGATCCGTAATGCTCATGCCATGGTCTGCTAACCATCGGTAAGTCTGTGCATACCATACTCTCTCATGCCCTGTCTCTTCCAAATGTCTAGAGCTCTCAAATGCAAGCCTGGTGAGTCGGCTAGTGGCGAGCTCTCTGACTCTCAGAATAAAGGTCACCAACTGGAAGAGGGCCTCCACTAGCATCGGTGGTGTGCCAAGCTCAGCTCGTATAATGTCATGTGGAACGGAGGGCTTGCTGCGCAGCAAGCGTGATATCATGGTGATCTTGGGCCTCTCAATCTGCGTCCACATCGCCTCTGTGATCCCTGGTGCCCATACTGCTGCTGCGTACATCAATGCGGGTGTCACTAGAGTGTCAAAGAGCCACCCCTTAGTCCGGGGCTCCTGAAAATGTGTCTGAAAGCAGCGTCTCTCCAATCCTGCAAGTGCCGCATAACCTCGCGTCAATCTATCTCTCGCAGCCTGTGCCATGGAGAATACCCCTGTGCTACCCGAGAAGGTGATACCTAGGTAGACGTAGGAGTCCACTACCTCTATCTGTCCTCCAGCCTCTGTGAAAGAGGCGCGATGGCGTCCTGTCCGGGAGGTATGGAAGATCATGACCTTGGTCTTGCCAAGGTTCACTGTGAGTCCTCTCTCCATGCAAAAGGTATCGAGTGCCTGTAAATGTGATTGCAACCCCTCCTCTGACTCTGAGAGAAGGACAATGTCATCAGCATATAATAGGATATGTACTTGCGTACCTCTGATGTCTCCTCCTCTCCCTCCTGCTCGTTGTATATACTCCGTGATCTCGTCGATGTAGAGACCGAAGAGAGTGGGTGAGAGGGGGCAACCTTGTTTCACACCAATGGTGCTAACAAGGCTGTCTGATAGACCGCCGGGGCAGCGTACCTTGCCTGTGACTCGTGCATACAAAGCGTGGATGGCCCATAGCATGTCTGATGGAAGCTGTAACTCCTGGAGCCTCCGTAGTAGTCTCTCTCGAGGGACCATGTCGAAGGCTTTGCGGAAATCCACAAAGCAATAGTATAGTCTCTGCTTCCTCGCCTTCGCGCTCTCAATCAAGCAACGAAGCACGAAGATGTGGTCGATGGTGGAGAAAGTGCGGCGGAAGCCTTCTTGGCCGGGTGCTCTGATCCCCGCTGCCTCAGCGTGTGTACTGAGCTCTGCCTCTAGTACTGCCCCATAGATCTTGGCCAGGATATGGCCTATCATAATAGTCCTGTAGTTCCTTGGGTCCATCATATCGCCGGACTTATGGATAGGCGTAATGGTATGCATAGTCCATGAGTCTGGTAATCCCTCAACCAAAGCACGGTTGAAGAGATGGGCGATCAAGTGGGAAACTACATCTGCTGCGTATATAAAGTGCTCTCCCTGTAGCCCCGTGTGGTCTGCTGAACGGCCATGCTGTAGCCTATGGATGGCCTTTCGTACCATGCCTGCTGTGAAGAGGGTGGATATCACCGGACGCGGTGTGGAAGGAATCGGTAATGGTGGCTGTCCTTGGACTTCATATAACCTCTGGGCGTAGGTGTGCCAAGTCGAAGGATCGGCTATGGGTGTAGGTGGACGTGGCTCACGTAGTGCCCTCCACGCGGTGGCACAATCCCTACTCATGAGAAGGTCGATCAACTCTGCCTCCTGTCGCTCCTCGAAAGCTCGCCGCTTCCGGCGTGTGAGGGCTCGCATCTGTCGTCGTGCCTCCCTCTCTGTGATGGATCCCAAGATACTCTGTGCTCTGAGATGTCGGTATAGTCGCCTACACTCATCGTACCATCTAATCTGGGGTGTATGCCCCAACCGTGTCGGATGTGCAGTGCTGTGGGTGGTGTATGGGAAGCTGAGAGTAGCAGCTGTATGGAGGATCGAGGAGAAGTGGGCGGTGAGGGTGTCCAAGGAGGCGGAGGGATCAAGGGAGTAGATGCGCTCTCGAACATGGGAGCTATAGATATGTGCTAGCTCATGTCTAAAGTGAATGGTGGTACGGGCTCGTGGTTGTGTGGTGACGGGGTGGGGTATGCATGTTGAGCCGCGAATGGATAGGGCAAGATATGCGTGATCAGCTCCAATCGGTAAGGGTGGGATAGTGAATGAGGTGATCAGATGTCTCGCCTCCGGGGGTCCGATAACATAGTCTACCACACTGCCCCACTGTGGTATCGTGGGTGGAATGCAGGTGAGACCGCGCGAGGTGGGTCAGCTCCCCATCCCATTATATATAACGAGACGGTGTGCTGCTCCCATCTGGAGTAAGTGTCGGCCATATAAGGTGGGTGTGGTAGTGTCGGCTGAGGCTCTGAGTATAGGCATGTCCTCTATGGTACGAAGCATCTCAGGGTCGTCAAAGTCGTAGATATCACACTGGTGGCTCTGAGTGCGGGCATTGAAGTCTCCTACAAGGAAGACTTCACCCATCCCGGTATACTCCATAATCGTGTCACTGAGGCAGTCATATGGTGATGTGGTGTCTTGTCCCTCCCCTCCTCATGGCTTCTCAGGGGAATGTGTGAAGCGTGAACCAATGGGTGCAATATAGCATACGGCGAAGTACGCTGCTCTCTCCTCTGATAGCTGCAAGCATATCCACATGAAACGTGCCTCTGGGTCTTTGGCTACCACCTGTACCCTGTGCTGTAACGACTGTCTATAGAGCACGGCTACTCCTAATCCTCGTGTGGTGTGCTGTCTCATCTGACGGCGGTGAGCTGACTCCCACATATAGCCCTCAATCCTTGGTAGGCTCCTCCCCGGGCTCTCGTGTATCTCTGTCAAGAAGATAATGTCTCTGCCCTCCATCACCTCCTCGAGTCGCCCTGGATGTGTCCATAAAGATCTATTGCAGTTCCAGACTGCAATGTGCACCTCCTGCTGTGCTGTCTCATAGGCCGTGAATCCCTAGTCAATGGGCCGTCCATCAATGATGATCCGACCGTCTCTGTAGAGGGCACGATGTCCCTCTCGTCTTGCCTGGAGGACACGTGGCATGCATGCCCCCTGTGTTCTACCTGCATCCGTGTGAGGTCGTCATCCAAATAGATGGGGGTGCCCGGTGTAGTGCGTAGTACCGCCCGTCGTCTGAGAAAGTCTCTCCTCCTGGCCTCATCTGAGAACTGAAGAATAAGTGCTCTTCCCCGTGTGGTGTCCCGTCTTGCTCTCCATACTCTGGTGAAAGGGAGAGGCTCATCCGTGCGGTATCCAAGTAATGTGCACAAGCGACGCCCGTCCTTCTCTGGTGAACCGTCTGTCTCTGTGAGGTCGGAGACGCGAACATTGAGCCTGCGGGCCTGTCGCATCCGCTCCTCCTCAATGGTGGTATGCACTATGTGGATCTCCTCATGGTGGTTGTTCTTCTTTGCCTCCTGTCGAAGGTTCTTTTTGACAACCTCGACCCATCCATCTTTCTTAGTCTCAAGCTCGTTCTGCACCACCTCCATACACTCCTTCTTGATGGTCACCCGAATGTCCTCTAGATGTGGAGCGATCTCCCCCTCCTCGTGCATGCTGTTTAGTTTCGTTTTCATATCAGTAAGCGCAGTGTGCAACTCCTCCAGGTCCCGTGAGTTCTGCTTGAGGGTAGCGAGAAGCTCTTCCCGAAGGGATTCGTTTTCCTTCTCCAAGGTTGCCACCTTGGCTTCGAGGGCGACAACTCTACGGGTAACCCCGTTCAGTGCAGAATCTCCTTCTTTCTTGTGTTTTCCTATCAACTCTCGGAGGGCATGCTCTAAGGTAGCCAACTGTTCGTCCAGCTTGGGAGCCATGAGAGAGAGAGAGAGAGAGAGAGAGAGAGAGAGAGAGAGAGAGAGAGAGAGAGAGAGAGAGAGAGAGAGAGAGAGAGAGAGAGAGAGAGAGAGAGATCCTAAAGAGGAGGTTCAAGAAGGTTGGCAAGGATTGGCTTCGGGTAAGGTGTAGGTTTAGTTTTAGGGTTTTAGAAAGAGAGAGAGAGAGAGAGGATGAGGGTTAGAGCTCGGGTTAGGGTTAGGGTTCAAGGTAAGGAGAGAGAGAGAGAGAAAAGTACTGATGCTTTCACAAGAGAAAGCACTAAATGAGAAAAGGTATATGCTGACACAACTGATAAAAACCTTGAGAAACTCCCGTGGAGATCAGCTCGAAAAAAGGTACTGATCTGAACTGACCAGTGTAGATATCCATTTTCCCGACCTATTACAGATGAGTGTAAGAGAGAAAACCTAAAGGAAGAAGATGCCGAATTGAGGGGAAGCCTAAAAGCTGAGTAAACGAAGCAGACAGCGAACAAACTGACAAAGTTGCAGAAACCCTAAAACCGAGATGCAAAAACTCGAAAACTGAAGCTCAGAAACCCTAAAATCGGGTGGCAGAAACCCTGAAGCAGAGCTTCAAGAGAGAAAAACCCTAATATATGGTGGCGAAACCCTAAAACAGGGTGGCGAAAACCCTAAATCAGAGCTTCCGAAACCCTAACACAGGATGGCGGAACGAGAGAGAGAGAGAGAGAGAGAGAGAGAGAGAGAGAGAGAGAGAGAGAGAGAGAGAGAGAGAGAGAGAGAGAGAGAGAGAGAGAGAGAGAGAGAGAGGAACGAGAGAGAGAGAGAGAGAGAGAGAGAGAGAGAGAGAGAGAGAGAGAGAGAGAGAGAGAGAGAGAGAGAGAGAGAGAGAGAGAGAGAAAGAAAGACTTTTTAACGTCTATTAGAGGCCAAAATCGGCCTACGAGACAAAACATATACATCAGTATGATCCAATCCATTGTGATCCCAAAAGGAAAATAAAGTGTGAGTACTGCAAACGGGTATAAAAGTAGTGGATAGTAACTGGCATCAAGGGTGTCGGGTGCTATGGGTATGCACTCTATATGCTCAATGGGTCATATTAACGTCTTCTCGAGGCCAAACTTGGCCTATGAGACAAAAACCATGTACAAGTGTAGTAACCCTATGTAGAAGATGAAATGAAATAAAAAGTATATCGCTACACAAAGCTATATAGGGTTGGAAAAGGCTGGGGAGACGTGGCTCTTACTCTGTAGATAGTGGCCAACTAATACATGGGGGATCCATAATGTGAGTAAAACACCCTAGCTACTGGTGATGGGTGGAGGTGGGTGTAGTATGTGGTACATCGGTGGTGGTTTGAGTGCATCCTGAAGGAAGACAACCCAGGGGGTGGTGGTATGCCTATGCTCCATCATGTGGTCGTAGGCTCTCTTCATGCGTGAGATATCCTCCTCATATAGTCATGGTGGACGATATCCGCCCATGCGTGCTCGGCGCCGTGCTCTCTGTGCTTCTGCCTGTGGAGCGTGAGCCCTATAGATGGACCTCTCTGATGTAGCTCAGCTTGCTGAAAGAACAGGGTAATGGTCTGCTGGGTACTCACCCGTGGCTGATGTGTGGGCTGGAGTGACCGCTCTCGCCTCTCATATGCTTCTGCGAGGAAGCGTCCCAAGCGTAGCTGGTGTCCCATAGTCATGCACAATTGGAGTAACTCCTCTAGTAACTCCTCTATCTGGAACTGTGCCCGTAGGTGTAAGTATGCTGGGCATCTAATAACAGAATGCTCCTCACTCTCTACCTCTGGCAATCATGAGGATATGTGGCCTCTCTAATGCTGTCCATACTGATGTAGCTAATCCTGGTCCCCATATGGCTGCCCCATACATGAGCGCTTGCGTCACCAAAGTGTCGAAGAGCCACCCCTTTGTGCACCCCTTTCTGCGGGGCTCTTGAAAATGTGCTTGGTGGCACTGTCTCTCCATCAAAGCTAGTGCTGCATACCCGCATGTGATGCGGTCACGGGCTGCCTGAGACATAGAGAGGACCCCTGATGCTGCTGTAAATGTCACTCCGAAGTAAACATATGATCCGACCACCTCAATCGGTCCACATGCTACTGTGAACAAACTATGTCTGCGTACCTATGCTGACGTATGAAAGATCATGACCTTGGTTTTACCAAGGTTCACAGAGAACCCTCTGTGTCTGCAAAAGTCATCTAGGCCATGTAGATGATGCTTTAGACCTTCTGCAGACTCTGAAACCAGTACAATATCCTCAGCGTATAAAAGAATATGGACAGTGGACCCGCGTACCTCAATGTCATCACCCATGCTGCTGTATGTAGTCCACTATCTCATCAATGTAGAGACTGAAGAGGGTGGGTGAAAGAGGGCATCCTTGCTTCACCCCGATAGTGCTAGCAAGTGGATGAGATAAGCCCCCCCGGACATTTGACTCTACCAGATACTCTCTCCTATAAGGTGTGGATCCCCTATATCATCTCCTCCAGAGCTCCGATATCAAGTCGTCGTCTGAAGAGTCGTTCCCTGGGAACAGTGTCAAATGCTTTGCGGAAGTCCAAAGCAACAATATAATCTCCTCTTCCTCACCCTTGCCTTGTCCATCAGGCATCTCAGAGTAAAGATGTGGTCAATGGTAGAGTAGTCACGTCTAAAACGTGCCTGTCCTTCCCTGATGCCCTTCCTCTTCGCGAGAGTACTCAACTCTATCTCTAGTACCGCCCCATATAACTTGGACAATATAGGGCCAATCATGATCGTCCTGTATGTAGCTTGATCCATAGTATCTTTTGACTTATGAATGGGCACTATGGTGTGCTCAGTCCATGAGTCAAGGAACCCTTCAACCAATGCACGGTTGAAGAGGTGGGCAATGAGTGGTGCAAGGGTCGTGCCTCCGTAGATGAGGTGCTCTGCGTGTAAACCAAAATGGTCATGGGCCCTTCCATGCTGTAGACGGGCAATGGCGCATCCCACCATAGTGGGTGTAAAGAAGTGAGAGGAAGTAGGACGTGAGCTCTATGGTCTAGGAATGGGGGGCTGGCCTTGGATCTCGTATAGGCTCCGTGCATAGCTTTGCCAAGTGCTTGGGTCTCGAATGGGTGTCTGTTGTCTCCTCTCTCTCAAATGTCGCCATGCCACTACACTGTCTCGACTCATGAGCAAATGATAAATATCCCAGTATTGACTCTCCTCCCAATCTCGCCTTTTGCGGCGAGTAAGGCTCTGCATGCGATGTTGTGCCTGTGTGTGTGTAATATCCCCTCGATGCTCTAAAATCCATAGGTGCTTCCGTAGCTCACTGCAATCTGCATCATACCAGCGGTTCTGGGGCATGGAACCTATGCATGGAGGGTGTATATGTGTGCGGTGTGGGAAGCTACAGAGAACTAAGTCCTGTAGGATGGTGGTGAACTGTGATGTAAGTGTGTCCAACGGTGAGAGTGGATCGAGGGAGACTAGGGGAGAGAGAGAGAGAGAGAGAGAGAGAGAGAGAGAGAGAGAGAGAGAGAGAGAGAGAGAGAGAGAGAGAGAGAGAGAGAGAGAGAGAGAGAGAGAGAGAGAGAGAGAGAGAGAGAGAGAGAGAGAGAGAGAGAGAGAGAGAGAGAGTTCTCAGTTGGATTCTGAAATTTGAATGCCTCAGCCCTCAGCCTTCAGGGCCCAGGCCCTCAAGAGTACTCAGTCAAGCCTCAGTTGAAACTTGACAGTAAGCCTTAAGGTATGTACATTGTACATTACTACATTGATGATTGATGATTGTATGTTACTATTTAGTATTTTGCCTCCAGTACCTGCTGTTACAGAACTTCCCACGGGCCACTAGTGACTACAGTCATGCTCATTGCTCATTTGACATTGCTACCTTCTTCACTGTGAATTCTCGAGGGAAGCTGCTATAATTGATGATGATGTCATACATACATACAATGTACATACACATGTCAATATTCATACATACATACATTGTAGAAACATACATAAATATTAAATACACACAGTGCACAATGCACACACACACACACATTAATACTAAATAGTGAATACACACATACACATGTCATACATGCATACATATGTCATACTGCATACATACATAGTACATACATGCAAAACATAAATACGTAGTACATACAAACATGAATACATACAAACATACATACACAGTATATGTATGACATTGTATGTATATGTGTGAATTTATGTGTGTGTGTGTGTGTGTGTATTTATGTTTGTATGTATGTATGCACTATGGATGTACATTGTATGTGTGTGTATTTATGTGCATTGTGTGCACTGTGTATGTATGTTTGTATGTACTACGTATTTATGTTTGGCATGTATGTACTATGTATGTATGCAGTATGACATATGTATGCATGTAATAAATTAATTATGCATGTATGACATGTGTATGTGTGTATTCACTATTTAGTATTTATGTGTGTGTGTGTGTGCGCGCGCATTGTGCACTGTGTGTATTTAATATTTCTGTATATTTCTACAATGTATGTATGACATATGTATGACTGTTGACATATGTGTAATATGTATGTACATTCTATGTATGTATGTATGACGATTTTGAAGGAAGAAGTGGATAGAGCGGTGGCACGATACTTCTACCATGATCACATTCCTTTTCGAGCAGCACGGTAATTATTTCTTCTTTTTTATTTGGAAACTTGAGTATATATGCATGATACATGTACATTATATCAAATATTTATGTATCATGAATCATGATATAATGCATACATTATTAGACTTTAGTAACTACATATATCATTCATACATATTTAATATTTATATTACATGTGTCTTACAAAGTTACGTACATAGATTAATTGCTAAAGCCTAAAGGTTTGCTTTTTAGGTCTCCATACTTCAAAGACATGGTGAAAAAAGTTGGTCAGTATGGAGAGGCATATGTGGCTCCCTCTTCAGAGACTTTACGCACAACGCTATTAGAGAAAGAGAAGAGGGCTATGGAGGCTGCATGCATTGCAGTAAAAAGTTCATGGGAGAAGAATGGAGTATCTCTGATTGTGGACGGATGGAGCGATGTGAGACGGAGATCTATCCATGGAGTAGTTGCCTACTCTAGAGAAGAGATGTATTTTCTTTCTTCCCATGATGCATCATCCACAGGAAAAAGTGCAAGTGTTCTTGCTTCAGAATGGGCCACTTCCATAGAAATTGTTGGTCCATCAAATGTAGTGTGTATTGTGACGGATGGAGAGCAAGCAAATAGAGGAGCTTCCTATATTATTGAGGATATGTATCCACATATCCATATCATTTTGGATGGCACATTGCCCAAATAATCTATTGAAGGATATTGGTTTCCTCTCTTGGATTTCACCTACCATTGAGAAGGCAAATCAAATGGTTGCATTCATCTTGAATCATCAAAATGTATTTTATTATTTTCCTTGTACTCTTTGAACATTACGATTTATCTTCTTATGTTTTTATATCTTCTTATGTTTTCTTAATTTTGGCATTTGCAAATTGAAATAGGTTGGGGGTTGAATTTTCAAAGCATTCAAAACTTGCTCTATTGAAGTATTCAGAGACTCCCTTTGCATATAATTTTATTATGCTTCATAGATTATCTGTATGCAGTGGTGTTGTGCGTTGACTATTGCTTTGGAGGTATGTTGGAGTCACGCATACAAATAGGAAGGAAACTAATTCAATTGGCTGAAAATGGAGCTTGGTGGGAGGAATTACACACCATTGATAAAATGGTGAAACCAATCGTACATATTCTGCGGCTTATAGATTCCATGAATATGTGCATTGGAAAAATTTGTGAAGCAATGGATTCTATGATTGAATCATTGAAAGAAAACGTTTCAGATATAGAAAGGTATGTTTTTATTTTTATGGATTTTTACATACATAGTACACACATTTGTCATACATAGTATGTATGATCATTGATATTAATAATTATATATATGTATGTATTATGTATACATATAATAAATTTTGTTATTATTTTAATTTTAAACTTTATATGTGTCTTTTTTTTGTAGGGTTGAAGAAATTTCAGAAATATGCAATTCACGATGGAATTCATATTATTCGCCTCTTCATGCAACTTCATATGTATTGGATCCCGAGTTTCAATCGAAAAAGCAATGTACGGATAAAGAGCTGATGGGTGGTGGATGGATGAAAGTCTTGGAGCGTTTAGTTCCAAGTGACATAGAAAGAAGAGCCATACGGGATGAGCTAGCCATGTATCGAAATGGAAAGCAAGGCCTCCGTCATTCTTTGGATGCACAAGAAGATCGTTTTTGTGTTGGCGGTGCTCTATGGTGGGAGGATTATGGAGCTAGCACACCAAAGCTACAAGCTTTGGCTATTCGTATCTTGAGTCAAGCATGTAGTTCATCTTGCTTGGAGCAATTATGGAATGTTTATGCACATGTTGGCTCAAAAAAACGCAATAGGCTTGGTGTTCAAAAGGCTAGTGAGTTAGTATATGTTAGGTACAATGTAAAAATGTTATCAAAAGTAGGTAAAGTTGATCCATTTACAAAATGGGAGTTGAAAGAAGATGATGTCATCACTCCAACTAACATTGAAGAGGAGGAGGAGGAAAACATAGAAGAGGCACATGATGATGAGGAGCATGTAACTAATGACATTGACAATCTTTTTTATCATGATGATGTATATGAGGAGACTATATAGTATATAGTCTCTTTAGTTTACACTTTCATATGGATTTTCCATTTTGATAATGGACATGGATTTTGACATTTGTACTTCACAATTGATGTTTTATGATTTATCGTTTATGGATATCATTTATCATTTTATGATCATAGATTTTATAACTTATGACTTAATTTTGACATGTTATATGAATGTGTATAAATTTAAACTTCTAAATTATGGCTGAAGCCGAACTTTAAAGTTTATAATGTACATGTTATATGGATATGAGCATTGAGTAATATGGCATGGCTGAATTTTACATGCTATCATATTATGGTTGAAACTTGAATTTCACATGTACATTGTATGGACATTGGATATGTATTATCTGTCATGAATTGATAATAGTAGCTGTATTTTTAAATTTTACATGTTATTAACTTATTTGAATTTTGTGCATTGATTATTACTCGATTTTTTATGTATAGAGAATCGAGATGAATTATGAATTTTCAATTATGGCTGGATAGTGAACTTTTTATTTACATGTTAAGTGAACTAACTCAATCATGATTTTTTTTTATAGCTGAATTTTTAATTAAATGTTATCCTGGAACAACGGGAGTCAGCCTTCAGGACCCCGTCTCGGGCCCCGTCCCAAAATCCCCCTATGGACTGGCCCCGTCCCGGGATCCCGTCCCTGGATCCCGCCCCTCCCCCCTCCCCTCCCCCCTCCCCGTCCCATGCCCCCATCTCGAAACCCCCCCATGGACCGTCCCCATCCTGGGATCCATCCCCGTCCCGGGACCCGTTCCCCGTCCTAGGTAACTATGCCCGATTAAGCAACTCAAGAGGGGGTTAGAGGCATTAAAGATGGAACAAAACCACCATGAGGAAAATGTTATCTCGCATCCACACGACACAGTGATGACTTATGCAACTTCAATCGGAAGTAGAGGAGTTGCAAAATGCCCAAGAGATCTAGAGACGAGATGGTATGCAATATGGAACGACAGTGGACATTCTAATGTGGAGTCTCTAAATAGGCTAACTTGCTACTTTTGTGGCAAAAATATTTATGCAGGCTATGATTGTTACTTTCTCAAGGACACACAAAAACAAGGTAAATCTCATGTCCCCAATTCTTTCAATGCTAGTACATCAAATTCATAAATCAAGGATTAGAACCCTCAAACTGCCCAAAGTACATAAGACATCTTATGTGTTATGGATGTGGAGATTATCATCATATCCAAAGTAATTGTTCTTTGCTCGAGCGTGCACTACCCTGTCAACATTGCCATAATGCCAAAGACCATATACAAGGGACTACCCTTGCAATTGCCCAACTCCAATTCATATATTAGGAGTCTCTTCCCAAGAAGAAGGTATGGCTCCACATTCTTTGGCCGTATCATCCTCTTTGGCAGCCATGATGACTAGGGCAAGACAAGCGGCAGTGACGAGGCAAGAAGAGCAATGAAGACCGTAGGAGAAAGAAAATGGAAAGAAGGCTGAATCAAGCAATGAAGACTCTCCAAATAGGCAAGAAGAGCAATGAAGACTCTCCAAATAGGATGACTTGGTACTTTTGTGGTAAAAATATTTTATGAGGCCTATGATTGTTATTTTCTCAAGGACACACAAAAACAAGGTAAATCTCATGTCCCCAATTCTTTCTATGCTAATACATCAAATTCATAAAGCAGGGATTAGAACGCTCAAACTGGCCAAAGTACATAAGACCTCTTATGTGTTATGGATGTGGAGACTATCATCATATCCAAAGTAATTGTTCTTTGCTCGAGCGTGCACTACCCTGTCAACATTGCCATAATGCCAAAGACCATATACAAGGGACTATCCTTGCAACTGCCCAACTCCAATTCATATGTTAGGATTCTCTTCCCAAGAATAAGGTATGGCTCCACATTCTTTGGCCGCATCATCCTCTCTGGTAGCCATGATGACTAGGGAAAGACAAGCGGCAGTGACGAGGCAAGAAGAGCAATGAAGACCGTAGGAGAAAGAAAATGGAAAGAAAGTTAAATCAAGCAATGAAGACTCTCCAAATAGGCAAGAAGAGCAATCAAGACTCTCCAAATAGGGTGACTTGCTACTTTGTGGCAAAAATATTTTATGAGGTCTATGATTATTACTTTCTCAAGAACACATAAAAACAAGGTAAATCTCATGTCCCCAATTCTTTCTATGCTAGTACATCAAATTCATAAAGCAGGGATTAGAACCCTCAAACTGGCCAAAGTACATAGGACATCTTATGTGTTATGGATGTGGAGACTATCATCATATCCAAAGTAATTGTTCTTTTCTCGAGCGTGCACTACCTTGTCAACATTGCCATAATACCAAAGACCATATACAAGGGACGACCCTTGCAATTGCCCAACTCCAATTCATATGTTAGGAGTCTCTTCCCAAGAAGAAGGTATTGCTCCACATCCTTTGGCCGTATCATCCTCTCTAGCAGCCATGATGACTAGGGCAAGACAAGCGGCAGTGACGAGGCAAGAAGAGCAATGAAGACCGTAGGAGAAAGAAAATGGAAAGAAGGCTGAATCAAGCAAGGAAAAGCCAATAGAGGAAGCTTATGAGATGATGAGGGACACCATAAGGGACCAACTAGTTTGCCCTAAATCAAGTGTAGAAGCTATTGACATAGAAGAAATTTTGAAGAAAACTTACCTTGAGGTCAACCTATGTCAACTCATTAAGGTAGATGCCAAGGTACGAAGTGACTTGCTTAAGGTCATATACTTTTTCATAGTTCAAGGTTGAGTATTTCAATTAAGGATGACACCTTGACAGGAGTTATAGTCGATGGTGGTTTAGGTATGAACTTGATGCCTGATTTCACCATTAAGAAGTTAAAGTTGGACTTGATGAAAGCTGCAACATTCACAGTGACCTTGGAAGACCAACACCTTGGTCACACCTCTTGGCATCATTGAAAAGGTACTTATGCTTGTACAAGGCTTCCAATTCATGTTAGATTTTGTTGTCATTTCACTTCTCGAGGAAACCTCCTTTCTTGGATGCTCTAATGCAAAAGCAACGGAATATACCATGGATAGTGAGGTAATGCCCTTCTTACCACTTGAGGAAGATAACTTGTTCAATTGAATGATGGGAAGTTTGGAGTGTTGCAAAGTGGAGATTCGTGAAATGGATGAAGAAACGGACCAAGTTGGACCCTATCCACGCTCTACAGATGCGAGTGACTTTTCAGCAGAAGGTGTCAGATTGCCACCACTATGGTAAGAAAGTTTAATTTAAAGATGTTCAATATAGAAGAAAATATACCAAATGGTTTCACGAAAAGAAACAAAGATAACAATAAAAGTAGAAGTTTCCCCTTTGTCCAAAGAGTCGAGAGTGGGCAGGAGCATCTGCTAGGCCAACTTGTGCTAGTGCACCTAGTGGCCTAGATTAGGTACCTCCTCCGAGGTTGCCCAATGGGATATCTCCTCCTAGGTGGCACAATTGATGAGGATGGGCCACCTTATGCTAGGAAAATAGGCTAGACTTTTGGATGGACCACCCTAAGCTGGGCAAGTAGGCTAGACATCTCTTTTTATGGAGACACCACTTGGGGTGTCTGGCAAGTTGTGCCAACACTTCTAGTTGCTTGGGATGGGCCAATCCTTTGAGTTAATCTGGATGGACAACTCTACTATCTCAAACCAAAATTTCGAGATGGAGTTAAGGTAGTGTAGACTGAATTTGAAGAGGCGGGTATCATTATTACTACAGAGTACTTACAATAGCTCTCGTCTATGGTTATTGTTCCAAAGAAGAATAGTGGAAAGATAAGGGTTTGAACGGGAACTTGGATTCGACCCTTCTTAAGAGGATAAAATACTGACATGCACATAAGATGTGATAGTACCTTTCTGAGAGGTCGTTGGTGGTGAACAACTTTGCACATTCCTCACATACCTTGCTAGCGTTGACTCCTGAGTATGATCTCCCTTGCAGAAGCCGTTCTGACTCTTTCATCCCCACAACCTTGTTTAGCATTTTCTTGGTAAGAGTTCCTGCAGTGAAGTGGGGAAACCCAGCATAGAAGACTACATTCCACTATTGACATGGAATGATATTGACATACATATCAAACCCAGCATAGAAGACTACATAGAAGACTACATGGAAGACCAAGTGTCAAGGATAGCCAAGGGGGATCAACCGATAGGTATTGATGATGAGCCTATTGATAGCAAACTTTTTCTTATTGCTTCTCAATTGGATTGGTATGAACAGATAGTGCAATTCCTCACTTTAGGAGAATTTCCTTCAAGCATGAATCCATTGGAAAAAAGGAAGTGACTATTTAAAGCTGAATCTTACTTATAAAGGACAAACTATATTCACTTATAAAGGAGAAGCTATATAAGTATTGTTGATATGGTATTCCATGCATATGTGTATCCACACAAAGTAAGGCTCTTGCTTGAAGCGGCGAATAGTGAAGGACACTAAAGGAGAGGACTTGGCACATAATTCTACATAAAGGTTTATGGTGGCTTAATCTCTACAAGGATATAGCCAAGTATGCTAAGGAATGTGACAATTGTTGAAGGTGTGCCCCTTGTCCTACGAGGATGAATTTTCTACACTTGGTGATCTCAACCAGATGGATCCCTTTGAGTGACAAAGTTTCAATTTCATTGGGCCTATCAGCTCAACAGGTGAATCCGGAAATAAAAGGTACAGTTGATGGCCACATGTTACTCGACGAAGTGGGTAGAGGCTAAGGCCACTTCCGATTGCACTGCATCAAGTTTGGTTAAGTTCATGTACAAACAAATTTTTTCACAGTTTGGATTCCCACTTGAATACACCATTGGTAGGGGCACTCAGTTCGTGAATGAGCCACGCCAACATATTTTTGAGAGTTACAAAGTCTATCACAAGAAGTTATGTTAGAGCTAATGGACAAGCCAAAAGCTCCAACAAAGTTTGATCGGGCTTCTATGAAAAATTTCTCTGGACCACCAAAGGTGTTTGCCACGAGCATCGACTCGAGCAATTTAGACATATCGGATTACAAGAAGGGATACTACAAGTGAAAGTTCCTTTCTACTCGCATATGGTAAGGATGTATTTTCTCCTTTTGAATTCATCATTAGGAAAGAAACGGAGGAAAGATCTCATGCTTAAATTGAGCTCCACATAAGAAGGCTAGAAACATTGGAAGAATACACAGAGGAAGCAATGAAAAAGCTACAAAACAAGCAAGAAGAGCGAAAAGAGTCCATGACAAGCATTTGAGCAAAAAAAAAGGTAAAGGAAGGGTCTCTTGTCTTTGTGCACCAAGTACCACATATGCCCAATAAGTTTTCACCCAAGTGGGCAGGATCTTACATAATGGTGAAGTTACTTTTTCAAGGGGCATTACAACTTGAAGACTTGGCATGAGAAAAGCTTCCCTTGGTTAACATTTCTAGGGTGAAGCCCTATTATAATTGATTCACGTCACATGAATAACGAGTCCATTCTATATAACATGAGTTCCTTTTTGTATTGTTAATTATTTGTTGTAATAAACTAAGATTTCTTTGGATAAAATAAATGATGGAGGAGGAGCTTGCATCGGGACATTGCAAAGTCTTTACGTTTGGGCCTATAGCATGGTGGTAGATGGATGTTTGCCCCTCTATGTCCTAGTAAGACACCTACTTGTGGTCTCCCTTAGAACTTATGGTACCCAACCTGGTTAGTCCCGAAGGCATGGTTACCCCAACATGTGGCCGCCCTTCCTCTAGCATCAGATGCTTCCCCTTGCCCTCATTGTCGGTTGCCCCAAATCTTGGCTCCATCAACTTTTGGTCGGCCTTATCGCTCTCTCCAATTGAGCCTATTTACCTCTACTTGGGTCTCCCTCTCTCTCTCTCTCTCTCTCTCTCTCTCTCTCTCTGTGCCCATGCCCATCGGATGGTTGTGCACTCTCCCTCTGATAAGCCCCAACTGATGGTCCCCCTTCCTATAGTTGGCATCCTACTTGATGGTTGCCATTGGTCTCCTCTCCTCATGATATGGTTACCCTTGGGCATGGACATCTAAATATGGCACAAGGAGGCCTCTGCAAGCTCTCGAAAAAGGCGAGTTGAATGAAGACATATGCCATCACCCTCTTGTGGATGTCCAATGTGTGGTTGCCTAGTTGATCTCCCCAGTGTCTGTTAGTGGTTTCCTCATGCTCAGTCCAAAACTATTGGCCGCATTACCTCACTTGAACTTGATTGTTGCCCTTGATTGACCTTGGCTCACCTGAACTTGATGGCCACCCTAGATAAAGCTTTGCTCACCTCAACCTAATGGTCGGTGGAGATTGAACTTGGTTCACCTCAACTTGATAGTCGCGGGGGATTGACCTTGGTTACCTCAAGATGGTGGCCCCATATCAACCTTGGCTCATCTCAATTCGATGGTTGTGTTGGGGGCCTACCTGAGGGAATAGATGCTTATATGTATTCCAATTTTTTCAAAGTACCTAGGAATCAATCGCTTGTACGGCCTAGATTTCACCAACTCATTTCTAATTGATGACTCCATGCCCTTGCTCGTCAACTCGAACTCGTACCGTTTTACTTACACCCCTATCTCCCCCACTGATACCCACTCTCTCGCACACTCTCTAGCACATATACTTACATCCCCCATAATCTCTAACCCCCTTGAAATATTACTTTCCTTTTTCTCTCACTCCTCCCTTTCTCTTTCCCGCACACAACCCCACCCAATGTTGATTACTTTCACTCTCTTTTTCCTCTTTTCTTACCTACTCCTACACTCTCTCTCACTCTTTTTCTTTCCTCATGCATTCACATACCTTCCCCACTTTCTCTTTCTTTCTCTCTTTCTCCCTCTCATCATCACGTCTTAGCCCCTCCTTTCCCTAATTTCTCTTCTATCGGGACATTGCACCTCGAATGGTTTTGGCTTCAAATACACACTGTGCAAGATCCGCAATGTGATGAGTTTTCTCTCTATTACTCAAAGGAACTATACAGTTTCTACCCAATCATTACGGCATACATATATGTTTCTCTCACCCCCCTAGGGGTTTTAAAATGCTCACAATAAGTCCAATACCTATGTATCCCAAAATAGTGGAAACCTTCACTCGCTCTCATACATTCATAGCCTTCCCTTATACGTAATGCAAACAAAAACTCTTGAAACCACGTAAGGATCGGGAGTGTACTGACTTTTAAGAGGAAGTGAACAAGCAAACTCTGAATTGATACCACCGTAGAGCATACCTACCTGATAAAACACATCTTTGGTTTAAAAGATGCAGATTTATCCTTAAGAGGGAGTGATGAAAAAGTGATTGGACTGCACCCAAGGCCTCTATTTGCTTTACCCCTTCTCAGGCATTCACATTTGGAAGGACCAGAATGGCGTTAGCACTGCTTGGGGAAGACTAGGGGAAGTTATCCGCCTGAAAGGGGGAAGGCAAGTCATCGAGACTCCCGATCTAGTGGAGAGTCAGGAGATGAATCAAACAAGCATGGTGTGGTTCAACTTCAACTAATTGGATCAATTCACCACCCAGCCATAAAGAAACCATAATCATTTTTTACTTTATTTTCAGAACTCTGCTGCCACATATATCTCCTCATTGTTTCGATGTATATTTCTTGGACTCAGTGCCTTATCACTTCGCATCGGATGTCAAAGCCTCATTTACCATTATCTACATAGTGCACTCCATAAAATACACCTTGCGCAAGACAAATGTCCTTCTAGGGAATTTCTATATTACGTTGTTCGTAAGATGTATACATCAACACTTTGCTTCCTCTTAAGAGGCCTCTCATCTACACATTGACATCATCATTCAGACCATATTACAGGAGGGGTAGTAGTGCAATAGAAACTGTACAGCAGTTCAATAAAAAACTTCCTTTTACACAGTCCAGCAATACCACCATACCACAGCAAAACACTGAATGAACATGATGTAGATTAAATGCATAAATGTGATCCGCTATTTTCGCTTCTAGCCTTGGTGATGGACTAATTGGTTCCTTCATATGATAATAGAAAGAGCAAAGGAAATACACACATTACCGCCTCTGAGGCTAGCTGGCCCACCCTGCCCATTTCTGAATCACCAATTAGAAGACCTTGGTTCAGTACGTCTTGAAATGGATGGCTTGAGTTTCCTTCTTCATAAGCAGGTCAATTCCCGTCTTTAAGGTTTTGTTTACTATTGTAGGAGTCTCGGCATGATCAGCGGGTTGCATTGCTAGTTCTCATGGCTACTTCTTTAGCCCATATATTCCCCTAGGCATTATACGCGACTCTACTTGTACACCAGATCTTACTTTCCCACGCGAATGCATGTCACCCCCTCTTACTTTCTGCACTTCAGCAGATAAAGATCCCCATTTCTTGCAAAATTCTGAATATAGAGCCTCTCGCCAGGAACACGAGGCTTGAACTTCTCACACGCAGTGCATCTTCTGCTTCCCCCCATCGGTCTGGTGCATCTCCTGCGTCCCCCCCGTCTGTCTGTGCTCAAGCTGCCACACAACACAACCGTTCCACTCTCTCGATTGCACACCTGCATAAGAAGGATCCTCCACAGCCTCGATCCTGCACACAAAGCGACAAAAAAAACAACCGAAGAACTGTAGACCCCCCCCCTTACTGCACAAAAAGCAAAGAAGCGGCCATCCCCTAGGACTGTCGACGTTCCCCTCTTCTCTATAGTGGCCGCCTTTCCAGCCAAACAGCGTTTTTTTTGGTTTTTTTTCTTTTCCTTTCTTTGACAATTAAAACGGAAAGATTCTTCCTAAGCCCGAAAACGGACTATGTCCCTTCCTTCTGTGTTCGAAAAATTAAGTGTATTGACAGGTCTCGTTAAAAACATACTCGACCAACTGTAGAAAAAAAACGGCCCAATCAAGTCCTTGAATAAAAGCTCCTTCAATCTGTCCTGCGTCAATGGCAGGGTTTAATGATCTTCCAAGGTCCATCACAATATCAACTCTTAGTTATTGGGAATCTCCGGTCAGAGTATAAACTTCAACTTCACCACAGCCTCCTCCAAATGTGAAATAATTGAATGGTCGCCCTCTCCCCATTGCCCAATCGAAAACAATATCCGGAGTGGCATAAAAACCATGAGACGAAAGGTCCACTCGCTCTAGGTGGCAAGCATTCGCAAGCTGAGCAAATGATATTGATGAACGTCTCTCTCTAACAGGCTGCATGCGAGCTTAGATCTGCTCAAAATAAGTGATTGCATCTTGAACATGCTCATATTTTCCATAGCCCAAAGTCCAAACCTTGACTGCATTCCTCTCTGACCAAGAAGTCACCATGTAGTCCCCAAATACCTCCCATCAACCATTTGATCAACTCTTGTAGTACTTGTTATCAAACATATTCTTCTGCCAAATAGAAACATGGTAGTGCATAAAAACCAACCATTTCTTGCGCTAACATACTCCCCTCTTCTGCTCGCAAAGTCGTCCTCGACAAGCCCTCCATGCTGCAATATAATCTAAAGAGCCAGGAACATGTCAGTTTCAAATTTGTTTGCACACCTTTCCATCAAGCCGTCATTCCCAATGTGCCTGCACTCATTGAAGCTACTAGTGCTCAATTATAGAAGCATCACTCATGAATACATACAAATCATTTATCTTCAAAATGGTCCACTAGCACGCACATATATGAAGTTTCATTTCCATCATGCACTTTACAAAATCCCTCATGCATCCCACTATCAACATATTCTCAACTAAAGTAACACATTCATATCTTTATTGCACGCTTTCTTTTTACCTTACAAGTACTTCTAATCATTGCGAGAAAACAGAAAAAGAAGTACCGAAATAAACAATGGAAACTCAAATGAATTCGAAGAGAAGATGCAAAATACCCAAAATGCGTATCCCCTTATTGCAACTACTATTCGCTATGTACAAATAACCCATGGTTGGACACTCCCTAGGAATCCCTATCATTGTCCTAGAAAAGTCATCGAATCCCGAGTACAAGTCAAGCCCTCCATGAAAACCTTGGAGTGTCCCACACACTAGAAAATCTCTGGATAGAGCATACAAGTTATAAAGCAATACCCGTCGTACCACCTTCCTAAGGAATCATCAATGGGTATATATAGTATCCGTGCCCTTGAGAATGTTGGTTCAGAGTGAGTTGATATGTCGCAAGCCATGTCCGAATCACACCAGCCAATAACGTTCCCTTCCAGGCGATCATCACTCTCTCCTCTCTCTCTCTCTCCCCCTTAGGAGTCGGGAATATTTTCATATATAAATTTCTCCATATTCACACGATTCCCTGCATTGCCATTGGATGTGACTCGTTGCCCTGACCACCGAGCCAGGTTGATTCCACCTATCTACCAACGCAACGCAGTGCACAACACACAAGCACATAACGAAAATCTAGCCTATAACAAAGCTTGATGCGGCTAGTGGTCGTGACCGCCCGACCAAGATGGATCCACCTACCTACCAACTCGTTATAGCCCGTAGCTAAGACACAAACATATAACATTCCAAGCCTATGGCGAAACTAGCTACGGCTCGTAGTCCCAACCACCCGGCTAGGATGACTCACCCACCTACTAGCCCACCATAGTGCATTGGGACACACACAAACAACACAAATTTTTTTTATTTTTATTTTTTATAATAATTAATTAATTTACCCCAGTCTTCAAAATTAGGGAGAGGAAGAAAGGATTGTACTCCACTTTTTCCACACATGCATACAAACATACACATTCCATTCTTTGACAGATCAACCATCTCTTTATCCCCATTCTTTCAGTTATAGATACTACATATGCATCATAGATTTGACTTTCCACTAGGTAAATACAAACAGCTATGCCCTGGTCTCTGATTTACCTATCCTTGGATGATCCCAGGGTGTTGGTCTCCTAGATATAGCATATAGGCTGACCTTATACTCGTATCACGACGGCTTCCCTAGGGAGAGTTAGGCTAAACTTGAGGAGCTCCATCATCGCTACCTATTGTCAAAAGATTCGCCCAAGCCCAAGTGATGCCGTTCTCTTCATTAGGCATTTCCTTTGAGGGATCAATCTAGTAATATCGCTCCCCTGCCCATCCCACATTTCGGAGCAGATATCTCTCAAAACACGGAATATGGAATATAATAACTAAGCCCTGGTATATGAAACATACCAGCCAGTGGGCCTCCTCCACATCATATTCGGTCTCGAACTTCCTCGAACTGTATATCCATGCAGGCAAATGTCTGATCCGAGAAGTATATCACCAAGTCGTACAAATATATATGAGGTAATTGGTCTTCCATTTGTCACCTAGCTTCTAATAGTTTCCTGCACAACACACAAAAAATATTTAGATGTCCAACCTCTTGAGCGAGAAGGGGATAATATCGATAACAACACGGATCATAGCTAATAAATACATACATATATATATATATATATCATAGTTAGCCAGGTACGATCCGTACGACAGGTACGATACGTATTAGTACTATAATAGGTACGTACTAATCATGAGGTACGAATCCGTACGATATTAGTACGAAATTTTTTTTTCCTCATTTTTTAATATTTTTTTTGAAATTTCATAAGCTATATGTAAAATACATATATACATAGCTAATCTAGCAAAGATGGATGTGAAATATCACTATAATATATATGTCATGACTCATATATACATGACGCATGTAAGTTATGCCGCATGCGCAATGTGCATCTATAATTCAGTCTTCAGACAATGACAAAATGTGTAACATTATCATTTATGCAATGCAATTTTACTAATTTGCATTTTGTGCATTGTGCATTAAGCAATGTGCATTTACCATTCAAATTGTCACTTGTGTATCATTTATTTCACGACTTTGGACTCACATGTGCATTGTAATTTATGCATCATCACTTGTGTAGCATGCTATGTGCAATAATGGTGTCAATGATCAACAATCAAACTTCAAAGTTTCAATCAAAACATATAATTATAACTTATAAATTATAATCATGGCACATGCCTTGAGTCACACAAATTATAATACATCATCAATGATCATCATCAATCATAACTCATGAGTCATCAATAAATTATAATCACTAATGTCCACGGACCACAATCATAAAAACAAATGCCAACTATCATAATGTCATAATGTCATAATGTCATAAATGTCAAATGATAAATCATAAATCACAAGTGACAATACATATGAATCGTGAATCATGATCATCAATGATCACTCAATGTCATCATCGGAGTCATCTGGCTCATCTAAAGAATCCTCTGATGTCATCTCATAAGTAGATGACACTGGACTCTCTATGGGACTAATAATATTCCCCTCATCATCAAACTGAGAGGAATGATGTCGAGCAGGTAAGATCGTCCTCCTCATATATGTGGCCGTATGTAAGGGTGCTTTGCTCGTACCGGCCTCCTCTCCATGCATACTGGTGGAACTCGATCCACGTCGAATGATCAAGCCCTTCCCACGACCACGGACCACTCTGATGCCTCTACTGGTACTGGTACGGCTCCGAGTTTGCCTCACATCTATAGAGGATAGCTCTCTATAAAGCTCAGCAAATAGGAAGTCCTCATCATCCTCATGCATCTCATCTCCTGGGCGAGGCATGGTGCTCAATAATGGCCAAAATGTATCTACATCAACCTAAAATAGAAAGAAATTTCAGATAGTCATTAAAAATTCATACATTATAATTTATAATGTATAATTTATATATAAAAATTAAATTACACTTACTTGCTTCAATGTCTCCATGTTTGGTATGTTCTCCAACATCCTCAAGTTAGTACGGCAGTAAATCAACTTCTCCATCTGCTCAGGGCTAAGTCTATTCCTTACTTTTGTATGAACAAGAGAAAAGGCACTCCAGTTTCTCTCACAGGCTCCGGATGAGCAATCCTGTGAGAGAACCCTAATAGCATATGTAGATAAAGTGGAGAAGCTGAATCCAAAATTCTGCCACCAAAAAAGAGGCTTCACCATCGAAGCCCTATCCCAACATGAAGGGAATGTGAATGCCGAGTTTCCTCTATCATCCAAGTAACAACTGATCTGCTCTAACATCTCATTATGCAAGAGAGAGGGAATAACCCGTGACATGTATGAAAGTCTATCTGAAAGTAACTCGATATCTGTATATAGCGCGGGGCTTTTAAATGCAGGATGGAATAGACCCGCAAATCCATGAATGGGTCTATGCATCCATGTCCATCTCCTCAATGTCACCTAATGAAAAAAGAAATAGCTTATAAGTGCTTCAAAATTATCAATTAAGGAAATGCAACATGCTTTTCAATTTAGTAATTTACAAATGACAATATTTCTTACCTCAAGCACCTCATTGACTTGCTCCGTAGTGACAAGAGTGACTGCCCTAATATCATCTATGGCTCTCCTCATCATATGTATGAGGAGCCCCAATGTGGCACCCTCACAATCTGTCATGCGTAAAACTCTATAAATAGGTGTCAAAATATTTAAGACAGCTTTCACATTCTCCCAAAACTCCTCATCCAAGCATAGCCTCTGCATGCTCTTTGATTCCTCCAATGAGCTCTCATCCCAATCATTCCATAGAGGAGAGACCACTGTCTGTCTAAGAGGGATTTTGACCTCAAGAAGGCGTGAAAGCACAATCCACATATATGCAAAGCGAGTGGTAGCGGGCTTTTTGATTTCAAGTTTACTATGCTCTCTAAACATGGATAACACTTTCCCTTTTTGTGTGAAAAATGTCACCATGCTAGAGGCTTTTTGTGTGCAAGCCTTTACCCATGAAAGCTTCCCTGCAAATAGAAACATCCACACATACATAATGATAATGATTCATGAAAGCCATAAACATATTGACACATGTGCCATGCCACATGCACATGCACATGCACATGCACATGCCTCATGCACATGCACATGCACATGCACATGCACATGCACATGCACATGCACATGTGCATGCATGTGCACTTGGATACTAGATCTACATAATTCATGAAGCATGATAAACTTTAAAAACTTTACATAAAAAATAGAATTACCTATATCCTCCATCAATAGATCAAGGCAATGTGTAGCACAAGGAGTCCATACAATATGCTTATATTCTTCCTCTAAGAGCTTTCCCATATGCCGACAATTGCTCGCATTGTCGGTTACAACTTGCACAACATTTTCCGCTCCCACCTATGCATATATATATATTATCAATGATCATTAATGAAAAAAGCAGAAAAATAAAAATTCCAAAAATAACAACTAAAATTAAAGATTTTACCTCCTCTATTGCTTTCTTGATGTGCCGATATATGAAAGCTCCGGTGGTCTTCTTTCCTTTTTTGCCCACCTCTACCGGACGTAGAAAAAATGTACCAATTGGGCATGATACAAGAATATTAATCATGCTCCTATTCTTTCTATCTCTCCATCCATCGGAGAGGATCGTGCATCCATATCTATACCATTTCTCTCTCATAGGAAGAAGAGAGAGATCAATTTTCTTCTTCTCTTCATCAATTTTTCTTCTTCTTAAATCTGAATAAGAAGGCCCCGTCCATCCTTGACATGGGCCCACCTCCGAGATTGCCTTCATAGTAGCCTTCCATTGCTTTGAATTCAAAAGATTAAAAGATAAATTTTCTAGGATTACCAATTTTGTGATCTCCGAATCCGCGATCTTTTGCTTCTCCTTGAGCCATGTGAGAGATGTCCTCGTATGCCCCGGAGCATCTCCTAATTCACCTTGCCTTTGATATGTAGAAGTTCTCACCGTTGGTGATTGTGAAATATTTGGTGTATTTGATGCTTGAAAATGTGATTGGGCATCTTGTGATGTTTCAGGGACATTTGAGTGGGTTGATGGTTGAGTAGGAGAAGCATTATACCCTCTTACATGTGAAGTGCCACTGGATGAAAGGCCCAAATGCTTACGTCTAATATCATTGGCAATGTGGTCCGGTATTTCTTTACATGCCGCCACTTGCTCGCCAACCTTTGTGAGGTGTTGTATGAGCCTTGTAGCTCCACTAGTGTACCTCTTTCCACAATATTTGCATGTCCAATGGTGTGAATTGGACTTCTTGGTGTCCTTTTCAACACCAATGCAATGGAGAGTGAAAGCTTCATGTTTATCTTTCACCATTGCAAGATGAGGGAGGACCCTAGGTAGGCTTTAGAGAAGCTTAGGAGGGTAAAGAGGAGGTGTAGGACCACCTAAAATCAAGCAAGAGCACACAGTCGAAGCGCGGGAGCCAAAAAGCCGAGAGCGAAAAGGTTCGAATGAACCGTTTAACGCGTCAAAAGCCGAGTAAGCAAATTTTTTTAATTTTCGTACGAGTTCGTACGAGAACGTACGAGTACGTACGGTACGACTCGTACGTACGATTTTACTCGTACGCGTACGAGTACCAACTATGATATATATATATATATATATATATGTATACGCGATCTACTAAGTGTTTCCTCTTGAATCTTGTCTCGTCTCTCCTTCCCTAATGTTAGCTGAAATACTGTTTGACTTGAAGTGCGTTGATCTTCACGGGAGCACATTCCCCACCTAAATCTTATATTTGCAATGAACCATTTGAGTTTATTTCTACCACTTTAAACGGCCCTGCCCACCTTGTTTGTAACTTCCCCGAGAACTTGTAATATTTGCTATCGTAGACTAACACCAAGTCATCTTCTTGAATTGCATAGGTCTTGAGTTTCTTGTCGTGCCTCTCCTTTCGCCTTTTTTGAATAGTTTCCAAGCTTTGTTGTGCAATGAGTCTCTTTTTCTCTAACTTGACGAGTTGGATATACCTCTTCTTCAATGATTTTTCCTCTCCGAGCCTGGCCTTGATGGTTACTCTCAACGTTGAAACTTCTTTTTCGATGGGAAAGATGGTTTCCTCACCGTACACTAGTGAGAACGGAGTGCTCTTAGTCGTCACTCAATAGGATGTTCGATACGCCCCCAAAGCTTCTAAAAGTCTCTCATCCCAATCTTGCCTATGTGCACCCACTGTCTTCATCAAAATCTGTTCAAGAATCTTGTTGGTAACCTCCACTTGTCCATTCGCCCTCGGATAATATGGAGTGCTTTTCCTATGTTTGATCTTATACAACTCCATCAATTCCTCGATCAGTTCGTTGACAAAGTGTGTTTCCCTATCCCTCACTATCTCGAACGGGCATCCGAATCGTGTGATAATCTGTTCATAAAAAAAACTTGGCTACATCGATAGCTCGATCAGTCTTCAGAGCTTTTGCTTCTATCCAATTGGTGACATAGTCCATGCATACCAAGATATATCTATTTGACCTTCGTCTGGAGGGAGAATCAATGGGTCCCACAAAGTCAATTCGCCATTTTTCAAAAGGCTTAAGAGCAAGTACCGGTGTAAGAGGAGCTCCATGTGCTAGTGTAGGTTTGCCCATTCTTTGATATTTGTCGCACTTCTTGCAATATATGTGACAGTCTTTGAACAACGTCGGCCACCAATATCCAGCCAACAAGATCTTTTTGGCCATCAACGCACCCGTGAAATGCCCATGGCAAGGTTCATCGTGCAACGCTCTCAAAACTATGGTTACTTCTTCTTCTTCGAGACATCTTTGATAAATGCTCTCATGAACAAAGTATCGATAGGGCTGTCCACCAATGATGATATGGTGTTTTGCCAGTGCTAACAGTTTTTGCTTTACTCTTTTGCTTTCTCCCGGTGGGTACTTTGTTGTGCACAAGAAATTTATGAAGTTGGCATACCAAGGTATCTTAGAATGAACCTGAAACACATGTTCATCAGGAGCATCGTCAGGGAGACCAGAGATTGGCTCCTCATTAATAATTCGAGATAAATGGTCATACAGTATGTGCGCTTTTGCTTGTTTGGTTATCATCGTGAATTGAAATTCTTGCCGGAGTAACATCCACCGCATCAATCGTCCTCATAGCTCGGATTTATTTATGATATACTTTAGAGCTGACTAGCCACTCTGTTCAAAATTTGGTCCGTTAATGGCAAAGGAAAATGGTCCTTCTTCGTTCGCTTGTTCAACTTCCGACAGTCCATGCAAATGCGAATTTTATTGTCCTTTTTCGGGACAACCACAATAGGTAACACTCATTCGCTAAATGCAACAGGTATGTAAATCCTGCTTCCAACAACTTGGTCAGTTCCATTTTGATCAATTTTGAGTATGCCGGATTTGTCCGCCTAAGCCTTTGACATATCAGCCTAGTCCCTTCTTCCAAGTCTATATAATGCTGACAAATGTGGGGATCGATCCCTTTGAGATCACTGTATGACCATGCAAAGGCCTTGTCGAAATTCTTGAGTACCGATTTGATGCTTTCCCGCACACCATCCGGTAACTCTGGCCCCATGCTCAAAAACTTTTCTGGAAAAACTTCCCACTTTTTCACATTGTCTTTTCTCGAGTATTCCTCACCTCTTGATGTTGCTCTGATTTGAAAGTGCTCCCCGATCACGTGTGCATGGCCAGCCAGTAAATCATTGGATTTTTTTTTTTCAATCGGATCCAATTTCTTCGGTTCCACCTTTGCAATTGCTTCTTGCACTTTAGTTTTGCCCTTCATTTTTATTTCCAATTCTCGACCTCTCCTCTGGAGCTCCGCTTCTAGGAATCTGATCCTTTCTCTAAACTGTTTTACTTCCATTGCTGAAACTAATTCAAACTTTAAATGTTCTTATGAAGTTCCCTTCTCCAGGGACTTAATAGCTTTTTTTTCCCTTACGTTTATGCTCATCATATAGAAGTCAAGTTCTCATATAGTAGTCAAGTTCACTCGTATGCATCAGCCATCCTAGCAGTTCCTGGTCTTGGTCATCCCATTTTCACGTTTTGGAGTTTGGACAATTGCAAATTAAATCGATCTTGTAGAAGATCCTTGAGAGTCTCCGTGTGCAAGGCAAATCATACCCGTGCCATTTGTTGTCTTACCTTTTCCTTTGCTTTTCTCTCCATTTCCTCAACTTCCGTTGACTTCTTGCCGGTTGAGTTTGGAGACACTTGAATTTGTATTCAATCAGTCTTTGGCCCGATTGTTGGCTACCTTGAATCCCAAGGAAAAGATGCATACGCACAATGAAATTTCGCTCTAACTTTTGATGCTAAGTTAGCTTTTAGCAACCCAAGCCCACAATGTCATCCCAATGAACTTGTGGGGAAGATGAAAAAACATACTCATAGATGTCCAGACTTGGTGGGTACTCCTTGCGGCCTCTCTCTCTCTCTCGACTTACGTACACACACCTTCTGATTTCACTTAGTCATCCGCTCCCTTCTTTTTGCACTTGCTTATGTACCCATATACCCACATGCACATACATACTCAAAACCTTCTCACTCTTTTTCTCTCACATACACCCCTCTCGCTCTCTCCACCTCTCCTACACTCCGTTACCCCCCCCCCCCCCTCGCGCACACATACCCCAAACATACACACTCACTTGTATGAATCATACTATGTGGACTATTTCTTCAACTGCTTACCAAACACCACATGCCCATTCTATGGCACTGGGCTCTCTAACAAATTGCTCCTAGTTCAATTGGATGAAAAAAAGAGCGGATGAACCAAATCCCTTTTTCTTCAAATATAAGTGCTAGCAAAATTGATTTTAAACGCACACCAACCTTTCGTTGGCTATTTATACTGAAATCGCGAGATTTTCTTCTTCAAGTCCAAATATTGAAATTTGATAGAGAGCCAAAGGTAATGAGCAATGCATACAGACAATGCATATTTTTGCAAGTTCCCTTGTGTTTAGCAGATAACCCACTTCACTTGCATAAAGGCTCTCTAATATAGCAACATGATTCGCGAAATTGTATAACCGCACAGATATCCACCACTTGCCTTAAAAATATCAGATTATTGCAATATGTCATGAGAACGTCACAAACACATAGCAATGAACAACACGAGAATACGTGTAGTTTCACAAGCTCACTTACCTTTAAAAGGCGAACCAATCCACCAAGGTGAGATGATTCCTCACACCATAGAAATGGGATCAAGAACCCATTGTCATCAATCATCTAAGATGAAAGGCGATCGCATTTAATCCCCCACCGAAAGTTGACTATTGCAGTATGGTATGACATAGTCATGAAATTGCAGGAAATTATTTTACCACACCAACAACAAGAACATGCATGGTGCAGAAAAGATATATTGTATCCAAAGCAAGTTCAGGGATTCTTGCTTAGATGCTACTCATTACAACACAGTTTACACAACCCATGTGACTAAACAATGCCTAAAGCATTCAGTATCAGATCCTTTAATAAAAAGTACGTGGGACTTTTAAAATAAACCAAAAGGAGCTTGGCTATTATGTGGATGCACGCTCCTTCATGCCAACAATTTATATTCTAATGCTTGGTGGTATCTAAAACCCGAAAAGTATCATATAGATCAACCTGGTTGTTCATAGTAGTTAAAACATAAGCTACCAACAATTTTGTTTTAGCAATATCCAGCATGCAATCCCTGAAATTACCAACAAGCATCAATCCCAACAAAGCCCCATAGAGTCAGAATATCGGATGCAACTTAGGAAGGAGTATGAATATCCTCAACACCTCAAGGGTGTTTCCTTCACAATCACTCCACGTTCATCTGTAGCATCCGCATTACGCTGGCTTTTCCCCGCACTTCATCACACGCACAAAATGCCACTTCCTAGAGTTGCCTTCCCTTCCCGCATATGGTTGCCCCCACGAGCTTCTATGGCTCCAAACCGTTTCAGAAAATGATTGGCCTTCTTTTGCTCCGCGTCGTCCCCCTTGTTCCAAGCCCTCCTGCATATAACCAAAAATCCCCTCCTCCTACTGTTGCCTGAACATGCACGCAGGAGGACAAATACTCCCCAACAACGTTTCACCTCCTTCTCAGAATCACCTACACACTTGCATAGCTACGAAGAGAAAGACGCTGCTGTCTCCTATTGTCGGAGAGAGAGAGAGAGAGAGAGAGAGAGAGAGAGAGAGAGAGAGAGAGAGAGAGAGAGAGAGAGAGAGAGAGAGAGAGAGAGAGAGAGAGAGAGAGAGAGAGAGAGAGAGAGAGAGATGTTACTGACAAAACCCACCCGAGAACAAAGTTTCCGGTTGCAATCTTTCAGAAAAGCTTTGACTACACATCCCCCCCCCCTCCCCCCCCCTACTTGCATAGACCCACACAAAAACCAAATGCCCTCCCTTTGCTTCTCGAGCCACCTTCCCTATGCATACACTCTTTTGCATAGCCTTGGATCCTCAATTAAGCTATTTTCGCCCATTGCCATTACAACAGTGAAGTCATATGCACACATCCTAGTTCCCTTTCTGATCGGTTACTCTAATGAGCGTGCTGAGTTAGTACATATACACACATCCTATTACATGTAAAACTTGTGATTCTCATGGATTATTACAACTGGCATACGTGATCCAAGCTACAATGCTTGAAAAGAGGTAGTGTGTGCGCCACCGAATGCTGTTGTTCATGACATGATGGTCATTGTTTCTGGTGAAAAATATGTGAACATGAAGTTCCTGTAACAGCGCAGAGTTAGGCACCACTCAATCGGATAGCATGCTAGGATAACGCATGAACCTAGCACTCGGATTTAGTTTCAGCTAATCTACATGTTATATTTACATGTAAGACCATGTACAGACATCATCATAGAGCCGGTTCTAATCGAAATTCTGGTTGTGAAAAGGTTCACAGTACATTCATATCATGGTAGGAGTCGAATAACAAACAGACACGCAAGATTAGCTACATCTAGTATCATAAGATTCAACACTGCTAATTTCGAGGTACACAACCAGAGATGAAGCTTACAGATGGATTATGCTTCACCGACCTTTAACATTTGATTGACAGAAGTCCTTCCCCATCCATTTTAGCCGCGACAATTCCAAGCCCTCTTAGAGATCGTAAGTCATGTCTCCCCTCCTTCTCGACACCCGCATTCTTGCACCCACAAGCGAACAAGGAGACCGAAAAACCATGAGAACCCACTGCCCTAGTTTTTGCACTTCAGTCCCTTTGAGAAACCACCCTTTCCCTTAATGTCCTTTCCTTCTCCTTTGAGCAAGTCCGCAAAACCCCCAAGCCACGAAAAAACTCTGTGTAGTCGCTTGACAACAGAAGAAGCGAAGAGAGAGCGCCCAAAAGAAGAGCTTCCTGCCCCCCTTTCATCTTCCTACTGTGCCCCTCGTTGGCTACCTGCATCCACCTTCCAAAAAAAAAAAGACAGCGAGATAAAAAAATTGTCTTTTTAGCTCCCCTTCCTCCTCTTTTTTTCTGAGCCATCCTGAACAAGACAAAAGCTGGTGCTCAGAGTAACCTCCTCTTTAATACACCCTTCCTTGGAGGAAACGGCTTCCTGACATGTGGAGAAATTACATACCTTTTTCTTGACATGGCAGGTGTATGGACTAAAATAGCAAGTTTTTCAACACTAGCTATTCTTGAACTAGTGTGTTTTGGATTAATTGTTTCAAGGATCAACTCCAAAGTACATAGGTACTTTCTTGGTGTCATTCGCAAGCTAAAAGGGCCTACTTTATAATTATGAAGTATATCAGGGTGATACAAAGAAGCTTTTAGTAGTACTACTTCACTTCCTTGAGGTATCCATCCATCTCTCCCAACAGTGGTATAAGAGAAAGTTGAGGTAAAATGGGAGATGGATTCACTTCTTATGGTGTGCCAAAGATGCTTTAGCCAGGTCATATCTACTTAACTCTATCTCTGACTTCCTTCTTCCTCATATTAGGAATTGTAAAACTTCCCAAGAGACTTGGGATACTCTATCTTCATACTTATCTTCCAATACAAGAGCTAGGAAAAATCAATTGTGGATTGACTTTACTACTCAAAAGAAGCAACGTAAGCATAATATTTCAGAGTATGTAACCAAGGTGAAGGATGTGGCTGAGTAGTTGGCAAGCATAGGAGAGGAGATTGAAGAGGAGCAAATAGTGAGACAGATAATCAATGGCATCAAGGCAGATGATAAGTGGGAATCCTTCACAAGTGCAATGGATCTTTATATGGATATGCAAATCCCTAATCTAACCACTCTCATGGGGCAACTCTCACCCATGAGGCCAAGCTCAACAAAAATGGTGAACCATCGAGAGGTAATAATTCTTCTGCCCTCTATACAGATAAAGGAAAGTCTAAGGATAAAGGAAAAAGTAAGAAGTTTGAAGATGAAGGTGCTACTTCTCAAGGTAACTATGCAGGAAGAGGTAGGAATTCAAGAGGAAGGGGTAGAGGAGGTAAGCAAGGTAGGGGGAGACCTTTCAACTCTTCCCCATGCAATATATGTGAACTTTCTAATCACAGAACAGATGAGTGCTATAGGAACTTCAAGAATCAGAGAGGAAGAGGATTACAAAGAGGTGGCCACTCATAATTTAGAGGAAGATTCAATCATAACCAAAGTTACAACCATGGCTACAACAACAATTACAACAACAATTATCAAGGAGGATACAAATCAAGAAAAGACTTGAATAATTATACAGAGGATCAAGAGGACTCCCTTCTATTATGAACATGACCTCAAAACTAGGTATGAATGATTAGCACCTCTTCTATATTGACTTATGTTGTTCAAACCATGTAGAAAGCAATATAGCTCTCCTTTATGATCTTGAAGAGCCCAAGGAAAGCACAAGTGCAGATATGTGATGATACCAAGCATTCAGTTGTAAAGGTAGGAAATGTCAAAACTTATGATGGGAATAAGAATCTGTTGAGCAGAGTTCTTTATGTACCTTCTATCACAAAGGATTTTATGAGTGTTGGACAGATAGTGGAAAAGGGTTTGGAGGTTAGGTTCAATAAATTTGGAGCCTTTGTGGAGGACCTCAACATGGATTCAAGAGAATTGCAAAGGGAGAAAAAAGAGGTAGATTGTTTACATTTGAGCTTGAGGACACTAGAAACATTGCACTTTATAATTATAAGGATCAAACCTTGTTTGAGTTAGAGATATGGCACAAAAGACTAGTACGCATTGGTGAGAGAACATTGAAGCAGATATGTAGAGATCAATGTGTACTTGGGATACCTAATATATCCAAGCAACATATGATCTATAAATGTGGTGCATGTTAGTTTGGTAAATCACATAGGTTACTCTTTACAAATAAAGGCTATATGCATGAGGATTACTTAGACCTTGTCCACACAGATGTTTGGGGACAAAACTAGGACCCTTCAATTTCAGGCTCAAGGTACCATGTGTCATTTATTGATGATTTCAGTAGGTGGACTATCTTGTATTTCATGAAACATAAAGATGAAGTATTCAGTTGGTTCAAAAAGTATCTTGCACTTGTGGAAAATCAAACAGGAAAAAGTTTAAAGAGGATAAGGTCAGATGGAGGAGGTGACTACTTCTCCAATGAGTTTGATGCATTTTTGCAGAACACAGGTATCAAGAGAGAGATCACAACCAAATATACTCCTGAGCAAAATGGAGTAGCAGAGAGGAGGAACAGATTGATTGTGGAAGAAGCTAGATCTATGCTAAATGAAAAGAAGTTACCTAATTACTTGTGTGGAGAGGTTGTTTCTACTGCCACTTATCTTATTAACAGGTTACCTTCTAAGTCCCTTGATGGGATGACCCCGTACGAGGCATGGATGGTAGGAGACCATCACTTGAACGTTGCAAAATATTTGGTTATGTTCCTTATGTGCATGTTCCATCACAAATCAGAGGTGAGTTAGACCCTAAGGCAGAGAAATGCATCTTCATAGGGTATGATATAAATTAAAAGGGATACAGGTTTTATAATCCATCCAATAAAGAATTTATGGTGAGTAGGGATGTTGTATTTGATGAGAAGGACTCTTGGTTTGAATGGAGGAAGGTCAAATTGCCATATGAATTGGAAGAAGAATTTCCAAGCCTTGCCAAGGAGAAGCCAACCACAATTGAAGACATCAAATCAGATGATGAGGACACCATTAACTTGGAAGAGTTTAGAGCATGGAAATCAAAAGGAAAAGTCAAGATGAAGAGGTTGAAGGACATACCTAAGTCATCCAACCAAGCCTTAAGGAGATCACAAAGAGAGAGTAAGAAGCCAATCAAATATGGGTACGATACTTCATTAGTCACTAAGCATTCTATTTATCTTGCTAAGGATTCATTACTTGAAGAACCTTCTTCATATGAAGAAGTAAGTAAGTACCAAAGTAGAATGGAAGGAGGCTATGGATGAAGAAATAGAAGCACTCCAAGAGAATGACACTTGGGAGCTAGTATCCAAGAAAGCATTAATGAAGGTAATTGGTTTTAGGTGGATTTACAAAATCAAAAGGAACTCAGATGGATCCATAAACAGGTACAAAGCTAAGCTTGTGGCTAAGTGTTTTGCACAAGCCCATGGAATAGACTATGAAGAAACCTTTTCACTAGTGGCTAAGATGCCAACCATCAGAGTATTGGTAAGCGTAGCTGCATCTAGAAATTGGAATATGTATGAACTAGATGTGAAAAATGCTTTTCTCAATGGGTGGATCTCAGAGGAGGTTTACACGGCTCAACCTCCTCGCTATCAAGATCCAAGAAAGGTAAATCATGTATGCAAATTAAAGAAAGCTCTTTATGGTTTGAAGTAGGCACCTAGGGCATGGAACCATAGGCTAACAACCTATCTTCAAGACCAAGGATTCATGATGAGCAAGGCAGATTCTTCTCTGTTTATCAAGAGGAGTAATTTAGAAATGATACATTTATGTGTATATTTGGATGACATCATTCTTACAGGTAGTGATGCCAATGGCATCAAACAAATCAAATACAAGACGATGCAGGAGTTTAAGATCAGTAATCTAGGGTTTTTGAAATATTTTCTTGGACTTGAGTTGGTATACACTAACTCTGGAATCTACATCACTCAAAGGAAATATGTGCCGGACAAGAACTTCCACTTGGAGGATGCAAAAGTAGCTAGCACCCGTATGGAGGTAAATCATAAACTGAATGCTCATGAAGGTGATTTGCTTGAAGACATTGCAGGTTATCAAAGCATAGTTTGGAGTCTAAATTATGCAACATTAACAAGGATTGACATATTTTATGAAGTGTTCTGAGCCAATTCATGCATAAACCTAGAGCATCTCACTTGGAAGCTGCTAAAAGAGTTTTGAAGTATCTCAAAGGTACTCAAAATCAAGGTCTTTACTTCCCATACACATCAGATTTGGACATAAAGTTGTACTGAGATGCATATTGGGCAGGATGTAAGGATGATAGAAGAAGTACTTCTGGCTATTTATCCTTTGCAGGTGATAAACCGATCTTATGGTCTTCAAAGAAGCAACCAACTGTTTCTCTATCTTCAACAGAGGCTGAATATAGGGGATTAGCAACTACCCAAGAAGCTATTTGGATTGGATTGCTCTACTCAGATTTGGGACTTCACACTCATTCACCAATGATCTTTGGTGATAACACCAGTTCTTTGCATCTTGCAGCCAATCTCATTTATCATGCTAGAAGTAAGCATATAGAAGTGCACTATCACTATGTTAGAGAGAAACTCTTGAGCAAAGAGATTCAACTAGCATATGTATCTACGAATATGCAGTGTGCTGATTTGTTAACCAAAGCACTTGATAGTACTAAACTTTGCACGTTTAAAACCATGATTGGATTACAGGATATTCAAGAAGATTGATGAAGCAATGCAAGCCAAGATGTTTGGCTTGAGGGGGAGCTGTTGGTGCAAATGATCAATCAAGCCTACGCATTTCGCTTAGCATGGAAGACATTGTGTGGAAGCACTTGATGATTCATGTGAACTATAGCTTGTAACTACTTGATCATTTACCATTGTAAAAGATTAATTCCTTGGAGAATCTTGTAAAAGCTTATATAACATGGAGTTAGGAGAGAATATTAGCTACGACTCCGATTGAAGGAATATCTCCTAAATTAGTGGAGCTACTTTTTGGTTGGAACTAAGTTTGAATTCAAAATTCAAACTTAGAAGAAATACCTATAAAAGACCTTGTAAAATCTCGCAGTATAGAGTGCCTCATTCCGAGCTCATTCCTTGATCATTTTGTAGAGCTTGAGTAGCTCACACCATAGCTCACTCAGTTCATCATCATTGAGCATCATTACAATGCCAATGACTATGTACAATCATATTATATAATACATGTAGCTCATTGAACATCTCTGTCTATTTCTCTGCTATGACTACTCAAAATAGTCAACTTCATCTGGTCATATCTCAGTGAATACTCAACCATTTTACATAGTCTTTGGCTGCTTGGAACCGTCTTGAAGTCTACTTTATGTTATCAAAATTTCAAGGCATTTGGTTTAGGCATCTGGGAGAAATCATCTTCAAAGTGCTCACTGGTCATCTACTGGTTGTCCCTTAAAAAGTCGGGGGTAAGATCTAATTTGCCAAAGTTTTTTCTCATAGCATAGTTGATCCTTTCAAATGATTCGACTTGCAATCATTAGCTATCTAAGCTAATTGAATTCCCTCAAAAGGAATTTTGTCAGTTGTTACTATACTGTGAGCTTTGAGTTAAAAAGCTAGTAGGTGTATGGACTAAAATAGCAAGTTTTTCAACACTAGCTATTCTTGAACTAGTCTGTTTTGGATTAATTATTTCAAGGATCAACTCCAAAGTACATAGGTACTTTCTTGGTGTCATGTGCAAGCCAAAAGGGCCTACTTTATAACCCTGAAGTGTATCAAGACTGGTACAAAGCAGATTTTAGCAGTACAAACTTATTTCCTTGAGGTATCCATCCATCTCTCCCAACATATTCTTGAATCCCTTCCTTTTGAATTTTGCCAAGAAGGTGTCCTTGAGCATGTGATATGTTCCCCGTTGTTGTGGTGTCACACCAAGTGAACCAGAATCAGTTGGGCCATTTCAAAGAGAGGTGTGCTCCGATCCCAGAAATTCAAAGCCCTAGGTTTGAGGACTCCCTCGAGCCTCCTTACTTGAGAAGCGACTCTTCTTCGATAGTACCTCTTTTCCTCGGACTATCTATGAATATGTCAAAACTCTTCGTATGCTCTATGTATTTGTCTCTCTCTAGCCTTAGCTCTACGAGAAGCTAGCTCTTCTCTTTGCGTACGAGTTCCTCTTGAGGACGAACTCCCCTCGTTCATCTACCAAATCTCGGGTCCGCAACCTCGACCAACATGTGACGCTAGGCGAACCTATGGCACTCTCTAAGAGACGTGCCAAGCTATTCAAGGCAAACACACGAAAATATCGAGGGCCTACCATAGGGAATAGATGCTTATATGTATTCCAATTTTTTCAAAGTACATGGGAATCAATCGCTTGTACTGCCTAGATTTCACCAACTCATTTCTAATTGATGGCTCCGTGCTCTTGCTCGTCAATTCGACCTCGTACTGTTTTACTTACACCCCTATCTCCCCCATTGATACCTACTCTCTTGCACACTCTCTAGCATATATACTTACATCCCCCATAACCTCTAACCCTCTTGAAATAGTACTTTCCTTTTTCTCTCACTCCTCCCTTTCTCTTTCCAGCACACAACCCCACCCACTCTTGATTACTTTCACTCTCTTTTTCCTCTTTTCTTACCTACTCCTACACTCTCTCTCACTCTTTTGCTTTTCTCACACATTCACATACCTTCCCGACTTTCTCTTTCTTTCTCTCTTTCTCCCTATCATCATCACATCTTTTGGTTAGCCCCTCCTTTTCCTAATTTCTCTTCTATCGGGACATTGCACCTTGAATGGTTTTGGCTTCAAATACACTCTGTTCAAGATCCGCAATGTGATGCGTTTTCTCTTTATTACTCAAAGGAACTATAAGGATTCTACCCAATCATTACGACATACATATATGTTTCTCTCACCCCCCTAGGGGTTTAAAATGCTCACAATACGTCTAGTACCTATGTATCCCAAAATAGTGGAAAGCTTTGCTCGCTCTCATACATTCATAGCCTTCCCTAATACGTAATGCGAACAAAAACTCTTGAAACCATGTAAGGATCGGGAGTGTACTGACTCTTAAGAGGAAGTCAACAAGCAAACATTGAATTGATACCACCGTAGAGCATACAAACAGACAACTTTTCAATTGGATTGTCGATCCGACTGATAAAACACATCTTTGGCTTAAAAGAGGCAAATTTATCCTTAAGAGGGAGTGATGGGAAAGTGATTGGACTGCACCCAAGGCCTCTATTTGCTTTACCCCTTCTCAGGCAGTCGCTTTTGGAAGGATCAGAATGGCATTAACACTGCTTGGGGAAGACTAGGGGAAGTTATCCGCCTGAAAGGGAGAAGGAAGGTCATCGAGACTCCCGATCTAGTGGAGAGTCAGGAGATGATTTAAACAAGAATGTTGTGGTTCAACTTCAACTAATTGGATCAATTCATCACCCAGCCATAAAGAAACCATAATTATTTTTTACTTTATTTTCAGAACTCTGCTGTCACATATATCTCCTCTTTGTCTCGACGTATATTCCTTGGACTCAGTGCCTTGTCACTTTGCATCGGATGTCAAAGCCTCATTTACCATTATCTACATAATGCACTCCATAAAATACACCTTGTGCATGACAAATTTCCTTCTAGAGAATTTCTATATTACATTGTTCGTAAGATGTATGCATCAACACTTTGCTTCCTGTTAAGAGGCCTCTCATCTACACATTGACATCATCGTTCAGACCATATTACAGGAGGGTAGTAGTGCGATAGAAACTGTACAGCAGTTCAATAAAAAAACTTCCTTTTACACAGTCCAGCAATACCACCATACCACAACAAAACACTGAATGAACATGATGTAGATTAAATGCATAAATGTGATACACTTTCGCTTCTAGCCTTGGCGATGGACTAATTGGTTCCTTCATATGATAATAGAAAGAGCAAAGGAAATACACACATTACCGCCTCTGAGTCTAGCTGGCCCACCCCGTCCTGAATCACCAATTAGAAGACCTTGGTTCAGCACATCTTGGGATGGATGGATTGACTTTCCTTCTTCATAAGCCGGTCGTTTCCCATCTGTAAGGTTCTGTTTACTATTGTAGGAGTCGTGGCATGATCGGCAGGTTGCACCGCTAATTCTCATGGCTACTTCTTTAGGACATATATTCCCCCAGGCATTATACACGACTCTACTCATACACAGGACCTTACTTTCCGAAGCGAATGCGTGTCACCCTCTCTTACTTCCTGCACTTCAGCAGATAAAGATCCCCATTTCTTGCAAAATTCTGAATATAGAGCCTCTCGCCAGGAACACGAGGCTTAAACTTCTCACAGATGGTGCATCTCTTGCTTCCCCCCCTTTGGTTTGTACTCAAGCTGCCACACAAAACAACCGCTCCACTCTCTCGACTGCACACCTGCATAAGAAGGATCCTCCACAGCGTCGTTTCTGCACACAAAGAGACAAAAAAAAACAACCAAAGTACTGTAGACCCCTCTTACTGCACAAAAAGCGAAGAAGCCGCCATCCCCCAGAATTGTCGACCTTCCCCTCGTCTCTATAGTGGCCTCCTCTTTCGAGCCAAATAACGTTTTTTTTGTTTTTTTTTCTTTTTTTCTTTTCCTTTTCTTTGACAATTAAAATGGAAAGATTCTTCCTAAGCCAAAAAACGGACTATGTCCCTTCCTTTTGCGGTCGAAAAATTAAGTGTCTATTGACAGGTCTGGCTAAAAACATACTCGACCACATGTAGAAGAAAAACGGCCCAACCAAGTCCTTGAATAAAAGTTCCTTCAATCTGTCATATGTCAATGGTAGGGTTTAATGATCTTCCAAGGTCCATCACAGTATCAACTCTTGGTAATTGGGAATCTCCGGTCATCAACTTCACCCACAGGGTGCTCCAAATGTGAAATAATTGAATGGTCTCCCTCTCCCCATTGCCCAATCGAAATCAATATCCGGAGTGGCATAAAAGCCATGAGCCAAAAGGTCCACTCTCTCTAGGTGGCAAGCATTCACAAGCTCAGCAAATGATATTGATGAACGTCTCTCTCTAACAGGCTGCATGCGAGCTTTGATATGCTCATAACAAGTGATTGGATCCTGAACATGCTCATATTTTCCATAGCCCAAAATCCAAACCTTGATGGCATTCCTCTCTGACCAAGAAGTCTCCATGTAGTCCTCAAATACCTCCCATCAACCATTTGATCAACTCTTCCAGTACCAAGCATATTCTTCTGCCAAATAGAAACATGTTAGAGCATAAAAACCAACCATTTCTTGAGCTAACATAATCCCCTCTTTTGCTCACGAAGTCATCCTCGACAAGACTTCCATGCTCCAATATAATCTAAATAGTGAGGAACATGTCAGTTTCAAATTTTTGCATGCCTTTCCATCGAGCCATCATTCCCAATGCGTCTGCACTCATTGAAGCTATTAGTGCTCAATTATAGAAGCATCACTCATGAATACATCCAAATCATTTATCTACAAAATGGTCCACTAGCACGCACATATATGAAGTTTCATTTCCATCGTGCACTTTACAAAATCGCTCATGCATCCCACTATTAGTATAGTCTGAACCGAAATAACACATTCATACCTTTATTGCATGCTTTCTTTTTAACTTACAAGTACTTCTAATCATTGCGAGAAAACAAAAAAGGAAGTACCGAAATAAACAATGGCAACTGAAGTGAATTCGAAGAGGAGATGCAAAATACCCAAAATGCATATCCCCTTATTTCACCTACTATTCGCTATGTATAAATAACCTATGGTTGGGCACTCCCTAGGAATCCCCATCGTCGTCCTAGAAAAGTCATCGAATCCCAAGTACAAGTCAAGCCCCATATGAAAACCCTGGAGTTTTCCACACACTGGAAAACCTCGGGATAGAGCATACAAGTTATGAAGCAATACCCGTTGTACCACCTTGCTAAGGTCTCATCAATGGGTATATATAGTATCCATGCCCTTGAGAATGTTGGTTCAGAGTGAATTGATTTTTCGCAAGCCACCATATCCCAATCACACTAGCAAATAACGTTCCCCTCCAGGCAATCATCACTCTCTCCTCTCTCTCTCTCTCTCTCTCTCTCTCTCTCTCTCTTCCCCTCAGGAGTGGGGAATATTTTCGTATATAAATTTTCTCAATATTCACACATTTGCCTGCGTTGCCATTGGATGCGACTCGTGGCTCTGACCACCGAGTCAGGTTTATTTCGCCCATCTACCAACGCAACGCAGTGCAAAACACACAAGCACATAATGATAGACAGGTAACATATAAAAGCTAGTCCACAACGAAGCTTGATTCGGCTCGTGGTTGTGACCGCCCCCACCGAGCCAGGTTGATTTCGCCCATCTACCAACGCAACGCAGTGCAAAACACACAAGCACATAATGATAGACAGGTAACATATAAAAGCTAGTCCATAACGAAGCTTGATTCGGCTCGTGGTTGTGACCTCCCGACCAAGATGGATCCACCTACCTACGAACCCGTTATAGTATGTAGCTAAGACACAAACATATAATATTCCAAGCCTATGGCGAAACTAGCTACGGCTTGTGGTCCCAACCACCCAGCTAGGATTACTCGACCCACCTACTAGCCCATCATAGTGCGTTGGGACAAACACAAACAACGCAAAGTTTTTTTTTTTTTTTTTTTTGTAATACTTAATTAATTTACCCCAATCGTGAGAATTAGGGAGAGGGAGAAAGGATTGTACCCCACTTTTTCCACACATGCATACAAACATACACATTCCAGCCTTTGATAGATCAACCATCTCTCACTCCCACTCTCTCAGTTATAGATACTACATATGCATCATAGATTTGACTTTCCACTAGGTAAATATAAACGGCTATGCCCCGGTCCCTCATTTGCCTATCCTTGGATGATCCGAGGGTGTGGGTCTCCTAGATGTATCATATGGCCTCACCTCGTACTCATACCACGACGGCTTCCTTAGGGCGAGTCAGGATAAAATTCAAGAGCTCCATCATCGCTACCTATTGTCAAAAGATCCGTCCAAACCCAAGTGATGTCGTTCTCTTCATTAGGCATTTTCCTCGATGGATATCTAAGCCCTGATTTAAGAAACATACCAGCCAGTGCACCTTCTCCACATCATATTTGGTTTCGAAGTCCTCGACCTGTATATCATGCGGGCAAATGTCTAATCCGAGAAGTATATCACTAAGTCGTACAAATATATCTAAGTTATTTGGTCTCCCATCTGTCACCTAGCTTCTAATTGTCTCCTGCACAATACACAAAAAATATTTAGATGTTCTACTTCTTGAGCTAGAAGGGCATAATATCCATAACAACAGAGATCATAGCTAATATATACATATATATACAACTATATGTCTATGTATACGCGTTCTAGTAAGTCTTTCCCCTTGAATCTTGTCTCGTCTCTCCTTCCCTAATGCTAGTTGAAATATGGTTTGACTCGAAGTGCGTTGATCTTCACGGGAGCACATTCCCCTCCTAAATCTTGTATTTGCAATGAACCATTTGAGTTTATTTCTACACTTTTAACGGCCTTGCCGACCTTGTTTGTAACTTCCCCGGGAACTTGTAATATTTGCTATCGCAGAATAACACCAAGTCGCCTTCTTGAATTGCATAGGTCTTGAGTTTCTTGTTGTGCCTCTCCTTTCGCCTTTTTTGAATAGCTTCAAGGCTTTGCTTTGTAATGAGTCTCTTTTCCTCTAACTTGACTAGTTGGATATACCTCTCCTTTAGTGATTCTTCCTCTCCGAGCCTGGCCTCGATGGCCACTCTCAACATTGGAACTTCCTTTTGGATGGGAAAGATGGCTTTCTCACTGTACACTAGTGAGAATGGAGTGCTCTTAGTCGTCACTCGATAGGATGTTCAATATGCCCACAAAGCTTCTGAAAGTCTCTCATCCGAGTCTCGTGTATGCGCTTCCACTGTCTTCATCAGAATCTGTACAAGAATCTTGTTGGTAACCTTCACTTCTCCATTCACCCTCGGATAATATGGAGTGCTTTTCCTATGTTTGATCTTATACAACTCCATCAATTCCTCGATCAGTTTGTTGACAAAGTGTGTTCCCCTATCGTTTACTATCTCCAACAAGCATCCGAATCGTGTGATAATCTGTTCATACAAAAACTGGGCTACATCGATAGCTCAATCAGTCTTAAAAGCTTTTTCTTCTACCCACTTGGTGACATAGTCCGGGCATACCAGGATATACCTATTGCACGTCCGTCTGGATGGAGGATCAATGGGCCCCACAAAGTCAATTCTCCATTTTTCAAAAGGCTTAAGAGCCAGTACCGGTGTAAGAGGAGCTCCATGTGCTAGTGTAGGCTTTCCCATTCTTCGACATTTGTATCATTTCTTGCAATATGTGTGATAGTCTTTGAACAACGTCGGCCACCAATATCCAGCCAATAGGACCTTTTTGGCCGTCAGCTCACCCGCAAAATGCCCACGGCAAGGTTCATCATGCAATACTCTCAAAATTATGGTTGCTTCTTCTTACTCGAGACATCTTCGATAAATGCGCTCATGAACAAAGTATTGATAGAGCTGTCCACCAATGATGCTATGGTGTTTTGCTTGTGCTAACAGTTTTTGCTTGTCTCTTTTGCTTGCTCCCGGCGGGTACTTGGCTGTGCACAAGAAATTTACCAAGTCGGCATACCAAGGTATCTTAGTATCGACTTGAAACAGATGTCCCTGAAACAGATGTCCATCAGGAGCATTGTCAGGCACACCAGAGATTGGCTCCTCATTAATAATTCGAGACAAATGGTAAGCCAGTATGTGTGCTTTCCTTGGTTTGGTTACCACTGTGAACTGAATTCTTGCAAGAGTAATATCCACCGCATCAATCGTCCTGATAGCTCAGGTTTATTAATGATATATTTTAGGGTTCATGATCCACATAAAACATGAAATGCTTGCCCATCAGATAGTGCCGATACTTCTTTACCGCAAAGATCATCGAGAGGCACTCCTTTTTCGTAGTCGTGTATTTTCTCTCAGTACTGTTCAGGTTCGGACTTGCATAATAAATGGGATGATCCAACTTCTTTTCGTCAGCTTGACATAGTAGTGCTTCAACCGCACTATGGGAAGCTTGAGTTTCCTTCTTCATAAGCATGTCGTTTCCCATCTATAAGGTTCTGTTTACTATTGTAGGAGTCTGGGCATGATGAACAGGTTGCATTGCTAGTTCTCATGGCTACTTCTTTAGCCCATATATTCCCCGAGGCATTATACACAACTCTACTCGTACACTGGACCTTACTTTCCCAAGCAAATGCGTGTCACCCCCTCTTACTTTCTGCGCTTCAGGAGATAAAGATCCCCCTTTCTTGCAAATTTTTGAATATAGAGCCTCTCGCCAGGAACACAAGGCTTGAACTTCTCACAGGCGGTGCATCTCCTGCAACCACCCCTTCGGTCTATGCTCAAGCTCCCACACAAAACAACCTGTCCCCTATCTCGACTTCACACCTTCATAAGAAGGATCCTCCACAGCCTCATTCTTGCACACATCGCGATAAAAAACAACCGAAGAACTTTAGACTCCCTCCTTACTGCACAAAAAGCGAAGAAGCAGCCAACCCCCAGAATTGTCGATCTTCCCCTCTTCTCTATAGTGGCCACCTCTTTTGCGCCAAACAACGTTTTTTTTGTTTTGTTTTCTTTTCCTTTTCTCTGACAATTAAAATGGAAAGATTCTTCCTAAGCCCGAAAACGGACTATGTCCCTTCCTTCTGCGGTCGAAAAATTAAGTGTCTATTGACAGGTCTGGCTAAGAACATACTCGACCACCTATAGAAAAGAACGGCCCAACCAAGTCCTTGAGTAAAATCTCCTTCAATCTGTCCTACATCAATGGCAGGGTTTAATGATCTTCCAAGGTCTATCACAATATCAACTCTTAGTAATTGGGAATCTCTGGTCAGAGTATAAACTTGAACTTGAGCACAGGCTGCCCCAAATGTGAAATAATTGAATGGTCGCCCTCTCCCCATTGCCCAATCGAAACCAATATCCGGAGTGGCATAAAAGCCATGAGCCAAAAGGTCCACTTGCTCTAGGTGGCAAGCATTCACAAGCTGAGCAAATGATATTGATGAATGTCTCTCTCTAACAGGTTGCATGGGAGCTTTGATAGCTTAAAACAAGTGATTGCATCCTGAACATGCTCATAATTTCCATAGCCCGAAATCCAAACCTTGACAACATTCCTCTATGACCAAGAAGTCCCCATGTAGTCCCCACATATCTCCCATCAAGCATTTGATCAAGTCTTCAAGTACCTCCAATCAAGCATATTTTTCTGCCAAATAGAAACATCTTAGTGCATAAAAACCAACCATTTCTTGAGCTAACAGGTTGCCAAAGATTGGTATCCCTCCATTGTTGGTCTCCCTTCCCATCCACTTGTCCTCCATCATTGGTAACCTAGGTTGCATAGTTTCTCAATTCATGGGTGTGAGAAGCCAACGAGCAGGGGATAAGTCCGAAAATGGTTAGCCTACTAGGGGATGGTGGCCCATCTTCCTCTGTCACCAGTCGCCTCCTTGGAGGCCATTCCGTGGTGTGCAGCCCATGTCAAGAGGCACTTTTGCACTCCTCCAAGGACCTGCTGATGTAGAGTCAGTCATGTGGCCTTCTTGTATCTATGTTGTAGCGGGGTATTCTGATACACCCTTCATATAATGCATTTTATGTTTTGCATTTCGAGATGCAGAAGTCAAGTACAAGAAATGATTTTGTGAGGGAAGGAGAAGAAGCAAAGAGCACTTAGATGAAGAAAAGGGAATCGAGCTTGAGATGAAGAAAAGGGAATCCAGCTCACAAATTTCATGAAGAGGCAGAATTCCGAATCTCCTAAGTGGCATAATTTCCTACTTCACCAATTTCCTAAGTTCCTTAATTTCCCATTTCACCAATTTCTTAAGTTGCCTATTTTCCCATTTCACCAATTTCCTAAGTTGCCTACTTTCCCATTTCACCAATTTCCTAAGTTGCATAATTTCCCATTTCACGAGTTTCCTAAGTTTCCTAATTTCTAGTTTCACCAATTTCTTAAGTTGCCTAATTCCCCATTTCACGAGTTTCCTAAGTTGCCTATTTTCCCATTTCACCAATTTCGTAAGTTGCTTAATTTCCTAGTTCATTAATTCTCAAAGTAGTCTAAATTCCTAAGTTGACCAATTCCTCAAAGTAGTCTATTTTTTTAGTCAACTTTTACAAGTTAGTCGACTTATCTCAATTTTACGAAATTATTCTACTTACTTCAAAAGTAATCTATTTTTTTAAGGAAATGGTTTACTTTTGATTTAATCTACTTTTTCGCTTGAAAAAAGAGACTAAATTTTCCAGATCTACATATGGTCTAAATTTTCAGCCACTTGCCCGCGGAGGACTCATGGTCAGTAGACGACGCCGAATACCAAAATTTGGAAGATAGTGTCGGTGCAGGAAAAGTGGACTGAGAAGGAAGTTTCCAGGGTACCAAAGTGGTCAATGAGCCTTCCAAAGAAGAAACTAATTTTGTTCCCTTTTGTTACCCTTCACTTCTAGAAAAACTATGTAAGGACCCAATGCGCATATTGCACTTAAGAGGACACACCACATTGAGCATATAGATCAAGAAATTGATCTAGAGGTGCTCATTTTGGCATGCTCGGTGGGACCTTGGTTGCAATTTGAACTTTTAGAAGTTCAGCCCTTAGAAGAACCGAGTTGATGAAGAGCGTTAGAGCAATAGTCTATGACTCATACTCTCTCCAGCCATACAGAAGGATCTCTTAGTCCCATAAAGACTCCCATAAAGAGTTATCAACGAAAAAGGTTACACTACATCTCTCCTAGAGCTCCACCACTCCCATTTCCATTTCTCGACCACAACCCGTCGGTGATGAGGGATGATTTGACTAACTTGCTCTCTCGGATCAATATCAAATTTCCTTCCTTCAAGGCAGCCCCTCATGAGGATGCGGACGATCATGTCAAAAGCTTTCTCTCCCATGTAAGAGTAGGGGTTTGCATGAGCGACAAGATGATTTCCTTGCCTTGTTTTCAGCCACTTTTGAAGGGCTCGCGGATCGATGGTACATCAGCACGATGAAGCACACTTCACCACGTAGGATGCTCTGAAAACAGCCTTCACAAGTATATTTACCCGAGGTAACTCCACAGAACGCATTCTTGATCAATTGGAATATCTTAAACTATAAAAGGGACAGGCACTCTCTGAATTGATGACGAGAGTGAAGTCGTTAGTTTCTCGTCTCCCTCACAATCCTAGAGATTTTCTAGTCAAGAAATGGGTAGACAAGGCTCTACCAAAAACTTCTCGGATCAACATCGAATTTCCTTCCTTCAAGGCAACCCCTCATGAGAATGCGGACGATCATGTCAGAAGGTTTCTCTCCCTATGTAAGAGTAGGGGTTTGCATGAACGACAAGATGCCTTCCTTGCCTTGTTTTCAGCCACTCTTGAAGGGCTCGCGGATCGATGGTACATGAGCACGATGAAGCAAACTTCACCACCTAGGATGCTCTCAAAACAGCCTTCACAAGTACATTTATCCGAGGTAACTCCACATAACGCATTCTTGATCAATTGGAATATCTTAAACTACAAAAGGGAGAGGCATTCTCTGAATTGATGACCAGAGTGTCAAGAAATGGGTAGACAAGGAGTTACTACAAGCTGATGCATCATTGGAAGAATTCGAAGCGGGAGCCTTGATCAAAGCAACAAGACTCCAGTTCAAAGAACATGAAGGTATGGATGAATTCAGAACTGATCCTCTCGCACAAGTAAGAAGAGAGTTAGAAGCCTTGAAGTTACAAAAAAACCTTGCAAGAGGAAAAGGCTGTTTGGCATGGAAGGGATGAAGTGCTAGCTCTACTTCGACAAGAGCCGGAGGAGCTTAGAACGCAAAAAGAAGTAAAAACCTCTATTTGGTGCACAATATGTAAGAAATAAGGACATTCTTCTCAAGATTGTTCGGAGAGGTTGGTGTGTCAATTTTGTGGAAAACCAGGCCATGAAGCAAGGGATTGCTATTTTCTCAAGGGTGTGTAAGCGAATTGGGCGTCACCAAGTGTATTTGTACATCAGCCCCTATTACCAACTCCAAGATTTCAAGTCAAAAGCATGTATACCACTACTCAGGTAAACTCCTCTAATGAAAGGGAACCTCCATTTAGAGGACCAACTCATCCTATCAATCGCTACAGAAGGACTGTCCAAAGCATAAGGCTTCTACAAGTGGATCAGCTCCATCCTTTAAGGGAAAGCAACCAGCAATTCATTCAAGTAAGAGAGAAGAGAGCAACACTCTTAATTATCCAGGTATCTAATCTTCTCTTGTACACTCGCACTTATTTGAGAAAGAGGGCATGAGTATGTGTAATGCTCCCGGGGAAATTGGACAATTTCTTCAATTCAATCATGCTTAGCAATTTCAATTTCTTCAAGTCAATCATCCTTAGCAATTTAGAGGAATTTCTCCACCTAAGGAAGTTGATCCATTTTTTAAAAATGGTCAAGTTGATGAAGTCGACTTAAAAGATGGACAAGTGACTAAAAACCTTGACCAATTTTGTAAAAATGACCACGTTTATAAAGTAAACCAATTTTTGGAAAATGGTCAACTTCAAGTTACCCAACTTCTTAAAAATAGCCTACTTAAAAATGTTCAAGTTTTTGAAGCCGACTTATTTTCCCAGATTAACCCAATTCAAGAAAAGGGATCATTTTTCGAAGTCCACTCATTTTCCCAGATTCATGCCACTCCACTAAGTGATCTTGGTCAACTTCATGGAGATGTTTCTGTGCACAATTATGAACTAGAAAAGGAAAGCCGAAGCTATGCTCTAGAGTTTAAACTTGCTTCACAACAGAGAGAAGAAGGAAATAAAGAATTCAATGCCAACCCATCTTTGAGCCGAAGTCCAGAAGCTAAATTAGTGGCGTAGTAAGAAATGGATCAAGAACAAGGGGTGCAGACTAGAGCTCAAAAAAAGAAAGCAGAAGCAAGGGTCCTGCAAGAAAAAGACTCAGGTACAAAAAATTCTGAAGTTTTGTAGGAAATAGACAAGGCTTTTGAAGAGACGATGAGGGAACTTCATTCAACTAACGAACCTCCTCTACCTTCGCCAATACCATCCATCGTCAAAACTGAGGAAATATTAAAAAACACCTTCCAACAGGTATCATTGTATGATCTATTAAGATTGGACGAAAGATTTAGAAGTGAAGTTATAGGGATCATAGAGACATTGTCTCCTCTGACAATGCTTGCAATAAGTTGTGCGCACAATGCAACGAACCTGATGAAAGCTTCAATTTACGAGAACTTCACGAAGGTATCAACCAACTCTCTAAACGACTTCAGGAGTCCATGTCTATCAGTCACTATATATGGAATAACTATAAATGGAGTAATAATCGATGGAGGTTCGGGCATAAATCTCATGCCAGATTTCATCCTTAAATTACTAGGACTCCAACTTTCAGGTGAAACAAAGTTCACAATAAACCTTGGCTGACCAAAGTCGTGTTAAACCTCTTCATATTATAGAAAAGGTACCTCTAGAGATGGACGATCTCACCTTCTCTTTAGATTTTGTGGTGTTAAATCTACCGCAGGTCAATGGAGGCTTTCCTCTACTCATAGGGAGGCCATGGCTAAGGCACATCCAAGCCATGCACGATTGGGAAAATGATACTATTTTGGTTAACCTACCGGGGCAAGTACGAAAACAAGTACATTTAGATCCGAAAGGATCTCATGGAGGTAACACTCATCCTTTCACTATTCTTTAAGAACAACACATTCCTATCGTGGAAGCATGTAATGAAATTGAAATAAACGATGACCAAGTTCTTTTGGAATGGATGGAAGCATGTCCATGTTATGGTGTATCTATTTGTGAAGGGGAGTCGGAACAGGTAGAAAACTCTTGGGCTTGGAGAACCCGTCATAGACTTGAGGAGGGGAAAGAAAGGAGTTTTGAAGGATTTGATCCAAGGAAAGGAGAAAAGAGCAGCAGTAAATGACTTACCTATACCATCCGACATGTAGTGGACAAAAGAACTTTCACCTTCATGGATGCAAGAAAAGGAATCAAAGATCAACATAGAGGATTCTCCGGCCTATCCACAATGCATTTTTGAAGACGAAAATGAAGAATCAACCATGACATCTTAACCTATAAGGCAAGTCAACCTTGGAAATGAGGAACATTTACAACGAATCTTATTACCAACATGGCTTTGGGATCATCCGCCCTTGTTGCATCAGGTAATTACTTTCATGCAAAATTTCAAGGATGTGTTTGCATGGAGTTACCATAACTTAGAAGGAATTATTGTTCATCTTGGAGAGCATTCTGTTCTGTTGATTCATGATGCTAAACTAGTAAGAGGAAGGATTTATCGTCTTAATCCAAAGCATGCAAAAGGGGCCAAAAAAGAAGTAGAAAAGCTAGAGGAAGCCAGGATCATTGTCCCAATGGAGCGTTCAGAATGGTTATCATCGATGGTGATAGTCCAAAAGAAGCAATCCAACAAGATTCGTGTTTGCGTCGATTTTAGGGCTCTCAACAAGGTTACCATTCCCGATGGGTTTCCAACCCCATTTTCAGAACAAGTTTTGGAAGATGTGGCTGGTCATGTTTTATAGAGTTTCATGGATAGATTTAGCTATTACAACCAAGTGTTCATCCATCCAAAGGACCAAGAAAAAACTGCATTTGTAAAACCTTTGGGTACGTATGTATATACAAAAATGGCTTTTGGATTATGCAATGCCCCCTACCTCTTTCAGTCGAGTGGTTTACTCAATCTTCGGATCATTGTTGCCAAAATCCTTGAGTATTTTTATGGACGACTTCTCGTTTTCAGGCACAGGATGTTCTACTCCAGTGGAAAACTTAAAACTTCACTGATTATCTTTGTCAGTTGGAATAGGTTTTTACTGCTTGCAGAGAAGCCAAATTGAAACTCAATCCAAACAAATGTCACTTCTTGGTGACCGAAAGGACACTCTTAGGTCACATAGTCTCAACAAAAGGTATGGCTCCCGATCCTGAAAAAAACAGAGCAATGCTACATATGACTAAACCAATTAATGCGAAAGAAATTCAAAGTTTCTTAGGACATACCGGCTATCACCGCAAGTTCATAAAAATGTATGCTGAGATAACTAAGCCCCTCTCTAGGCTCGTTAGCAAAATAGTACCCTTTCAATGGATTGAAGTAGAAGACAAATCATTATCCTTCTAAAAATCAAACTCATTAGTGCACCTATTTTAGCAATACGAGATTGGAATGCTACTTTCCATGTTCATGTGGATGCAAGTTCTAGAGGGGTAGGAGCCATACTCACCCAACCTAGCAAAGAACACAAACTTGATCGACCCATTTACCATGCTTGCAAAATTTTAACTAAAGCAGAACGCAACTATAGTACTACTGAAAGAGAAGCACTCGCTATTGTTTTCGCCCTCAAGAAGTTTCTGCATTATTTGTTGGGAATTCACTTCACAATCGTCACCGATCATCAAGCAATCAAATATTTGCTAAACAAGCCAAATATCTATGGAAGAGTGTGGAGGTGGCTACTCTTATTCCAAGAATTATACTTCAAACTAGTTCAACGACTTGGGAAGCACCATGTGATTGTAGACCACCTCTCAAGGATTAAACGACATCCCGAACCAGATACGGACATAGAAGACGACCTCCCAGATCAATCTTTATTTCAAGTGAGCACTTATCCTACTTGGTACCAAGACGTTCATCATTTGTTACCCACGGGAACCTGCTTGCCGAATCTCACACCACTAGAACGGAGAAGATTGCTCCTACACAGTAAGAATTTTTCAATCATTCAAAATACCTTTTTTCGAGTAGGACATGATGGGATGTATAGGAGATGCACCCTACCACATGAAGTACAACAAATACTAGAAGAAGCCCATGGAGGAACGGCCGCGTGCCATTATCCAGGTCACATAAGAGCACATCGGATCTTACGTGGAGGATTATGGTGGCCTTATCTTTTTCGAGATGCAACACAATATGCAAAGACATGCGAGACCTCCTAACGTTGTGCACCAAAACCAAGTAAGCTCAACAACCAACCCTTGCAAATTTCTTTATCCCATCGCTTCTCCATTGAATGTGAAGTACTTGTTGGTGGCCACTGACTACACCACCAAATGGGCAGAAGTTCTAGCAACAAAAGATTGCACTTCTCATACGGTAGCCGCTTTCTTGTATGAAAATATTTGCTACAGGTATGGCTGCCCCATTGAAGTTACAAGTGACCAAGGATCTCATTTCATCAACAAAACCCTAACTGAAATATTTATAAAGCACAAAATTTTCCACAAAAAATCATGTGCATATTACCCTCGAGCCAATGGTCAAGGGGAAAGCACCACTAAGGTACTCATCTCTCTCTTTAGGAAAGTGTCCTATCTCCGTCCCTTGACATGGGGCACTACCTACCTAGGTGTGGTATGGGCATACAGGACGACTTTCAAGGTAACCACGAAACATACTCCCTTCCAATTAGTATATGGTCTTGAAGTAGTAGCTCCATTAGAATTTCTAAAAGGATCGAGCAGAGTGGGACATCCAAGAATTGATAGTTTGCAAGTCATAAGTAACGTCAATATGAACAGATTACATCAATTGGAGGAAAAAAGGACAATTGAAAATTCAACTATCGAGAAAGTGAAGATGAAGCGAAAAGCATGGCATGATAGAAATCTGTGGAAGACGGAAATCAAGGAAGGATCATTGGTCCTTCTATATCAGCTAAGCTTGTACAAGAGAAAAGAAAAGAAATTATCCACCGGATGGATGGATCCTTACAAGGTAAAAGAGATCTTTCCTCAAGGGGCGGAACGTCTCTCCACTCTTGAAGGGACCCAAATCCCTATGGTAAACTGGTCTTGTCTCAAACCTTACCAACCTTCCCACGAAACCCGTTCAAGACAATTGGATCACCACTGTACATATTGCAGTACTATTTTACCCAACTATCTTGGGGGGAATAAGTAGACTATGCCTTGGCATTCAAAAAGAAAGAAAAACACGAAAAAAAAAGGTTTGACCAAAGACATTTGTTTAAATTTTTTGTCTAAAAAAAAACTCCAACTAAAATGCCGATTTTTTTGGTCTAATTTTTTAGGTCTTAATTTTTTGGTCTATTTTTTTAGGCTACTTTTTAGGTCGATTTTTTTTAGTCTAAATTTTTTGGGTCGATTTGAGTTTTTAGTCTATTTTTCTTAGGCTAATTTTCAGGTCTAATTTTTTTTAGTCTAAATTTGTTAGTCGATTTTTGAAGTTCCAAATTAGTTGCTTTTTTAGTGTTTAGTCAAATTTTTTTTTTTTAAGTTCATAATGAGTTGATTTTTTTGAGAAAGTCGACTTTTTAGACTACTTAAGCAAGTCGAGTTTTTAAGTTCATAATGAGTCGATTTTTTTTTGAGCAAGTCGACTTTTTAGACTACTAAGCAAGTTGATTTTTTTGAAGTCCACAATGAGTCGATTTGCTGAGCGAGTAGACTTTTTGGTCAAGTTGGTGATCATTTTGAGCTAAATGAGTGATTTTTTTGCCAAGCAAAAAAAATAAAGAGTCGATTTTTTATCTAAGAGCACATTCATCCATGAGTCAATTTGTTTTTCGATTTTCTTCAGTCAACTATTTTTTTGTAATATGAGTCATTTTTCAAGTCAATCTCAGTATTTTCAGCATTTTCAGCTTGATTTTCATCGATTTCCATGCAGTTCTACAATTCAACAACAATTGATTTTTTTTTTTTTGCTCCTTTAGTCGCTTGAAACCTCAATCGATTTTGTCATCTTTTTTCCTTTAGCTTGCAGCAGATTTGCCTCCCGACTTCAGCTGATCATCCTCAGTCAATAGATCGTGCAACATCCCCACACCCCATCTCACAAGAAATGAGCATGAAGTTGATCGATTCACAAGTATAATATAGATGGAGATAAGCCTACAGCTGATCAATTCCATTTCTCCAAGTTGATCAAGCCATTTTTAAGCTCTCTCAACCATTAGGCTTAAAATTCTAGAAATTCACTAAAAAGAGAAGAGGGGCTCTCAAACTCTCTCCTCTTGAAGAAGTCGATAACATCACATCACTAACAAGACAAGAATTCAGCAAGAAAGATAAGAGCAGCAAGCCATCAACAAAGTAACATGTCGGAATCCTCCCTAAGAAATTCCATGAATAGCAACAATTATGACTCTGGTGATGAGCCATAAGGTTCAAGTTAAGCCCTGTCAACGAGCGAAGGGGAAGATTCACTCACATTGATCGTCCAAGATTGTCTTCCACTAGCATCATTGGAAGAGATCTTCACAGAGCACAAGTTGCATACGATGCACCTCACAGAGATGCCGAAGTGCCACTTACCAAGCGTATTGCAACGGACGAGATAATTGACTTCTTGGAGTCCTTTCCTCACTTTACAGGAGGAACTCTTACCAAGAAAATGGTGAATAAAGTTGTTGGAATGAAAGAGTCAGAGCGGCTGAGATAAGAGAGATCATACTCAAGTGTCGAAGCCAGCAAGGTATGTGAGGAATGTGTGAGATTGTTCACTGCCAACGACCTCTCAGAAAGGTTCAATCATCTTTTATGTGCATGCAAGTATTTTATCCTCTTAAGGAGGATCCAGTCCAAGTTTCCATTCAACATGGCTGCATGCGACGTGCTTTTATGTCTTGCTTGGGTGCATCCATATCCCTTCCATCATCTAATATGGATGTCCATCATGGAAAAAAAGAAAAGGCATGTGGTATAGGTACAAAAGGATGCAAAGAAATTTCATGTATACTCTTCGATAATACTCTTGTGGCTAAAGAGCTTATCTTCGAAGCTTACGGAAATTCAAAGGAATTTGGATCAACCCCCACCTTCCATGAAACGAAATCCATCCACTCCTGTGAGAAAGAAACTTCTAGTGAAAAGGGAACGAGTAAAAGGAGACTCATTACAAGACATATGAGCTCTTCCGATTGTCGATCAAGGTTATGCAGCAGCAAAAGGTATTGATCCCCCTTCATCTTCGCATACATATGCACAGAAAAGAGCTCCTAATCCTCTAGTCCGCACACCCCATAATACCTCATATAATCCATCCACACCACCACCATCTTCTCATATGATTCTAGTCCGCATGCATCATCACCCGTGCAAATCCCTTCACCACTTATGTCACCTTCCATTCAAACTCATCATACACCTACACATGTCTCACCTATTCCCATACCTCCTCCTATGCAATCACCACACTCACCTGCCCCAACCATCTTGGTTACCCATCATGCTCACATATGCATTCCACATCCACCCAACCCATGCATTCTAGCACACCTCCACTGGCAACCTGTTCTTCCACTTATGCACTCCTCCCATTAGAAAACATCCACATAGCCAATATTCATGCAAGGAACACGTTAGAATCTCTCTCGCAACTCAATGACTATCACAAAGAGATCTTTTCATTTACGGGAGTGGCAAACCAACAAGTTCTTCAACTTCAAGGGAGGATTGTAGACTTAGAGGAACGAAACAAGCAACTAGAGCAAAACAACAAGGAACTCAAAGAGGAGAATGAGAAGTTACGTAAAGAAGCGATGTTCTACAAAGACATCCATGACAAAGCTAAAAATCTCTTTATGGCGGCCCAAAATGCACCCTAGTTGGTAATGACGGTAGATAGCATTAGATGTTCTTACTACTTTGTATTGATAATCTTTTGTACTAGTTACTTCATTTTATAAGAAGCATATATCGCATTTTACTTGCAAATATCTACATTTTTCCATATTATCTCTCACTTATATTATTTCCAAAAGAAAAGAGATGAAAAAAAAGAGAAAAAAAAAAGAAGAAGAGAAAAAAAAGAGAGGAAAAAGAAAAAAAGAAGAAGATTATTAAAAGAAAAAGTGTTATTTTGTTCCGAGGACAGAGAATGTCTAAGTGCATGTCAACTTGTAGCGGGGCATTCTGATATACCCTTCATATAATGTATTTTATGTTTTGCTTTTCGAGATGCAGAAGTCAAGTACAAGCAATGATTTCGTGAGGAGAAGGAAAAGAAGCAAAGAGCACTGAGATGAAGAAAAGGGAATCCGGCTTGAGATGAAGAAAAGAGAATCCAGCTCACAAAGTTCATAAAGAGGCAGAATTCCCAATCTCCTAAGTGGCATAATTTCCTACTTCACCGATTTCCTGAGTTGCAATTTCCCATTTCACCAATTTCTTAAGTGGCCTAATTTCCCATTTCACCAATTTTCTAAGTTGCCTATTTTTTCATTTCACCACTTTCCTAAGTTGCCTATTTTCCCATTTCACCAATTTCCTAAGTTGCCTAATTTTCCATTTCACCAATTTCCTAAGCTTCCTAATTTCCAGTTTCACCAATTTCCTAAGTTGCCTAATTTCCCATTTCACCAATTTCTTAAGTTGCCAATTTTTCCATTTCACCAATTTCCTAAGTTGCCTAATTTCCTAGTTCATCAATTCTCTAAGTAGTCTAAATTCCTAAGTTGATCAATTTCTCAAAGTAGTGTACTTTTTTAGTCAACTTTTTACAAGTTAGTCGACTTATCTCAAAAGTTCACCATTTTTATGAAATTATTCTACTTACTTCAAAAGTAGTGTATTTTTTTAAGGAAATGGTCTACTTTTGATTTAGTCTACTTTTTTACTTGAAAAAAGAGACTAAATTTCCCAGATCTGCATATGGTCTAAATTTTCAGCCACTTGCACGTAGAGGACTCATGGACGATAGATGGCATCGAATACCAGAATTTGGAAGATGGTGATGATGCAGGAAAAGTGGACCGAGAAGGAAGTTTCCAGAGTACCAAAGTGGTCAATGAGGCTTCTAAAGAAGAAACTAGTTTTGTCCCTTTTGCTACCCTTCACTTCTAGAAAACTATATAAGGAGACCTCTCCATCAAAGAAGAACAAGCTCGGGGAGAGACTCGAGGACAGAATGCACAACTGAAGCATTTTCTTCCCTTTGTGTGTGTAGAGCTCTTAGCTTACCACTTGTGCTTCACTTGGTAGAATTGAAATCAGCTAGCTTGGCACTCTGAGTGAGTAGTGGGCAAGCAATGATTGGCCATTCTTCTCTTGAGTAGCTAATTGGAAGACTAGAGTTTTGAGAATCTATGCTTAAAGAATTGAAGTCCAGCAATTAGAGTGAAGGTGTATGCTTATGTCTCCTATTGATTGCCCAAAGTTTGTATAATCCTCTTTTTGAGTTGTTTATACTCATAATTTCAACTTCTTTCTCTCATTTCACTGTGTCATTGCCTGTGCTATTTTTCTTCCTATTGAGTCTTCAAATTGCAACCTACAGTGCATATTGCACTTAAGAGGACACACCACATTGAGCATATAGATCAAGAAATTAATCTACATATATAAGAAGGAGCTACTTGGCACTCATTTAAATCTACTATTGGGGCTATTGGGACTACTATTGGGAATAATGTTACTTTGTTCCTGTTCTGAGATTGGGCCCAGTTTGTTGGGCTAGCCCTGCTCGGTGCTGGGCACTTTTGAGTCTTGGGCTAGACTTTGAGCAAGTCTTGTAGTGTATAGTGGAGCTCTTGGCGAGTGTTGAAACTATGTTTTGTGATGTTTAATGTTGATTCCCTGTAGATTGTTGGTTTCATTCTCATAGTATGCTCGACTCTCCTCCTTGTGTGTTTTATATGTTGAAGCAATATTTTTTTCTAAGTTTGTGCTGGCCGTCATACTATTAGTGGAGTTTAAGCAACCTACTTGGTGGTATGATATTTGTGCCACTAGTTGAAGAGGAGCCCTGCTAGTGAAGGTGATTGAGCAAGCATCCTGAGTATGAGTTAAGTTGCCCTATTCTTTTGGGAACCCCCCGTTTTGTACTATGTGTACTCCATCTTGCCCCCACATGTGGGGAGTGTTTCTTTTGGACAGGCATTTTATAGGGTATACTTTTCTAAGGAGAACCCCCCTTGAGTACGAGCTGTCCTTGGAGGAGTATCATCCCATCTTCTTCAAAACGTAGCCCTTGGGCTCTCTTCTACAATGGTTGTGTTTGAAATGGAATAAATATGTGCATGAGTGTGAAATGTAATCAGATTGTGTATATGTGAAGATGAATATGTATGTGTATATGTGTGTGTGGGTGTTTAGATGAGCATGTGTGTGGAGGAGTGTATGTATACGCTGATGAGTGTGCATCTGCATCAGGTTATATATGCAAATGATCCATAATTAATCATCCTTCGCTTCATACAAAACTTTGTGAGTCGACCCTTTGAATCGAGCAAGGTCAGTTATTTTAATGGACCAAGATCAATCATTTTAGTTGACCAAGGTCGAACAAACAGTCAAATATTTTATTTTTGTTTTGATTGCATGAGCATCAACGCGCGTGGAGAGAGAGAGAGAGAGAGAGAGAGAGAGAGAGAGAGAGAGAGAGAGAGAGAGAGAGAGAGAGAGAGAGAGAGAGAGAGATTTTTAACGTCTATTAGAAGGCCGAACTCGACCTATGAGACAGAATCAATGCACATGGTTGTGTCTACGATCAAACGGAAAAACAAAAGCATGCTGAAAATAAAAAACAGATATGAAACTAGGTGAAAAGAAAACCAGAGTCTCCGAATCATGCGTGTGGAGTCTATAAAGGGGGGTATATGGGGGTGTTATCTCTATGGAAGCATATATGTAAGAGGGTGATACAAGTATGAGAATGCATCGAAGTGGCATAAAACCCCGAAGTAATGCTCATATGTGGATGTAGTATGTGGTACATAGGTGCAGGTGGTGTTAGGGCTGCCCAAATGACTCCAGTGGGGTCGGACATCATTTCCGCCTGTCTGTCCTCCATGGCTCCACAGTAGCGGGCCTCTATATCTGCAATCTGATGACTGTTTAATCTCTGTGTCTGATAGCCTCTAGCTCGGAGTCGTCTCCTTGCACGAGAGGTCTCAGCCTGCCGAAGAGTCACCCCTCTCTGAGTGAAAATAGGTGGGGGATCCGGTGCATGTCGTGGGGTAAAGAAATCAGTGAGCTTTGTATATCGCCTTCCAATCGGAGCTGCTGTGGTGGGCTGGAGTAGGGCATCTCTGTGGCACTGTCTCTCTAGTAAGAATCACCCTTGTTTACACTGATCTCTAGAGGCCATGATCTCAGGAAGGGTAGGCTGTCCTATGAATAGATCCTCATATCTGCTCCTGATGTCATCATATGAATTGCATCGGCATACAAAGTGCTCCTCATCCTCTAACTCTACCGATCTCGATAGTGTGACAGTCTCGATCCAAGGTCGGAAGTGAACCACGTTTGACTAGTGTATAACTGCCAGAGATTGTGCCTGAGCACAATGTTCCTCTCACTACATGAGTAGTGAACATGGGGAGAGTCTAGGTCATACTGGAAGAGTGGTAGTCTGTCCATATCCAATCCATGTCCATCAAACTATGCCCTAACCTGAGAATACCAAGCTCTCTCATCGCTGCCTCAAATGCTCTACATTTGAGTCTATTTGCTGGGAGCTCTCTCATCCTTTGGATGAAACATATCATCTGGAATAGTGCCTTTACTACCATGGGAGGTGTGGCCATCTCTGCTTTGATGATGTAGTGTGGTAGTGTGAGTTTCTCACGGAATAGCCGTGAGATCATATGTACTTGCGACCTCTAAATCACACTCCACTGGGCAAGTGTGAGACCCGGATCCCAAACTGTCGTTGCATGCATCATAGTTGGTGTGGCTAGTGTGTCAAATAGCCATCCCTCCGTACGTTGCTCCTCGAAGTGTGCCTGATGACACCTCCTCTCTAACATGGCCAAAGCTGCATATTCCCATGTGAGCGTGCCAATGGCTGCCTGTCTCATAGTGAACGGACCATGTAGGCTCGTGAATGTCACACCTAGATAGACATATGAGGTAACCACCTCTATCGGTCCACCAGCTATTGTGAAGCGTGCTGCATCATGGCCTTGGTCTTGCCAAGGTTTACAGCCAGCCCTTTCCGTGTACAAAACTCATCCAAGGCACCCAAGTGGTGCTCTAGATCCTGCGTGGATTCTAAAATCAATACAATATCATCAGCTCATAATACAATGTGTAGAGATGTACCTCTTAGGTCTCCATCCTTACCGCCAGCTCGTAGGATGTAGTCCTTAATCTTGTTGATATAAAGCCCAAATAGAGTGGAAGAGAGTGGGCAGCCTTGCTTAACACCAACTGTGCTAGCAATGGCCTCTGAATAGTCCATCTGGGCATCGAGCCCTCCCAATCATCTGCTAATAGAGTGTGTAGATGGCCCAAATCATCTCTTATGGTATCCCCAAGCTTTGGAGACGCTGGAAAAGCTTCTCCCGTGGCACAGTATGGAAGGCTTTGTGCACCTTTGCCCCATCAATGAATGAACGTAGAATGAAGATGTGATCAATAGTGGAGAAAGCCCGTTGGAAACTTACCTGACCATGTTCTTGTAGCCAATCTTTGCATATGAGCTGAGCTCTGTCTCGAGAACCGCTCCATAAAGCTTGGCCATGGTGTGCCAAATCATGATAGTCCTGTAGTTCCTTGGGTCCAAGGTATCCCCACATTTGTGGATGGGTACAATGGTGTTCCTCGTCCACTCCTCTGGGAAGCCCTCCCCTATAGCCCGATTGAAGACATGTGGAATCAATGGAGCTATAGTGGAGATAGTATATATGAGGTGCGTTGCAACCTAATAAAACCCTTAGAAGACAAGTTAGAGTTCTGAATAGGCTTTTCCTCTCATTATGAGCTTTGGGGGTATTCCTCGATGTGCTCCCTTTGTATTTCACCTATCCTGTATTTTCACACCCATTGACTAGCTGACCTTTCTCCCACTCACTTGCAAACCTCTTCTAGAGTGAACACACATCTCTCTCTTTCTCTCTCTCTCTTTCTCTAATTGACTTAATAAAATCGACTTAGTAAAGGATAAATAAAAGTCGACCTGATTCAGTCAAGCTAAAAGTCATTAAAACCGACCTTATTCAGCTTGTAAAGTCAACTTATTTCAGCTATAAAATCGACCAACAGAATTGATTATAAAATCGACCTCATAAAGTCAACTTAATTTGAGCAGCAAGCCGACTTTTTCACCTACAGTAGATCCAAGTCGACTTAATTCAAGTTGACTTAAATTCTTATAGTCAACTTCAATTCCGACTCTATCAACAACAAACCGACCTCATTTTTTACAAGATCGACTACACTCCAAGACTACACTCCAAGACTCCAAGTAGACATGAAATCAAGGTAAACTAAGGTAAAAGTGGGCGCCTCGGTAGAGCTGACTGCAAGCACAATCAGATGCCGAGTTGGTTCTTTGGCGCAGAGTTGGTCTCTGGAAAACTTGTACAGAAAGGGAATCAGAATGTCAGGACCCATGTGCAAGTACCAGACCAAATTTTTGTGGTGCATAGCTTTTTCGGTTATCTTTTCTTCTCCACCATGAACTGCTATTACTTTCAAAGCCACACATAGGGTCTTCCGAACTCTACATAAACAGGTTGATGGAACTCATTTGGGGTGCAGCTGAACTGTAGATAACCTGTAGATTGACGCATTACCTTATAAACGTAGTCGGTGCAGTGATTGGTACTGGGCTCTTCAGAACGTTTGTGAAGGAGGAATTCTGTGATTGCACAATCCAGACATTTGGAAGAAGAAGAGGTGGCGATGTGAAGTTGGGAGGTCTCATCATGGGGCTACTTGTTGTACAAGTGATGAAGTGTCCTCAGAAGTCAAGGAGGAGTACTTGCGAATTCTCTACTCAATTCTCTGCTGGACCAGGAGCTCTTGCTGGACTTTTCTACTGGATCAGGAATACTTGCTGGACTCCTCTTCTGACAAGGAGTGGTGCTGGACAGTACTAGGAGGAGTAGCCCAATGACCATGTTGATTTCTCCAACCTTCATGAACTTCATGCTACACATCAATCCCACCTACTAATAAACCCCATTCCACTTCAGCCCCCATCCGAACCACTCATATAATCAACCATCCACCCATCGATCCCATCCACTTACAATTTCAAGCATTACCTACACCTCCAGCATCTCGTCAAAACCCACCTACACCACCTCACTTCCCATCGCCACATGCATCACCACACTCCTCAGCGCCACCACACCCACTCCAAGCATCTATCCCTCCAAGTGACACATCCATCCCTCCCACTCACAGTGAGCCCACAATTGAGCAACCATCATTTAAAATCATACCCCTACATCCTCCCTTGAGATTCTCACCTAGAAGGCATAACGCAGCTACAGAGATGCCCCCAGATCCCGTACTTGAGTCTTTCCAACCTATAATTTCAGAAGTATATAGAGACATCAACCTTGAACACCTCTTGGGAGAAGGCACCTCAGAAATTCCAGAGCTATAGATAATCCCTGCAAGGGAAAAATATGAGTGAAATGTCTGGCCCGCAGTTCCTAATCACTTGAAAGGAATCGCAGATGGATGTTGCGAAGAACAGGTTTTCAAAAATTGCTACTAAAATTTTTGAAGATAGGCAGACCTGTATTAATCTTGAACATCGCCTACGTATTCATATATGTATGCTTAATGAGGAATGTCTAAGGGTCTGCCTCATTACCGAAGATGCCTCATTACCAAAGAAATGTACATGCAGACCAAAGAGTTATCTGAACACTTCAAGAATGCAAAAAATCGAAGAATCTAGAAGCATTTTTGGAAGATACACAAGAAAAGAACAAGAAATTGAAGGCTGAAAACAAAGATCTTAAGAAAGAAAACAAGAAGCTACAGGCACAGAATTCAAGCTTACGGAAGCAGAGAGACCTTAAAATCAAAATTTAATGTTTTAAAGTGTCTGCCTCGTTACCAAAGATGCATCATTACCAAAGAAATGTACACGCCGATCAAAGAGTTATCTGAACACTTCAAGAATGGGAACAGGGCTGAAGAAAAATCGAAGAATCTAGAAGCATTTTTGGAAGATAAGAAATTGAAGGCTGAAAACAAAGATCTTAAGAAAGAAAACAAGAAGCTAGAGGGAGAGAATTCAAGCTTATGGAAGCAGAGAGACCTTAAAATCAAAATTTAATGTTTTAAAGTCTTTGCTTTGTCCTTCAGACACAGAAGAAGTTCCACAAACTCAAGCAGAAGAGGAAGATCAAGATCAAAACAGGAGGTCTCGAAAAGAGCTTGCATGTGATTAAGTGCATCCTGTCAGCTCATTTTGGCTAGTGTCATAGATTTTTTTATCTATAGTGTCCTAGTATTTCATTCTGTACCAGTGTCATAGCCTTTCATTTTGTATTATGAGGAACTCTTTTACAAAAACATATTTTGTACTTCCTGGGCACATCTCCATTCCCTTCTTTTGATGTAACAATTCCATTTTGTTCTCTTGTTGTAACAACTGAGTCATTTCTTTTCTTTATCTCTTCGAGATGGACACACTCTAGTGGGCAGACTCTGGTGGGCAGACTCTAGTGGCGGGCAACTTGTAGAACAATAAATTTTTCGAAGAACATTGCAAAAGGTAAAAGATACCGAGCCCAAATACCAAAACTGGGTGCTAAGGAGCCGAGATGCAGATGCTGGAGTTTGCACCGAGACATCCAAAGGCTGGAGTTGGGCACCGAGATGCCCAGATGCTGGAGTCGGGCGTTGAGATGCCGAGATGCAAGAGTGGGGTGCCGAGCTTCCCAAGTTCTAGAGACGGGCATCGGCATGCAGAGATTCATCAAGATACAAGCCTTGGCAAGATGATGGGAAGAACTGATATGGTGGCCAAGTGGACCCCGACCACTCATCGCTACAAGACAAAATTTGGTACTCGCAGCAGTGCTGACAGTTAAAACTACCTAGTGCATTAACTGCCCATTACTCCTATGTAACAGACTCTCCTCTTGTAACCCATCCCTCACCTCTCTCCTATAACAGGGAGAAGCCTCAAGAGAAGAGGTGATAGCTGATAGAGATCTCGATAGAGTGAGTGAAGGCCTAGAGCTTGTAGAGACACCAAGAGACCTATCTTGCTTATGTTGCTAATGTGAGGATACGTGGAGATTGAGTTTCCATTGTCTTCCATTGTTGTGTGTCTGTATGACAAGTGGTATGACTAATTGATGGTTTGCATTGATTGTGTTATATTTGGTTGTTGTCTTGTGTTATATTTTGCTGCGTGTTATGTCTGGTGTTCTGATTCTCACTCGTTCTATCTCTTATTTCTGTGTCTAACTCCTAAGTATAGATTGAAGTGATGATAAGGATTCTGGTTGATAAGCATATATTACTGTAATGTGCTCCGGGAGTAGTGCATTTTGCATTCCCTGCACCGACACACTTCACACTTCACCATCTACAAATGGTTAAGATTTAAAATCTAAAAATCTCATCATCCAGTGATTAGGAATCCATCGATTAGAAAATCCATATCGAAAAGCAAAAAAAAAAAAAAGCAAGGTGAATAATCTTTTAGGATTTTTGAAAATTGCTGATGGTGCTTTTCAGCTTTTTTGCCAAGATTTTTTGCATGGACTTGAAAGCTATAAATTGACGATCAATGGGCACACCAATGTGATCAATCCTTGAATATACACAAGGAAAAACTTTGGGGTTTTGAGCTCGGAGGACTCTTGGACGAGTTTGGTGCAGATTTGGAGGAGTTTTAGCCGCCTTCCCTTCATCTTTTTCACACTAGCACAAGGTGCATGCTGATTTTGTGAGTCTAAGCTACTTATTTTAGGGTTTCTTTGTGTGCTTTTATGGTGCTAGATCTCTACCTACCTCTTCAACACTTGAAGGTTCTATAGTTGCTGCTCAACATCAGACAAGACCTAATTTCATATTAAGGTTTGCTGTTTTTAATTTTTTAACAGTTTATTCACTTCCATATGCACATATTCTCTCTCACATTACCTCTTAGACACATTTCTCTACAATTTTGTACGATTCAGCCTATGTTCAGTTTTGTATCATTACACACATTATGTAATGGCATTTAACAATTATTTTAGTATGTAGTTTGAATTCAACTAGTATACTTTTAAAATTGTTTTCTCTCCATTCTATTATCATTCATCTCATTTAATTTTGTGAAGGTGCATTATGTGCTAAGGTTTTAAGTGTTGGAAAGATCTAACAAATTACCTATGATTATTTTTTGGACCTACTACACTTCCAACATTTGGTATTTAAGAATAGAACACATACATACTCAAGATGACTCACTACAAAGATAGATGGGAACAAGAAGACAAGTTTGATGGAATGTCTAATTATCAAATGTATGGATTTATGATGATGAACTTATTAGTTTTAGAGGACTTATGGAATATTGTCAATGGCAGGTACCCTAGGCGAAGGCAAGCTACAGAGAATGTTACTTCTTTATCCAAGCAACCTGTTGCTCCAATTTTTTGTTCAAGAGGAGGTTGTTGAAGAAGAGGAAGAGGTCCTCTCATCATTCAAAGTTAGAGAAATTATCAAGTTACTTCCTACAAAAGAGCAGTTCACTTCCATCTACATATTGTTCTTTTGTCACTTCACTTTCTCTCTCTACAAGAGATAGAGAAATATTAGTTGAAGAGTTGAAATTCCTATTGCTTCAAGATGAAGACCAATAGAAAAATATAAAAGAGAGAATGACAGAGCCATGGTATAATCATCTAAAGAAAAGAAGAAGAACGAAACTACAAAGAAGGAGAAGAATAATCAACAAAATAAAAAGGAAAGTGAGTCATCTACTTCAAAGTCTTCCTCCATATCTTCTTCCACATCTACGTCAACTACTTCTTCCACACCCAAACAAAAGTCTACTTCAACTACATCCACTTCAAAGAAAGGTATATGTCATTATTGCAATAATCTAAGTCATTTTATAGCAAACTGCAGAAAGAGGATTTTTAATGAGAAGAAAAACAGCATCAGATAATAATGCTGAAGATCATTGAAAACCTGAGTCTTAAAATGAAGAATCTTATGCATGTTTTAGTATTAAAGAAATAGCGTTTGATCAAGAAGCATTAAATTCAGTCTTTGAAACTCCTTGCATTTTTTATTGTGGACACATGACAGGTTGCAAGTAGGCATTTTCTTCCCATACTAACTCTATAGGTCGAAGCGTGACCATAGTAGATAGTCATGACTTGGATGTCATAGGTATTGGGGAAGTTATGTTAAAGTCAAGAAGAGGTGGAAATCTCACAATTTCTAATGTTCTTTATGTCTCAAAAATAGAGAAGAATTTGCATTCTATCTATCCTTTCTTATCAGAAGGTTATAAATTTGTGTTTAGAAAAGACTCATGCCAAATCCTGATACCTAATGAGGAGCATTGTCTACTATAAGGAGAAAATAGAAGTGTTATGTTTGTGTTGTCCAAAATTAGTCATGCTAATGTTGCAAGGTCTTCTACATCAAAGGAGAATATGAAGTTATGGCATGCTAGATTTGGCCATATCAGCTACATAGCTCTCAAGCATATCAAAGATCAAGGTATGGTGGAGAGTTTATCTACTTTTGCTTTACGAGATATGTTGAATCTTGTGAAGAATGTCTTGAAGGAAAGCTTCACAAGCTATCTTTCAAGAAGCATGGATACATCACTGTTACAAGAAAGTTGCAAATCATACATTAAAATATTAATGGACGTATAAGAGTAGATTCTATTTAAGGTTATATACATTTTGTCACATTTCTTGATTTTTCTAGATATTCTTGGGTTTATGGATTAAAAGCAAAATTAGAAGTCCTTTCTATCCTCAATAAGTTTTTTAACTATGGTTGAATATGAAAGTGAAGCTAAAATTCAGATTTTAAGAAGCAATAGAGGAGGAGAGTACATATCGAAGGACTTTACATCATTTATTGAAGATAAAGTATCTCTCATCAACTTACTATTGCTTACACTCCAAAATAGAGTGATATTGTAGAGAGAAAGAATAGGACACTTGTTGAAATGATGCGTAGTATGATGTCTTCAAAGAAGCTTTCACCTAAGTTTTAGTTTGACGCAGTATGCAAAGCTATCACATTCTAAACACGTCTTCCACAAAAGCTTTAAAGGTCATTACACCTTATGAAGCTTATTATGGTAAGAAACTCAATATGAGTTATCTCAAATTTTTTGGTTCTCTATCTCATGTTCACATTGAAAAGAAGGATTGTGGTAAGTTTGATGTAAAAGCCATCAAAGCTGTTTTTATTCGTTATGCTATTGAAAGCAAATAATACAGATTCTATGTACTAGAATGACCATAAACTTCCCCATTTCCTAGAGAGACCTGATCTTTCTTTCACTAACTCCATTTTTTTGAGGTATACAGAGCAATATACATTGATGTTTTATCCTAAAGAGCTAGAAATGCATTAAACGTAGAAGACATGTATACCCCCCTCCATCAAAACGGAGGGTCCCCATTTTACATGTTGATCAAATTTTCAGCCATGGCTAGAAATTATTTAAAGTGTTGTAAGAGATGGATGAATACCTCAATGAAGTGAGGTGGTAGTGCTAAACACTGCTTTGTACCAGCCTTGATTCACTTCAGAGTTATAAAGTAGACCCTTTCGCTTGCAAATGACACCAAGAAAGTACTTATGTACTTTGGCGTTGATACTTGAAACAATTAATCCAAAACAGACTAGTTCAAGAATAACTAGTGTTGAGAAACTTGCTATTTTAGTCCATACACCAGTTGGGTTTTTTACTCGAAGCTCACAGCACAGTAGCAATTGACAAAATTCCTTTTGGGGGAATCTAATTAGCTTAGATAGCCAATGATTGCAAGTGGAATCATTTAAAATGATCAACTATGCTCTGAGAAATAACTTTAGCAAATAAGATCTTACCCCCGATATTTTAGGGAATAACCAGTAGATGATCAGTCAGCACTTCGAAGGTGATTTCTCCTTGATGCCTCAACCCAATGCCTTCAAATTTTAACAACACAAGGTAGACTTCAAGCTGGTTCCAACAAGCCAAAGATTATATAAAATGGTTGAGTATGCACTGAGATATGACCAGAAGAAGTTGACTGTTATGAGTAGTAATAGCAGAGAAGTAGACATAGATGTGCAATGAGCTATATGTATTATAGAACATAATTGTACAGAGTCATTGGCATTGTAATGATGCTCAATATTGATGAACTCAGTGAGCTGTAGTGTGAGCTACTCAAGTTCTACAAATGATCAAGGAGTGAGCTCTCAACGAGGCACTAATCCGCGAGATTTTACAAAGTCTCTTTATATGTGTCTCTTCTAAGTTTGAATTTTAAAGTTCAACCTTTGGCTCCAATCAAAAGATGGCTCCACTAATTTAGGAGATATTCCCTCAACTTGAAGTCATAACTAATATTCTTCCTAACTCCTCGAGTTATAAGCTTTTACAAGATTCTCTCAAGGAATTAATGTTTTACAATGGTAAATGATCAAGTAGTTACAAGCTAGAGTTCACATGAATCATCAAATGCTAGTTCCACACAATGTCGTCCATGCTAAGCCAAATGTGTAGGCTTGAACATTTGCACCAACATCTCCCCCTCAGGCCAAACATCTTGGCTTGCATTGCTTCATCAGTCTTCTTGAATATCCTGTAATCCAATCATGGTTTTTAAACCTGCAAAGCTTAGTACCATCAAGTGCTTTGGTTAACAAATCAGCACACTGCGTATTTGTAGATACATATGCTAGTTGAATCTCTTTGCTCAAGAGTTTGTCTCTAACATAGTGATAGTGCACTTCTATATGCTTAGTTCTTGCATGATAAATGGGGTTGGCTGCAAGATGCAAAGAACTAGTGTTATCACCAAAAATCATTGGTGAATGAGTGTGAAGTCCCGAATCTGAGTAGAGCAACCTAATGCACATAGCTTCTTGTGTAGCATTTGCTAATACCTTGTATTTAGCGTTTGTTGAAGATAGAGCAACAGTTGGTTGCTTCTTAGAAGACCATGAGATGGGTTTATCACCTGCAAAAGATAAATTGCGAGAAGTACTTCTTCTATCATCCTTACATCCTTCCCAATCTGCATCTGAGTACAATTTTATGTCCAAATCTGATGTGTATGGGAAGTAAAGACCTTGATTTTGAGTACGTTTGAGGTACTTCAAAACTCTCTTAGCAGCTTCGAAGTGAGGTGCTCTAGGTTTATGCATGAATTGGCTGAGAACACTTACTCCATAACATATGTCAATCCTTGTTAATGTTGCATAGTTTAGACTCCCAACTATGCTTTGAGAACTTGCAATGTCAAATCACCTTCATGAGCAATCAATTTATGATTTACCTCCATAGGGGTGCTACTACTTTTGCATCCTCCAAGTGGAACTTCTTCAACATGCCTGCACATATTTCCTCTGAGTAATGTAGATTCCAAAGTTAATGTATACCTACTCAAGTCGAAGAAAGTATTTCAAAAACCCTAGGTCACTGATCTTAAACTCCTGCATTATCTCGTTTTTTATTTGTTTGATGCCATTGGCATCACTACATGTAAGAATGATGTCATCCACATATACATATAAATATATCACTTCTGAGTTAGCCTTCTTGATAAACAGAGAAGAATCTTCCTTGCTCATCATGAATCCTTGGTCTTGAGCCTATGGTTCCATGCCCTAGGTTCCTGCTTCAAACCATAAAGAACTTTCTTTAATTTGCATACATGATTTACCTTGCATGGATTTTCATACTCAGGAGGTTGAGCCATGTGAACCTCCTCTGAAATCCAGCCATTGAGAAAAGCATTTTTCACATCTAGTTGATACATATGCCAATTTCTAGATGCAGCTACACTTACCAACACTCTGATGGCTTGCATCTTAGCCACTAGTGAAAAGGTTTCTCTGTTGGAGTTAGACGTCTGCGGAAGCACGCGAACAGCACAAGGAAGAAGAAGAAGCTTGGAGCACAACACACAAGACTGAATGTATTACTAGAGAATGTACAAAGATAAGTAGCCCATTAGGGCAATAGGCGTATATACAAGCCGGGGGAAAAAAACCTCCTAAAGAGGGAAAAAAGTGCCCCGGCGGTCCTAGAGTGTTCACACACATCACTACCTAAATATATCAACAAATCCCCCCTGGGAGTGATGCGGTGAACAAGGAGCTGGCACTCATGTATAAGGAAGTGCCGAGCTATGTGGAAATCACTCCACAAAAGGAAGTAAGCCCAAAGCTTTGCGGAAAGCTTCAAACTTCTCCCTAGGCAGAGCCTTCGTGAAAAGGTCTGCAATGTTCTCTTGCGTGGGCACATATGCCAAGCTGATCTCCCCAGCAGAGAACCTCTCCCTGACATAGTGATAATGCACCTCAATGTGCTTAGTGCGAGCATGGAACACAGGGTTCCTCGCAACTGCCAATGCGCTCTGACTGTCAGTGAAGATGGTGGTGGCAGAAGACTGGCCAACACCCAAATCAGCCATAAGGCGTCTGAGCCACACACACTCAACAGTCGCTGTGAAAGCTGCCCTATACTCAGCCTCACAACTGGAAGTGGCCACAGTAGGCTGCTTCTTGCTCAACCAAGATATACATGAGCTACCAAGCATGAAGCAAAAACCACTGGTGGACACACGAGTGTCATAGCAACCAGCCCAATCTGAGTCAGAAAAAGCATGCAAATCTGGCGGTTGTGATCCCCCCTTGGGATAAAACAACCCAAGTAGCCGAGTACCACTCAAGTAGCGAAAGATGCGCTTAACCGCTTTCCAATGCGTGACTCCTGGGCAATGCATAAACCTGCTCATCTGTGAGACAGCAAACTGAATATCTGGCCGAGTAATGCATAAGTAAATCAAGCATCCAACAGCCTGCTGATAGAGAACAGCATCAAATGCATCTCCAGCATCATGAAGACTCAATCGTAAACCTGTCTCCATAGGAGTGGCAATAGGCTTACAGTCTTCAAGGCCAAAACGATGCAATAATGTGTCAATATATTTCGTTTGACACAAAGCCATTCCACCATCAACTTGCATAAATTGAATGCCCAAATAGTGATGCAAATGCCCCAAATCAGACATCTCAAATGAGGCAAGCAAATCAGCCTTGAAATCAGCAATATGCTTCTCAAGAGGACCAGTGAGCAGCATGTCGTCTACATAGACAACAATGATCAGAAGCACATCATTAGCACGCTTAACATATAAGGTGCTTTCAGTTGGACTTTTCTCAAAACCATGTGCAATCAGATAGGCATGTATCTTCTCATACCAAGCACGTGGTGCTTGCTTTAAACCATATAACGCCTTCTTTAACCTGCACACCTGGTTTTCATGCCCTTTCTGCACAAAGCCACGGGGCTGAAAAACATACACTTCTTCATGCAAGTCACCATTCAGAAATGCTGTTTTAATGTCCAACTGATGTACATTCCAACCATGATGGGCTGCAAGTGCACAAATGCTCCGAACAGTAGTCATACGGCATGTAGGTGCAAAGGTCTCATCAAAATCAATGCCTCTTTCCTGTGCATAACCCTTTGCAACAAGCCTAGCCTTATACCTGTCAACTGTACCATCAGGTTTACGCTTCAGCTTGTATACCCACTTAGTGCCAATGGCCTTCTTGCCAGGAGGCAAGTCACATAAAGACCATGTACCATTCTTCATTATAGCATCATATTCAGATTGCATAGCAGCCTTCCAATTTTCTGAATTTTGTGCTTCATCAAAAGAAACAGGCTCATTCTCATCATAGAGACTAGATGCAGCCATAGCATAGCAATCTGATGCAAAGGAGGTACTATGAGAGCCTGAACGAGTACGATATGACAAAGGTGCATCTAATTTGCTGTCACGCAAAGTCTGCACCAGCCATTTTGGCATAGTTTTTGCCTGTTCAATATCAGCTCTCTCATCAACAAGTGCATCATGTAAATCTCCATCAGAAATGGAATGATCTGCATCATCATATGAAACCTGCAAAGGCTGAGAAGTTGCCTCATTAGGACCAGCACTAGCCTGTCCACCTGTAAAAAGAGGCATCAAAGTATCATACATGTCTTTGGAGCTAACAGATGTCTCCTTAGTACATGAAAGCAATGGCTGAATAGCATCTTCCACAAAGACAACATCACGGCTAACCAGAATGCGTTTAGTCTGTTGATGATACAGACGATAGCCTTTACTTTCAGAACTGTACCCAACAAAAATACATTTTACTGCCTTATCATCCAATTTTCTGCGATGTTGTTCAGGCACTAATGCATATGCCAAACAACCAAAAACACGTAGATGAGCAACAGATGGCTTGCGGTCATGCCAAGCCTCATATGGAGTGATAGACTGCAACGCTTTGGTGGGACACCTGTTCAGTACATATGCTGCACACATGACAGCCTCAAGCCAGAAACTATGTGGTAAAGCCTGACTTTTGACCATGCACCTCGCCATCTCCATGAGTGACCTGTTCTTTCGTTCAGCAACTCCATTCTGTTGAGGTGTATACGGCATTGTACACTGGTGTTTTATCCCACGTTCAGCCAGAAATGCATTAAAATCTGAAGACATATATTCCCCCCCTCGATCAGAACGGAGGGTGCCCATTTTACATGCTGACAGATTTTCAGCCAAAACCAAAAACTGTTTGAAGCACATGAACACTTCGGACTTTGCTTTGAGTGGGTATACCCATGCATGCCTGGAAAAATCATCAATGAAAGTCACGAAGTAAAGGTAATTTCCAAAAGAGGGTGTCTGCATAGGACCACAGACATCACTATGTACAAGCTGCAATTTCTGCATAGCCCGAACTGAACCATCTTTTGGAAAGGAAGAACGCTGCATTTTGCCCAAAATACAGCCTTCACAAACATGTTTTCCAGGTGCCTCAAGTTTGGGCAAAGAAGACACCATTTCAGATTTCTGCAGGCGTAACAAACTAGCAAAATTCAGATGACCAAAGCGTGCATGCCAAAGCTTTGCATCTGACATAGCCTGAGAATCATGAACTGCACATGCCGAATCATTCACAGATCTTTCATAGTCTATGAGCTTATGCAGCCCACGACATAAAATGCCAGAAGCAATAATCACATCGCCATTTGAGAGATCATGGACTGTACACCTGTCATCAACGAATTTCACAACCAAGCCAATCTTGGCTAATGCAGAAACTGATAACAGGTTCTTTTTGATCCCTGGCACAAATAAAGCATCTGACAAAGTGAAAGAACTACCATCAGCAGTAGTCAAAATGATCTTACCAACTCCCATAATAGGATAAGAGGAGTTATTGGCGCATGTGACAGTATTCCCTGTAGGGGCAGGCTCGAGTGAAGAGAAGAAACTGCGCTGCGAGGTAATATGTTTGGTCGCCCCACTGTCAAAGTACCAAACATCTGAGTCTACTGCAGACATGCACTGATCATGAGAAGATGGGTCAAAACTGCAGACAGTAGTAAACGCCCATTCTTCTTCCTGCACAAGATTTGCAGACTCTGTTTTTGGTGTAGAGGCCTCTGCAACAACCATTCCAGCCTCTTTCTTCTTTGCCTCTTTAGCAGCCAGTTTTGGACAGTTCTTTATAATATGATCATTTCCTTTACAGTACTTGCAAAACAATTTCTGCTTTTCTGATTTCTTCTCATCTTTATCCTGGTTCTTCGATTGTGCAGCATTTGCAGATTTCTGCTTACTAGTAGAAGAGCTCCATTTTCCTTTGCCCTTCTGACTAGCCAGGAAAGCTTGATCTGCAACACGCATAATGGACCTGTTCTGCCTGGACTGATCTTCCTGCAACAAAACAGAGACTAATTCCTCAAATGACAAGGCATTCGGATTGCCTTTCATCATCAATCGAAGAGTAGAGGCAAAACTCTGATATGAATCAGGAAGGCCATTCAGAACGGTCTGCACAAGTGAGCTATCTGGTATAACCTCATCAGCAGAAATCAATTGTTCCTTCAGGTCTTTGATCTTTGTAAGAAAACTGTCCATAGAATCACCTTCATTCATGTGCTCACTCTCCAACTGTTTTCGGAGGTAAGCAACACGAGCCTCATTCCTAGCCTGGTACAAAGTGGTAAGTGTATCCCAAGCATCCTTTGCTGTTCTGCAAGAGCGAATGTGAGGGATAATGGCACGTTTGACAGACAAAGCTATCAATGCATGTGCTTGGGCATCTCTGCCATCCCAACGAATCTGCTCTGCAGTAGGTGCAACAGAAACAGCAGCACGAACAGGAATCTGCGGAATATCATCTTCGACACCATCTTCATCAGCTCCAACACCTGTATTTGCAGTACCTGTCGTTACAGGTGTAACAGGACGTCTTTCAACACCCTGCACAATGTTCCACAATCCTTTTGCAACCAGTACATGTCGCATCATATAAGCCCATAATGGGTAGTTGGTACCATCCAACTTATCCTCAACAGCCAACATACGGAATACATCACTGCTTTCAGCCATGGCCGGTGACTAAAATACCTTGATGCAGAAAATTGACTGTATCTCAAAAAGTTGAACGGAATTGCCCAGACGAGTTCTGCTAGACCTGTAGCAGACTTCGAGACGCTTAAACTGGCGAACAGAAACTGGTATATACCTTTGGCACAAAAGGACGAAATAGCCTGCACAAGCGCTGCGATAGTGCGTTCGGAGGCCGAAACGAGCTCAGATCGCGATTTCGGCACCACAAAGCGAAGCAGTTTTGATCTAGGAAACACCCTGAGTATGCTCACCAAATTTCATGCGAATCTGAGACTGCAAATGGAGGAGTGTCGACGGCGCCCTAGAAGAAGGAACGACCTGCTCTGATACCAATTGTTGGAGTTAGACGTCTGCGGAAGCACGCGAACAGCACAAGGAAGAAGAAGAAGCTTGGAGCACAACACACAAGACTGAATGTATTACTAGAGAATGTACAAAGATAAGTAGCCCATTAGGGCAATAGGCGTATATACAAGCCGGGGGAAAAAAACCTCCTAAAGAGGGAAAAAAGTGCCCCGGCGGTCCTAGAGTGTTCACACACATCACTACCTAAATATATCAACATTCTCTACTCCTTGGGTTTGTGCAAAACCCTTAGCCACAAACCTCGCTTTGTAGCTGTTTATGGATCCATCTGAGTTCCTTTTGGTCTTGTCAATCCACCTAGAACCAATTACCTTCGTTGATGCTTTCTTGGGTACTAGCTCCAAGTGTCATTCTCTTGGAGTGCTTCTATTTCTTCATCCATAGCCTCCTTCCATTCTGCTTTGGTATTTGCTTCTTCATATGAAGAAGGTTCTTCAACTCATGAATCCTTAGCAAGATAAATATGATCATACCCATATCTAATTGGCTTCTTACTCTCTCTTTGTGATCTCCTTAAGGCTTGGTTGGATAACTCAGGTATGTCCTCCGACCTCTTGATCTTGACCTTGCCTTTTGATTTCCATGCTCTAAACTCTTCCAAGTTGATGGTGTCATCATCATCTGATTTGATGTCTTCAATTGTGCTTGGCTCCTCCTTGGTGAGGCTTGGAAATTCTTCTTCCAAGTCATTTGGGAATTTGACCTTCCTGCATTCACTTTAATCAAGAGTCATTCTCATCAAACACAACATCTCTACTGACCATAAATCCTTTGTTGGATGGATTATAAAACCTGTATCCCTTTTGATTTATATCATATCCTATGAAGATGCATTTCTTTGCCTTAAGATCTAGCTTACCTCTGATTTGAGATGGAACATGCATATAAGCAACACAACCAAATATTCTGCAATGTTCAAGTGATTGTCTCCTACGAGTCCATGCCTCATAGGGGGTCATCCCATCAAGGGACTTAGAAGATAACCTCTTAATAAGATAAGTGGCAGTAGAAATAGCCCTTGCCCATAAGTAATTAGGCAACTTTTTTTCATTTAGCATAGATCTAGCTCCTTCCACAATCAATTTGTTCCTACTCTCTGCTACTCCATTTTGCTGAGGAGTATATCTAGTTGTGATCTCTCTCTTGATATCTCTGTCCTGCAAAAATGCATCAAAATCATTGGAGAAGTACTCACCTCCATCTAACCTTATCCTCTTTAAAATTTTTCCTGTTTGATTTTTCACAAGTGCAAGATACTTTTTGAAATAACTGAGCACTTCATCCTTATGTTTCATGAAATACAAGATAGTCCACCTATTGAAATCATCAATAAATGACATATAGTACCTTGAGCTTGAAATTGAAGGGTCCTTGCTTGGTCCCCACACATCTGTGTGGACAAGTTCCAAATAATCCTCATGCATATAGCCTTTCTTTGTAAAGGGTAACCTGTGTGATTTGCCAAACTGACATGCACCACATTTATAGATCATATGTTGCTTGGATACATTAGGTATCCCAGGTAGACATTGATCTCTACATATATGCTTCAATGTTCTCTCACCAATGTGTCCTAGTCTTTTGTGCCATATCTCTAACTTAGACAAGGTTTGATCGTTATAATTATAAAGTGCGATGTTTCTAGTGTCCTCAAGCTCAAATGTAAATAATCTATCTGTTTTCTCTCCCTTTGCAATTCTCCTGAATTCATGTTGGTTGTCCACAAAAGCTCCACATTTATTGAACCTAACCTGCAAACCCTTTTCCACTATTTTTCCAACACTCATCAAATTCTTTGTGATAGTAGGTACATAAAGAACTCTGCTCAATAGATTTTTATTCCCATCAAAAGTTTTGATATTTCCTACCTTGACAACTGAGTGCTTGGTATCATCACCTGTGTCCACTTGGTGCTTTCCCTTGGGTTCCTCAAGATTAGAAAGGAGAGCTATATTTCGTGCTACATGGTTTGAACAACTTGAGTCAATATAGAAGAGGTGCTCATCATTCATACCTTGTTTTCAAGTCATGTTCATAATGAGAAGAGAATCCTCTTAATCCTCTGTATAGTTGTTGAAGTCTTTTCTTGATTTGTATCCTCCTTGATAATTGTTTTTGTAGCCATGGTTGTAACCTTGATTATGATTGAATCTTCCTCTTGATTGTGAGTAGCCATCTCTTTGGAATCCTCTTCCTCTCTGGTTCTTGAAGTTCCTATAGCATTCATCTGTTTTGTGATTAGACAGTCCACATATATTGCGTGGGGAAGGGTTGAAAGGTCTCCCCTACCTTTCTTACCTCCTCTTCCCCTTCCTCTTGAATTCCTACCTCTCCCTGCATAGTTAGCTTCAGAAGTAGCACCTTCATCTTCAAACTTTTTGTTCTTTCCTTTATCCTTGGACTTTCCTTTATCTGTATAGAGGGCAGAAGAATTGTTACCTCTCGATGGTTCACCATTTTTGTTGAGCTTGGCTTCATGTGTGAAGAGTTTCCCCATGAGAGTGGTTAGATTAGGGATTTGCATATCCATATAAAGATCCATTGCAGTTGTGAAGGATTCCCACTTATCATCTTCCTTGATGCCATTGATTATTTGTCTCACTATTTGCTTGTCTTCAATCTCCTCTCCTATGCTTGCTAACTGATCAGCCACATCCTTCACCTTGGTCACATACTCTGAAACATTTTGCTTAGGTTGCTTCTTTTGATTAGTAAACTCCATCCACAATTGATTTTTGTTAGCTCTTGTATTGGAAGAAAAGTATGAAGATAGAGGATCCGAAGTCTCTTGGGAAGTTTTGCAATTCCTAATATGAGGAAGAAGGAAGTCTGAGATAGAGTTAAGTAGATATGACCTGGCTAAAGCATCTTTGACACACTATGAGTTAGTCTTTCTTCGTCCTCTCTTGTAGGTTGATCTTTGCTTCTAAATATGGGCATCTCCTCATCTCTTGATATGTATCCATAGAAGCTTCTTCCTTGTAGATAGATCTTCATCCTCAAAGACCATTCTAGATAATTATTCTTGTCCATTTTGTCAATGAAAGAAGGAAAACCATTTCGCATTTTACCTCAACTTGCTCTGATACCGGTGTTGTAAGAGATGGATGGATACCTCAAGGAAGTGAGGTGGTACTGCTAAAACTTGCTTTGTACCGGCCCTAATTCACTTCAGAGTTATAAAGTGGGTCCTTTTTTCTTGCAAATGATACCAAGAAAGTACCTATGTACTTTGGAGTTGATACTTGAAACAATTAATCCAAAACAGACTAGTTCAAGAATAACTAGTGCTGAAAAACTTGTTATTTTAGTCCATACACCTGCTTGGTTTTTTACTCAGAGCTCATAGCACAGTAGCAATTGACAAAATTCCTTTTGGGGGAATTTAACTAGCCTTGATAGGTAATGATTGCAAGTGGAATCATTTAAAATGATCAACTATGCTATGAGAAATAACTTTAGCAAATCAAGTCTTACCCCTGATATTTTACGGAACAACCAGTAGATGACCAATGAGCACTTCGAAGGCGATTTCTCCCTCATGCCTTAACCCAATGCCTTGAAATTTTACAACACAAAGTAGACTTCAAGCTGGTTCCAACAAGCCAAAGATTATGTAAAATGGTTGAATATTCACTGAGATATGACCAGAAGAAGTTGACTGTTCTGAGTAGTCATAGCAGACAGAGATGTTCAATGAGCTATATATATATATATATATATTATAGGAAATAATTGTACAGAGTCATTGGCATTGTAATGATGCTGAATACTGATGAACTGAGTGAGCTATAGTTTGAGCTACTCAAGTCCTACAAATGATCTAGGAGTGACCTCTCAATGAGGCACCAATCCGCGAGATTTTACAAAGTCTCTTTATATGTGTTTCTTCTAAGTTTGAATTTTAAAATTCAAACTTTGGCTCTAATCAAAAGGTGACTCCACTGATTTAGGAGATATTGTCTCAACTTGAAGTCCTAGCTAATATTCTTCCTAACTCCACGAGTTATAAGCTTTTACAAGATTCTCTCAAGGAATTAATGTTTTAGAATGGTAAATCATCAATTAGTTACAATCTATAGTTCACATGAATCATCAAATGCTAGTTCCACACAATGTCTTCCATGCTAAGCCAAATGTGTAGGCTTGAACATTTGCACCAACATAAAGCACATGAACACTTTGGACTTTGCTTTCAATGGATAATCCCATGCATGCCATGAAAAGTTATCTATGAAAGTCATGAAGTACAGGTAGTTCCCAAATGAAGGTGTTTGCATGAGAAGCTCTAATTGAAACATCTTTTGAGAAGGACGAATGTTATATTTTGATGAAAATACAACCTTCATAGACATGTTTATAAGGTGCCTTAATTTTGGGCAGGAAAGAAAATTAGCAAAATTTAGATGGCCAAAGTGTGCATGCCGAAACTTTGCATATGAGGTAGTTTGAGAATCATGAAGTACACATGTTGAATCATTTACAAGTTTCGCATAGTCTATGAGCTTATGGAGCCCATGACACAAAATGCCAAAACATATGCCATGTTACAATCCAACAATGCATTGTTCAACATATTCCATAAGGTATAACATGCCCCTCAGTTGAACAAGCAACTGACCTCAGGTGATAAAATAATAAACATGGATGGCCAGTCACATGTTTCATCACTGAATAAAGAAAATAGGCATGTGCCATGTAAAAATACATGCATGGAAATGTTCATGGAAATAGGCATGTGCCATGTAAAAATACATGCATGGAAATGTTCATGGAAATGCTCCTATAGACTAAATTCAATATGTAAATACATCACAATTATCAAACATGTAGGGTAAACTTTAAAGGTAAAAATGAATCCTTAAACTCTTCTTGAAAAGCCTTCCAGGTGCGTGGACAATCTGCACGACGAGAAAGATCATTCCACCATAACTGCGCTCGTCCTACCAAATAATTGGTGGCAAACTCAATTTTCTTATTTTCTGAATATAACCCATCGGAAAAGAAATCGTTGAATAGGGATAGCCATGATAAGACAAAGCGGCCATCTTTTCGTCCGTCGAATTGAAGCATAGCATAACGTCCCTGTATGGCTTGTTGAAGTGCTTGAAGTTCTTGGTTCATAATCTCTAACTCTTGTTCGAATGAAACTCCAGGTAAAGGTGAATTACTGTAATCTGCCATGGTGCTCTTGGACCCTTGCTCTCAACCTTGGTGTATTGAACCTTCTTGTTTGCAACCTTGGTGTCTCGATCCCGTGTTCTCAACCTTGCTTGGTATCTTGAACACTCAATCAAGTGCCACCAAAGGATTTTGAAGGAATTCACACTTCCAAGCTAGCTCATTGGAAAGTTGGTTTCGAGAGCTTTCCAACGGTATATTACACGCCTCAATCCGACCTACGGATTGAAAGTTACACTTGATTCTTTGTTGGGTCCATCCTTAAAATCGCCGCGAGCGCCTTGCACAAGTACCAAAGAAAGAGAACTTGAATAACAACTCCAAGAGATGGTGGAGTGGTCAAAGTACTTCCCTTGAAAGTAGGAGGTTGTGGGTTCAAATCCTCCTACCTTAGGGACTCTAAACCTCTCTATTACCACTCAAAAATTAAAATTACCTCGCGCGTAGGCAACGGCTGCCAACGGTCGCCAAGGGAGCCTTGGGTGCCAATGTTGCCCTCGACTAAGCCGAAGGAGTAAACGTAGGTGAAAACTTAGGTGAAAACGTAGGTTCTGGTTCTGGTTCTGGTTCTGGTTCTGGTTCTGGTTCTGGTTCTGGTTCTGGAACCGGAACCGGAACCGGAACCGGAACCGGAACCGAAGACGGAGACAGAGATGGAGATGGAATCGGAATTCAGAATCGCGAACAGAGAACAGATCTGTATTGACGCGTGCAGAGCTCTGATACCACTGTTGTCATGATCTTACTCACGCGCATACAGAGATTACGGACGTAGAAAAACACACAGAAAATAGAGAAAACAGGAGACGAGACAGAACGCAAAATTGGGTGCAATCTCCCCATGCACTCTGTTTCGACAGTCCACAGAGTGCATGTATTTATAGGACTTTTGATTACGTCGAAAAGAGTGGTTACAAGAGGGCGGCTTCGAAAAGCAGGCGTGAAACTAAAAGTTGATAACTTTTACAGAAAGCCATTGCTTTCCATAACAGAAACTACGGTCTACAACGACCCTTATTCTAACCATTACTTTTCTAACAATAGAACCTTCTACGCGGGTTTATTTACAAGCTAAATAATAATTATTCGGATTATTGATGTCCGCACTTTCACGCCTTGCACGCTCCTCACGAACCTTCAGCTTCTATATCATAAACATCAAAAACATATTAATACATTAATAATATAACACTTTAGCAATGCATTGTTCAATAATATACAACAGAGGTAATATGTTTGGTTGCACCACTATTAAAGTACTAAAAATTGGATTCTAATGGAGAAATACATTTGTCACGAGAAGATGGGTCATAGCTCCAAACAGCATCAGGTAATGATGGTGAAGATCGTTGAAAACCTGAGTCTTAAAATGAAGAATCTTATGCATGTTTAAGTATTAAAAAAATAGCGTTTGATCAAGAAGCATTAAATTTAGTCTTTGAAACTCCTTGCATTTTTTATTATGGACACATGACAGATTGCAAGTAGGTATTTTCTTCCCTTACTAACTCTATAGGTCGAAGCGTGACCATAGTAGATAGTCATGACTTGGATGTCATAGGTGTTGGGGAAGTTACGTTAAAGTCAAGAAGAGGTGGAAATCTCACAATTTCTAATGTTCTTTATGTCTCAAAAATAGAGAAGAATTTGCATTCTATCTATCCTTTCTTATCAGAAGGTTATAAATTTCTGTTTAGAAAAGAATCATGCCAAATTCTCATACCTAATGAGGAGCATTGTCTACTATAAGGAGAAAATAGAAGTGGTATGTTTGTGTTGTCCAAAATTATTCATGCTAATGTTGCAAGGTCTTCTACATCAAAGGAGAATATGAAGTTATGGCATGCTAGATTTGGTCATATCAGTTACATAGCTCTCAAGCATATCAAAGATCAAGGTATGGTGGAGGGTTTATCTACTTTTGTTTTACGAGATATGTTGAATCTTGTGAAGGATGTCTTGAAGGAAAGCTTCACAAGCTATCTTTCAAGAAGCATGATACATCACTGTTACAAGAAAGTTGCAGATCATACATTAAAATATTAATGGACGTATAAGAGTAGATTCTATTTGAGGTTATATGCATTTTCTCACATTTCTTGATTTTTCTAGATATTCTTGGGTTTATGGATTTAAAGCAAAGTTAGAAGTCTTTTCTATCCTCAAGAAGTTTTTAACTATGGTTGAATATGAAAGTGAAGCTAAAATTCAGATTTTAAGAAGGAATAGAGGAGGAGAGTACATATCGAAGGACTTTACATCATTTATTGAAGATAAAGTATCTCTCATCAACTTACTATTGCTTACACTCCAAAATAGAATGGTATTGTAGAGAGAAAGAATAGGACACTTGTTGAAATGATGCGTAGTATGATGTCTTCAAAGAAGCTTTCACCTAACTTTTGGTTTGATGCAGTACACAAAGCTATCACATTCTAAACAGGTCTTCCACAAAAGCTTTAAAGGTCATTACACCTTATGAAGCTTATTATGGTAAGAAACTCAATTTGAGTTATCTCAAATTTTTTGGTTCTCTAGGTCACGTTGACATTGAAAAGAAGGATTGTGGTAAGTTTGATGTAAAAGCCATCGAAGCTGTTTTTATTCGTTATGCTATTGAAAGCAAATAATACAGATTCTATGTACTAGAATGACCATAAACTTCCCCATTTCCATGAGAGACCTGATCTTTCTTTCAACAACTTCATTTTTTTGAGGTATACAGAGCACTATACATTGTTGTTTTATCCTACACTCAGCTAGAAATGCATTAAACGTAGAAGACATGTATTCCCCCCCTCCATCAGAACGGAGGGTGCCCATTTTACATGTTGACAAATTTTTTCAGCCATGGCTAGAAATTATTTAAAGTGTTGTAAGAGATGGATGGATACCGTGAGATGGTACTGCTAAAACCTGCTTTGTACCTGCCTTGATTCACTTCAGAGTTATAAAGTAGGCGCTTTTTGCTTGCAAATGACACCAAGAAATAGTGTATACAAACTCAAGTCAAAGAAAGTATTTCAGAAAACCTAGGCACTGATCTTAAACTCCTGCATTATCTGGTTTTTGATTTTTTTGATGCCATTGGCATCACTACCTATAAGAATGATGTCATCCAAATATACATATAAATATGTCACTTTTGAATTACTCTTCTTGATAAACAGAGAAGAATCTGCCTTGCTCATCATGAATCCTTGGTTTGTGCAAAACTCCCTGGGTCTACTCCCTTGGTTTGTGCAAAACCCTTAGCCACAAGCCTCGCATTGTACCTGTTTATGGATCCATCTGAGTTCCTTTTGATCTTGTAAATCCACCTAGAACCAATTACCTTCATTGATGCTTTCTTGGGTACTAGCTCCCAGGTGTCATTCTCTTGGAGTGCTTCTATTTCTTCATCCATAGCCTCCTTCCATTCTGCTTTGGTACTTGCTTCATCATATGAAGAAGGTTCTTCAACTCATGAATGCTTAGCAAGATAAATAGAATGCTTAGTGACTAATTAAGTATCATACCCATATCTAATTGGCTTCTTACTCTCTCTTTGTGATCTCCTTAAGGCTTGGTTGGATGACTCAGGTATGTCCTTCAACCTCTTCATTTTGACCTTGCCTTTTGATTTCCATCCTCTAAACTCTTCCAAGTTGATGGTGTCCTCATCATCTGATTTGATGTCTTCAATTGTGCTTGGCTTCTCCTTGGTGAGGCTTGGAAATTCTGCTTCCAAGTCATATGGCAATTTGACCTTCTTGCATTCAATTTCAAACCAAGAGTCATTCTCATCAAACATAACATCTCTATTGACCATAAATCCTTTGTTGGATGGATTATAAAACCTGTACCCCTTTTGATTTATATCATACCCTATGAAGATGCATTTGTCTCCCTTAGGATCTAGCTTACCTCTGATTTGAGATGGAACATGCACATAAGCAACACAACCAAATATTCTGCAATGTTCAGGTGATGGTCTCCTACCATTCCATGCCTCATAGGGAATCATCCTATCAAGGGACTTAGAAGGTAACCTAGTAATAAGATAAGTGACAGTAGAAAAAGTCTCTGCCCATAAGTAATTAGACAACTTTTTTTCATTTAGCATAGATCTAGCTCCTGTATGTAGTTACATCATGTAATTTCTCTCCATCATTTGAGCATAGCTTCACATTTGTGTCCATAGGTTGAGTGAGTGGTTTGCATTCACTCATTCCCAATCTAAAAAGAACATCCAACAGGAACTTTGTTTGCATCAAGTAGATTCCATCAAGTAGATTCCATCAAGTAGATTCCATCAAGTAGATTCCATCTTTCCCATAGACTACCTCAATGCTTAAATATATTTAAGCTCACCAAGATCTGAAATTTTGAACTCCTTACCAAGTTCGCTTGCCTTCTTCTTTCTTCATGTAGAGAGAAGGATCTACACTACTTGGACTATACCCACACCTTGTGAGGTACTCAACCAATCTTTGGTTCTAAGGATGTGGTGCTTGCTTTAGCCCATACAAAGCTTTCTTCAATCTACAAACATAATCTGGATGCTTGTTATCTTCAAATCCAATCGGTCGACTAATGTACACCTCTTCTTGAAGTTCACCATTGAGAAAAACATTTTTATGTCAAGTTGGTACAATGACCATGTCCTTGCTACACTCACTACAATTAAGGTTCTAATTGTTCCATCTTTGCAACGGGGCTTAAAGTCACTTCATAGTCGATGCCATGAATCTGCTTGAATCCTTTTGCTACTAGCTTAGATTTATGTCTGGCTAGTGAACCATCAATATTTCTCTTTATTTTAAACACCCGTTTATTTGGAACAATCTTCATACCTTCAGCCTTTGGAACTAGCTCCCATGTTTGATTGTCCTTGAGAGCTTTTATCTCTTCTTGCATAGCTTGCTTCCATTCTTTTTGTGTACATGCTTCTTCATATGGATCCGGTTCTTTGTCTTTGACCACCTGTGTCATATATGCAAAAATGCTTTGCAATAAAACTATCATAGGTGAACCTTTGAATTGGATACCTTGTTCTTGAAGACCTCCTTTCATTTCCTTTTGAATATTGCTTATTGAACCGGTTCAACTTTACCTTTGGTGTAATCACCTCTTTATACTCTTCTTCACTTGCATTTGAATAATATTTTTGGCCGCACTTTCAGTTTCAAATCTTTCATAACCTGATGTTGGTGATGAGGAATGACTCCTTAGTCTCCCCTTCCATGTTGAGCTTTCTCCACGGGATGTAGAAGCTTTTGGACCTGACATTTGAGTGCTTGTTTGCTAAAATTCTTCTTGGACAGCACCTCCATTATCTTCATAATCTTCTTTAAGAATCTTTTCTTTCCCTTTGTCTCCAAACCATGGTTTTAGCTCATCAAATACCACATCTCGTGAGACTCGTAGCTCCTTTGTCATCGGATTATAGCATCTATATCCTTTTTGCTCCCATGAATATCTAATGAAAATACATTTCTCTAACTTTGGTTCTATCTTTGTCCTTAGTTCTTGAGGAATGTGAACATATAACACATATCCAAAAACTTTGAGATGTGTAAGGTCAGGTTTCTTACCGGAATAAACTTGAGAGTTAAATTATGCACACGAGCTGTTGTGCACTTGTTCATCAAATAAAGAGCCGTACTAGCTTCTTCAGCCCAATAGTTTAGTGGAACCTTCATCTCGTTGAGCATGCATCTTGCAACTTGTGTGGTATGTCTATTTTGCCTTTCAGCAATTCCATTTTGATGAGGCGTGTACCTACATGTAAATTGTCATTTGATGTCATTTTCATAAAGAAAATCTATAAATTCTTTGGAGAAGTATTATCCTCTTCCATCAGACTTCAAGGTCTTTATGTAACCATCTTGTTTCAAGGTCGTTGAGCATGCATCTTGCAACTTGTGTGGTATGTCTATTTTTCCTTTCAGCAATTCCATTTTGCTGAGGCGTGTACCTACATGTAAATTGTCATTTGATGCCATTTTCATAAAGAAAATCTATAAATTGTTTGGAGAAGTATTATCCTCCTCCATCAAACTTCAAGGTCTTTATGTAACCGTCCTGTTTCTTTTTGTACATGTGCTTTAAATCTCTTGAACATAGGGAACGCATCTGATTTTTGTTCCATTTAGAACATCCATGCTTTTCTTGAATGATCATCAATAAAAGTGACAAAATATCTATTACCAGCAATCGATGGTTGATGTGATGGTCCCAATACATCCGTGTGTATCAAGTCGAGGGCATTCCTTGCCACATAGTTTCTCTTCTTGAATGGTTTTCGGGTTTGCTTTCCTAGTTGGCATGCTTCACAAAACTCATGCAGTTTAGCATCATTGAATCTTGGAAGACCTCTTACCACTTCATGGTTGCTCATGTCCTTCAACTTGCGAATGTTGATATGTCCAAACCTTTTGTGCCAAGAATCGATTTCAGCAATCCTCTTATTTCCAATCTGGATATGTATCACCTTTCCATGTGGTTGTTGAATGTCCAAAGTGAACATCCTACCTTCTTTCCTTCCTTGAGCAATGACCTTGAATCTTTCTTTTGGATTCTTTATAAAGCACCCTTTTTCATTGAAGATAAAAAGATATCCTTTCTCTACCATTTGTCCTACTAAAATCAAATTCTTTGCAATAGTAGGAACATGAAGATCTTTAGTCAATACCTTATTGTCACCAAGCTTGATTTCTCTAACATGCTCAATTGTGTGTTGAGTTTCATGACCAGTCTCTACACATTCTTTTCCACTTGGAGCTTGTAGATTTGTGAATAAATCTCCTTTGCACGTCATTATTCATATGATTGTTGCAACCTTTTTTATCATCACCTCTCTGGCTATTGTACTCATGCTTCATGGCAAGCATGGTTTGCTTGTCTCCTTCACTTGATGCACTCGCATAATTATTTTGGCTCCTTTGACTTCCTCCATTTTGCCTTCCGTTCTTTTGCCAACAATCATTTGCATAATGTCCCACTTTATCATAATGATAACATGTCATAACTTTATGAGGGTTGTATGAACCTCGACCTCTTCTTCTATTTCTTCCTCGACCTTTTCCGTATGCGTTGTCATTTGAGTTGTTCTTGTTGTCCTCCGAGTTCTGTTGGCTCGAATTTGTATTGTTATAGCTTCTTCCGCTTCCTCTTGAGCCTCCTCTTGAGTTACTTCCTCTACCTTGATCTTCATATAACATTTGACTATGGCTGTCATTACCTTTGTTGCGTTCTTCCTTTTCAACAACCTCTTCAGCCACAAGATTTGGTATAATCTCCTCGAACGTTGGTAGAGGATCGCTATAAAGAATGTTTGTGATGAGGGGCTTCCGCTTTTTTTCACTCCGAAAGCCATTGAGGGTTGTTTGGATGATGTCTTCCTCTTGTATCTTACATTCAACTCATGCTAGTTAATCTCGAAGCTCCTTGATCTTCAACGTATACTCACTAATGCTTTGGATTGAGCTTTTCTTCATGTTGTTGAGCTCGTTCTTGAGTTCCATCTTTCGAGATCTCGTTGAGGTAGCATACACCTTCTCCAATGCTTCTCAAACTTCCTTGGCTGTCTCTAGGCTTTGCACATGACCAATCATAGTGTTAAAAATAACTTGTGAAATGAGGAACATCACCCTTTGATTCCTCTCTTCTTAATCTACAGATTGTCTCCTTTGTGTTGGAGTGATGTTTGGATCTTGAAGGTTCACTGTTTGTGGATAATCTCTAGTAAGTAGACTCCATAAATCTTTACCTTTAAGGTAATTTGTCATTCTATACCTTCAAGATTGAAAATTATCTTTATCTAACTTTTGAACTTTCTGTCCTAAATCAGCCATTGAAAACTCCGAAGTCTGAAGTTTACCTCAAATATGTTCTGGCACTCTTTTTTGACTTTACGAAGCTTCCCCTTGATTTGTAGCTTCTCCTTTGCTTTACTTCAGTTCCAATGCTTTGCCTCTTCAAGCTCCAATGCTCTATTGTTGAGCTCTGATACCAACTGTTGGAGAATTCCTCTCCTATGTGCAGCAAAAAGTGTAGAAGACTTTCTCAAGATCAAGAGTTTTACCTAAAGTTGAACCTTAGAATGAAAATTGGTATCAATTAAATAATACAATGAACTTAAGCCTTTGGGCACTCAAACTAGACACTAATAGCTTTCAAATGTGCTATCAAACACTCAATTTGGAGTATTTTTGGTTTGGCAATTCTTTGCCTCAAAACAGGCTTCCTGTACACTCAGTTAGGCTAAAAACTGATCTTCACTAAAAACTTAATAACTCATTGCGCACGAGAAATTTGACAAAACTGTTTTAGACAAAGGAAGTACACAAGATAAGCTTTCCAAAGAAAATTTAAAATCTAAAAATAAATACATACATTGAGACATATGACTCTTGCAATCAGGCTACCTAGAAACGGTGAGGGGTTCGACATAGTCTATGAGTATGTAGAAAACGAAATGATTGAAACCAAATAAACTACCTACAAGGGGACTTCAGCACCTTCTTCCTCTATACTTGAGTGTCCTCCCTTTCATCTTTTGTAGCTAAGTGACCACGAGCTCTCATGATGACTTCATGAGCTCTTCTCCATAACTCCTCCACTACTTTGAGCAGGTACTCTTCACATTTGGTTCAGTTTTTGGATTGATTCTCTTTTGGCCTCCACTACTTGCTAAAGTAAATGCTTCCATTTTTCATTTTTGTATTTGCCTCTTATTTGAAGAAATGCTTTTTGCAAAATAATACGATCTTGCTTCTTTATTTTTTAACAGTAGAAACATTTAAGTCAGATGTTATGGTGAGCTTGAGAGAATCTTCATTCCCTTAAATCAAATTCAAGTGAATTTGAATAGAGTTCTCAATATCTTGAAATAACCAGAGAATCCATCCATTTTGCTAGGTCCATGTAGAAGTGGTGGCCAAAAATGGACCAAGATAGCAATTTTCATAGGGATATTCAAGATCATCCCTTTTCACTAAGTTTCTAGATAGGACCAAGAATTAGTGAAACGTGCAAGGATGTTTTCTAATCCATCCTTGAAATTTTTTCCATGCTTTACTAGATTCAATTTGGTGCAGAGCAAGATGGTGTTTAGAATGATTTAGGAAAGGATCAGACCACAAGGATTCCTCTCTTTTCAGATCAAGTTCGGGATACAATCCCCTTCTGATCAAAGAGGCAAATTAGAGAGATGACAACCATGATCCTCAGTTTGGACCATGGGCTTACGGAAAAGCTATTATATAGTCATGACTTGAAGCATATTTTAGAAGATGAAAATGTTCTTCAAGTGGGAGGAAATATTATGTAGTAGCTTGACCAAGGTTCAAGTTAAGATAACATTAGAATCTTTTGGAGTGATAGACAAGTGAAGAGCTTAGTCTAGTTAAGTGTCATGGATGGGAAGGAAAAGGTCTTGGATTCAACCCCATGGGAAGCATGGGGAGAGTATTTTGCCCCAAGAACTTTAGAGCCTTCTAAAATCATCTATGGGAGTTAACTTGAGTTAATTCAAGTATTATGAGACTAACCTAAAGTGGCTAGGTATATTTAACGTGTATTGACTCCCCCAGTAAACGAGGACACTTAGCAAGTGGGTGGGAGGAAATATTATGTAGTAGCTTGACCAAGGTTCAAGTTAAGATAACATTAGAATCTTTTGGAGTGATAGACAAGTTAAGAGCTTAGTCTAGTTAAGTGTCATGGATGGGAAGGAAAAGGTCTTGGATTCAACCCCCATGGGAAGCATGGGGAGAGTATTTAGCCCCAAGAACTTTAGAGCCTTCTAAAAACATCTATGGGAGTTAACTTAAGTTTATTCAAGTATTATGAGACTAACCTAAAGTGGCTAGGAATATTTAACGTGTATTGACTCCCCCATTAAACTAGAACACTTAGCAAGTGGAGCTCTAGTTGTGGTTACACATGCGATGACGGAGGCTAAACATGCATATGTAAGATTCCAGCTAACTCCATAAGTCACCCTTCATTCACGATTCTATATAATAGCCGGTTCGATGGAGTGCGAGAAGTCATTCCTCACATGTTTGAAGGCTAGGTTCTAAAAAGCACATTTTTGATAGATACAAGATTTATATCCTCAGGCCAAAAACACTTATGCATATTTTGTTGTAGCAGGTCTTGACAAGGTTTTGATACCTTGACTTCAAACTACTAATTTGTGAGCTATACTTTTTGATAATTTTTCTTTCTAAAGTATGTTATACAAAGTTTACTTTCATATTATATAATTGCTTTTAACCAATTTTACTCTGAGAATTTTTGGTGATCATTTTTCTAAAGTTGAGAACCTTTGCTTTCTTTGATAGTTTCCAGGCAAGTTTGATCTTTGAAGTTTGGCAACATATGTTTGATATTTTGAAGATCTTGGGAGGTCTCATCACTTGTAGCTCTTCACTTTTATATTTACAAGTTTGTAAATGTAACATTTTGGGAGCTATTTTTCTTTCATAAAGCTTATTGGATTATCTACTTGGTGACTAGCGGTTCAACATGGCCGATTTGAATGCATCTATTGGAAAGTTATCGGATGGAAGAAATTATCCGATGCGAAAATTTGGAATGGAGTCTTATCTCATGTCTTAAAGTCTTTGGGGATTAATAACAAGTACAGAAGTGAAACCAGTATTACAAGAAGAGTTCTCTTTATTATATCACAAACGATTTCGCGTACTATGTTTGGACATATAATAGGTTTGAATACTAGTAGAAGGTTGGGAGTCTCTAGAAAGATTGTTTGCAACTACCAAAAAAGTGAGGCAAATAAAACTTATTGGTGAGCTGACAAGAGTAAAAAAGAAGCCACGACATACCGTTAATGTTATATTCTTGAGGTAAAATATCTTATTAAAGCATTAGCGTTTATTAATACATCTCCTAGAGAGGATCTAAAGTTTAATAGCATGTTGAACGACTTGAGAGAAGATGAAAGATGGAACCATAAAAAATAAGAGGCATGGAAGCATTAGTTTATTAATATCATGCATGGAAGAGGTACAAGATAAGAATTCGGTATAAAGAAAAGAGAACAATGGTTACAAATGGTAGCTTCAAAGGCACTTAATGAAGCACACAAAGCCCTCTAGACTCACTCTACTTGTCCACCCTCTCTGACAAGACCAAAGACTCTAGTCCAAGCCTTGCGTCTTGAGCTGCTGAAGCTAGGCTGAAGCCGTCAATGTACTCCACTCAGTGCTTACTAGAGTATTCACTAATGCATCTGACTCTCACGTATCGCTTCGATGTTCCGTTGTGTTAGTCCCCTTTTGCTTCTCAATTTGTTCTCTTATATAACCTACATATGTGCGAGCATAGTGGTTAGCAATGGGATCGCAATGTCATAGGCAAAGGGTTGCTAACGCTTTAGCAATGCGTTCAAGTTGCAAGAAAGTTGCATACATATCAATTTTTATTTTAGATTTTTTTTTTTAAATTCTAGATATCCTAGATATAGAAATCCTCCTATTGATGCTTAAGCATCATAAAAATTGTTTCTCTTGTAAAAATCCTCCTATTGATGCTTAAGGATCATAAAAATTGAATTCGATGTTGCCAAAATTGTTTCTCACTTCAGGTTGGAAGAAAATACTTCATTTTGGACTTCAATCATATAAATTATGAATATTCTTTCTCCTCTCAAATAAATCAAGACGATGTGTACTCCTCTTGTTTCTTTCATGTTCCCTTAATCATGGACTGTTTCTGGTCCTTATATATATATATTTTTTAATTCCAACTTTTTATCATTATTCCTTCGTGATTAATCATTTATGATAATGGAAGGCTACAAATTTTAGGTACATCTTATAGTGTCTTTATTCAAATCCGAAGCAGTAAAGTTTTTTATTTTTAATGATTGCCTTCAAACAGAAATACTCAAAGAAATGACGTTGATTCAGGAGTTTTTCCCCGCTTGAATTTCAGTCCCATAATATTTTGTCTGGAAGACCGAGGGACTCAGAGAAATAATTTCTCCAATTTTTAAATTCTCCGTTTGCATCAGAGTTGAATGTTATACCATATGACCATGTTGTCATATCATTTTCCCCTGTAAATGCTGAAATGATTTTGCAAAGCTGAAAATATTCGTTTACACTAAACCAGTTTATACTGCACAAGCATGACACACCTATTTTTGGCTTTTCTTCTTACAGTCAATTTTGATGCCTAGGTGTTTTGTACCAAAAGCAGACCGAATTGTAATGCTTGTCCTATGCAAAGAGAATGCAAACATTTTGGTAGCGCCTATGCAAGGTACCAAGCAAGAAGTTGAGTTTTAATATAGCAACAAGTTGATATGATCCTTTTTGTTGAACTTCCTGGTTCTTACATCTGAAAGATGATTTTGAATGATAGGAATCACACTTAAGATTATGAAATTTAATTTGTAAACTATTTTGCTAAAATATGATTCTCTCTCTCTCTCTCTCTCTCTCTCTCTCTCTCTCTCTCTCTCTCTCTCTCCCCCTCTCTCTCTCTCTCTCTCTGCCCCCTCCTTAATGATCAGAGTTTATTTTACAATGCCCTATAAAATCTCACCAATTTCATCTGAGGATAAAAATTTGCATCGACCGTGACATAATGGATAGGAATATGGTCTACCGCTCAATTGAATATTTTCTTTTCTTAGACTATTGACAGTGTCCTACATTGTAGGATAAGAAACATCTTGATTTTGTAGCCAGGAACATAGATGTGCTCTGTTTGATTCACACTAACTCAATTCTTGGAATTAAATAATAATTAATCTACCCTACAGTGCAAAGTTGCTTCTAACTGGATCTCTGGAAGAGGATGAAACCTTACAAAAGGAGAGTAAGACATTCTCCTCTTTCTTGTGTACGTTTTCGCGTCTTTTAAGTGTTGAACCCCTTGCATTATAGCCATAATCGTTATTTTGGTTCACTTTTAGGTTCTCACTATGGAGGCTATGGTGTTACCAGTATGAATTCTCCTTCTATTGATGGAGAATTTGTAGCAAATAGCTATTGTCCTGTTATAGCATTAGATTATTATCATGACAATCAACAAGATCAGTCTGAAGATTTGTTTGACCTTGAAGATTTCACCTTCATCCATGAAGAATATCATGTTCCTTTTGATACAAGGCCAAGCCAGCTTGAGCATTTCTCAGAGCCTTGTTATCTTGTAAATTCAGAAGCTGAGAAGGATAATCATTTGAATTATCCATCCTATTCAGTGCATGATAATGGATATCACACTCAGGGATTCTCTATTCGTGACCACAGCATAAGTTCTACTCCTCGTTCAGATTGTGAGAGCTCATTCTGTGATCGGGATTATATTAAGGTTCCAACGTCGAGAAGAAAACTTGTTTTTGGGGAGAAAACTGAAAATTCCATCATATCATATCAAAACAGAAGGCCTTTACATGTTCCACAGCTCAAGAAAACGTCCAGATTATGCACAGTTCATTATGTGTAAGTAATGGTAACAAAAACTTCTCCTTTTATGTTCTTGTTTCAAGCAACACTATAAATTGTAAGATTTTATCTTTTCTTTTTTCTTCAAATGTAATTAACACAGATATGAAATTCCTGACATGCATCCAATTCTTGACGAGGTAAAATCTGTGTATGTTTCAGAAATTAGACCCTTTAGTTTCATCAGTTGCATTTTGCTAAGGTTGTCGAGCTGAATTTTAGGTGGAGCCACGAAGGAAGGATGACCCATCTTCGTATTTGCTTGCAATATGGAGCCCAGGTTTACGATCTCTTGCTCTTCACGTAGTAAACAAGATGATCTTTACTGCTGAAAATAGCATATTATATTGAAATTTTGAGTAGTACCGTTTGTGTTGATGTCAATTCCTTTTATTTCAAAGTACAAAAATTTGTCATTCATGAATGTAGAAAAGTCATATTCTGACATAAATTACTCAAATTAGGCTGATATATTCTGGGGAACTATGTCAAAACAGAGTCATCTATGTGACATTATTTAAATTGATGGATCTTTGAAGTAATGTTCATGAACAACCCCAATGCATAAAACATATTCTATGTTTTAGTGTCCATCCTTTGAATAACATCCTTGTGCCTCCAGTTTAGCGATTATGCCTTCATTAATTTGAGGAAAATCATTCTGTCCATTTGAGAACGGCATGTCTTTTATATTTTTCTCTCTAGAATATATTGTGAATGGTTGTTTATTCTGGCAATAGATGAGGTCCCGCACTCCATGATAGAATTGGAAGGCCATTGCAGCTCCAGTCCACCAAGGAGCAGAAGCACTGATGAAACTGTTCCAGGAACTCTCCTTGTATGAAAAGAAAACATTCTCCCTGTTTTTTGGTTGCATATTAATCTGGTTATGGTTACTATCAAGCACTCTGGAAAAAGTTTCTTTTAGTAAAGAAAGCTCTTTTGTACAGATTCCATGCAAAACTGCACTTAGAGGGTCATTCCCATTAAATGGCACTTACTTCCAAGTAAATGAGGTATATAGTTCATCTTTTGATATCGAAAGTATGACTTATATATCCAAATACATGCTCTGATTGTTTTGTATAACAATGAGAGCCTGTATTTGGATACATAAGTCATACTTCTAACATGCTCTCATTATTTTATATTCGTTTCAACTTCAAATAGAATATTATGATCATTCTGGAATTTGTTTCAACTTCTATTGAAAACATGTTAATGGGTTATTTTATAGGTATTTGCTGACCATAAAAGCAGCTTGGAACCTCTCAAAGTTCCTCGTTCTTTAATATGGGAATTAAATAGGTGTCTTGTCTATTTTGGTACATCTTTATCACAAATAGTTAGAGGTATGCAAGAAACTAATCCAAGCAGCTCAAATATAGTGTTCAACATCATAAATAGCTATATTCTTTTATTGCTCCATGCAGATCAACTATCAAGCATCATGATACTGACACTTTTTGACCTATGTAGGTTTTACCAGGGATGAGATCAAGGAATGCTTTTCAAACGGTAAGTATTGCAATGCATAGGTGAATATAAAAGTTCTGACTCATCATGTCAACAGTTTGAGGATAACACTAATTTATTACATTTTTCATGAGCTTTTCCTTACCCTAGTACTGATTATCCATTGGTGCTATGTCTCCTTTGCTCTTTAGGTTATGTTTGTGTTCGGGGATTCGACCGGAAAACTAGATGTCCAAAGCCTTTGGTGTGTAGATTGCATTTATGTCAGAGTAGAGAACAAAACAAGAGAAATGCCAACTCTGAGAATTCCTGATCACACTTGTGGTTGAAGCATTCGATTCTGCTAGATTGTAAACGGTAATATAACGATCAGGGTAATCTTCTACCACTAACACTTAAATGACTTGCGCTTGTATGCAAATACTTCACTTGTATATTGAGAATGTTGATCCTGGTTCAAAGATCTTTCTGGGAAATCATTATTGAATGACATTCGAATATCAGCGGCGATTGGCATCAATATTGGAATACAAACATCTTGATGCATGCCTTGTTTGTAGAACTGACAGAAAGCGCTGTCTGAAAAGACATTACGGTTATCAAAACAGTGGGAAGTTCATACTTCAAGGGAAAATATATATGTTGACCATCGTCATCAATGATTATTGATTATTTCATGAGTTTATTGACGAGAAAATACGGATATTTGATGCAAGGTCTTGGACTAGTCTTCTGTTTCTTTTGTGCTCCGTGAGCACATGCGGGTCTGCCATGACGAGCTGAAGTCCAATATTTTAAATCAGAGCTGCGCTCTACACCTCAGTTCAATATCTCCTTCGTTAGCGCTCCTTCCGTGTAGTTTCTCTCCCCAAGAAAGCCTTCTTCAATTTCACGAGAATGACTGACAGCAGTATCATTGAAGCCATCTGTGCCTTCAGAGCAATATCCATCGATTCAGGAGTCAAATTTTGAGATGCAAATATTCCCTGCAAGGCCACTCTCCATTCACAATTATTTAATATTTCATAAAGCAGGGTTTGTTCTTTTTTGCGAACGTTAAATAAGATTTGATTTCGCTGGGAGTGGAGGTTGCCCTTCAAAAGATCAATCAAGTTCTAGTTGATCGAAATTTGATAGCATTTAAGAAATTCATTTGATATGATATATGAGTCTCATGTCTTCAACGTAGATATTAGGCATGTACACTGCCCCTCCAAAATTGGTTGATGTATGGACTTGGAAATATTCAAGCCTCACCCACCCAACCCAGCTCATATGGCCATAATAAGTTGGTATGCTAAAGAATCAACATCTTTTTCCTTAAGCAGCCTCCTCTTTTGAATCTATTTTGATCTTGATGTCCTTGAGCATACAAAAATCTCTTGTTAAATTAAGGTTGAAATAGTATGTCAAGAAGAATTAAACACAAAGTGTATTGCGAAATCCATAGATACCTATGTTGATGAGCAAAAGAGAATTAAGGAAACAAGGAAGCGCATGCGCACACACACACACACACCTACCCCATTAGATGTTCTTGAGCTCATGTCATTTCTATAGTCTGCATCCACAATATCTCAGCCCCATTCTCCCTTCACTACTAATAGAAGCTGAAAAGGAGACCTGTGAATCCAAAAAGGTCTAAACTTGAATCCAAAAGTTCTTATCATCAAGGAAAAAGCTTCACATGATGGGGAAGAAACAAAAGATTGGAGCATTCCATATGACTATTGTTGGGGGATTCTTAGACAAGAAGGGATTTGAGTGTTTGTAGGAGAAAAGGGGAAGAAGAGAAAATACACACTGGAAGCCTCTGTCGATTGATTACAGTAAGACAAATACAAGGTTGAAGCACAATACAACCAATGCTTTTGTGCAAAATCTCACAGAGTGCTCAATTACAAAATACCAAATACCCAAGGGACTTGTTGCTGCCGGCCTCCTCTGCACCAAACCTCGACCTTCTACAAGCTTGCTCTTGTGCACACACACTTTAGTAAGACCTTGGGATCCTTGGGAGACAAGCTTAACACTCCTCTGCACACTTCTTTGGTCACTCTTCATGCACACCTTGCACTTCACTTCTCTGTGTCGCACACTGTGTGTCTCTTGCACTTCTCTCTCTTGCTCCACTAAGACTATGCTTTCTCTTGCTTACACTTAGGATTGTCCAAGAATGGTCCTTGCCTTGATTTGAGTGTGTTGGTTCATGTACGCTCCTAACTGCAAGAGTATCTTGGTGCTCACTTTGATGTCCCAAGATTATCTTCACAAGTGGTAGCCAACGACTCTCTGTTTTGTCCTGTAGTGACTTTAGACTAAAACCAAAAATTTTAATTGAGGGGCCATACTTTCACTTTTGTGTACGTTGCTTCACATACCTTCACATTTCCTTTTAACTCTTCAAATGTGCACATAAGGGAGGGTTCACTTAAACTTTCCAAAACACTTTAAAAACACTTTGAACCTTAGGGAAATTAGAGAAATACCTCTGCAATCTGCAACCCACTTTCTCCAATTTACCCTTTGTGGACAATTAATTGTGCACTACCTGTGCACTTTGACACCTGCACCTTATCACTTTGACTTTGCACCAATTGACTTTGACCTTGTTGAATTTGACTAGTTTGACTTTGACCTTTTGACTTTGATTGTGGTTGACTTTGATTGCTGGTGTCACTCTAGCACAATGGTGAGTACCAACGTGAGGAGATACACCTCATAAATGTCAATCCGTGGAGACGTGAGGACCGGTATGAAGACCGCGAGCAAGTGATGGCACAAGTGCATGAGTGAAAGCATACAAGCATGCACACACATACACACACACGTGCACAAGGTAAGAGCAAAGAGTGGAACAATGGAAAGCTTCGATTACCAAAGAGCTCTCTTACAAAACTGAAATCTACAACAAGCTACCCCCAAAAATGAGCTCTCCAGCCCTTTTTATAGTTTTTGAGTGGTTTTGGCCCTGTCCAGACCTAGTGTCCGGCCTAGTTAAAAATTATGTTCTAGGGCTTATTTGGGGGCTCAAACGGAATCTAAAAATTATGAAAATTGGTATTATGATACATCTAATACTCCTCAAGCTCAAGGACTCCTTGGCTTGAACAAAATGGAGCTGTAAAAATAGAAAATGGTATTTACAATGATATTTAGTGATAAAAATCACTATTTTTATAGGGATTTCTTCTGAAAATTTGACATGTGAATCTTGGAGCTCCCTACTTGCTCCTTCTCGTGTGTTCACTTCCTTGATGCGCTTCCATGCTTTGTCCTTGATCTTGAGCTGCAACACTCTCCCCCCTCTTGAGTCTGTCGTCCCGGACAGACCCGGCAACGGCGCCAAATTTGGTGTCACTCTAGCACAATGGTGAGTACCAACGTGAGGAGATACACCTCATAAATGTCAATCCGTGGAGACGTGAGGACCGGTATGAAGACCGCGAGCAAGTGATGGCACAAGTGCGTGAGTGAAAGCATACAAGCATGCACACACATACACACACACGTGCACAAGGTAAGAGCAAAGAGTGGAACAATGGAAAGCTTCGATTACCAAAGAGCTCTCTTACAAAACTGAAATCTACAACAAGCTACCCTCAAAAATGAGCTCTCCAGCCCTTTTTATAGTTTTTGAGTGGTTTTGGCCCTGTTCAGACTTAGTGTCCTGCCTAGTTAAAAATTATGTTCTAGGGCTTATTTGGGGGCTCAAATGGAATCTAAAAATTATGAAAATTGGTATTATGATACATCTAATACTCCTCAAGCTCAAGGACTCCTTGGCTTGAACAAAATGGAGCTGTAAAAATAGAAAATGGTATTTACAATGATATTTAGTGATAAAAATCACTATTTTTATAGGGATTTCTTCTGAAAATTTGACATGTGAATCTTGGAGCTCCCTACTTGCTCCTTCTTCTCGTGTGTTCACTTCCTTGATGCGCTTCCATGCTTTGTCCTTGATCTTGAGCTGCAACACTCTCCCCCCTCTTGAGTCTGTCGTCCCGGACAGACCCTTGTTGTCGTGGTTGTTCCATGTAGTACATTGAGAGGTAGTGCCCTTCATGTGTCAACAGCATCGGTCCATCATTCCAATGCAGCTTGGTTATTTGTTTGGTTCTTCACTTTGTCATTGCTGCCTTTGCATGGACTTCTTCCTTGTATTCCAGTTTGCTACTGTCTTTGTGAGCTTTCAAAAATTGTGAGTTACTCAAAAGGGGTTATCACTGTGGATTATGAGTAACTCTCATGGTGCATTGCTTCTACGCTTGTTGTTGTCACCGTGATGTCCGCTGGTTCGTCCAAAGATGGGGTTCCGTGTTTTCATGCCCAGTACTTGTAACCCAGAAATGATGATGGGTAAGTGCTTTAGTGCGTGGGTTGAACAAAATATGTGCCTTGTGCAAGGCCTTGTAATGTGGCCCTACGTATGCGTACTTGGAAAATGCATGGCAAGAAGTATGGTGCAAGAGATTGGGTCTTGAGCTAAGTGCTCAAGGGTATGCTGACGAAGAGGTTTCCTAATCGATCATGGTTATAGTGTTGTTGAAGCATACACGTCTTACCATGGTGAAGGGTTCGTTGATCTTCATCTCTTCGTGTTGTATTCCATCATGTTGTTTGACCATCGGCTTGTCCATTTGTTGATGGATGTTCTTGCTGAAAGTTCGCTGATGAGCATTTTCAAGCACAGTCCTCTTCTTTGCCCCTTTTTTTTTCTTTTTTTTTTTTTTTATATATATAATTTTTTTCACACGATGGCATCAAACAAGAAGAAAGAGGTTAGTATCAATAATATATTTTGCATGTGAAAATTGTGTCTCCTGTGCCTGGGATTTCTCATTTGTGTCTATGCACGGCCATGTAAGGTGGCCCTATATTGATGCATACTTTGGAAATGCATGACCTGAATGGTGCAAACGACTGGGTTATGCCAAAGGCACATGGTTGCTGCTGGTTGAGGCTTTTGATGTTACTTGCATACTTGATGAATTCTTTGATTGGAGGTGTCTATTGGATCTCGAAATGATGTAATCCTCCGGATTGGAACCCATTTTGGAATAGGGTTGGGTACTTTAGAGATCACCTCAGGCCACTTCACCTTTGTATGCTTTCCAAACTTGGGTATCCCGTGTGGTTGGCCTTTTGGTTCTGGGGATGTTGTTGGTGCTTTTGGCTTCCAAACCCATATCCTTGATGATTGCCTGCTTACTTTTGCAGAAGGGTTGGGTTTATCTTCGTTTGTTCTTTGTGTTTTGTTCTTCCCCTTTGCTTTCCTTGGCTTCTTTGTTGAGACCTTTTGCATGGTGGGGAGCATAGGCCGTTGTGTATGTAAGAGCTTCTTGGGTACCCACATCTGTAATCGCCCGTGTTGAGCTGTAGTTAATTTTTTAGGCACCCAAATTTGTACATGATTGTGGTCGGCCTTCTTTGATAGCTTCGGTACCCAAATTTGTTGGATTCTTCGTGCTTGAGCCTGTCGTAGGTGCTTGGTCCTCTTTTTTTCATGTTCGATCTGGTTGGGTGGGAATCTTTGAGGCAACATCGATGGTTGCACTCCTTTCTTTACCCAGAGCTGCTTCATGCCCATAACTTCTTTCTTCTTGAATTCTGTCTGTCGAGTTGATATAGTAGATGTCATTTCTGCTTGCCTCCTTGGTTGGGTTACACTTGCATTAGCATGTGAAGAAGAAGGGAGGTGTGCTGGCCTTTGAGCTTTGGCTTTCATGATTGAGTCCTTGTGCGTCATAGGATCGGTGACACACACAAAATTTTCTTTATGAAGATTAGTTTCAGGAGAACGAAGAGAATGTGTGACCTTTGGATTTGTGAGCATTTACTTTCCTAATTCTAATGTAATGCATTGTTTATGGACCCAAACTTGAAGAAGTTGACTTCTTAGGTTCAAGTTGACTGCATGGTCATAGATCCAATCTTGACCTAGGACAAGTGGCTCTGTAAGGTCCGCATCATGACACACTAGCATTTTGACTTTTATTGGAACATCTTGAAGGTAGATGGGAAGTTCCACCTCGCCTAAACAAGGGGTTTCCACACCTCCCAATCCTATGAGATAGGCTTCTATGGGCTTGATGTCCAATTGCAGGTCTTGGCAGTATGAAAGTCTAACTGCACTAGTTGCTGCACCTGAGTCAATTAATGCTCTCACAGTCTTTGCATTCTTCCCTTGCCCTAACGCTATGGTCACAAATGGACGTCGATCAATTATTTGAGAAGTAGTTAGGTCCGATTTTTGGCACATGTCCATGTGATATTTTGGAGCTTTTGTGTGGACCTCTAGGCCTAATCGTCGTAACTTATTTCTTCTGATGCGCTCTCTCGCCTCTGCTTGTGCTTCTTCTCTAACCCTTAACTCCTCTTCTTTTCGCTTCCTAGCAGTGTTGAGTCTCATTAGCATTTCCTCTGTAAGAGGTTCTTGATATAGCTTGACTCGACAACCACTGATATAGTTTGGTAAGACATCGCCTTCTAGTGTGGCCAATTGAACTGCACCGCTAGTGGAAATTCTATTAATGATCATGGGTCCATATCCTCTTTTTTCCAATTTACGGGCATGTTGCTTTAGTGTATAAACCAACACTAGGTCTCCCTCTTTCAAGCCTTTATCCTTGATATGTGCATCAAAGTATGCTTTTTGCCTTTTCTTTGCAGCATAGATGCCTGCCGTTGCCCGTAGCCTTGTCTCACCTAAGCGTTCTAAATCAAAGATCCTCGAGGATAACTCATGTCCATTCCAATCATGCTCTTGTGCTACTTTTAAAGTTGGGATTAGGAAATCCAATGGTAGCACAGCATTTTGTCAGAAGACCATCTGAAATGGGGTGGCATTGAGTACCGTTTTATAAGAAACTCGGTAGGCCCAAACAGCATGATGAAGTTGTTTGTCCCAATCAGAGCGTTTGTTATTTACGAGTTTTGTCAATACGTTACATAGGATCTTATTTGTGCTCTCAGCTTGTCCGTTAGCTTGTGGATGATAGGGGGCAGACTTCTTATGTATCACCAAGAACTCTTGGAGGAGATTTTCAATGACATCATTCAAGAAGTGTGTGCCTCTATCACTTACTAACTCTATTGGTAATCCGTATCTAGTGAACACATTCTCGAATAAGAACTTAGCTGTAGTTTGAGCATCGTTCTTTGTTGTGGCTTTGACTTCTACCCACTTTGTGAGATAATCCGTGGCTACAATAATGTACTCGGCATGGGAGTTTCTGGCTGGGGGGTTAATAGGACCTACAAAGTCTATGCCCCACTTCGAAAATGCACGTCCTCCCATCATTGGTCTCAAAGGCATCTCATCTTTTCTATTCGGATATTGTGTACGTTGGCATGTGTCACATTTCTTCACATAGGTATGTGCATCCATATGAAGAGTGGGCCACCAAAGTCCTGAGAATAGAATAGTCTTAATTACTCGATCAGGACCAAAATGTCCACCTGCCACACTGCTATGTGCAGTTTCTAAGACTCTCAAATAATCTGATTCATGAACACACAATCTTAAATAGCCATCTTTGCCTCTTCGGTATAGGTTATCACCTACTAAGGCATAGTCTTTAGCCTCCTGCTCCATACTTCGTTTTCTTGCTAGACTTGCCTCCTTGGGGGATGTTCCCGATCTCATGAATTCTACCAATGGAGCACTCCAGTCAGGAATTAACGACACGTGATAAAGGATAGCATGCTCCACTGGGGTTCGCTCTTTGCACATTGGACAATTCTTTATCCACTCATGAATTTCTTTATCCATACTAGGCCAATACACTCCTAAACGTTTTAGATTTTGCAGTGTTCGTTGTTTAGAATAGTGATTCCCTAGAAATCCTTCATGGGCTTGTTGCAACCAACTACTATGCTCATCATCCTCGACACAACAAGCTAGAACACCTTCCGTGTCTTGTTTATACATGCTTCCTGCCAATATTTGATAGCTTTGTGACCGCACAATTTCATCCCTGTCCGTCTTCACCTTTTTATTTGCGGGTCCAAAGGTTAGGACTGGTACCAACTTATTTGCCCATTTAGGAACAACTTCTAGATTGAACAGATAAGCATCGGGTAATTCATCCGACACTCCTTGCGGTGGCTCTCCTGAAGTGATGCGAGAAAGGTGATCCGCTCTGAGGTGGGTCTTACCTTGCCTAACAACCACTTCAAAGTCATATTCCATTAGTAAGAGGAACCATCTTACTAAGCGTCCAGTACTGCAAGGTTTATTGACCAAGTATAATAAGGCTTGATGATCGGTGAAGAACTTAAACTTGTTGGCCAATAAATAGTGTCTAAATTTCTTTACAGCATATACCATGCCTAAGCCTTCTCTTTCGGTTGTGGTGTAGTTTCGTTCAGCAACATTCAATTGCCTGCTAGCATATGCTATAGGCAAATCTAAATTCCCTTCACCAGTTGGTTGTGACAGCACACATCCTATTGCATAATTGGATGCATCCACATGTACGTGGAATGGCTTATTCCAATCAGGAGTCGTCAGTATTGGTGCTGTGGACAAACGTCTCTTCAACTCATTGAAGGACTTCTCACATTCATCGTTCCACTCAAAATTTGTCAACAAGGCATAAAGAGGTTTAGCTATGATTGCATACATGTGAATGAACCTACGGTAATATCCACAATGGCCCATAAAGGCTTGTACCTCTTTAACATTCCTTGGCCTTGGTAGCTCCGCTATGGCTTTTACTTTGTCCTCATCTGTTGATATTCCGTTCTTAGAAACAATATGACCTAAGATTTTACCTTGACGTACCATGAACACACACTTTTCTGGGTTCAGACACACTCGGTATTGTCTACACTTATTGAAGATTTGTCTGAGCTCAGGAATATGACATCTCCTTTCTTGGGAATGAGCACATAAATCGTCCACATATACTTCTAAGCTTTTTCGCAAGAACTCTTTGAAGACATGACACATGAGCCTTTGGAAGGTTGCAGGTGCATTAGTCAGCCCAAATGGCATCACACGAAATGCAAAGACTCCCCACTCTGTGGCAAAGGCCGTTTTGTGTTGATCTTCTGTGGCAATGGCTACTTGGTTGTAACCTGAAAATCCATCAAGGAAGCTATAAACTTCCTTGCCTGCAACACGCTCCAATAAATGATCAGTGATTGGAAGAGGGTAGCTATCTCTAATCGTAGCGGCATTAACTTTTTTAAGGTTAATACACACACGTAACTTCCCATTCTTCTTGGGCACCACTACAACGGGGGACACCCATTCCGTATGCTCAATTTCATAGATGAATCCGGCTTCAATCAATCTGTCGATTTCTTCTTTTATTTTGGCTGCATAGGTGTCATTATATGTGTAGGGCTTCTGTTTGGTGGGCTTGGCATCTGCTATCATGGGGATCGTATGAGAACAAACCTTCGGATCTACTCCCTTCAAGTCTCTATAGTGCCAGGCAAACACATCCCTATATTCCCTTAACAAAGCTACCAACTCTGCTTCCTCTTCTTTACTTAGGTCGTCTCCTATGTATGTACATCTCTCTTCATTTTCTTCAATGGTGACTACAACTTTTTTGGTCTTTTCTTTGTTATCATATGCTTCTCCTGTCGTGGCCTCTCTCTTAGGCATTCGTACCAAAATTTTTCGGTCTTCCACTTCATATTTCTTGAAATTTTCTGGTACTTCAAATAATTGCTCCTCCTCTCCTTGTTTAACTACTTTTCTTTTCTTTTTCTTTTGACTACCTTCACTCCCATCCTTTGAATTTACCGTTTTGATGCTTGTGAGAGGTTCTTCTTCTTTTTGCGTAAATACTCCTATGTCTTCAAGATAGTGCTCCTCTGAATTAAAGCAGCTATCCATCACAATGGACTCTAGATCATCGTCGTCCTCTTCTTTTTCTATGAAGTCACTAGGGTCACATTCTTCTAGCAAGGGCTGGCACATGAATACTGAAATATCATATCCCTCCTCATCACAATGAGGCGTCCATTGTTCTTCATTGACAGCAATGTCCATGGTGGCTAGGATTTCTGCCCAACCATGAGGCTCAAATTCCTCATCTGGAAATATCATTGGCGTATAGGCTGGGTCTCTAACTGTTCTATCTCCTTGAGAAGTTCCTTTTTCTCTGGCCTTTAAGCGTTTTTCCTCTTCCTTTGCGACCTTGCACATCCACAAATGAGTATCCTCATGCATCCAAGATGTATCAGATGAACTTTTAGAATGCAGAGAGACTGAATCTTCTTGCTCCTTGTGGATAGGATTCCACTGTAGGGGTGGAACATCTCTGAAGGTGTAATCCTTCAAATTTACCTTGGTCGTGACCCCTAAGCGTTGCAAGTATAAGGAATTGGTTCCCCAATCCTGTACCACTTGCAGTTGTCGTAGGAAGGGCCTTCCTAGGATCATCTCGTAGACATTATTTTTGTCAAAGTTACATATAGCAAATGTGTGCTCAAACTCTACTCCACAGGTGGTTAGAGTTATCCCTTCGAGCAATCCTAGAGGTCTTTCCACATGGCCGTCAGCCATCTGAAGCTTCATTCTAGTTGGTTTTAATGTGGGCTTGACCCATCGCTTCCACAGGGAGGTGGTTGCAATAGCAGCACCAGCACCTGAATCTATGATTGCTTTGGTTGTGTAACCTTGGTAGGTGATTGGAAGATAAGTATTGCCTTCTTCACCTTCACACATGTCCCCTATTTTATCAAGAGGTATCTCCGGAACTTTCTCTTTAGAGCCTACTTTTGGCATTTTGGAATCAAGTTCGGGAACTTGATCCTTCACATGATTCCATAGCTCGGGTTTTGCTTTGAGCAGCTCCTCTACCGTGAGATGACACTGAACTTTAGTGTTCTTCACGACGTCAGTGTTTCTTGGAATCACCGAGTCTTCATTTCTTACCACTATTGTGGGAGCTCTAATCTGGACAGATTCAGTTTCCCATGGGTCTGTGAACTGTGGCAACTCTTGTAAACAATTAGATTCAAAATCTAACCGTTCATCTTCTTGTTGCACTGTTTCTTCTCCATAAGTAGATGGAATGTCTTGTGGAAACTGATCATGAAGGTCATCAATCTCAAGGATAGGAGGAGGATTATCCTTCTCCTTGGCCCATTTCTCTTCTTGTATTTCCCGCAAGAACGTTTGAGAGTGTTGTTGAATTGAAAGAGGCTCTCTCTCATCTATGGAGTCAGGAACATAGACTTTCTTTGGTGATGAGCTTTCTCTTTCAATAGTTAGTTGAGCCTGTGGAGGTAACGAAACTTGTGGCTTGTTTACCAACTGCTCTAATCTATCTAGTAAGCCCTGGAAGTGCAAACCCGGTGTAATAGCATTCGTCTGATTGAATGATTGATTGGCCTCGAACATAGCTTGAGCTAGTTCCACCATTTTAATGCACATTTTTGTCCGTTCAATCTCTAAATCTGCTCTAGGGTAGCTCTTATCTAGGTTTGCAGGTGTTGGCCCTTCTTGAAGTCGAGCCTGGTATGCTTTGAACATCATGTCCAAGTGTTCTGGGGTTGGATCTGCAAGAACAGACCCCGGTTGTGGTGGTTCATTTACCGTGGTTGGTGAGTGGGGATGAGGTGATGTGGATGGAGTTTGGACTTGTGAGGGGCTTTGAGAGGCAATATCTTCTATTTTTGTTTTTGCATCTTTCAGGCTTTCTTCTAGATCGGATAACTTTTTGGTCCACTTACGATTGGCCTTCTCTCTAGTATCCTTCCATGTTCTTGTTCTTCTCCTACTAGGCTCTCCTGATTCACTTGGCTCTGATTGCTCAGCTGGTTTATTTTGCTGTAAGGCTTGTGCCCTAGTAACTACGTGTATAGGAGCCACATTATCACTACTGGAACTTGAATCCCTTGCTAGGCCGACAACATTAATGGGTGTAACCTTTGGTACACTAGCGGGATGTCCGGGACAATCTCTCAAAAGCTGTTCTTTGCCACACTCTAGACAGACAACTTGTATCGTGATGTTCTGCCCTTGTGTCGGAGCTAGTGTGTGGGGTGGTTTTTGTCTTGGCATAGATTGAGGTTGGCTATTTCCTTCATGTTCATATGGTCTAGTTGCTTCTCGTGGTTCTGGACATGGGCTATACCTAGGAACTTCTCTTCCTTGTTCTGTAGGAGGGTACCCGTATGGTCTATAGTGGGGTGGTACAAATGGTTGCGGCTGTCTATTCATTAGATAGTTTTCATTGTTGTAGTTGGGGTACTTTGGCTCACTATAAGAGTACATGTTAGGCACTTGAGTTGATCGTCTATCGTACGGGTAAGGTTGTGATAATCCTAATGCTTCTTGGTTGCAGACATGAGATGGATGATCCCCACCGCAAAGTGTGCAACTTCCTAACATTGGCATTCTCAAGGGGGAGTTCTGGTAGTTCCTTTGTCCTTGTACTCCTAATTTCTTGGCCACCAACTCTGTCACTTCCTCCACATAACTCAAACTAGAAGTTTCCTTGCTCTTTGTCTCCTCTGATTTGATAGGATCCTGTGTGATTTTGAGATCCTCAGCTAAGTTGTCTTCCAAATCTATGCACTCCTGAAGACACTGACTTAGGGTTTGCAGTCGTTTTACGTATACTAAGACTCTCAATGTTCCATTGGTTAGACCTTCTAAAAATAGGGATATCATTTTTTGCTGAGAAGGTCTCTCGGTCACAGGGCATCGGGTTACGTATTGCTTAAACCTTCGTGCTGCATTTTTTACTGTCTCATTGGGAGCTTGTTTGAAACTATGTAGTAAGGACGACGAATTGTGCTTGATCCCGCGCTTCGTGAATTCCCAAATAAGTTCTTGGAAGAATTGTTCAATATGTTCAAAGCAATTTGGATCCAGAGATTGAAACCAAGTTAAGGCTATTCCCGTAAGTGTTAGCCCAAAGGATTCATATTGCATGAAAAAGTCATCCACTTGTTCTGCTCGCAACACCTGCTTGAATTCTGCAATGTGGTCATAGGGTTCTCCTGTGCCATCGTAACGATTTCTCATACATTTGGCCAATTGGATTGGTCTCATTCTTCTGTCGGGTTCTGGGGATCGAGTGATGATGGGGACACCTTGGGGAGGTTCTGCCCTAAAGGTAGGTCTATTCATATTTCCCATCCTCGGACTAGAGTGGCCGTGGGGGTTGACTCTTGGCATGTTGAATTGTTCATGTAGTCTATCGGGTATGCTACCTTGGCTCATTTGTCCTAACGTCACATTTTCTTTTCTTGGTTGGGTTTCGAATGGGTTTTGCGAGGTAGTTTCCTGATCTCGAGCTAACTCTCCTCTTTCATTAATCTGATTAGGACTTTCAGTTACTACATATATCTGGCCCATCTTGTCCATGTAGACTCCGTCTTCATACTTGACAGCTGGTCTTGGAACTATTTCTAATTCGGTGGTGTTTATCATTCTTGCTACTGTCCTCTGTAGACCATCAAGGTAGATGGGTATTCCTTGCAAGTTAGTGGATATATATTGAAGAGACATTTGATATTCGCCTTCCACTCTAGACATAAAACCTTCCCTAGGTACGGAACTATGCATGTCTTCAGAAACCAAGAGCCTCTCCCAGTTAAGTGACATTTTTGACTCACTTGTCTATGAACTCAGCACGTAGAGTTAACCCCTGAGTTGGGAATCCCTGACTTGATTGTGTGGTTGATCTTAGTTTCAAGTGATATGGTACTTTATCTATCTCTTTCTAGGTATCATCTTGAGCTTAGGTCCATAAGTCTTGTCTACAAGTCCACAACTGTCCTTTGAATTGCTCAAAATCTTGTGGAACCCCTTGCTTCCTAGTCCAACCTGAGGGTCAACTTAAAAATACCCTATCTAATAATCCTCACGAGCTTTCCAACAAAACCAAAATCACAGCAAACGGATTTCGTATGAGAAAGTTATGCCAGTTCAGGGTTTTGGGGGTAAAACAGGGAAACAGGGTCTCTCAGGAAATGCTCCAAATCAGGCGATACACGACATTTGTAGGACACGATACTTGGTACTTGAGGAACTCGATACATGATACTTGGTATGTATCACGATACCTGAAGTAGGCGATACACGATCTTCAGCAAGTATCGTGAGCAAACTCCACGATACACGATCTTTTATAGGTATCGCGATCGCTGTATAACGATACACGATACTTACCTTGTCACGATACACGATAGTTGAGAAATATCGCGATACTTGATGTCCACGATACTTGGGCAAAACGATACTTAGCTCAAGACGATACTCGATATTTAGAAGAAAACGATACACGATCTCTGACTTAGGCGATACCCGATCTCTGATAAATATCGCGATCTCTGGTTGAAACGATCTTTGGCACCAACGATACTCGATACTTGGCTCAAAATGATCGACGATACCTGAACAAAACGATACACGATCCTTGGCAAGTATCGCGATCTCTGAGAAGCGATACACGATACTTAAGCCAAACGATACACGATCTTTGATCGAGACGATACACGATCGCTAGTGAGTATCGCGATCTCTGATCAAAACGATCTCTGGACCAAACGATACCGAAAGGAGGGAAATATCGCGATACTCGACCACAGGAGTAAAACGATACTTGCTAAGTATCGCGATACTCGACCGCGGGAGCAAAACGATACTTGACCCTTAGACAAATTTTGGGAAAGATTTTTTCTAAGTTTTGGTTGTACACATGCTCTACTCTTTCCTCTCTCCTCTACTCACTCTCTGTATCACCCCAAATCACTTCTTTCACCTCTGTCAGTACCAAACGATACCTGACGTAGATCGTTTCCCTTTCCACACTTAGTTTACTGAGAAAGTATAGATTAAATGGGTGTTTGCTCACCTTGAGAGCCTCTCTAACTTCTTAGTCACTTCCCCTTGCTCTGTGTAACCCCAGTTTGCCCGATTTCTCACTCACGATCTCTGGCGCAGCTTCCGCGATACTTGGTGCAGGTTCGTCTTGTCCGGGACTATTCACTCAGATTTTTTGTTATTTTTGGTACTACTTCTTCAGCGCCTCTGTTCTGCACCCTCTCTAAGCTTCTTGCTCACAACCACAAGTAAAAACAAGGTGAATGTACTCTAAAAAATGGAGAAAAACTGAGAAGATGAAGGTGGGTGGAGATGGTGATGATGGTGAAGATGAAGAAGAAGGAAAATTCAGAAACTGAACGGAAAATGATGATTTTTTTACCTTCCAACGTCGCTACTCTACGTCTTACCGTCACACGCTCGTCCTCCAAGCTCTCTCCCCGGCAACGGCGCCAAATTTGGTGTCACTCTAGCACAATGGTGAGTACCAACGTGAGGAGATACACCTCATAAATGTCAATCCGTGGAGACGTGAGGACCGGTATGAAGACCGCGAGCAAGTGATGGCACAAGTGCGTGAGTGAAAGCATACAAGCATGCACACACATACACACACACGTGCACAAGGTAAGAGCAAAGAGTGGAACAATGGAAAGCTTCGATTACCAAAGAGCTCTCTTACAGAACTGAAATCTACAACAAGCTACCCCCAAAAATGAGCTCTCCAGCCCTTTTTATAGTTTTTGAGTGGTTTTGGCCCTGTCCAAACCTAGTGTCCGGCCTAGTTAAAAATTATGTTCTAGGGCTTATTTGGGGGCTCAAACGGAATCTAAAAATTATGAAAATTGGTATTATGATACATCTAATACTCCTCAAGCTCAAGGACTCCTTGGCTTGAACAAAATGGAGCTGTAAAAATAGAAAATGGTATTTACAATGATATTTAGTGATAAAAATCACTATTTTTATAGGGATTTCTTCTGAAAATTTGACATGTGAATCTTGGAGCTCCCTACTTGCTCCTTCTTCTCGTGTGTTCACTTCCTTGATGCGCTTCCATGCTTTGTCCTTGATCTTGAGCTGCAACACGGTTGACTTTGATCAATATGACGTTTATGGGCTCAACAGTTGCTCACCACCTAATGTGCTCTCCATCTCGGAGAGCTACAGCCAAAACTCTAAGCAGAGTGGACACCACGATAATGGAGCTGCAAACTTCAAAAAGATACTAGAGCAGCCACCAATACCACCATGAGCAACACAGAAAAAGCACCAAAGAGTAACCAGCAATGTAGTTAGGACGGAATGTAGAAGGATGGAAGGGTGAAAGAATGGGTGAAGTGGTGATATATATAGAGGACGGGGACCAAGGAGTGAATTGGAGAGATATATGGAGGATGGTAGAAAGTGAAAGATATGGAGTTGTATATATACCAGAATGGGAAATGTATGTGGAGGTTGGCAAAAGAGACTGGGAAGCTTGGGTTGGAGGGGGGAAGGGGGACGGGGTTTGAATAAAGGGAAGGAGGCGGGAGCGGTGTTTGGTGGGGGGGAAGGGGGATGGGAAAAAAATGCGAAAAAAAAAATTGAAAAGCGAAAAGGGGGAGACAGGAGAATAGGTAGGGGTGGCAAATAAAGAAATTCACAACCAGAGAGAGACCAACCTGTACACATGCATATTAATAAAACGACCAGCAAACAATCAGAGAATGCACAGGGAACACACAATTAACACAGAACAAGAATCTCATATATAATAGTAGAAAATACAAGGAAACCGCTGTCCATGGTAAGTACATCAAGGACCAATGAATGGCAAAGAGCTGCCTAGCAGAAAGTACATGATGAGCCAATGAATGGCAGAGTAACCAAAAGGAAAACTAAATGCATCCTATGAACTGAGCCTCAACAACAAAAGGAGGCAAGGGCAAACCAAATGATGCTAGTGAAACTAAGGGATATGAATGTCTAGAGCCTAGGGGAAAAACACAATGACGAGTGGATGACTAAGGCATCGTCGGAGAATGAGACCCATCCCCAGGTGGAACATCGTTACGAGGTGGAGGTAAGTCGGGTGAGGTGGGTGGAATGATGGCTGCCTCCTCAGTCCATGCAGCAATCTTGCTCCTGTACTTGCGTAGGTGATCGCGCTCTCGGTGGACCAACCGACATGCAGGACTATCACATATGCCTAAGGACGCACGCTGGTGGATCTCCAGAAGAGCGCGAGTCGTAGCATCAGCCTCATCTCGATATCGGTCTCTGTCCTGCTGCATGGCCAGCAACGCATCCCGCGATGTCTGCCACTGTGCCGCTGCAGAAGAACGAATGCGATCTATTGTCAGAGCATACTGTTGATGTAGTGCAGCTGTCGCTGAGACGGAATCAAGGGAGAGACGGGCAGCATCGGCTTCATCACTCACGACGAGGCTCGCATCACGAAGTAAGCCCAAGAAAGGTGGATCGTCGTCGAGGCTATCAGGGATGGAAGGTTGCGAGGTGGGTGGGGGTGGGGGTGGGGCCGGGGTAGGCTGGGGGTAAGTGGAAGAAGCAGGAGGTGAGAGATGAGGATGGGAGGTGGAGGCAGACTCAATGGATATTGCCGGAGATGGAGGATGTTGTGTGGCACCGGTCGAGGGGGGGGAGGGGGGTGACGGAATTGGCGAGGGAGGAATAGAAGCAGGAAAAGAATCCATCAATTGTATATGGACTCTCCTAGCGGGTGGTGGAGTGGAGGTTGCCATGGGAGTAGATGCCTACGGAAGCGTGCTAGGGGGTGTGGGCACTACGACGGCCGGTGGTGGAGGGGGCTGGGGAGAATGGGCAAAAGAATGTGTAGGATGGGAAGGATCAAGACTATGGCTGGATGCTATGGTCTGTGTACCAGGCAGATGAAATAGCCAAGCCAAAACTGGGGCAGAATATACGGAGAATGAACGAGTGCCACGGTGGAGGGCATCATGGAATCGGCGAGAGCAAAGTAGGAATGACTGGACAATGAGGGTGCCATAGGGATAAGGGCGGCCATGTATAAAGCAAAATAGTGGGTCAGCTATATGGATGTCGTGCAACGGAAGGTCTGACGAGGGACTACGAAATAAGAAGAAGAAAATGAACGAATGAAGGATGGCGAGGTGGTACTGTGTGGGCATGACATCAACGCCATATGATGAAATGCAGAATGCTATGGTCTCTTCCCGAGATAACCCTGAGTAGAGGGATGGTGGAGCATGAAACGAAGAGATGCGAGAACCTATGCCTGCAGCTATGACCGCAGGGGTCAGTGAACCGAAGGGAAAATGAGGGAAGTCGAGAAGCGTTGTGCGAATGTCAGCACCTTCAGCCTCAGATAAGAGGAGGGAGGCTAGTTGCCAAAGACCAGCCTGACGGAGACATCCCTCGAGAAGGAGATCGATGAGCAGGATTGGAAGCAAGGGGAAGTGAAGGCGAATGGATAGGGATGAAGATGAGACCCTATGGTCAACGATGGATGACGATGGGGGACGTGGAACGGGAGAGGTGGAATGGCTATCGGAACTGCATCCGGGATGGGCACTAGAACCAGCTGAATGCGTCGGCGCGACGGGGGGAGCTGCAACGGGAAGGTGGAGACCAAGTGGGAGGGTCCCGGGGCTATACAGCGAGGAACCAAAGAGAGAGGAGCAGGGAAGGGAAACCGTAAAAGGCTGACTACCCTGGAAATGGGGAGGGGTGGAAAGGGGAGTAGGGCGTGGAATGGGTGCGTGAGGGACGGAGTGGACCGTGGTGGAGAGGAGAGAGGGTGGGGGGGCCCTAGGGGTGGGGTGTAGGGTGACGACAGGGACAGTGGGGGTGAAGGCCATAGGGGCGGAATGGGACGAGGCCATAGGAAAAGGAAGGCCTACCTCTGAATGGATAGGGCCGAAGGCCAAGGCCGAAGGAGTAAGCTTCAAGTACGCCTTGGTAGCCATGTATGAATCCTGTTGGGGAGCGGAAGACGCAATAGATGCAGAGCAATAACATGGTCAGAACTGAGTGTTGCAAACACAGAGAGCAAGTAGCTATGAAGTCAACACGAAATCGGACAGTGGTAAAACAGGTAAGAGACATCCTCAAATATAGAAGGGAGATTCAGCACGGTAGAATACCCTAAAAATGGCTCTGAGAACGCCAAAAACGGACTAGGAATGATGAAAAACTGAAGTATATACATAAGAAAAAAGAAGGGAAAAAATAATAAAGAAAGGAAAAGAAACCAAAATTAAAAAATAAAATAAATATATAAAAGAAGAGAGACAAATTAATAAAATAAATAAATAAATAAATAAATAAAATACTAATAAAATATAATATATACAAGAATTAAAAAATAAATAACTAAATAAATAAAAAATAAATAAATAAAATAAAAAATTAATAATAAAATAAAGAAATACTTGGAAAATGCCACGCCCGGTTGTGAGAGGGAGAGCTGGAGTGGGGTTTAAATAAAAAAAAGAGGAGGGGGGGGGAGGAGAGGGGGAGGGCGGGGGAGGGGGGGAAGCGGGAGAGAGAGAGAGAGAGAGAGAGAGAGAGAGAGAGAGAGAGAGAGAGAGAGAGAGAGAGAGAGAGAGAGAGAGAGAGAGAGAGAGAGAGAGAGAGAGAGAGAGAGGGGATGAGTTGTTTTTCTTTTTTTTTTTACCCTCAAACCCAAAAAATCCAGGGGGGGCTTTTTTTTTTGGGGAAAATTATCCAACAATAGAGAAAATTGGAGAAAAAAATCCAAAAAAATGCCAAAAATTACCAAAAAAATATGAAAAAATTCTCATAAAATTTCTATAGGTCTAGGCCCAATTTCCTTACTCAAAACCACAAAGAGCTTCCTTTATTCCTCCTACTTGGCCAGAAAATGACATCGGAAAAGGATAAAAAATGCTAGAAAAATGCTAGAAAAAATTTCCAAAAATACCCAGAAATTGTACTTTTGCAGAGGTTATTAAATGCCTTCTAGGTTTGCTAAAAACTCAAGGAACAAGCATGAAATTGATCAAGAAAACTACTAAAACTGAGCAAAATGAGATGAGAAAGCTATATACAACTTGGACAGATTTTGTAGTTCCAGATGATCCATACTTCTTCAAGTGTGTTGATGGTAGGCCTTGAGCCTTGATATGTTGATCAGTGGCAAGGCCTCTCCTTTCAGTGTCTCTAACTCCACAACACCCCAATTCAGCATTGTTTTGACTCGATAAGGTCCTTCCCAGTGTGGAAGCCATTTTCCTCTCACTTGTGTTTGAAGATGAGGTCTATGGAGAAGAACTAACATGCCTGGCTCTATGTTGTTGTTCTACAAGATATCGATCATGTGCCTCCTTCCTCTTCATCTGAGTCTCTATTAATTGTTTTGTTGCTAGTAGATGAATCTCCTCCACTTTATGTAGTGCTCCAAGCCTCTAAGAGACATCACAATCTTTCTTTCCCTGCATGAATACTATTTTAGGTGATCCATGTAAAAATTCAAAGGGCTCAATTGGCAATATGCCATAAACTAGTTGGAATGGAGAATATCTCGTGGCCTCTTTGTAAGCTAACATGTATGCCGATAGGGTACCTTGATAAGCAATGCCCCAGGAAGTGGGCTGTAACATACATTCCTTAACATGGAAATTAATACCTTATTAGTTGATTCAACCTCTCCATTGGCTCTTGGATAGTAAGCACAAGAGGTCCTATGTAGGATTCTATACGTGTTGAAAATTTCCTGTAGGAACTTGTTCACAAAATGAGTACCCTATTCTGTACAAATTTCAAGTGGACATCCAAACCTGCAAATGATGCTACTGTAAATGAAATCAGCAACAGTTTGGGCAGTGCAGTCGGGGAGGCAATAGCTTCAGCCCACTTTGTCGCATAATCTATGGCTATCAATAAATACTTTCCTCTTTTTGGAATCGACGAGGGTAGATGGGTCCTACAAAATCTAGCCCCCACTTCTCAAATGGTTGCCAGGAAGTGGAAACAATCAAGGGGTTATGCCTCTGCTTTGTTGCCTTAGGCCCACACCTCTGGCAAACGTCACATGCCTTTCCCCATTCATCTACATCCTTAAAGAGTGTAGGCGACCATAGGCCAGCATCCAGTATCCTCTGACTCATAATATGCCCTGGAAGGTGCCCACCACCTATTCCTTCATGTGCAGATTGAAGGACTTTCCTCACTTCTTCTTCTTCCAAGCACTTCCTAAACCTGTCATCCTTTCCCTGTCTATATAATTTATCTTTAATGAAGGTATACAGCCTACTCTTGATTAGCAGTCTCTTCCTTTGCACAGCACTAGCCTTTTCAGGATACACACCACTTTTAATGAAATTCTTGATATCATAATACCAACCTTGAGCTTGTATAACGAACAATTGAGCATCTGGAAAATCATCACTGATTCCACTAGCTTGATCCATCATATTAATTCTGGATAGGTGATCCGCCATAACATTTTCTTTACCTGGTCTGTGGACTACAGAAAAATCAAACTCTTGGAACAGCAATAACCACCTCCATATTCTACTAGTGGCTTGTGGTTTGTTGAGCAGGTATTTTAGTGGTTGGTGATCCGTTATAATAACAAATTTTACTCCCACTAAGTAATGACGAAATTTTTGGACAGCAAAAACCATGGCTAAGGCTTCCCTTTCTGTGGTGCTGTAATTCCTTTCAGCCTTAGTCAAAATTCTACTGGCATATTGAATTGGTCTGTCCACCTTAAATTCTTCACTGGGTTGTGTCAAAACTGCCCCCACTGCATAGGCACTGGCATCTACATGTATATGAAAGATTTTTGACCACTGAGCTGTGATCAAAATGGGAGCATACACTAACCTTGACCGTAATGTTTGATATGCTTTTTCCTCCTCCTCTTCCCATTTAAAAGGTATTTCCTTACCTGTAAGTCTAGCCAGTGGTCTGGCTATCTCTGCATACATTTTTATAAACCTCCTGTGGTATCTAGTATGCCCCAAGAAACTCTGAATCTCTTTAGGAGATTTAGGTTTAGGCAACTTTAATATAGAAATGATTTTGTCAAGATCTGGGGCCATACCTTTAGCCGACACCACATGTCCTAAGAGAGTTCCTTCTGTCACAAGGAAATGACATTTGTTTGGATTGAGCTTTAGCTTAGTCTCCCTGCATCTCTTGAAAACATTCTGCAACTGTTGCAAGTGATGGTCCAAACAATCTAAAAGAGTCTCCTTGTGAGAACTTGAAAACGAAGAGAAGTCATCCATGAAGATTCTAAGTGATTCCAGCAATAAGGGGCCAAAAATGAGATTGACCGTTCTGTTAAAGGTGGCTGGAGCATTTCTGAGCCCAAATGGCATTTTTACATACACATGTTTCCCAAGGTGTGATAAAAGCAGTCTTTTCACGATCCTCTGGGTGTATTGATATTTGATTATAGCCACTAAATCCATCCATAAAGCTATATAATGCATGTCCAGCCACTTCTTCAATGACCTGCTCTGCAAAAGGCATTGGGAAACCATCTGGAATGGTCACCTTGTTGAGTGCTCTAAAGTCAACACAAATTCTGATTTTATTGGTATTCTTCTTTGGTACTATAACCATAGGTGAGAGCCACTCTGAGTGTTCCACAGGAATGATGATTCCTACATCCTCCATCTTCTGTATTTCCACATAGACAACTTCATCATATTTTGGGTTAAGTCTATAACTCTTCCCTCTTATGGGTTTGGCTCCATCAACCAGAGGGATTCTATGCTCTCCATAATTTGCAGGTACTCCTTCTAAGTCTTTATAATGCCAGGCAAAAACATCTGTATAATGGGTCAAGAATGATCTTATCTTTTAAAGGAGCTCTGGGTGGTTCCACAACCAAGTGGCCACCAAAATTGGCCGATTATTGTCTGGAGTGCCTAATTTTATTTCTTTGACAGGATTTCTCTCTACCATATTATCTTCGTTATCATCTCCGTTCTTGTCTTCTTCCACTAGCTTTTCGTGCATTGCTTCATAAGCAGGGGTATTTTGGATTTCAATGTGTTCCTCCTTGTCCTGCATCCATCTTGCAGGTATTTCTTGAATTGGGAAAGAACATTCTTCACTAGAGTCTTTTACCTTGCCTTTAGTCTTGGTAACTTCCTTATCTGTAGTTGTCATATCCTCCTCCAAGTTGTGTTTGAGGGATGTCTTCCTGCCCCTTCTGTGGTCTGTGATGGGCTCTCTCAATCCATCAACCTGGACTTTTTCTTCATGTTCATAATATCCTTCAGTTGTGCAAGAATTATTAAGAAAAATTCCAAAACAAGAGGAAGAGTTGCCTACTTGCAGCCAATTTAGAATATCCTCTTCTTCCTCGAAATCTATTTGGGGTTGATCCTCTGATTCTGGTTCCATGCAAATGCCAACTGTTTGCATCATGCTGGTGTTTCCTTGATTATCTGGGCCCTCTTCTAAATGGATCTGTGTCAGCTCTTGCCCTTTCGTTTGTACCCACATAGTGTCCTTGCCCCAATCATGAATGACACTTGCATGTCTCAGCCATGGTCTTCCAATTAAGAGGGGAAATCATCCTTCAACCTGGGGCAATCTTAAAACCACAAAATCCAGAATGAATAGATTACCTTGTACTTCAAGTGGAACTTTTGGGATCACTCCCAAGGGCCTTACTTTGCTCTGATCTGCCAAAGTAACAGAGAAATTTGTAGGCCTTGCAGGGTGGAGTCCAATCTTTTCCATTGTATATTCAGGCATCAAGTTAATGCCAGAACCACCATCCACAATAACTCCTTGAAATTCATGACCTTTGATAGATAGTATCAGCCGAGGACTTTTATAATCTGTAAGGGGTGCTTCCCCTACACTTTTACCTTTCTGTAAAACAACAGTCTTTGCTACCAAACTTGTAGTTGAAGCCTCATCAATTATCTGCAAGAGTTCTGACCTGAATTTCACATCCATCTTTATTAAATAAAAAATACTAACCTCCTTTTTCATGGACTTGAGTAGTTTTGAAGCCTCTTATTCCTTAAGAGCATGGGCTCCAATTGACTTACCAAACTCCTCTTGAGCCCTGTTGAATGCATGCCCAATGGCATCACTGGTACCTATGGGATCTCCTTTTTGCCTTTTTATCTTCACATGCAGTGGCCTTGTCTTCAGATGTCTCTTTCTCTTTGTTCAATCCATCAATTCTTGGTTGTTGAGCTATATCTACTTGAGCCTTTTCTTTATTTCTTGTCTGCACTATAAAAGATTCTATTTCTTCTAACTGCACCACCCTGGTAGATGGTGATGGCTCATTGACCTGATCTAACATTTCTTCTTTGTGTACAGAAATCATTTGAATATGGGGCCTGGATAAAGAGGCTTGATTCTTAGGACAAAAATTTGTATAGTGGTCTTTGGCCTCTGGGCAGTTTCAGCAAGGAGGGGCATTTTCTGGTAGAGTGCACCTACTTTGATATGCCCACATTCTCCACATCTGAAACAAATGATTGACCTTCTAGGCCCATTTGCAAAGTTATTCCTCTGTCTAGGGTTGTAAGTGTTACCTTGATTGGGTGCAACCGTCATTACATTTGCTGGAGGCAGGGGTCCACCTTGGGTCCAATTGTTGTTGCAAGTAATCCCCTTGATTGGCATTCTTGGGCCTCATGACCAGCTTTCCTGCATAATTGGCAAGTCACACTTAACAGAGGACATTCGCTTACTATATGCCCTTGCTTGCTGCACATGGAACACCAAAGTCCACTCTTGATGCCACCTCCTTTGAGTTGCTGCAACTCCTGTCGCAGCTGAGCCAATTCCTCTGCTTGGGCCTCCTCCTCCTTTTGGAGCTTTAGTGCTTCAATCTCCCTTGTCAACTGAGTTACATCATTCTCCTCCTCTTTGTGGGGCTTATTTCTGTTTAAGCCCTCCAACTCCTTCCTTAGCTGGATTACTAGATCCTCCATTTTATGTGGAATATGGTAATTGAGAAGAAGTAGCTCCATACAGTTGCCTTATCTGCTCTAGTCGTGTAGCTGTGTTGATGAACTCCTCTATGGAGGCTATAGGTAACACTAATTCCTTTATTTTGCATTGGGTGGCCACTGGTAGAGGCTTAGCTAACCATTTCTTAACAAAAAAATCATATGGTGGATCTAGCAATTTAGCCATTGGTGCCTTGGCCCTAGTCACAAACTGTGGGAACTTTTCACCTGGATCCAATCTCAAATTTTCTAGTTCTTCTATGATGATCACTGCAATATTCCCATGCTGGAATTGATTTTTAAATGCATCTTTCATCAAAACCCAAGTTGTAAAATTGTTCTCAGCAAATTGGCTGAACCATTTATCTGCTAATCCTTCTAATGTGGCAGGGAAGAGTATCAAAAAGGCATCCTCCCTGCCCATTAAACCTCTACTCTTGCGTAGTGGCAAAAATCTTCTAATGTGCTCATCTGGATCCTCTTGAGCTAGGCCTTTGAAAGAAGGAAATTTTAAATTTAATCTTGAGAGTAAGGTTTCCAAGTCTACCTGTTCCGCCATGCTCTTTACTGATGAGGTTGAAGATAGTGGATTAGAGGATCTTCTAACAACCTTCCTTCTTGTTTGCTTGCAGGTGACCCTCAATGTTTGGGACCGGGTTGCGGTCATGAGTTGCTCATAGTCCACTTAATATAAGACACTTGATAAGGATATTTACCTTTTGGTTGATGAAGTAGCACTGTAGTACTGTCGACACTTGATCTCTCATATATAATAGAGTAACAAGCTATGTGGAGTGAAATCAACCTACAAAAGAGACTAAGTTCAAAGCTTTGCAAAAAGCCTCCAACATCTTCCTAGCTAAGTTTTTGTGAAAAGGTATAGATCATTATCCTATGTGGTCGCATAAGTGAAAATGGTCTCTCTAGAATAGAGTCTCTCCATGATATAATGATAGTGCACTTCAATGTGCTTTGTGCAAGCATGGAACACATGGTTCCTTACAATTGTGAATGGACTAGGATTGTCAGTAAAGATAGTGGTGAAAGAAGATTAACCAACACCTAAGTCAACCAAAAGGCATTTGAGCCACACACACTCAACAATTGTTGTGAAAATTTTCCTATGCTCACCCTCATGACTATAAGTGGTGCAAGATTATGACCACCATGTGCTAGAGAAATGACTCTCCTCCTAACCAAATGCCTCTATATATAGCTCTCTCCAGGGGACTGCCTTCTTGGGCAGGTGGATACTAACCATCCATGTGTCGGCCATGTAATTGCATGTGCACCAAGTATCCCAGTTAACTTAACTCAAGTGGATGCTTCTAGAAGGCTCTAGATCTCTTTGGGAAAAATACTCTCCCCATGTATCCCATGGAGATTGAACCCAAGACCTCCTCCTTCACATCCTTGAGACTTAACCACTAAGCTAAGTGGATCACTTGTTCACAAGAGCACATGACCTTCTAGTAAGTCTAAACTCGAGATCTTTGGTCATACATACGGGTGACTAAATGATGTCCGATTTCAGATCTAACAAAGATGGGATTCTTATCCCTCGCAAGATTTTGCGAATTCTTGATTCACTTGAATTTGGTTTGGAGAACTTGAAGCTTGGTTGTCCCAAACATCTAACTTGTATGTTTGTTCAATGGTTTACTCCTATCCAACAATTACTTGATTTTTTCACCCGACTAGAGGACTACTTTGTCCTAATGAGTCAAAATCCTATGTAAACTGTAGGAGAAATTTTACCATTTACTTTGAGTCAACCGTACTATAACTTGACCAATTCAAATTCAAAATGAAATTTTTCCAATTTAGGACACTTTTCTCAAAGACTTGAGCTAAAAGTTCTTGGGAAATATCAATCTGATAAGCAATTCCTAACTTCTCTATTCTAGAGTATACTGGACTCTAGGAAATCATTTATGCTATAACTTGAAGCAAACTCAATAAATAAGTCCACTTGGACTTGTTATCTTTTGAAGATTGAAAAGGTTCTTGTACAAAACATCTATCTGAGATGTTAAATTTAGTTACCTGGTTCTAACCGACTAACCCTTGACTTTTATGAAAAGAATCAGATATAATATTTGAGCCAAATCCAAAAGATTCAAAAAGTGAAAAGAAAGAAATGAAATTCTCTGTAACCAATTTCTGGATTACTCAAGACTTTAACTTCTCAAAGATCTGTTTCAATAAGGTATTGAAGCATTTTTCCTATCTTTAAGAGAAATAAACTAGATTCTCAAAAAGATTCATTGATGAGTTTTCTACTCAAATAATGCTTCACTTGAGACTAAGTTCATGCCTAAATTCAATCTTTATGACCGCCTGTTGGGAATGCAATTCTTGTGCATTTCTTCGAGTCAAAAGATTGAATTTTCCAAGTTACACTAGGAACTTAGTCAGTCTATTCCTTAGTTGAAAGGATCTTTTCAATGTCAAAATCCACTTCTTTAGAAATTTGTTAAATATTTTTGAATCAACAACACTATCTTGAGTGTTCCAAGAAGATCTTGGAAGTTACTTACTTCATATCTTCCTCTTGCTTGATCTTGAAGTGTCTTGAGATCGTTTTTTTCTCCTCCTTGAATTTAAACTTCTTCTTTGAAGTTGTAATTCCCTTGAGGCTCAAATCTAACTTCAAGATTTATTCTAGGATTAAAATATAATTATCATCCATAGTCTAATGTCCCATACCATCTTTCCTACATCAATTCGAGTATAAAATATTGTGTCCCATACCACCCTATTTTATATTCACAATAATGTGTGGGTGATACTTATCCTAAATTCTAAACTTATCTTGATAGAGTACCTTTTGACTTCAACTCTTTAGAAAGAATTTTGATGTTTCAGGTGTTACCTCTAACTTGATATTCTAGGTTTTGATTCCTTCACGTGATCAGTTTATAATCACATGCTTTGCCTTGGAAACTTGAAAACCTCTTGATAGAAATCCATTGTTCTTTGTTAGGGTTTTCAAATGAAAACCAATCAGAATTCCAAATACTTGAATTTTCATAGATTCAAGTTCAATTGGTTTATTCTTGAATAATTTTTAGTGACAAGAGATTTTGACTTCTTCTCTTTAGATTCCTTTCTTATTGATGCTTTAGGTACCTACCCTGGCCAGTACTTTACATGAATCTCTCTACTACATAAGTGTAAGCATCCACTCATGCTTTCTAGATTTGTACCAAAATCCCTTTAAGGATAGGAAACCATTATGTTTTACCTTCCATAGACTTAAGTACCATCTTCATGGTTGCAGACTACATTCTTGGAATTTCATCACTTTGTTTAGGCTTGGAACATCTTACTCTTTTCACAAATTTCCATTGGATAAATGGAACCTGAGTGAATAATTCCCAAAGGGAATTTTATTGCCAATACTTGGGCAAACTTTAGAGTAGTTGCAATTGCAAGTTCTTGGAAAATCATGGTCAAGCTTGATCAAGTCTGGTTGATCTTGCGACTAGAATAAAGACTTAGTCTTTATCTTTAAGATCTCTTCAACTATCAAAATCTTCTTTGTGTACCGGCGAGATTTTCAGAGATCTTTCCTTCAACTTAAGTCCAAGCATACACTGATGCCTCTCAGATTCCAATGCTAAGAAATTTTGATACACCTTTAGGTGATCTCAACCATTGGACTTTAAGTACCACTTCTAGTGGTTTGGGACTTCTGGGGAACTACTTGTTGTCTAATGAGTTTGAAGAATTTCATTCTCACTACTTGGGAGAATGTTATTCTTCAAGGACTTGAGATTCATTATAGGGAATCAAATAACATGAGCAAATGATTCACCTTAGAATCTTTTGCAATGCAGAAAGGATATTTGAAAGAAATTCTTAGACTTTCAAACCATATCTAGAAGCTTTACTGATTCTAATGTTTATTTCCCAAGTATCAAACTAGAGGATAAATATCAACTTTAGGATATGGTTTCCCATTACACTATGAAAGTTTGACTTGAACTTTCATTTATGTGATATTGATTCCTATTCTTGCATTTGATACAAGATTTATCATTATTGGTCAATCTTTAGATGTTACTAGAGTACTTTAAACATATTTTGTGAATCAAAATTATGTTTAAAGTCCAAGCATCTTTTGATAATTGATCCAATAATAATGCTACTATGAACACATAATTTTAAACTTTATAGCTTGTTTAGGACAAGTTCATGGACTGGAGATCCATAACTTAGAACTTTGTATTCCTAAATGAAAAGGTCCCAATTTGATTCAAGTCTTCAAGGACCTATGTCGTTTCCTAACGATTTCTTGCTTTGGTTTCCTCTTGAAGCTTCAATTAGCTTAAATGAAACCAAAAATTAACTATGTAATCCTTCTAAAGGAAGATTTCTCTCAAGTTTCCTTGTTTACTTAGCAAGTTGCATCATTACCAAAGATGCAATCATGAAACCTAGCATCCACCTATTGACTACCAAACTTCAATTGATGTTAAGGTTCAATCTTTGATTTTCATCACTCCTTGGGATGGAGTCAAGTGAGAACTCATAAAAATTGCATAGTTCTTCTTGGCACTTTGCATCCTTACTAGGGATGTCACTTATGGAATATAACAACTATCTTTTGAACTTTAAAAGTTCAATTAGTGTAAGTCCCATTGAGCTTTATTTGATTTTGATCACATCTTGCGATAAAATCAAATAAGAGCATTTATAAGAAAGTGCTCAAGTATCTATGAAAACTTTTATCATCCTACTTGGATGCATGATTTCTTAATTCCAAGCTAACGACTACATCAAGGCTTGTCATTAGGATTCTCTAAGTTTTCTCCTAAATGTAGATTCATCATGGAAATTTTCAAGTAGCCCTATTTTCTTGCCATTCCAATGAGCAAGAAAATTGAACACTTGAATTTTGAAGGGTATACTTTTCCTAATCAAGAATCCTAATTTGTGATACCTAAGTATCATGTTTGGGAAAAACAAACTAGCTACTTGAGTTGCATGGCAGCAAGGAGCCTTCGAACTACCTAGTTCGCTATTTTCCATAGCTATCTAATTCAACTTAGAAAAAGGTGATTGAGAGTGTTAATATCCAAAAGAACAAGCTATCCTTGATGTTAGACCACCTCTATATCAAGAATAACTTTAAACTCCAACCAATTTTGGAAGACAAGCACCAAATTATCAAGAAATTAGCTAACTGTGAATAAAGTCATTTCTCAGAAAAGTCTGCTGCACCTTAATCACTCATTGACTAATCATTCGTGTAAAGTTTTTGATAAAACTTTGTAGCATGTTTTGCCTAGCGATTGCGCACGTCTTCCAAGTTAAAACACTTCAAAAACTTGAGTAGATTATGAGAAATGATTCAAACAATCTACCTATGTCTGAAACTATCTCTCTGTATAGTTCTAAGACATGGTTCTCTAAAACTAGAACTCGTTTAAACAAATGCTTTTAGCCATAGATGGCTTACCTCTCAGCTTAGATTTTGAGTCCTCACTCATGCAAAACTTTAATCTGTGCAGTGAGAAATGATCGAATCATTGACCATCGAAAATGCACCTATTTCAAAAAACTGTGAACACTCTTTTACATATGAATGTTCCTACTCATAATTCTCACAGCCTGTTTACAATTAGGCTCTCAAACTTTAACCATAGACTCATTAACTATGGACTTAGACATCTACAAAAGGATTCTTGAAATGATCAAGCACAGAAGGAGAATGTACAGAAACATCGGGTGCAACTTCTCTTCATTTCTGACAAAAATTACATCTGGATGAGAGAGCTATTCTAACCTCTTCATAAGTGTCTAATGAATTCTAATTCTACTCAATTCTCATGCTCTACATTCTCTCTCATACTTGTCCCGACATTTTCCAAGTATATATATAGACAAAAAATTTACAAGCTTATGACTACTCAAAGATATAACTGAACTATCTCTGACATAATGTACATATGTGTACACATCTTCCAAATTTTGAATGTGTCCTTCCAGAGTGCCATAGGTTCGCGTAGCGCCACATGTTGGCCGAGCTTGCGGACTCTAGATGTAGTACATGAGCGAGGGGAGCTCATCCTCTGGAGCAACACAAACGCAAAGAGAGGAACGCGCTCAGAGAAGAGCCCTTGAAAGAGAAAGGAAGAGGTGGGAGTTGCAAGGTGAGTCTACCTCGACTAGCTCGAAGAAATTTGCCAAAAACGTGTACTCCCGTAGGAGAGTCGCGAATCAAGTGCAAAAGTTTGAAGGAGGGATCTTGAGGCCACGTGCACTAAATTTTTGGGATCGAAGTGATATTGATATCACACCTCTGTTTGAGATGGCTCAGCCGATTTCAGTTCACTTGGGGGACTTCACCAAGTTCTCAGGTGCTTGGGATGAGGATCCGGATAGTTTTATCCAGCTATTTGAGGTTACTTGTGAGGCCAATGAGGTAGTTGACCAGGGTCAAAGGTTGAGGATTTTTTCGGCTATTCTTCGTGAAGAGGCAGCCAACTGGTATGGGAATTTGACACCACAAGAGCGTGGAACTTATCAGATGCTAAAGGAAGCCTTCTTGGCAAAGTTTCAACGACAAGGCTTCCAAGATAGATTGGCCCAACAGATGGATTACCTGCGACAGGGAGTCAATGAGAGCATTGATAACTACATTCAGAGAATGGAAACCTTGGTAAGAAAGATGGGCGCGAATGCCCCGAACGATGAGACATTGAAGAGAAGATTCATTTCCGGACTGAGAGATCCTACGGCACAACAACATATTAGCCTGACAAGACCGGCAACCTTAATAGATGCTAAGGAACAAGCAAGGCTTTGGGAGGAAGTACAATTATGTCAACAAAGGAAGATGGAGCTCTTATACGAGCCAATGGGAGACCGAGGAAACATACCAATGAAAGATCCTGGCCAAGGAAGTCCCGCATTGACGACCCCAGCTTTTGTAGCTTCCACTAGCATGCCAGGTGAGGTGAAGCCTCCGTTGACTGAAGAACGAATATTGGAGTTGGTTACACAAGCTATAAAAGCTGCCACAATGACCCAGGAAACATACACCGTAAAACCAGAGGTAGCTACAAATCCGAATCAAGTGTTTCAATCAAATACATGGTGTGGAAAGTGCCATGGTTACGGCCATTTGGCTTCAGAATGCCCTACAGTCTCAAGAGTATTCTCAGAAAGATCACCACCTAGAATGCGTTGCACTTTTTGTGGAAGGACAAATCACACGGAGGACCGATGTTACAACAAGAGGGCCTATGAAGAGAGGACCATGAAATCGGGAGATACAAGAGAAAGATCCTACACGGGATTGCCTGCTCAAAGTGTCCCACCTACATCTCGTTGGGAAAATAGACAAACTTATGGATATGGTGCTCAGGGTCAGGGAGGAGACTATCCGAGAGGAGTCGCATGTGATCAAAGGAGAGATGGTCCAATCGAGTGCTGGAGATGCCATGGCTTTGGTCATACTCAATCTAGATGTCCAAACGAAAAGAAACCAATTGATTATACCCCACTATGTAGGTACTGTAGTGGAGAGGGCCACTTTGATGAAGATTGTCCAAAACGAAGAGCTTCCACTGGCAAGGATAAGGGACCAGTAGGGTCCTCGAATTATGTTGATACTCAGATGCATTCCACAACGAGAGCTCAAGAGCACGTTCCTACGATCGGAGTAATGTTCAAGACACCGAACCCTCAAGAAGGCTCTAGCTCGTCGATGCACTTCGTGGATGCTTACCAGGCCAAGAAACCACATAAAGAGCCCACTGTGGCAGTAGTCACAAGGACCCAAGAGTATTCAAAGAAACATTGAGAAGGCGAAAGCGAAAAAGCAAGATCAGAGAAGATAGCTGAGCATGGAGAGGTAGAAAACCAAGTTGGAGGAATTGCTGAGCAACAAGAGTTTGAGGATGGGGAAGAGATTGAGATCCTTCCACCAGTGACCAAGGAGTTTGTGCCAGACATAGCACCATTCCCCGAAAGATTAAGGGCTCCAAAATGTAGGAAGGAAAGATAGAGTTTGGAGGAAGTGGACATTGTAAAGTTGCTCACGGACACGGAAGTCACGTTGGACATTGGCACATTGATGAAATGTTCACCTGCATATAGTCTACAACGAATATATTAAGAAGCCGAGGAAAGCTCGAGATAAAAAGAGACAAGATAAAGAGGTCCAAGGTATGATTCAAAGTATTACGACGCAAATTGATTCAAATGCTCCAGCTGTGACAGTCGAGATTAAAGGATATGCAGTCCCCGGTGCTCAGCTAGATAGTGGAGCCGCAGTCAACTTAATGACTGAGTACATGATGAAAGCTTTGGGCCTCAACCACATGGAGGACACTCCAATGTCCTTGAGAATGGCAGATCAAACACAAGTGAAGCCTGCGGGTCTTTTGAAGAATGTAAGCACAATTGTGGGCAATCTAGAATTTAAAGTTGATTATCTGATAGTAAGACCAAGGACCTCAGAGGCCACCTTCTCGATCTTACTTGGATGGCCATGGCTGGTGCAAGCCGAATGTGTGCACGATTGGCGCACAGGATTTATCACAATTGGACCGAAGGCTGATCGAATACAACTTCAAGTGTCTCCAAACTTGACCGGCAAGAAATCGACAACAGCTGAGGAAAGGGAGCAGAAAGCAAAGGAAAAGGTTAGACAAGAAATGGCACGGGTAAGATTTCCCCTGTGCACGAAGACTTCCAAGGACCTTTCACAGGATGGATTTAACTTGCAATTGTCCAACCTCCAACACGCGAAGGTGGGCGAGTACAAAGATCCACTATGTTACAAGGATGACTCAGACCAGGAGTTGCTAGGATGGCTGACACATGCCAGTGAATTTGAGTGCTACATGTTGAGTATAGACGCAAAGGAAAACAAAGCTACCCAATCCCTGGAGAAGGGAACTTCAAAAGAAGAGTTAAAGCTGGAGTTAGCTCCGACAATGGAAGTACAACAGTTGATAGAAAGGGTTAGAGTGCTAGAAGCAGAGCTTCCAAGGAGAAGTCGAGAATCGGAAAAGGAAGCGAAGAGTAAGACTAAAGTGTCGGAAGCCATTGCAAAAGTTGAACTAAAGAAATTGGGTCCGATCGAAATAGAACAAAACAATGATTTACTAGCCAACCATGCACGCGTGATCGGGGAGCACTTTCCAATCAGAGCGTCATCAAGGAATAAGGAATATTCGCGAGAAGCTCATGTGGAAAAATGGGAAGTTTTTCCAGAAAAGTTCTTGAGCTTGGGGTCAGAGCTACCAGATGGAGTACGAGATTGCATTAAATTGGCACTCAAAAATTTCAGCAAGGCCTTTGCATGGTCATACAGTGATCTGAGAGGAATTGATCCCCGAATCTACCAACATTATATAGATTTGGAGGAAGGCACCCGACCAATATGTCAACGACTTAGGCGGACAAATCCAGTATACTCGGAATTGATCAAGCTTGAATTGACTAAGTTATTGGAAGCAAGATTCATATATCCCATCACATCCAGCAAATGGGTATCACCAATTGTAGTTGTTCCGAAAAAAAATAAGAAAATCCGCATTTGCATAGATTATCGGAAGTTGAACGAGCGCACAAAAAAGGATCACTTCCCTTTGCCGTTTACTGATCAAATCTTGGACAGAGTGGCTGGCCATAAATTGTACTCATTTTTGGATGGTTTCAGTGGGTACAACCAGATCCAAATCCATGAAGAGGATCAATCAAAAACTACTTTCACCACGGAATGGGGCACATACGCATATCGTGTGATGCCATTTGGCTTATGCAATGCACCAGCCACATTCCAGAGGGCAATGATAGCTGCATATCAAGACTATTTGCAGGATTGGATGGAGATATTCCTCGATGACTTTGCGATCAGAGGCAACGATGAAAACATGATGGAGAGGATCGAAGCTATTTTAAGAAGAAGCATTGAAAAAGGCATCGCATTAAATCCTGAAAAGTGTACATTTGGAGTACGAAGAGGATTGCTCTTGGGACATGTTATTTCCGAAAAAGGGATCGCAGTTGACGAGGATAAAGTAGAAAAAATTGGACAACTCCCACCTCCTCAAAACTTGTGGCAACTCAGAGGATTCTTGGGGCATGCTAATTATTATCGACGATTTATATTAAATTTTGCATCAATAGTAGCACCAGTGACGAATCTTTTGAGTAAAGACCAACAATATCAATGGACTGGAGAGTGTCAAGTTGCATTCGACTTGATCAAAGAGAGATTGATAAATGCACCAATTTTAGTAGCACCTGATTGGACGAAAAAATTTCATGTGCATACAAATGCTTCTCAAACTGCAGTTGGAGCAGTGCTATGTCAAGCCGATGAAAAGAAATTGGACCACCCTATTTATTACCCAAGTCAAAACTTGAATAGCATTGAAAGAAACTACACAACTACAGAAAAGGAATGCCTCTCGATGATCTTTGCGGTAACCAAGTATCGGCATTACCTGATGGGAAAGCATTTCACGTTTTATGTGGATCACGAAGCCCTAAAGTACATCATCAATAAACCCGAGCTATCAGGGCGATTGATGAGGTGGATGCTACTCCTACAAGAATTTCAGTTCACAGTGGTAACCAAACCAGGCAAAGCGCACATATTGGCCGACCATTTATCTCGAATTATTAATGAGGAGCCAATCTCTGGTGTGCCCGATGATGCTCATGATGGACATCTATTTCAGGTTGATGCTAAGGTACCTTGGTATGCCGACTTGGTGAATTTCTTGTGCACCACTAAATACCCACCGGGAGCAAGCAAGAGAGAGAAGCAAAAACTATTAGCACTGGAAAAACACCACAGCATCATTGGGGGGCAGCTCTATCAATATTTTGTCCATGAGAGCATTTATCGGAGGTGTCTCAAGGAAGAAGAAGCAACCCTAGTTTTGAGGGCATTGCATGATGAACCCTGCGGTGGGCATTTTGCTGGTGAGTTGATAGCGAGAAAGATCTTATTGGCTGGGTATTGGTGGCCAACGCTGTTTAAAGACTCTCACACATACTGCAAGAAATGCGATAAATGCCAAAGAATGGGCAAACCAACATTAGCACATGCAGCTCCTCTTACGCCAGTGCTGGCTCTTAAGCCTTTTGAAAAATGGGGAATTGATTTTGTGGGGCCTATTGATCCTCCCTCAAGACGTAGATCCAATAGGTATATCTTGGTCTGCACTGACTATGTTACCAAGTGGGTAGAAGCCAAAGCTCTGAAAACTGACCGAGCTATTGATGTAGCTAAATTTTTGTATGAACAAATTATCACCCGATTCGGATGCCCGTTGGAGATAGTGAGTGATAGAGGAACACATTTTGTCAACGAACTGATCGAGGAATTAATGGAATTGTATAAGATCAAACATAGGAAAAGCACTCCATATTACCCGAGAGCGAATGGACAAGTGGAGGTTACCAACAAGGTCCTTGAATAGATTCTGACAAAGACAGTAGTTGTGCATAGGCGAGACTGGGATGAGAGACTTTTGGAAGCTTTGTGGGTGTATAGAACATCCTACCGAGTGACGACCAAGAGCACTCCGTTCTCCCTAGTATATGGCGAGGAAGCCATCTTTCCCATCAAAAAAGAAGTTCCGACATTAAGAGTGGCCATTGAGGCTAGGCTGGGAGAGGAAGAGTCATTGAAGGAGAGGTACATACAACTGGTCAAGCTAGAAGAAAAGAGACTCATTGCACAGCAAAGTCTGGAAGCTATTTAGAGAAGACGTAAGGAGAGGCACGACAAGAATCTCAAGACCTATGCGATTCAAGAAGGGGATTTGGTGCTAGTCTATGATAGCAAATATTACAAATTCCCGGGAAAGTTACAGACAAGATAGGCAGGACCGTTTAAAGTGGTGGAACTCAACTCCAATGGTTCAATGCAAATTCAGGATTTAGGAGAAGAATGTGCTCCCGTGAAGGTTAACGCGCTTCGAGTCAAACCATATTTCAAGTAGCATTAGGACGGGAGAAGCCAGACGAGATCCAAGCGGAAGGACGTAGTAGACTCCTTGAACATAGATGTATAGTTATATATATATATATATATATATATATATATATATATATATATATATATATATATATATATATATATATATATATATATATATATATATATATATATATATATATATGCGCATATGTTAGCTATAATTTTTGTTGTCATAAATATTATCCCTTGTTAGCTCAAGAATTTTGGACTTCTAACTATTTTTCTTTTGGTGTTGCGCAGAGACTGTTAGGAGCTAAGTAACAAAATGGTAGATCAAATAATTCAACTCTATTTGTACGAGCTGGGGATATATTTCTCAAACGAGACATTCACCCGCATGGACATAGAGGTCGACGACTTTGAGACCGAATATGATGTGGAGCAAGCGCACTGGCTAGTATGCTTCATAAACCAGGGTTTGGATGTTATATTTCATATTGAGTGGTTTGAAACATACCTGATCCGACATGTAGGATGGGCGGGGGATCGATATTACTATTTCGACCCTTCGAGGGAAATGCCTAACGAAGAGAACGATATCACTTGGGCTTGGGCAGATGTGTTAACGATAGGTAGCGATGACGGGGCTGCTGAAGTTGAGCCTGACTCGCCCTAGGGAAGTTTTCGGGATATGAGTACGAGGTGACGCTATATGAGACATCTCGGAGACCCACGTTCTAGATCATCTAAGGATAGGTATACGAGGGACCAAGGCATAGCCGGTTGTAGTTACCTAGTGAAAAGTCAAATCGATGAATACATATGTAATGTCTGTAATTGAGAGAATGGAGTGAAGAGGTGGTTGATCTGTCAAAGGCTAGAGTGTGTATGTTTGCATGTCTGTGTGGGAAAAGTGGGGAAAATCCCTTTCTTCCTCTCCCTAATTCTCAGGACTGGGCAAATTAATTAACTATGAAAAAAAAAAAGAAAAAAAAAGAAAAGAAAAGAAAAAACATTGTGTTGTTGTGATTGTACCAACGCGCTATGGTAGGCTAGTAGGTGGGTGGATTTATCCTAGCCGGGTGGTTAGGACCATGAGCCGTAGCTAGTTTCGCCGTAGGCTTGGGATGTACATGTTTGTGTCTTAGCTACGCGCCATAACGGGTTGGTAAGTAGGTGGAGCCATTGTGGTCGGGCGGTCACGACGACGAGCCGTATCCAGCTTCGTTATGGGCTAGCTGATATATGTTATGTGTTATCATTATGTGTTTGTGTGTTGTGCGCTGCGTTGCATTGGTAGATGGGTGGAATCAACTTGGCCGGGTGGTCAGGTCCACGAATCGCATCCAATGTAACCTAGGCCAATGTGTGAATATAAATAAAATTTACATATGAAATTATTCCCCACTCCTGAGGGGGAGAGAGAGAGAGAGAAGAGGGCAATGATCGCCTGGAAGGGAACGTTATTTGCTTGTGTGATTGGTATATGGTGGCTTGCGACAGATCAGCTCACTCTAAATCAACATTCTCGAAGGCACAGATACTGTATATGTACTTATAGATGAGACCTTTAGCGAGGTAATGCAACGGTTTGCTTTATAACTTGTGTGCTTTATCGGAGGGTTTTCCAGAGTGTGGGACACTCCAGGGTTTTTTATGTAGCTCTTGACTTGTACTCAGGTCTCGATGGCTTTTGTGGGACGACGATGGGAATTCTTAGGGAGTGTCTGGTCATGGAATATGTGTACATAGCGAATAGTAGGTCAATAAAAGGGGTATTTGGGTATGTTGCATCTCTCGTTGAATTCATTTGAGTTGTTGTTGTTTATTTCGGTATTTCTGTTTCTGTTTTTCGCAATGGCAGTGCATGTGTAAAACCTGGAAAGATATGCATGTGTTATTTTGGTTGAGACTATTTTCATAATGGAATGCATGAGCAATTTGATGCATGTTGGAATTGGAGTTGCATATATGTTCTTGGATCATTTTGAAGTGAACGATTTGTATGTATTCATGAGTGATTTTTTTTTAGCACTAATAGCTTCAATGAGTGCAGGTTCCGTTGGAGTAATGGCTTGATGGAAAGGTATGCAAACCAGTTGTACACTGACATTTTCATGGCTGTTTTGATTATATTGCAGCGAGAGTGGCTCGTCGAGGACGACTTCTCAAATAAGAAGAGGGGAGTATGTTAGCTCAGAAAATGGTTGGTTTTGATGCACTAATGTGGTTCTATTTGGTAGGAAAATACGTTTGATTTCAGGTACTTGAAGAGTGTATTTGATGATTGATGAGAAGTATTTGGAGGTAACACGACAACTTCTTGGTCAAAAAGGGAGGTTGTCAAGGGAGGCAATACTTGGAGACATGGTTTTTTGTCATGGTGGTCAATGTATATACAGATATTGGTAAAGGAAAACAGGGCTATTGACTATAAATTATAATGGGAAGTCAAGCATGGGCTGTTTAACGGGAAAGGACAAGAACTCGAACAAGAAGAAACTATGAAGAATGTCTCAATTTGGAGGATTCCGGTGATGGTGGGATCTTCTTATTGCAGATTGCAGGGATGTGGAGAAAAGGTTTCACTTGAAAAAGGCCATTGTGCTTTTGAAGTTGGAGGATATTTTATCATCAAGGGTTCTGAGAAGTTGCTTCGCAGGGATTGAGCATGGAGAAGCCTCCTAAGAACATAGGAAATACTGACGTGTAGAGAAAATTAGAAGCGGCTTTGTTTCACGGGGGATGCTTTCTTATCAAACATCAAATACAATCGTTTGACCGATTTTTGGAAATTGATCTTCGGCACCTCATCGAAAAAGAATTCAGAGATGTGGAGGTGTTCAGCCATTTCTTTGTTCTCATCCCAAAGGCTGGGTGTTTTGATTGTCAAAGAATAAAAAACCAAATTGGCAGCTTTCTGTTTTGTGTGCAGAAAAGAGAAGTTCTTTGATTTGTGTGGTAGCAAAGGTATGACAAGGGCGGCAGGAGGATTTGCATGGTTGCTTCTTCTGGACTACATATACGTTCCCGCTCTGTTGTTGGCCAGGGACACAGACCAGAAGGGAAAGGTTCTATTTTTTAGTCGTTGAGCAACAGAGGAGCTTCCACGCAGCAACACAGGGGGGTTTCTTTCATATGTGCGCACAGATTAAGGAGGAGATTAGGAGGGCTGCTGCGGGTGTTGCATACTTCAAGGGGGAAAGCTTCGAAGGCTCTCTCTCTCGCTTGTCCACGGGTGTGTGTTGGAAGGAAGGAGCTTCGACCTGCGTGCTTGGTATATATATATACACGTCTGCCAAAGGGGGAAAGGTTCGTGGTCTGGGCGCGCAAGGAAGAGAGGGAAGAGTTTCACTCTGGTTGCTCCGCTAGGTGTGCAAGGATGAATACACACAAAGGGGATGTTGGTAGCGGCAAATAGTGCGTGATTCGAATTGGTATGTATTTGTACTTGTGTCTTGCTGCCATGAAAATTGTTGCTTTACTTGCGAGTTCATTATTTCTGCGATCAGTTTTCCTATTCTGAAATGAAATTAGTCTGCCGATCATCCCGCTCATGATAATGGTTCATGATCCTTTGCATTGTTGCTGAACAGAATGGGGAAAGTGATTATGGTTGGTTGTGGGTACTAGGAGATGTGTTGTTAAATTGTTTACAGTGCCGGCTCTCGATTTCTTAAGGCAGACATCTATATTTCTATAAAAAATTTATAGTCACCTACGCAGTTGATGGGTATAGTGGAGCCTGGGTGGAGAAAATGTCGTCCCCATTTTGTCTTATGTATTATCTTTTGGTCTACACTCCTGTATTCTTGCTTGCATTCCATGCAGTCTTGCTCCAATAATATACTCTAACGGAGTATCTCCACGAATCCCTTTTGCATGATGAGAGGATCATATTACAGAATTTCTGTCTTCTCGTTCCATGAAGCTCCCTTGAACATATAGGGTAGGTACAGAAGAAAATTTCTTTGAAAATTCCAACACATTATGGGCGAGAAACATATCGAACTATGGTTGTTTCTTGTAAATGGTAAGATACTGTTGTGCTGGTTCTGTTTAATATACACTTTTGCTAGCAATACGATTTCCCATTTTATGTTGAAGCGTTGTATATGTAAGTGAATCTTTGCGTTAACAATATGAATAGGGAGTACAGTCATTCATGTTTGCTACCCTGGCCAAGTGAAGGTATAATGGAGGTCATGTAGCTCCATTTTGGCTGCAATTCCAAGGATCCAAGGAACCCCAACTTTGCGTGCTTCTTGCATGTTTACTCTTTTTTTTTTTTATGAAACACATAACATGCATGCCTATAACTGCTAAGTATGCAATCCAAAGAAAAAAAAAAACAAGCATTACGGGTCTCATGTGGTGGCCATTCTTCGCATAAGGGCTGTAACCATACTTTTGAGTGCTCCTCCATTTTATATGAAGCCTCACTTCCACGGTGATGATCACAGGTGGCAAGTTCCTCATTGTGCAACTTTCTGTGACCCTAACTTCTTAGAGCGACAAGACATCCCAATTACATTCTCCACCGTCCTTGAGAATTAATCATGTGTGTGATGTCCTTAGTTCAAACGCAATCCTATGTGGGCAAGTAATTGTGTTTACAACTTTGGGCACCGTTAATTTATGTGACAGAGTTGTGTCCACAATTTTCATGACTTGCTTGTGATTCCCATGAATACCTTCGTGTAGTATTCTTGTTTGAGTTGGATTGATGTATCACACATAGAAAATAAATGGATGGTAAAACTTCTAGAATTGGAACCTTGTTTGCAATGTCCACAAATGGAATAAAGTAGAAATGCTTACATTTTTCACAAAGAAAAAAACACTCGAACGCTATGTTGCAATGGATTGCAGTTCAAGATTTCAATCTTAGATTGATACGACTAGCAATAGATATAATGACCGATGCTTGCACACATCAAATTGCAGTCGATTATCTTATCCTCCCAACAATTTAAGGGGGAGGCTCAACAGTCAAGAACTTACAAAAGAGGATATTCAGATCCGTAAAAGAAGTCGAACTCTCTCAATATGTGATTCTAGAGGGATGAGTCGGATGTAAGGAAGTGAAGGGAAGTGTGGGAGAATGCAAGTGTGTGGATATGTGTGAGTGTCCATGTGATAGAGGGAGAGAAGGAAAGTTTGAGAGAGTGCATGAGAATCGAAGGGTGTGAAGGGGAGTAAGGAAGGAAGGGAGAGAACAAGGGAGTAAAGAGAGCAATCTCGAAAAGCAAGTCATCAGTCTGGGTTCCCACCCCTTCTTATGTCCTAGCTACATTTGGCGATCATTCGGTTACTTGAGAGCAGGACGAGTGATCCATTTCGCGTGATTTTCATAAATCATAAGCATAAAACTAGTGATTCCCTTGGGGTTTAAGGATTATACAGGTAACCAAATGGTGTCTGAGTTCATATTCGTTTGATTTGACGGGACCCTTAGATCATAGACTTACTTTATTATAAGTGGCCACAATAGCTTGCTTCTTGCTCAACCAAGATATACATGAGCTACCAAGCATGAAGCAAAAGCTAGTAGTGATGATACAAGTGCCATATCAACCAACCCAATCTAAGTAAGAGAAAGCACGTAAATCTAGCAATAATGATCCCCCTTGTGATCAAACAATCCAAGTAGCTAGTGGCCACTCAAGTAGAAAAGGATGCGCTTAACCATTTGCCAATGCTTCACATGTGGGCAATGCATAAACTTGCTCATCTGAAGGACAAAAAAATTGAATATCATTCTGAGTTACACATAAGTAAATCAAGCATCCAACAACATTAAGATAGAGAACATCATCAAATGTATCTCCAACGTCATGATGACTCAATCATAAACTTGTTTCCATAGGAGTGGCAATAGGTTTGGAATCTTCTAGGCCAAAATGTTGCAATAATGTGTCTATATATCTTGATTGATACAAAGTCTCTCCCCCATCAAATTGCATAAAATGAATGTTCAAATAATGATGCAAATTCCCCAAATCTAACATCCTAAAAGAGGCGTACAAATCGACTTTAAAACCAGTAATATGCTTCTCATTAGGACTACTAAGTAGCATATCATCAATATATTCAACAATGATCAGAAGTATCTTACATAGTGCTTTCAAAGGAATGTTCTCAAATCCATGTCCTAGCAAGTAGGCATGTGTTTTCTTCATACTAAGCACATGGTGCTTGTTTCAAACCATACAATGCCTTTCTCAACCTACATATTTATTTTTATGCTATTTCAACATAAAACAATGGGGCTGAAATACATACACTTCATGTAAATCTCCATTTAGAAATGTAGTTTTAATGTCCAACTGACCTACATTCCAAGCATGATGAGCTACAAGTGCACAAATGCTAGGATTGGTTACTGGGAATGTAGGAGAAAAAGTCTCATCAAAATCAATGCCGTTCTCTTGAGCATAACCTTTGGAAACAAGCCTAGCCATATACCTATCAATTATTCCATCAAGCTTGTATACTCATTTTGTGTCAATGGCCTTTTTTTCTGAAGGCAAATCATATAAAGACCAAGTACCATTCTTGACAATAGCATCATATTCTAATTTCATATTAGCCATCCGTTTTTTCTTTCAATTTTGTATTTCATCAAAAGAAACATGCTTATTCTCATCATAAAAACTAGACACAGTCATTGTATAAAACGATGATGCAAAAGAAACATTATAAGCACGTAAAAAATTATGATATGGAAATGTGCATCACTTGCTATTTCTCAAAGTTTGCACCAACCATTTAGGCATGGTTTTTCTTTTCTATGTCAGCTCTTTAATCAATAATTCCATCATGTGGATCCACATGAGCAATTGAATGATTTGCATCATCATTTGAAACTTGTAAAGGTTGAGAAATTTCCTCAGTAGAATCAATGCTTGATTGTCCACCTATTAAAAGATGTAGCAAAGTGTCATACAGATCCTTTGAGTTAATTGATGTCTATTTGGCACATGAAAGTAAGGGTTGAATTGCATCTTCCACAAAACCAACATCATGGATAACTAGAACGTGTTTAGTCTGTGGATGATGCATATGATAGACTTTGCTTTCAAAATTGTACCCAACAAAAATACATTTCACAACTTCATCATCCAATTCTTTTGTATTTTTGTTTAGGCTGTAACGCATATGCTAGACACTAAGAGACACACAAATGAGCAAGAGATGACTTTCGACCATGCCAAGCATTACATGGAGTGATATATTGCATTGCTTTGGTGGGACACTTGTTAAGTATATATGATGCACAAATGATGGCCCTAAGCTAAAAGCTATATGTTAAAGCTTGAATTTTGAGCATACACTTTACCGTCTCCATGAGAGACATGTTCTTCCACTCAACAACAACATTTTTTTGAGGTGGTTATAGCACTATACAATGATGTTTTATGCGATACTCAATTAGAAATGCATTAAACTCAAAAGACATATAATCTGCCCTCAATCAGAATGGAGGATGCCTATTTTACATGTTTATAGATTTCCAACCACTAATTGGAATTATTTAAAGAGCATAAAAACTTTAGAATTTTCTTTTAACGGATAAACCCATGCATGCTTAGAAGAACCATCATTGAAAGTCATGAAGTATAGGTGATTCCCAAGTGAAGGTATCTGCATAGGACCATAACATCACTATGGGCAACTTGTAATTTATGTGAAACTATGATTGAACCATCTTTTGGTAAGGAATGTTTCACTTTACCCAAAATACAACCCTCATAGACATGTTTAAAAGGTGGCTTAAGTTTGGGTAGAGAGGACACCATTTCATATTTTTGAAGGTGAGCAAGAAGCAATGATAATATCACCATTTAAAAGATCATGGACTATACATTTGTCATCAATACATTTAAAGACCAAGCCAATCTTGGCTAGTGCTAAAATTGACAACATATTTTTCTTAATCCTTGACAAAAATAAGGCATGTGGCAATGTGAAAGAACTGCCACCAGAAGTATTCAAATGATTTCTCCAACTCTCATGACATGATAGGAGTTGTTAGCACATGTGATAATATTCCCTATAGGAACAAGCTCAACTGAAGTGAAGAAATTATGTTGCAAGGTAATATATTTGGTTGCAAAACTGTTAAACTAATAAACATTTGAGTCTACTATAGACAAACACTACTTGTGAGAAGATAAATCATAGGTGCAATGAGTAATAAAGGCCCATTCTTCATTCTGAGCAAGGTTAGTAGACTCAGTTTTAGGTGTAGAGGCCTTTGCAATGAGGATTCCAACTTTTTTCTTCTTTGTTGCTTTTGTAGCTAGTTTAAGACAACTCATTAGGGCGAAAAACGGCCCAAAAAGAGCCGTGTAAGGATTTCAATTAGTTGTGCTTAATCTGGATTAAAGTTGTCAAATCCTTTAAGAAATTCCATGTAAGTTCATTTAAAACATATCTTATGCAAATTTTGAAGACATGGAAACTCGTGTGATAATCATGAAAAGTTTGTGTGATATCTTACACCTCAAAGTTTGTGCTCATCGGGCGTTGATCAGAATTCGAATTTTCCTCTTGTTCACGGACCTATATAATGCGTGATGATGATGTTTTGCGCTTTTTTACTCTACTTTTCATAGCAGGCATGTTGCTCTCTTTTGGAGAACCAAATCATTGTGAAAAGTTCCATATCAACATTGCAGTTAGTCATGAGTATCCAATGACAAGAAAGGTATTCGGAAGGGCTCTTCGTTCTCCTGAAGTGGATGGATTGCGAAATGAAGGCAAGAAACATATCGACATATGGACAGATGAATCTGTTTATCCAATTGATCCACAAACTGGAAGATATCCCCCTTTTCATAATCTTCATGATCTGATTAGATTTGTAGGAGATGGTGAGGATGGTTTACGAGGCTATTGTACAAGGCTCTAGGAGATTTCAAAGAATTATGTACAATACATAAACTATCTACAAAACACACTACATCAGAAGGATTTACATATGAGGGAGCTAGAAAACAAATTATCCACTTTATCTTCTCAGTTTGATTCTTTAAAAAAAATTAAAGAAACTCCTATAGGTTTGAGAATGCGGTCAAAACGAGTAAAACCTTTTTTAGATTTGACTGAAAAATCTGGCCAGAAAAATAAAACAATAAAAATTGTAAGAGATCATGTGAAAAATGTGCTAGGTTTCAATATGTTGAGCAGTTTTGAGCACATACATTTTTGTAATGAAATTATGAGTCAAAATGATGTTTTAAGACTATTGAAACTGAATGAAAATACATTCTTGAAATGCTTTGTTTTCCAAAAACTCATGACAAAAATGAATCTGTTACTAGAACAATCTCAAATTCAGGAGATTTGTAATAGCGTCGGAGTGAATAAGAAAGGTTATAGAGCAATTTCAAAAGTTTGGTGTGAATTTTTAACATTTAACAAAGTTAAAAGTTTTGGATTGCCTAGACCCCATCATGTAGGAAAGTTTCCGCTCTGCTTGAATAAAAAGATCACATCAGTATTTGTTGAATATAAACATATTCACGGTAACATGCCTTACGAAGTAGGAAAACAAAAGTTACATTTCACTTACAATGCATATAGGAATGTATGGATATATATATTATAAAACTTCAATCATACGTGGTTCAGTTCTATAATATAAAAGAACATGAAAGTTTTGGACTGTTGAAATTTTTAATCAAACTTGATGAAGCTGAGCTTAAAAAACATCAAAAGATGGAGAGAATAAGTATTGCACTGATGAACAAAGCTTTGGACTACAGCCTTGGGAGATTGGATACTCCATCTCTCAAAGTACAATCAGAAATGGAGTTATGGTGGGTTGGCTATGCTCAAGTTCCATCTGAGAGCCATAAAACACTTAAATGGTTATTCTCACAGACAAACATTCCAAATGTTATCCAAAGGCATCATGCAGGAGAATTGTTTAATGTCAAAAACTATGGGAACTTTAAAGTTGAGTGGCATTTGAGTGGAGACCTAAAGACGCTCAAATGCATGTTTGATATAAGTGGAGGGGCAAATTCTAAGTACCCTTGCTTGTACTGCATGCAAAGTCCAGGCAGAAGAGCATGGATTGCTAGAGCTGAGGAAGAGGAGGCTCCTTCCAGACAAAATGTTATTCTTCATAACTACTCATCTTCTGCCATGATTTGGGATCCCATACTTCCAATAGCATTGACAAATGTACTCATATGTACACTACATGCAGAGTTAAGGATTATTGACAAGTTGTTCCGTCTTCACTTGGATTATGCATATTCTATCAAACCTACAACTGTTGCACATGAGTGCATAAAAAAATGTGAATGTCTACTTTCAAAAATGGGATTTCATGGTGGTGATGTTAATCTAAGAAAAGATCCAAAGCTTCACAAAATACAGGTGATGTACTACAGGATGTCTCAATGGGAGGTGCAAAAGCAAGGAGAGTCTTCAGCAACCATGATGACAAGCAACTAAATGCCATGTGAAATTGTTGGAAAACATTTTGTGAGATCACGGCTAATGTAAAAAGCAAACTAGAAATAGCAAAAAATTGAATGGAGGTGTGGGTCAAACTAGATAATTTTTTCAAGATCATGAGGCAACAAGTAACATCAAATAGTTATGTGAAAAATTTTAGAAAGGCGACCACAGAGCTTATAGAAACCATCATAGAGGCATGGAGTGCCAAAGACATAACATACTACTTGGTGAGTTCCAAAGATAATTTATTCAATTATTTTTTTTTAATTGAAATAAAGATCTGATGAAACTCTTCTGTTCTCCTAGCATATTCTTCTTGTGCATGGTGCATTCTTTGCAGAAAAACCTTGCCATATGGAACATCCAAGGCATGAAAAAAATCTCATTATCAAGCAAGGACAAGCTTCTTTAGGTGCAGAAGGAAAGGAACATGAGTAACAAAGAGCAATGCCTTCAAAGAGCTTTTTGATTGGTTCTTTAGAAGACAATTACAAAGGACCTCATGCCAAATATTATCAAAAAAATATGACTATCACTAGACAAAATCATCATGTATCAATATCACAAAATGAAAAAGACTACATTTCAAATAGAGCTTTAATATTTGCAATGTCTTTTATTTCTTTGAGAAATTAAGATGTCATGTATGTACATTTCATGATGTATTAAGCTTTGAAAAGAAACATGTCTATTACCATTAGATGACTTTTACCAGAGAACAGACCATGGATCAATAACAATTAATATTAGGACATGGATCAATTACACCCAAAAAATTTTGCAATGTCTTATATCCCATTGGGCAATTTGTGTAAATGTACATTTGATGAGTAATAGAGTTTGAAAAAATGAAGTCATTCCTTGAGTCTCTTTAATGAGCTTGGCTCTTATAAATCACCTCTGTATCTGGGGTGTTGGGTGTGTGTAGAAGTGCGAGAGACACACAAGAAGCACACACAAAGGAGCACGAACGCAGCAAGACACACGGAGAAGACGACGGCTGGAATAGCTCTCTCTATTGATCGATGAACTGAACTGAAGTAAGAGCTGAATAATATCCCTAAGTACAAAGTACCACCACATATGAGAGTATCAAGTATGTGGTAACATGGGGAAAAAACCTCTAGCCAACACTAGAGTAAAAAGTGCCCATGTATAGGGAAAAGGTTCACATCAAAGCTACTCAAGGAACACATAAGTGTAACAAACCCCCCTAGAGCGAATGATGTGAACACATACAGAGAGTGACAAATCAGCCCCCACAAGGTAACAAGCCTAAAGCTTTGCGAAAAGCTTCAAACTTTTCCCGTGGAAGAGCTTTGGTGAATATGTCTGCCACATTATCTTGTGTAGGCACATATACCAAATCAATATCTCCTGCATGAAGGCGCTCTCTCACATAGTGATAATGCACCTCAATATGTTTGGTCCGTGCATGAAACACTGGGTTTTGTGCAACAGCCAAAGCACTCTGACTATCTGTGAGAATATGCGTAGCAGCATCAATCTCCATGCAAAGATCCATCAATAGGCGTCTCAGCCATATACACTCCACTGTAGCTGTGAAAACTGCCCTGTACTCAGCTTCACAACTCGATGTCGCCACTGTAGGTTGCTTCTTACTCAACCAAGATATGAATGAGTCTCCAAGGAAAAAGAAATTACCACTAGTGGACACACGAGTATCATAACAACCAGCCCAATCACTATTTGTAAAAGCATGCAAGCATGGCTGAACATCTCTGCCATAAAAGAGACCTAAGCTCAAAGTGCCTCGAAGATATCTAAACACACGTTTCACCGCTTGCCAATGCTTAGTGCCAGGGCTATGCATGAATTGACTCAACTCGGAAACTGCATACTATATATTCGGCCTTGTGTTGCATGCATATATAAGACATCTCACAGCCTGCTGATAAAGAGAAGTGTCAAATGCATCACTGGAATCCTCAACTGAGAATCTAAATCCTGTCTCAACTGGTGTGGAAACTGGCTTGCAATCCTCAAAGTCAAAACGCTGAAGTAGTTTTTCAACATACTTTCCTTGATGCATAACAATTCCCCCCTCAACGGATACAAACTGGATGCCAAGATAGTAGCTCAAAAGACCAAGATAAGTGATATCAAAAGTATGCTGCAAATCAGCCATAAGAATGTCAAGTTTTGCATTACATGACCCAGTCAAGAGTATGTCATCGACATAAAGAACAAGCACTATAAGATCAGCCCCATTTTTGCGTACATAGAGTGTGCTTTCAATCGGACTACATGTGAAGCCAAGAGCAATCAAGTGCTTATGTATTTTGTCATACCATGCACGTGGAGCTTGCTTGAGACCATACAAAGCTTTATGCAAGCGACAAATCATATGCTCTTTCCCTTTCATAGCAAATCCAGGAGGTTCCTTCACATAGACCTCTTCTTGCAAATCTCCATTCAAGAAGGCTGTTTTTATGTCCAATTGATGCACTTTCCAACCTCGATGGGCAGCCAATGCAACCACGGTACGAATGGTAGTCATGCGTGAAGTAGGTGCAAAAGTTTCCTCATAGTCAATGCCATATTGTTGCGCATATCCTTTGGCAACCAATCTAGCTTTGTAGCGATCAATGCTACCATCAGATTTTCTCTTAATCTTGTAAACCCACTTTGTACCAATGGCATTCTTTCCTTTTGGCAATTCACATAACTCCCAAGTACCATTCCTATGTATGGAATCCATTTCTGATTGCATAGCACTCATCCATTGTGGATCGTCACATGCATCTTCAAAAGAAAGTGGCTCTTCATTACATGCTGTAGCAATAAGAGAATAATCCACAAAATTACTTGATGCATGTTGAGAGCTTGATCTTGTTCTACCAAGTAAAGGTGCATTCAATTTGCTGTCCTGCAAAGTTTGTTTCAGCCACTTTTTCATAGATTGTGCACTCTTGATAGACATGCGTTCATTATGTAAAACATCTTCAATATGTACATCATGCGTGGGCTGAATTTCGTGCTCAGTTTCAGCCATATTTGGACGCAAATGTTCAGTCATATGTGGCTGAAAATTTCCAACAGTTTTGGCAATTTTTGGCTGAATTTTTTCAGCCATGTTTGGCTGGAAATTCTCTGCATTTTCAGCCCTATTTGGCTGGAATTTTTCAGCCCTTTGAACCTCAGTTGGCTGGTCTACATGGCCATAGTCAAGCGCACTATTTTGGAACAAAGGCATGAGTGTATCGAACACATCTTGTGAGCTAACTGTTGGCAGTTTTTTGCATTCAAGTAGAGGGAAAACTGAATTTTCAGCAAATACCACATCTCGACTCACAATAATTGTGCTCGTCAATGGATGGTACAACCGATATCCCTCACTTTTCAGCACTATAACCAAAAAATATACATTTCTTTGCCTTGCCATCAAGTTTGTGACGTTGTTGTGATGGCACAAGAGCATATGCCAAACAACCAAATACACGCATATGACTAACCATAGGCTTATGACCATTCCAAGCTTCATAAGGAGTGATGACTCTCAATGCTTTTGTAGGTCAGCGATTCAACACATAATTTGCACACATGACCGCTTCCAACCAAAACTTATGAGGAAGATGCTTTCCTTTAACCATACATCGTGCCATTTCAAGTAGAGTTCTATTTTTACGCTCGGCAACACCATTTTGTTGAGGTGTATATGGCACCGTACATTGGTGTGAAATACCTCTTTCACGAAGAAAAGCATTAAACTCATGTGACATGTACTCACCACCATGATCCGTGCGTAGAGTCAAAAGCTTTTGTGAAGAAAAATTTTCAGCCATAGCTAAAAATGCTTTGAAGCAAGAAAATACCTCATTCTTTGCTTTCATAGGATACACCCATGTATGGCGAGTAGCATCATCAATGAAGGTAACAAAATATACATGCTTCCCAAAAGATGGAGTCTTGACCGGACCACATACATCACTATGAACAAGTTGCAATTTTCTTGTAGTGTGTGTGTGACTATCTTTTGGAAAAGAAGCACGATGCATTTTTCCAAGAATGCAACCTTCACATGCATGCTTTTCAATGGACTCCAGTGTAGGCAAGCCAATAACCATGTCCTTCTTTTGCAAGTAGAGAAAACTATTGAAGTTTAAATGACCAAAACAAGCATGCCAAAGCTCCATTTCAGCCATAGAAGAAGTATGAGCAACCAAGGCATTCGAGGTAGCCCTCTTGTATGTATCCATGCAATACAAACCATCACATAATGTACCGGACATCACGATAACATCGCCATTGCTGAAATCATGAACCATACACTTATCATCAACAAAGTGTACATGAAGTCTTGCTTTGGCAATCAACGGAACTGAAATTAAGTTCTTCTTGATACCGGGCACATACAATGCATTTTTCAAGAGAATCACACCTCCATTTGCAGCCGTAAGCTCAATTTCTCCTACTCCAATGATAGGATAAGAGGCATTGTTTGCACACACCACATGTCCTCCTTTAGGTGCATCTTTTAAAGAGGCAAAAAATCTTTTGCATGATGTTATGTGCTTTGAAGCACCACTATCAAAGAACCAATCCGAATCAGCCTCACTCACAACCATGCATTTAGAATGTAAAGAAGCATCATAATGACATGTAACAACACATGCCCAAAAATCTTGAGCCATGTTAGCTTCATCATTCTTTGCATTTGCTGAATTTTCAGCAATAGACATGCCGGATTCCTTCTTCTTTTCATTGCGTTTAGCAAGCTTTCTACACTCATCAATAGTATGACCAGCCTTCCGGCAATATTTGTATCTCTTCTTCTTTTGCAAATCACCATCATTAGAGGAATGAGTGGAAGAGGAAGCTTGAGGCTTTGGTTTTGATGAACCAAAAGCTGAACCATACTTGCTTTTCCCCTTTTGTGAGATAGCAAGTGCTTGCGTTCCTTCAATCAAACCACTCCTATTCACTCTAGATTGCTCTTCTTGCAAACGAAGAGACACAACCTCATCAAATGCATACATATTAGGATTTCCTTTTGCAACCAAACAAAGTGTAGTAGCAAAGCTTTGAAAAGATTCCGGTAATCCTTTCAACAATGTAGAAATGAGTGATGCATCCGGAATGATCTCATCTATGTTTGCCAATTGCTCTTTCAAGTCCTTGATGCGTGTCACATACACATCCAAGGACTCATTTTCAGCCATACATACATCCTCAAGTTGCTTCCTCAAGTATGCAACACGTGCTTCATTACGCACGGCATACAAAGAAGCAAGAGTGTCCCATGCCTGTCGTGATGTAGAACATGACCGAATGTGTGGAACTATATGACGCTTCACTGAAAGCGCAATCAAAGCATGAGCTTGAGCATCTTTTCCATCCCATCTAAGCTGCTCCTGTGTAGGTGGAGAAGGAGAAACCACTGTACTCGAAGAAGAAGCTCCATCTATGACAGTAGACTGTGAAGTAGAAGCACCTGTCGGTCTTCGATCTACATCTGCCACTATGTTCCAAAGTCGTTTTGCAACAAGAACGTGCTTCATCATGTAAGACCACATCGGATAGTTGGTCCCATCAAGCTTATCTTCAGCTTGAAGCATGCCAAACAAGTCATTGCTGCCCGCCATTTCACTAAGGAACAAGAATGTGACAAAATCTTCACTTTGACAAAAACTGAAATGAGTGCTGAAATTTCAGCTCACAAACCGTCACTCTGATGGCGATTCTGACTGCACGAATGGCTTTGAAATGGGGGTAAAACCCCAGCGCACCTGGTGGAAATGTTTTCGGGCTTCTGAAATTCACACTTCAATGCTCCGAAGTCGATTTGCACTGTTAAAGTGCGCGCGCGCCGCGACGCGAAAAACCAAAACTTGAGAAGAAGATAAACCTGCTCTAATACCACTGTTGGGTGTGTGTAGAAGTGCGAGAGACACACAAGAAGCACACACAAAGGAGCACAAACGCACAAGACACACGGAGAAGACGATGGCTGGAATAGCTCTCTCTATTGATCGATGAACTGAACTGAAGTAAGAGCTGAATAATATCCCTAAGTACAAAGTACCACCACATATGAGAGTATCAAGTATGTGGTAACATGGGGAAAAAACCTCTAGCCAGCACTAGAGTAAAAAGTGCCCATGTATAGGGAAAAGGTTCACATCAAAGCTACTCAAGGAACACATAAGTGTAACATGGGGAACTCCTTTCTCCTGTATCCAGCAATGCTTTTTACATCTGACACCCTTGCAGCCATTGCATAGCTTGAATAATAAAGAAAGTACCCTGCCCTTGAAGCATTGAGTCTTGGGGCATATCCAAAAATTTTGAATGCAACTGCTCTTTCAAGCAGCATAACTCTGAAAGCATTAAAGGGTATTGGAGTAAAACCCATGTATTTTGATAGAGTCCTTAAGGAGAACAATGCAAAGTTTGGCTCCTCACTATAGTGCTTGTGATAACACAAAAAGAGTCTGGGTTCAACTTTGGATGATAGTGGATAATTGAATGAATATCCACCTTTGTTTTTCCTTTTCCTTCTATGGTTTTTCTTGTTCCCTTCCCCCTGCCAAGGTAGTTGTCTTCATCCAATATAGTTAACTGTGGTAAAAATAGAAAAACAAGGTCAGATGAAGTGCAATCACACTTAAGGAGTCATGAAAAGTAACTTGAAACAAATAGAAAAAAAGCAAGAGACCCGACCGATGCAAGCGATTAGGGTCTTCAGAGAAATTCGGATGTTCCTAATCGCTTGCATTGGTCGTTATCAATATCTCTTTGTAAATTACCTAGAAACATGTAATTTTTGCTAAAGAAGGTGAATTCTTACATAGCCAGATGTCTATTATCAGTGTTGCATGCAACTCCTAGACACGACCGATACAAGCGATAAGGCCCATCGGGAAATATCCGATGGGCCTAATCGCTTGCATCGATCAGCTTTGATTTCTCACTCTACATTCTCTAGGAACATAAACTGTACGCAGAAAAAGGTGTTTTTCACATAGACCATCTCATGGATGTCAAAGAATCAACCAACCGTGGCTTTTTCATCGATCGAAGCTGAGTATAGAGGCTTAGCACAAGTCTCATGTGAGCTTATGTGGCTCAAGAAAGTTGTTTTTTGATCTTGATTTGCAGGTTAAGCAAGTACCTATTTTTTGTGACAACATAAGTAGCATATGCTTGGCTCAAAATCCGGTGTTCCATGAAAGGTCGAAGCATATAGAAGTGCATTACCACTTTATTCGAGAGAAGATCATGTCAAAGGATGTCAAGGTGGAGCATGTCAATACAAAGGACCAATATGCAGATATATTTATCAAAGCATTGAATGGAGTACAACTACAACACTTCAAGGCATGCACTGGAATGAAGGACCTAGGCATTGAGACTTGAGGGGGAACTCAATCAAATTCAAATATCATCAAATCAACCACCAAAAAGTGCACCTAAACTGATTGGTGGGTGGTTAGCTAGATTGGAGGAAAAGTAAAAGTCTATATAAGCCTCATCCCACATTTGTTTCTTGAGTTGTATGCATTCCACAAGTTTCCCAATTAGTTTAGTGAAATCATAAACTCCAACAAATAGCCCCCTTGCTTGCTTACCTCATTTTCTCATGATTTTGCTCCTCTCTATCTAGAGGTGTAGTTAGGCTTTTTCCAAATCTGATTGTACTAGATTGTAGAGCATTGTTTGCTCTCTCATTGTACTCATTTTCATTTGTTTCAAGCTTCATTTGGTCTGTCATATTGTATTCTGAAGTTTTCCAAAGTTTTAAGTTATTTGGCTGAGTGAGTTGTGAGAAATTTCCAACTTTGTGAAGGTATATCTCTGCACATAGGCAGAGAGTGTTGCAAACAGGTAGCCTATTTTGCAGAGGGTGGTTCTCCCAGCGGGAATATCCATTTGGGATTATTTAAATCTTGTTGGGTAGCTCTTATACTACAAGTTTGCAAAATTTCATTTTAATTCTCTATACACATGTAGAGAAAAGTTGAGAATAGTGAGCATGTATCACTGCTTGTGGACTTAGTGGAGGGCAGCCATCTTCCATTTTTGCATTGGGGTGTTAGAATCGTCCCCCATCAAAAGGTACATTGGGAATCCCAACAAATAGATGAGGTGGCCCACTCAAATCATGCCACATGACAAAGAACATTGGAATTCGCAATGACTAGATGACATGGACCAATCATGATGTGCCACATGGCACCAACGATCAACTCAGTTTTGAGACCTATTTAAGCTTCCCTACTCAGTTTCTCTCATTTTTTTTCTCAACACTTTCCAAGTGTCGAGTTGCCATCACCTCCAAGTTTTTTAGCTACTTCTTTAGAATTTCTATAGAGAACGCTTTCTGTGTGAGGTAATATGGATAGGACCGATCCAAGGGATAAGGGACATCCGCGTGTTTTCTGATTGCGGAAGTCCACAAAGCAACATTATGATCTCCTCTTCATCAATTTTGCCTGGTCAATCAGGTATCTCAAAGTGAAGATGTGGTCAATGGTAGAGTAATCTCGTCTGAATTTATCGCTTGGGTGGGTCGTGATTCTGAAACCGTATCATAGCTTTAAAATAATGTTTCCTTTGATTGTTAGCTTGATCGATCGTGTTTCTTAAATGGCATCGAGTCCTTGATCATAGCTTGCAAATAATGTTTTGCTAAGTGAAGCATGAGCTATTATGCATTGTAAGCTTACTCGAAATAGTATTGATTGATATTTCATGACGATTACAAGGACGACCGATGCAAGCGATTAGCGACATCCGGTGATTTTTGGATGACCCTTATCGCTTGGATGAGTCATGCTTCTTAAATGGCATCCTTGATCATAACTTTGAAGTAATATTTTATTTGGTAAAGTATTAGCTGTAATGCATTTCAAGGGAAATAGAATTCACTGATATTTCATGACGACTAGAAGCATGATCGATGCAAACAATTAGGGACATCCGGGCATTTTTGGATTACTCGTATCACTTGGATCGGTCGTGTTTCTGACATTGGATAGAGTCCTTGATCAAAGCTTTTGAGAGCAAGTTGCCTTGCCTTTCCACTTCCATGCCTTAAGACTCTCACTTTGTGTAAGTTATGGCTAGGACAAAAAAGACAACAAGGAAGTTGTACCCTGAGGATCAGGAACAAAATGCCTAGGAGCGAAATGCCTAGGAGCAAAATTCCCAAAAGAGTCAAGGCAATGCATTAGAGAAGTCTTCAAAGAAAAGGGTCAAGTACCATGTAAAGTCCTTGAGGGAAATAAGAAGAGCTCAAAAGTCTGTGGGACTGCTGATCCCTAGACTTCCATTTATAAGAGTTGTCAAGCAGCTCACAGCCAATCTCTGTTCTTTGATGAAGACCACATCCTTTATCAATGTGAGGTGGCAAACACAAGCACTTCTATGCCTGCAAGAAGCTGCAGAGGACTTTGCTATTGACTTTATGAATGATGATTATTTATGTGTTGCTCATTCTCATAGGGTAACATTAATGGCAAAGGATTATGTTATTGTATCAAGAGTAAGATATAAATTTGACAAATCTCTTGTTCCCATTGATCACCATGATAAAAAATTCTTTGATATTCTGAATATACCTCCAACCCGAGCACCCAAAACAACAGTTGTCATTGAAGGGGTCAACCCTTAGGTCACTTATGATCATTAAACAAGGAATGCAGCAAATAGTGAGGAGGAGAGGAAAAAGCAAGGATTATTTACAGAGAAAAGTGTCATCTTAAACCAGATTCAGAAGTTACAAAAGGAAAATAAAGAGCTCCTTAATAAAGGAGATGGGAAGATAATAGTTAATGTTGCAATGGCATGGCAGGATGAATGTTTCCTTGAAATAAGACCAAAGACAAAAAAATGTTGAGGGAGTTTCATGTTGAAATATTAGATAGTGTAGTCAACATTTCACTCAGGTATTATCTACAGGCCATAAAGTGCTCTTATATTGCTTAATTTTCTAGTTCCTTAACTGAATTCTTATTTCTTGATTTGTAGGGTTGTTCTTCAACAATGTGAGGAAGCAGTTCAAAGAAAAGTATTGATCATAGATCCTCTTGTGACACAGTGTTTTTTGTATAAACATGGAGATGCCAAATTCTTTCTAAAGAATTTTATAGAAGAGGTAGAATGTGTTATCTACCCATATATTGAAAAGTAAGTATTCATCTTCATTTTGAAAAGTACATTTGTTTAATTAAAGAAAGTATATTTACATGCAACTCATTGACAGGGGCCATTGGAGTCTTATTATTGTTGACCATATCAAGCTCTTTCCCTGAATTCTCTTAAATAACAACATGAGAATTGAAAAGTGTAAGTTGCCAACATTTTGTTGTTCTCTATTTAAGAGCCATGCCATCCATTATGATTTTCACTTTACAATGCAATGCTGCTAAGCTTTTCAAGATGCATATTGATCAGAATTTTCCTAGAATTGCTAAATTGAATGAACAAAAGCAATTTGGATACATACAAATTCATGTGCCATTGCAGAAAGACACAACATCATGTGGCTACAAAGTGATTGCAAATGCTATAAGATTCTTGGAAAGAAGGTTTTACAGTCCTCAATTGAATTTATCACACTATCCAGATGCATGGATCATCTTGATTAGAGAGAGAGCAATAAATGGCATTATGAAACATGCAATCTGCCCCAATGATCGAGACCCACCTCCACCCCCTCCACCAGATAACAAGAAGTCTGAAGCAAAAAAGAAAGGGCATCCTCTTCATTCACCATTGAAGCATGGGAAAGAAAAAGATTCAAGGTGAAAGCTCCAAAAAGGGCCACAAGCATAAGAGATAAGAGGGCTCCAAAAAGGATAGAAAGGGATGAATCATTTTTGAGTCTAAGATTGAAATCTATTGTAAAACCAAAATAGGTTGGAAGATTTATTTATGTACAAATTGTATGTACTTATGCCAATGAATTTGGACTAACTTTACATAAAATAATGTCATGTAGCTTTTGAACTTCTTTGCTATCCCATTCCCTACCTAAAACATCATCATTCTCTGAAATAGAGACTCTCCTATTCAACCACATTGTTTTTCTTTTCTGTAATAACATGTTTTTAAAGCATGCTACAAAGACATGAATAGGCAAAAACCATTGAATCTTTATCCTTCTCGAAATTTGGCCTGCTGACATTGCCTTTTGGATGTTAAATTCCATTTTGCATAGAAAACTTGAAACTGTTGAATGATCAGGAGCATCCCAATCTAATGAAGAGATGCAAGGATCAGGTACATGTACAAGATTTCCATAAGAACTCCTCCCTGATGGCACTTGATAATTTGCATAATGGAAAAATAACTCTATGCTATTGAAAAATTGAATAGATTTGTTTGCATACATAAGTTATGCATATTCCTTATGAAGAACTTTGAATGTTCTTGTTAAACATTCAAAAGGTTGCCATTCCACAATATTGGAAGGAAAGATATCTGCAATACAAAAAACATTTGTGTTGTTATACAAAAACAAATGGAATGATAGAAGAGCATTGTAAAACTTCACTTATAGTATGAAGGGAATTGCAGATGATTTTCTAGAACAAGATCCTTAGCGGTGTACACACGTTGTACTCGTGCAAACCAACCGCATCTCTTCAATTTGAAACTGAGAATACATCCCTTCAAGTGGTTTCTTGTGTTGTCTCTTTTGAGACGCTTGACTTTATGGGCACCTCTACAGCTAGGAAGCATAGTTACCCATTCATTTATTGTCACAGAAAGAGGTTTCCACAAAGAATCCTCTCTTCTATTGTAAACCTCACATGAGGTTACACGACTGGAAGGACGATGAGAAGACGAAGCCATTTGAACTAAGAAGAAGAAGAATGCTCAAAGCGAGAAACCGACATTCACAAATTTTGGTAGTATTTATAGAGAAAAAGGTTGTACACATGGAAACTTTTGATTTGATGTAAACCCTATCGCTGAATGATGATGAAATTTTGTGAACCCAAAAAAATTTCGTATCTTCAAAAATCAATTCCTTCTTGGAAATTTAAGAATATGCTTTGTGTAGTGTGCAAAAATATTTTTTTCTGCATCAAATCGAAAAATTGTACACTGAATACGAGAATCTTCATCATTTTAGCGGTGCTTTTAGAGAATATTGTATTAAAAAAAGCATTTCTTCGTATGGTTAAAAGAGACAGCAATGTTATATTCTTGTACATGTGGAAAGACTCTATTTGTCAATTTCCTTAATCTGTCATTAGCAAACAACCTCTTTTTGGCTATTTTTTGCCCTAATGCTTAATGGCGTGATCATCTACCTTAAAATATGTGCAAATCTATTTCTATTTTTCTATGTCATCTTTTCCTTCTATCTTTGACTATGCAACATTCGAATATTTTTGCTTACTAGTAGGTGAAGTCCATTTACCTTTGCCCTTCTAATTAGGTAACAAAGCTTGATCAATAACATGCATAATTGAACTATTCTTCTTGCACAGATATTCTTGCAACAAAATAGATACTAACTTCTCAAAGGTTAAGGAATTTGGATTGCCTTTCATCATTGATCAAAGAGTAGAAGCAAAACTTTGATAGGAATTGTTGGTGCATGTCAATCATCAATTGAAGGTTTATGAAGAAATGAAGTCAAGGAATCAAGAAGAGAACAAATTCAGAAGGTTGAAGGAAGGACATATTCAGAAATTCAAAACTATGTACACATATGTACATTATTTCAGATATAGCTGACGCATACTTTTTGATTAGTCATAAGCTTGTATATATTTGCCTATAAATGTTTTGGAAAAGTTGGGGCAAGTAGAATAGAATGAGAATAGAGAATAGGAAGAGAGAAAGGAGTAGAAGAGAGTGTCATTAGACACATGAGAAGTGAGTTGAATTCATCAACTTCACTCAATTGTAATTTTCTGAGAAATCAAGAAAACTTGCGCCCGATGTTTTGCTGTCTGCTCCTTCTGTGTTTAATCTTTTGAGAAATCCTTCTGCACTTATCTAAGTCCATAGCTAATCTATCTATAGCTAGAATTTGAGAGGCTAATTGTAATCAGATTGAGAGAATTTAGTTTAGGAACATTCATATGTAATGATGTTCTGAGAGTCGACAAAACTGGCGCAGATTTCATGTTCAAAGAAATGAACATTACTCAGTGTGTGGTGTAAAGTTTTACACAAGTGAGGGCTCAAAATCTAAGTTGGAAGGTAAGCCATCTATGGCTAAAAGATCTTGATCAAACGGGTTCGACATTGGGAGAACTGTAGCTAAGAAGTTGCAGGTGTCAAAGTCGCCATTATAGAGAAGCTGTTTCAGACATAGGTAAAGTGTTTCACACATTTCTCAGTGTGTACTCAATCATTTTGAGAAATTTAACTTGGAGAGGTTGCGCAACCTCAAAGCAAAGTATTGTACAAAGTTTTATAAAAAACTTTACACAAATGATTAGTCAATTAAGGATTAATCTGTAGCAGACTTTTCTGAGAAGTTGAATTTTTCAGAGTAATCAATTTCTGATAAGGTTGATGAATGTTGTCTAAGTTTGGTGGAGTCTAAAGTTGATCTTGATATAGAGGTGGTCTAAATTCAAGATTAACTTGTTCTTTTGGAGATTAACCTTCTCCATCAGTGGTATCAAAGCAGGAAACATCAAAATCAAGGAAAGGAGAATTCCGACTGCTGCAGATTCAAGAAATTCAACAATTGAAGAACTAAAAGGTGAAAACTTGAAGGTAAAGCTTGAGGAGAAGACCATATGACATCAAGAAAGACAAAAGGACTCTAATTCGAAGCAAAGGTACATATATTATTCGTAAAGCTTGAAGATTTCAATACACAGGTGGACACAAGATGGGAGATTCTCTACAGATAGAAAAATTGGATAGGGAAAACTATCCTGCATGGTCAATGAGGATGGAAGCTCATCTTATGAGCAAAGACCTGATGGGATACATCACAGGAGATGAAGAAAAGCCAGAATTTAGAGACTCTAGTGTTCCAACTAGAGAGGAGCTTGCAGACTTGAAGAATTGGATGAAGAAGGATGCTCAAGCAAGGAGCATAATCTACATGGCAGTCAATGACTATTTGCTTCCTCACATTAGAGGACTTGAAAGTGCATGTGACATTTGGAATGCTTTGGAGTAGCATTTCCAAAACACAACCAAATCAAGGAAGGCTTCACTATGGGCAGAATTTACTACCTTCAAGAAGAAGGCCTCACAATCAATCTCTGATTATGTGACAAAGATGAAGGACATTGCAGATTCTCTAGGTGCAGTGGATGAAGATATTGAAGAAGATAAATTGGTAAGACAAATTCTCACAGGGCTAAGAGGAGATGAGAAGTGGAAGCCTTTTATTTTGTCTACAGAACTTTCATTAGATCACTTTACTCCTGATTTGAATCAATTGTTAGGTCATATGCTAACTTTTGAGAATGATATCAAAGGAGATGTTGATAAGAGTGCAGGTCATGCAATGTACTCTAAAGACAAGAAGAAAGTTAACAAAGGGAAGCAACAATCAGGTGAAGAAGAAGGTACTTCAAACCAAGCAAATTTCCTAAGAGGAAAAGGAAATGGCAGAAGTAGAGGAAGAGGCAGAAACAACAAAGATAATGCAAGAGCTTGTTGGATATGTGGTAAGATGTTGCTCTAGCACAATGGTGAGAACCACGTTAAGAAGCTTCACCTCCTTAATTGTCAATCCGCAGAAGAGATAGGAGTGATATGAAGATCGTGAATGTGAGACGAAGTGAGAGTGAAGGTGAGAAGCACCAAGATGCACACACACATACACACACACAATGAAGAGACAAGCAAGACACAATGGAAGATGGGAAATTAGCTCTATTGCTCAAGAACACTATTACAAGCTCAAAAGAACTCTAAGCTCAAACAAGCTAACCTCAAAAATGAGCTCTCTAGCTCTTTTTATAGTTTCTAGACTAGTTTTGACCGGTTTCACATCTAGTGACCGGCATAGTTAAAAATTAGGTCCTAGATGCTATTTGGAAGGGTAAACGGTGTCTAAAAATAACGAAAATTGATACGCTTGTTCTACCTAAGCTCCTCAAGCTCGAGGACTCCTCGGCTTGCACAAAATGGAGCTATGGATTACAAAATGGGGTTTTCTATGTTACATATGTTACAGTAGTGATGAAAATCACTGTTGGAGGTTTTTGAAAAGTATTTTTAGAACATGATTCTTTGAAAAAAGATTCCACTGGCTCACTGCTCCGTCGTTACATGCTTCCGCGTCGTCTGTGCCTCTGGCTGCTTCCAACACCCCCCTCCCTCTCGCTTCTGTCGTCCCTGACAGAACCTTGTTGTGAGGTCTGCCGGATATAGTTCTGTAGGAGGTCGTGAGCGAGGGTGTGCTCGGAGATACGAATGCCTCGGGCCAGATCTGCCTCGAGTTTCTCCCAGTTGATTGGTTGCGGTTCTTCCGGTGGCAGGAGCTGATAGTGTGTGGAATAGACCATTTGTTCACAGGCAAATAATTGTAATAAATGTGTAGGCCTGCTTATGAATACCTCTGAATGGTATTCCCAGAAGCCGGTTGTGAACATCTCTTCGAACGTCTGCTTGTAGCACGCCAGTAGGTACTTTATTCTGCAGTGCCAGGCATAACACACCCGTAGGGATGGCGTTGTACTCATATCGTATACCAGATCGAAATTGCCATGCTCAAAGCCCGGGGTGTTGACATGGGGTGCCTTGACGCGTCGGAAGACTTTAAAAATCATTTGCATCATGTCAAAGATTTTGACAGTCATATGCGCCACTATATCATCCATATGCTTTAATCTAGGGAGCCAGTGGCGAATTGTAGCCATCATGTAGCCAACAGTTGGTAACTCAATGGGTGGCTTAAAATAGGGGTAATTCAACCAGTCTTGGCACTGCTTATTGTTTTGTACCTTAATAGCAAAGGCAGTCCAGGAGCGGCGTCATGGTATTGGTCCCCAACATGGGTTATACTTCAAATGCAAAGGTGCCTTTACCCATGTACTCATCATCTCTGGATATTGTTGTAGTAAATCTTTTCGCCACTCTAGTTGATAGATCCTTCCTTGCTGTGCATCTAGTGGCAAATCATCCGCCTCGAATTGAGTTGCATGCGATGGTTTCTTACCTGTCTCTTTCTCAATGGCTAACTGGTATTCGGCCATTAACATGAAATACGGTTTATACTGTAGCTCATGCCCAGATATGTATCGTCGCGGGGCCAAATGAGCAAAGAATGGAGATTGTAAAATTCTTTCTTCTATCATCGCCATGGCATGTAATTGTGCCTCTACTCTAGCTGAGTGCATTGTCCCAAGTTCCTCAATAGTCTTCATCCACGCGGGGGTCGGAAGTTCGTACGTCATCTGACCTTCGGCCGTGACGCGTCCGCCTGGGATGGGTTGTGGCTCGTATGCTTCTTCAAACGTTTCCTCCACCGAGATGGTGACCGTTTCTTCCTCAGCTGGAAGCTCAGGTGGGGAGTCTAGCCTTGGTGGTGCTTCATATACTGCGATCCTTGATTCAAGGTGTGATACCTGGGCCCGTAATGAGTTGAGTTCCTCTAAGATGTCAAGAGAGGGGTCCACAGGTGCTGGTATGTCTTGGTGTGCCGGTTCTCGTAACTGGAGTAATTTATGATCTTCTTTGAGTTTCTGTAACTCCTCGTTCATGCGGTCGTATTCATCTAGTAATCTTACATGATCTTCTAGCAGCATCCTCATCGAGTATGAGGGAATGGCTTTGAACCTGCTAGGACTGAGTGGTTGGTCTGGGTGGTCGAGCGCTGCTTCTAAGTTTTCTCGGTTCTGATCCTGTAAGCGCTGGTTTTCTTCCTTGGCGGCTGCGAGGTGTCTTCGTAGTAAGCCCATATTTCGTGTTAGCGTTGCGTTGCGGACTGTCTAGGCTCTTAATAAGTTATCCAGGTCAGCAGTGGCTTCCTTGGTCTTTTCTTCGCTTTCTAGTTCCAATTTGTGATAAGCCTCGCGTAATTCCTGGTAGCGGGTGTTCAGAGAGGCATTCTCAATAGACAATAAATTAAGCTGCGACTGTAAGTCATTGGTTGTCCTCTGCAGCTGCTGATAATTATCACCAAGAGATGTGAACTCATCTCTTACTTGCGTCATACACATGAACATCTTTCGGAATGCATTATCTACAGTGGGTGATAGTATTAATGGGGTGCTAAATGAAGATGCAGTTGGTGTAGATGCAACGGGAATGGGGAATGGGGGTGGGAAGGTGGATGATGTAGTGATTGTTGAAAATTGTGATGTGCTTAAATATGTTTGTGCCGTGAGTGAAGTGAGTGATGGTGCTGTGGGTGGTGAGATGTCCATGTCATTGGACGTATCTAGTGCGGTGACCGTGAATATGGGTGTGATCGTGGGTGCTCGTGCTGGTGTAAATACGGGATTTACAAAGGTTGAGGGGTAATTTACAGGGGGGCTGGCTGGAGCAGCTTGGTGGAAAGGGGAAAGAGGGGTTACAGTGGGTCGGGGAGGAGATACGGGGGAGAAGGTTAATGGCGGTGGGAATGGGAAAAGGGGTCTTGGAGTTGTGGGGAAAGATGGAAAAGATTGATGAAGGAATGGGTTGGATAGAAAGGTGGGTGTGGGAGGGGGTAGACTAGGGCTAATGGGTGCGGGAATTGTGGGGTTAGTGGTCGTAAAGACAATTTCTGCAACACCACCGGCGAATGAAGATGTTGGTATGGGGGAAGGAGGGTGAATAGGGGAGGCTGGAGGGATGGGCGGTGATGGAGGAGCGGTTGGGGTGGTCGGTACTTCAGTGACTACTGAGGTATGTACAGTTGTAGCGCGGGGTGGGGAATCGACAAAGATGGTTTCGACAGCCAACGAACTTTCGGGGACGAGGCGTGCCTCCCTGGCTTGTTCAGAAGACTGTGCTCCTGTTGGTACACAAATGTATTCGCCGGGTTTTGAAAGTAGTCGTACCCAGCGGGGGTCAAACTGTGGTAGTGGCTTTCTTTGCAAGTACCTGAGCGCTTCGTTGGAGCCTACTGATTTGACTAACTCGCGGAATCCTTTGATGTATGCGTCTTCAAATCCGCTTGTGACAAGTTCTTGTTCTATTATTATTTGACTCTCTTCCTCTGTCAGCTTTTTGCGTGCCCAAACTTTTTCCATAGTTCTATACAGCTTCTTGATAGCTAGTGTGTAAGCGGCTGCTTCATAAGTTTCATCTTCATGGGTACTTGTATCACCATGTGTGTATGTTTGTTGGCCTTGGCCATCTGTCTGTTCATGCTCTTGGGATTCCTGTGTTCCTTGGCTAGCTTCGTCGTCATCGGTCGCTGTTCTTTCGTCATCAGAGCTGGACACGATCTGTCCTTGTGGCTGATCCCTGGGTGTGGTAGGGTAGCTAGGCCTTTCAAATTCTTGAGAAAACAATTGTTGTTAACCACATAAGTGGTTGTTTTTTTTGCACTAACAAGCCTCCTTTTGCATGGTGTGTGATGGATTCAGGTGTTTGTCGACGGGGTTTTACCGATCATTGGTTGTTGGAAGTGAGCAGATAGCTGTGCTGAAAGGTCGAAAGCAATGCAAGGAATCATACCAAACCGGACAATAATGACACTTCTTTATCCAATAAGGAGGGAGCCACATGTCTCTTATCCATGAGAAAGAGGGAGTTTTAGGGATTTTTTTTTATGATTTAGGGCGCTTTTCTTATCTTATCCAAGGAGGATAAGAAGGAAAGGGGCGTAGAGTGGGGGAGATCATCGTGGTTCTATTCGTCTCCAGGTGCTCTCATTTTTGGGTCTATGTACAGGTGACGAAGGAAGATGAGGAGGATTTCGGCTACGCTTGAGTTGGAGGGGAGTAAAAAAAAAAAGGCGATTGGCAAGGGCGTTGATTCTCTCTTTCTCACTCTCGGAGTAGGCAGCAGAAGACCAGGAGCCTGACTTGCTGCCTTCTCTTCTCGCAATAGTGTACTGGATTTAGACCGTGCTGTTCATCGGATATGCACAGTCAGAGGACTCCCATTTGGTAGTTCAGCTATGGATCGAAGGTTAGGGACTAGGAAGGCCACATGTATGCAGATTTGTGTCGAAATCGGTTGCTATCTCTCTTCTACAAGTGGGCTGAAGCAGACGCGATGTTCCACGGAGGCATTTCTAAGATATGCTTTGAGTCAATCATAAAAAATAACAACGCAGGCTAATTTGTTAACTCAAATGCTGGTGCGCGAATATTTGTTGTTGGAGGAGATGGACCCATGTCCAATATACATGATCAAAAGGGACGAGTGCAACAGGTCTGAGGACGCACATGAATAGATAGGGAGAGGCCCATCAGCAGGTTGTATGGGGGTACCGGATCAGCAGATGAAGGATTAATACCAGATCTGTTCATTGAGGGCGACATACACTCCCGGTACATAATCCTTCAATTTTGAAAATGCTCCTCTATCAGTTTTGTTCCATTTTCCGTTTGCTTGAGAATAGCATATTGCTTGGACATCAGTAGGGGCTCTCACGTTTTTAGCAAAGTATCTATTCTATCATGAAGGATATTGTTGGTCGGTGGAAAATTGGTTGCTATTCTGTTATCTCAGAATGTGAGGCACATTTGCTGGAGTGTCTGTGTATGTGCCTGACTTAAGTCATGATTAGGGCTAATGTCGCATTTCCGTTATTAGATATCTTGATCAGAAGTGTTGTTGAATGGTGAACTTGTTGTCATATACGCTAGTCAGTCTCATGGAGATTAGTCACTAAAAGTCGGTCACCGTAGTATTCATAGTATTCATTTCAGAATGTAAACTCGAGATGTGGATGTCTTGTAAATGTGTACCGATAGGAAGTATCTGGACGCCTAAGCAAGATCACAAGTACGGGCTTTTCATTTTCTGACAGCATAGTTTCATCGTTCTGCGAAGAGGACCATTTCTGTTCTTTTGTTCCATTTTAATGTGAACTAGAGCATTGTTAACTGTTTAGGGATTGTCGATTCCTATGTGTCCTATTGGAATGTAGTGAGCATGCAACCGCTATGCTAAAGTGAAACTGGTTGGAGTGGGCCGCTCTTAAAAAGGATTATGAGGACGAAGTAGGAGGTCAAGATGATGATGAATCTGGAGATGACGAGTACTAAAATATGCAGGGAATATTAAACAATATATGATACGCGTGTGCAGATTTTTATACATCTGACTGTTGAGAAATATGAAGAGATAAATCAACATCCTTTATGCAGGTTTATTGTATAAAGAGTATACAGATCGTGTGAAAGCTACTCATGTGAATTCAATTATACGTATCACTGATTCTTGGAAGCGACTTGTTTTACAAACCAAGATACAATTATATTGTATATTCCATGGATGTATAAGATCAGGTGATGAAGTGACAGCTATACCTATTCATAAGGAATTTCATGAACATCTTCTTTTGCGGAGTTATAATCTGCATGTGAGACTCGAATACAACTTTAACGTGGACATGAGTCTATAAGTCGCTACTCACATGAAATAAACATTGATCATAAACTAAGGTTGAGGACACTTGATGTTAGCTAAAGAAAAAATTATCATCTTTTACTGATGTATGAGTTTTACGAGGACCTTATACCAATGAAAAACTTTGATAAAGGTTTATGAAGTTGTGGATGCATTCAAATTGCGATAGAATATTATGAAGCAAAGGGAATCATGGTTCATAAAAGCTTATTGAGTTTCTAAATCTGATTCTGTTGGGTAATTGGCCCATCAACTTATGTGTGTGCTTGGGGTATTGCAAAGGCCAACAACTGTAAGATTGCAAGAGGACTATAGTAGTTATTGAAGCTATGACTGAATTAGAATTAGAATCTACGTTTGTCTGTGGGGCTTCATCTGAATTCCAGCAAAGGACCTTGATTTTTCCTAAATAGTTATCCCTCTTTAACTTTACCCCTTACTCGTAGTTACTGTCATCTCTTGAGCGGAGATAATTTCTTAGCACACTGTGTGCACCCCTAAGTACGCGTGAACCCGACCACAGCATGTGAAAGGGTGTATAAGTGCTGGTGTGTGCATGTGTGTAAGAAGAGAACGGAAAGGAACAGAGGGAAAGGGGAAGTAAGAATGCATGAGAGTGTGTGAAAGCATAGGTATGTGGGAGGGTGAGAGAAGAGAGTTTGCTAAAAGGTAACCACTAAAGTTGAAGGCCCCTTAGTGCAGGTACTTGCCCATATTTTCCCGCGGTACATCAGAGTGTAATTGTGGATTTAGGGAGATCGAAACTAATCTAGAATCAAAAAGTTTAGCCAAATACCATTGTATGTGTGCATATTTTTCCGTGGGCTTTGGAGCGTTTCATTTGGTGCGTTGCCGGGAACATATGAGTCAGTGCATAGCCATAAGAAGAATCCAGTGCGAGATAATTGTGGGCTCTAGGTAATCCAAGTAGACCGATTCCGAGGGATTTAAACCGAATAAAGTCTCGTAAAACCACTTTTTCCTGCGGCATTAGGAGCCTTTCAATTGTCCTTCTGAAAACTGGAACTCATTGGAGAATGCATCGGGCATCTCAAAATCAGAAGTTTGGTCCAGTGGCTCTGCGTGTCCTGGTTCTAAATGCGGTATTGGAAAAGAGAAAGCTTCCGCACCAATAGTGGTGGGAAGTTCAGCTGATGTGGTGATAGGTTCTGTGGTTGTGGCTGCTTGGGGTGCAACAGTACTGGTGGTGCCCTCCGGCGTAACTGGTCTTGATAACCGTATACGAATTGGTGGTACCGTGGGAGTGGCTGCTGTTGGTGACTACTCTGGAGATGGTTGTGGAGAGGGTGATTCTGGGACTTGTAGGCATGGGATAGTACCTCTCATCCGCTTTCCGGCTTTGCCTTTGCTAGACTTTCTAGCCTTCCTAGTGGTGCCTTTAAATGCTTTCAGTTCCTCACTGGTCATGGCACGCTCAATTGGTAAGTCATACGCCAAGCACATATATATGATCCTGGTGAGGGCGCAGCATCCATTGATTACCTTCTTTCGCTCCCATCTATGTTGTGCCAAATAGAGCTGATCAATTATCCAGCTGGCTAGATCAACCGTTTGCGGTCCAGTACATGCTAAGTACAATCCAAACCAGATTCTCTTGTGAGGCATGGTAAAACGATCTTGAGCTGGGAAAGCAAAGTGCTGCATGCATATCCGTAATGGCTTAGAGAGCTCAGGGGTTATGGCTGAAATATCCTCCCACTTAGTTACGTCACCACGTTTCATCTGCTCTGGGACTAGCCGTTCTCTCTCCGTCGGAGTGTGCGTTCCATGTATTTTTAGAGCTGCACGAATTAAATCTTTAGACAAATAAAACCTTCTGAATGGAGGATCATTTACCAAGGATGGTAACATGAATGTGCCAGGTAGATCCTTGTTTTCGGAAGCTGTCAAGGTGGTTACTAAGTAAAAACATCTGTAAAATCGGGTTTAGGCAGAGGGTCGCTAAAATACTCTGTAAATCCCGCTCGTGCCCAAACGTGCGTTAGATCTTGTGTATTCTGTAGTCCTTCAAATTCTCTTGAAAAGAACTGGTACTTGGCCCATGTGCGAAGATCAAATGCCAAATTGGCCTCAAATATGAAATCAGCGTCTGCTAATGGTCCTGCTAGGCCTTGAAACCAGTGAGAATTACGATGAATCTTCTCAGTATATCCTCTAGGAGGATCATCGATTGGCATGGGTCCTAGAAAACCTTGAAACTCTGGTGGTTGCATCGTAGGATAAGATTCTGCGAGTAATTCTCCAATATTGGCCACTGGTGTGCTTGGGCCAGCTTCTGATGGTCCTGCTTCGGTTTGCATGATGACTGATGAGCTAATGGAAAAGATCTGCTACAAAAGATTAACACATTAGTATGGAAATTAATTATGATCCCATTAAGGTGAGACCGCAATCCTTTTCCATAACCGATGTGTAACCCGTGTAGCCAAGTGTCGTGAAGTGATTGATGCAATGATCTTTTTGCAGAGCTAATGCAGGTCTCTAGACACCTACATGGTTCAGATTATGCCTACAATTCTTGATGAGCTTTTATTATGCATGATGTGGGGTTTGGGTGTATGAATTTATACAAGGTTTGGTTGAGGGTGAATTATTACAAGGGTGGAGTTTAAACAGGGTGGGAGAATTGTTAGATAATGGGGTACAAGAAGACGTTTGGATACGTTTCGGTATCCATTTCCTAAGAGTCTTGGAGTGGGTGGTATGTTTCTGCTGAGGGACAAAAAGCGGTATCGGGTTTGGTGGTATTGAGGGATGGACAGATTTCTGAGGGGTATACATTACATGGCTTGAGGGTTGGGCTATAATACATTGTTTGGGTACCCAAATCTGCATGGGTGTGGGTCTATGGATAAGGTATTTCTTGGCGATCCAAATCTGTCGAGTAATTGTAGAAGAAGAATAAGGGGACTTTGGATGCTGACTCTGCTTTTGTTGAAACTTTGTCCTGTTCTCGTCTGCAGTGTTGCCAATAGCCTGTGGTTGCTGTCCTTTTGGCACCCATATTTGTCTCGTGCCACTTGTTCTGTGATGTTGATACTGCTGCTTTCTTTGCCTTGTTTGGTGATGTCGTCGGTCTGGGTTCCTCTGTTGTGGTTGACTCGTTCGTGGTTGGGTTTGAGAGGTCCATTGGACGCTCTGCTTTGGAAAAGAAGGGAGATCCAACACTTGCGTGACCTGCCCATTAGGAAGTGATTCGTTCTTTATCTTTAATCTAGGCCAGTCCGCCACAAGTTTGGAAGGATGAGCACCGCAGGGTGTTGTGCTCATTTGGCCGCTGATGCAACCCACCTGACCACTGATTGTGTTCATCTGCCCTAGCGGTTGGGTAGCTGCCCCTTCTAGTTTGCAGGAAGCCCCAGGGAAGATCTCCTGTCGTTCTTCTGATTGACAATTGTCCCTAGCCAAGCCCGAGTGGGTTGGAGTAGACGTAACATGACTGGTCTGACCCAAGATCTTCCGGTCTTCCGTCGCATGCGTTTCATAGGGTCTAGGGTTACAAACCTAATCGGAATGCCGTTAGGGAAGTCAAGCGGTATCACTCGCTTCTGTTCTAAGGTTCCAATCTGTAAGGAGCCTTGTCTAAGATTTAGGTCCAATGAGTGATTGTATAGCCAATCTTGGCCAAGGATTAGGGGTTCTATCAGGTCGTCATCATGGCACACTAGTAGCTTCGCTGTCATGGTCACATCCTTAATGAGGATAGGAAGGTCCACCTCACCCATGCAAGGGGTTTCCATGCCTCCTAGCCCTATGAGGTATGCCTCAATTGGCCGCATTTCTATTCCTGAATCCTTATAGTGGGACCATCTAATCGCACTAGTCGTAGCACCTGAGTCAATTAAAGCCCTGAGCTCTTGGCAAGGGTTGTCGTGCTCTAGCCTGACTGTAATGAATGGTCTCCTGTCCACTATACTAGGATGAGTGGTTGACTTTACTTGACACATGGCCATGGGATATCTGGGTGTAGTTTCCAGATGGTTATAATGTTCTCTCCCTAGTCCTTGTCTTCTTAACTTCATGCGTTTAATGTGTTCTATTGCTTCTGCCTGAGCTTCCGCTCGTATTCTATTTTCTTCCTCCTTACGCTTCTTTGCCAACGTGAGTCGTCTAAGCATATCCTCAGTAAGAGGTTCTTGATATAACTTGACTCTATAGCCACTAATGTAATTAGGCATTATATCTCCTTCTAAAGTGGCTAACTGTACTGCTCCACTTGTTGAGAGTCTGTTAATGATCATAGGTCCATAACCTCGCTTTTCTAACTTACGTGCGTGTTGTTTCAGCGTATATACTAGAACTAAATCTCCTTCTTTTAAGCCTTTATCTTTCACATGTGCGTCAAAATATGCTTTCTGTCGCTTCTTCGCTGCATATATTCCTGCTGCCGCCTTTAGCCTGCTTTCTCCTAATCGTTCCAAGTCCTATTCTCGCTGATAATTCATGGCCGGTTCACTGATGTTCTTGTGCAACCTTAAGGGTCGGTATCAAGAAGTCCAAAGGAAGCACAACATTCTGACCAAAAACCATCTGAAAGGGAGTTGCATTGAGTACGGTCTTGTAGGCCACTCGATATGCCCAAACAGCATGATGTAAATGTTTGTCCCAATCTGAACGTTTGTTGTTCACGAGTTTCGTCAGTACGTTACAAAGGATCTTATTAGTGCTTTCAGCCTGACCATTGGCGTGAGGATGATATGGTGCAGATTTCTTGTGAATCACCATAAAATCCTGTAACAAATATTCAATGACTTGGTTTAGAAAGTGAGTGCCTCGATCGCTCACTAACTCTATAGGCAATCCATATCTTGTAAAGACATTCTCAAATAAGAATTTTGCAGTTGTGTGTGCATCATTCTTTTTCGTGGCTTTTGCCTCTACCCATTTCGTCAGATAATCTGTGGCAACAATAATGTATTCCGCATGTGTACCTTTTGCAGGGGGGTTAATGGGCCCTACAAAGTCTATACCCCACTTAGAAAATGCACGTCCGCCCATCATGGGTTTCAATGGCATTTCATCTCTGCGAGTAGGAAACTGAGTTCTTTGGCACACATCACATCTCTTAACATAGGTATGAGCATCCATGTGAAGAGTGGGCCACCATAATCCTGCAAAGAGGATGGCTTTGATTATCCTATCGGGTCCAAAATGACCTCCTGCAACACCTTGGTGTGCAATCTCTAGTATGCTCAGATAATCGCTCTCATGAACACATTGTCTTAGATATCCATCTCGTCCTCTTTTGTATAGGTTATCGCCAATAAGTGAATAATCTTGAGCTTCCTGCTCTAGACTACGTTGTCGAGCTAAGGTCATGCCTTCAGGGAATGTCTTCGTCCTCAAGTATGTCACTAATTGTTCACTCCAGTCTGGTGTGAGAGACACATGATATAGTGTAGCATGCTCTACTGGTGGTCTTTCACAACAAACATTGCATTCCTTACACAACCTATAGACATCTGCTTCCATCGTAGGCCAATATACTCCTAATCTATGCAGAGTCTGTAATGTTCGATGTTTTGAATGATGTTGCTTTAGTGCACCTACATGTGCTAATTGCAACCAATTCGCATGTTCTGATTCATCTACACAACAAGCAAGAATCTTTTGATTATCCTGTTTATATATGCTTCCTGCCATTATTTGGTATCTCTGAGACTTGGTAATCTCTCCTTCTTTGATCTTTATCCTAGGATTCTTGGGTCCATATGTGAGAACGGGGACTATAGGCGTACCCCATTCTGGTGCTATCTCAAGATTAAACAAATATGCATCTGGTAGATCATCCGCTACTCCTTGAGGAGCTTCTCCTGAGGTTAATCTTGAAAGGTGGTCAGCTCTAAGATGTGTCTTTCGTTTCCTGACTACGACTTCAAAATCATACTCCATGAGTAATAGAAACCAACGTATCAATCGTCCGGTGTTACATGGTTTGTTGACTAAATACAATAGGGCTTGATGATCTGTAAAGAACTTGAATTTGTTGGCCAACAAGTAGTGCCTAAACTTCTTTACTGCGTAGATCATCCCTAATCCTTCTCGTTCCGTCGTGGTGTAATTTCTTTCTGCTGCGTTCAATTGTCTGCTCGCGTAAGCTATGGGGAGATCTATGTTACCTTCATTCGTGGGTTGTGCTAACACACATCCTATGGCGTAATTGGATGCATCCACATGTACATGGAATGGCTTACTCCAATCTGGGGTAGTCAATATAGGTGCTGAGCACAAGCGGCGTTTGAGTTCATTGAATGAATTTTCACATTCATCTGTCCATACAAAGTTGGTTAAAAGAGAGTACAAAGGCTTGGCTATGATTGCATACATGTGTATGAATCTCCTATAATAACCGCAATGGCCCATAAATGCTTGTACCTCTTTCACATTAGTTGGTCTAGGTAATTCTGCAATTACCTTCACCTTTTCTTCATCCGTAGAGATTCCATTTTTTGACACAATGTGTCCTAGAATTTTGCCTTGTCTGACCATGAAAATGCATTTTTCTGGGTTCAAACAAACCTGATATTCTTGACATTTGTCAAATATTTGTCTTAAATCTGGGATATGTGTCTGTCTTACATTTGAATGTGCACATAAGTCATCGACATAAACTTCCAAACTCTTGCGTAAGAATTCCTTGAAAACATGACACATGAGTCGCTGGAAAGTGGCGGGTGCATTTGTTAAGCCAAATGGCATTACCCGAAATGCAAATATGCCCCATTCAGTGGCAAAAGCCGTCTTGTGTTGGTCCTCTGGAGCAATGGCTACTTGATTATAACCTGAGAATCCATCAAGAAAGCTGTAAAATTCCTTGCCCGCAACTCTTTCCAATAGATGTTCTGTGATAGGAAGAGGATAGCTATCTCTAATCGTGGCGGCATTAACTTTTTTAAGGTTAATACACACACGCAATTTTCCATTCTTCTTGGGCACAACCACAATGGGGGATACCCATTCGGTATGCTCAATTTTGTAAATGAATCCTGCTTCTATCAAGCGATCTATCTCCTCTTTAATCTTCGCAGCGTAGTTATCATTGTACGTGTAAGGTTTCTGTTTTGTCGGTTTTGCATCTGGAGTCATAGGGATTCTATGAGAACATATATCTGGATCTACTCCTTTCAGGTCTTTGTAACTCCAAGCAAAAACATCTATATATCCGCGCAATAGGGCAACTAATTCTTCTTCTTCTTCCTTTGTCAAATCATGCCCTATGTATGTACATTTTTCTTCTTCTCCTTCTATGGCTACTATTATTTTCTTGGTTTTCTCTCGGTTATCATATACTTGTCCGTCATTCGCCTTTCTATTAGGCATTCGTACCATGATCCTTCTATCTTCGATTTCATATTTCTTGAAGTTCTCGGGTACTTCAAACAAAGATTCTTCTTTTTCTGACATGGTTTCTTTCTTCTTTCTTTTCTTGCCTTCACTCTTAGTAGTCACTTCTGTGGCTAATCTCACCTCATTCGTAATTTCCTCGTGTCTCTGAGGGTGAGTCTCTAGTTCGAAGAAATATTCTTCCTCTGATGCAAATGGAGAGTCCATGATAATTGATTCTAAATCGAAATCGCTCGCATCCTCAAACGCATCAGTGTTAGGTTCACACTCTTCTAAAATTGCATCGCACAGTGGGGTGTCCATTGTTCTTCATTGATGGCTACATCCATGGTTGCTAGGATTTCTGCCCAACCATGGGGTTCAAACTCTTCGTCAGGGAATACTACAGGTGCATAAGCTGGGCCTTGAAGGGTTCTTGGATGTTGTTCTGCACCTAAGGTTCTGGCTTCTAACCTTTCTTCCTCTTGTTTTGCTACTTTACACATCCATAAATGGGTATCCTCATGCAACCAAGAAGGATCTGATTCTAATGAGTGCACGGATTCCGTCTCTACTAGTGTCTTATGGATGGTATTCCATTGTATTGGGGGTACATCTCGATGTGAATAGTCTTTAAGATTGACTTTGGTAGTCACCCCTAAATGTTGCAAGTACAAAGAATTAGTTCCCCAATCTTGTACAATTTGCAACTGACGCATGAATGGCCGTCCCAATATCATCTCATAAGTATGATTTTTTGCAAAGTCACAAATGGCAAAGGTATGCTCAAATTCTACACCACAAGTGGTGAGAGATATGCCTTCTAGTAAGCCTAATGGTTTTTCTATGTGTCCGTTGGCCATTTGTAGCTTCATCCTGGTGGGTCTTAATGCTGGCTTACCCCAACGTTTCCATTAAGCGGTGGTAGCTATGGCTACCCCGGCTCCTGAATCTAAGATGGCTTTCGTGGTGTAGCCCTGATGGGTTATCGGAAGATAAGTGTTACCTTCCTCTCCTTCGCTTACATCTCCAATCTTTTCTACGGGTATCTCTGGTACCTTATTTTGTGATCCTATTTGTGAGAGAGTAGTAGCAAGCTCGGGGAATTGATTTGCTACATGCTTCCACAATTCTGGTTTTACCTTCAATAACTCCTCCAGAGTAAGGTTACACTGTACTTTAGTGTTCTTGATCACTTCCGTGTTTCTAGGGATTACTGATTCTTCATTCCTCACTATTATCGTGGGTGCTCTCATATTAATAGACTTTGCTTCCCAAGGTCCTGTGAACTGAGGTAATTCTTGTAAAGAATTAGATTCAAATCCTGTGTGTTTACTCAATTGCTCTTCCTCTACATCATCGTAAATAGAGGGAATGTCTTGGGGAAATTGTTCCTGCAAGTCATCTATTTCTTGAATAGGAGGATGGGTTCCTTGTTCTTTTCTCCATTTCTCTTCTTGGATTTCTCTCAAAAATTCATGTGAGTACCTATGTATGGAAGACATGTTGTCTTGACTTTCTGTATTGGGTACTTGAGACAGGGATGGCGCATTCCTTTCCTGTGTCTCTAGGACAATAGGGTTCCTAGGCTGATCCTTTTTCTCTTTGCTCTCTATCAAGTATTCTAGCCTCTCCATTAGTCCTTGAAAGTGTAGTTCCGGTTTTGCCATGTTATTCCAATTAAGATATCTAGAGGCTTCGAACAAAGCTTGTGCTAGTTCTACCATCTTCATGCAAAGTTTAGTTCTCTCAATTTCTAGATCAGCTCGTGGGTAGTTTTTACTCATTTCAGCTACCTGAGGTCCCTCTTTTAATCTAGCCTGATATGCACGAAACATCATGTCTAGATTTTCTGGTATGGGTTCCGCTAAAACTGATCCTGATTTCTGAGCTGGATTCTCTTGATTCAATTCCTGTGAAGTCAATTCTTGGATTTTGGCTCTAGACTCCTTTAAACTTCCTTCCAACTCAGTTATCTTTTTACTCCATTTTCTCTTTTTACTGCTAGATTCTGCAACTTCACTAGTTCCGGCTACTTTCTCCTGATTAAGCTGTTGGTTCTGTAAGAGCGCCTTGGCTCTGGTTATAGCTTGGATAGGCACGTATGTAGGGTTGGATCCATCTGCGTTATTTACAATACCTATCACGTTGATCGGTGTCACATTCGAAGCATTAACTGGGTTCTTAGGACAATCTTTGATTATGTGCTCTTTGCCACAATCAGCACAAAAGCCTTGGATGTTATAGTACTGTGATTGTCCTGCTATCGGGGGATGTGGACAATCCTTTATGAAATGATCTCCTTGGTACCTAAAGCATGGTCCTCTAGGGCCCTGTGGTCTTTGTTGTCTCAATTGGGGCCGTGGATTTGGGTTTGTGTACATCACATTAGCATAGTCGGGCTCCCAATTCGGTTCCACTGGTGGACTATCATAATGATATGTCTCCACATGTTCTGGTGACTCTGTGTAATATGCGGGTGGACTATCTACATGCGTAGAGTCAAAACTATTTGAGTGTGGGTCACTCTCTGTGATCAATGGTGAAGAAGGCACTAAGGCCCTACTTAGGTTCTCTTCTGCAGCAGCGTATTTGACTGAGATGACATTCGCTGGTGGGGGTGGCTGCTGAGCTAAGACAGGTTGAGGCCTCTGTTGAGCCTGGTATGGGTAGTTCTGAGGAGGCCTATAGTAATAAGGCTGAGCATTGTATTGGCCTTGATACCTACCTGGCTGCGAGTATGCTTACGGGTAGTTCTGTCTCACGGTCTGTTTGTTGTATGGGCAGTCCTGAGCCGTATGATTCGTGTATCTTCTCTCAATTGTACAGTATTGGCCACTAGGGTTGGCTTGAGGTTGTGGTGCATTGGGACACACATTTGCCATATGGTCACCACCACAGGTGTAACAACGCTTGTTCATTAGCACCCTAGGTTTACTAGAAACTCCTAGTTTCTGGGCCACTTTTTCTGCAAGGTCTTCTATTGAGCTAGACAATTTTGTGGATGCTAGAGATGAACAGTCTGAGTCCTTATAGACCTTTGAGAGTTCCAACTCGTCTCCTAAGTTGTCCTCAATGTCTATACAAATTCTTACACATTGCTCTAGCGTTCTGGGTTCTTTTAGGTACACGTAGGAGCGTAGTTTAGAGCTCAACAAGCCATCTAGAAACAATGACACTTGCTTGGCTTGTGAGGGTAGCTCTTGCATTGGACATCGTTCAACATATTGTCTAAACCTACGTCCTGCGAGTCTAACTGTTTCTTGAGGGGTCTGTTTGAAGCTATGAATCAACGAAGACGTGTCATGTCTAATCCCACTTTTAGAGAATTCAGTGATGAATGACTCTAAAAAGTGATGGATGTCTCTAAATTGCCTTTGTTGCAGAGGTTGGAACCAAGTTAAAGCTGTATTCTTTAACGTTAGTCCAAACGCGTTGTATTGCGTGAACATGTCTTCAACTTGTTCGGCTCTTAGTACTTGCTTGAATTCTGCGACGTGGTCATAGGGATCTCCTGTCCCATCAAAGTAATTCTTCATTGATTTTACTAACTGTGTGGGTCTCAATATTCTTGCGTGTTCGCGTGGTCTAGGTAGAGGAAAATCATCTCTACCACCTAGTACTCCATGATCTCTTTGTCTATCCGCTCTATTAGTGTCCGTGGTTGTTCTATCTCTCCCTATGGGGTGATTAAAGCTTACTTCCGGTCTCTCTTTATTTCCCTCTCTTTGATTTCCATGGGCTGAGGATGTTCCTGCCCCTTGTTGACTTGTATTCATGTTCGTTCTAGATGGAGGGAATACCAATTCACCTCTCCATGTGTATGTGTTTTTAGCGTGGTCAGGTACCACAAAGACTCTTTCTGAAGTCTCATCCAGGTATACAACCTTTCCAGGTGTATCCGGGTCCTTGAACTCGTATATCGTGATGATACCTACCTCACTAAGTAGTTCTGTCTTGTATCTCCAAAAGGCTTCATCAGTTTCTTTATTTACAAACAACTCTATGCTTCTGTTGTCTTGAGGGATCCATTCTGGGATTAGTACTCGTGTCAGTACAGATTTCCCTCTAGGTGTTCTAGGCTCTTCTAATGGTTCTTTTCCTTGAGATTTAGTTTCCGTCTCTGGTTGAATCATGCCAAACTCGTTGGTATTGTTTGGCTGCGTACTTAAGATGTACATTGTTCCTTCCTTGTCTATGTATGCGTCTCTCTCGAATTTCACCACTGGATGTTCCAATCCAAGGGGTTGATCGGGGTTGTGCATTTGCACCACTTGCCTTCGCAAACCATCCTCATAGATGCGAGCACCTAATCGGTTGGTTCGGAGAAACTCTAGTTGTGTTCTATAGGGTCCTTCTGGTTTTTCTAAATAGGCTACATTCGACCCTCCTTCTGGTCTTTCTGCGCTAAATGCCATTTCTGATTCGCTAGTATCTGAGCTCTCGTAGGGATAACTAGTGTTCAATTGTTGAGCCCACGATCGTGCAATAGTTCTTACACTTGCCTCTGATGATCTAAGGCTTCGCCGGTCTGACTTGCCTATATGTTTGCCCGATCTAAGGTTCATTAATTTTGTTCCTTGCACACTCAGTACACGCTCAGATCGTCACAGATTCTTTGTTATTACTTTCTTGATTCTTTTTAGATTTCTTTAGATTCTTGTCTTAATGTATGCGTCAAGAATTCGACTTTCCGTTATAATTTTGAGTTCTCGTTCCGTCAGACTTAGGTTCTTTCCTTTAGGTTTTCGTGTCACACACCTTTATCTTTAGTCTTGGACTTGATAAATTTAATTCTCTTGAACTTGAGGCGTTCCTATCGTCTTTAATCCACAATACTACCGTTTATCCTAAACTAAGAATTGACTAAGGGGGTTGAGTAATCTTCCAACCTCGAGTCAGCTTTTCTCGTTGCTCTGATGCCCAAGAAGCCGCGCTTCCCAAACTTTATGCCCTTCACTGCCTTGCCTTGGTTGCCTTCGATTGCCCTTGCTAGACCTGAAAAAATTCAATATTAGACCAATTCATAGTTGGATGATCAAGCACTTGAGTATATACACCTTTTAAGTCCCTTCCCTTTTGCCCAACTTTTCAATGTTTGCCCCCTGGCTTTCTAGTCCCAAACTAGGTCAACCTCAAAATAGCTTGTCTAAAAATAGACGTATCCTTTAAGAAAAAAATAGTTGAGGTCACGTAGTACTCGTCAAGAGCTTTCTAATGAGCTATTAAGCTCAGAAAACGGACTTCGGATGAAAAAGTTATGACCGTTCAGGCCCTGGGGGGTAAAAACTGACAAACAGGTTTTTCTCCAAATATGAGCTAAGGGGTCTCCTATGAGTCTAATCACCCAAAAATTTCCCAAAAATAGCCCCAAAATTGGCCTTTGCGATGGGGGTGCACAATCGCGATGGTGTGAGACAATCGCGATGGTCTGGAACCGTCGCGATGGCGTGAAAGTGGACAATCGCGATGGCATGAAAGTGGACAATCGCGATGGCGTGAGTGTGAACCGTCGCGATGGCGTGAAAGTGGACAATCACGATGGCGTCAGTCAACGGTCAACGTGAACAATCGCGATGGTCCAAAGTGAACCGTCGCGATGGTCTGGGTGCGATGGCGTGAGCCAATCACGATGGTCCAAAATTCGAGTTGTCGCGATGGTGTGAGGTGCAAGCCGTCGCGATGGTCTAGCTTGCCACGTGGCACCATCGACGCGATGGCGTGAGCCAATCGGGATGGTGTGGGGTCAACCGAGCAGTCGCGATGGTCCGCGAACCGTCGCGATGGTCCAAATGAACCGTCGCGATGGCGTGAGACCGTCGCGATGGTCCGGCCGAGCTGTCCTGATGGCGTGAGCCAATCGCGATGGTGTGACACAATTGCGATGGTCTGAGTGTGGATGCGAGTGTGGATTCCTAGAGGCGCTGGTGTCGCCTACACGCTGGTGTGGTCGCCTTCTTCAAATTCCGAACTTTGCAGACCATCGCGATGGTCTGACACAGTCGGAAATTTCTGACAGAAACTGAAGTTTTGACCTTTTTGCAGCCTTCCTGATGCACTGGAGCTTTGTACCTGCAAGAGAACTCAAGAAAACAAAAGCACATGCAAGCACAAAAGCTCACTCTCACTCTCTCGCATGCACAAATGAGGGGAAATGAGGAGAATGGGTGGATATGGTGAATTTTCTGATTTTTTTGGAGATGAAGATGATGATGCGGTGATGAAGATGGAGTGTGGGGGAGGTAAAAAACACTAAAAACTAAGTAAAAACAACAACAAAAACTGAAATTTTTACCTTCCAACGCCACTTCTTGTTACACTCTTACCATCACACATTCGTCCTAGACTCGATCTCCGGCAACAGCGCCAAATTTGGTGTTGCTCTAGCACAATGGTGAGAACCACGTTAAGAAGCTTCACCTCCTTAATTGTCAATCCGCGGAAGAGATAGGAGTGAGATGAAGATCGTGAATGTGAGACGAAGTGAGAGTGAAGGTGAGAAGCACCAAGATGCACACACACATACACACACACAATGAAGAGACAAGCAAGACACAATGGAAGATGGGAAATTATCTCTATTGCTCAAGAACACTATTACAAGCTCAAAAGAACTCTAAGCTCAAACAAGCTAACCTCAAAAATGAACTCTCTAGCTCTTTTTATAGTTTCTAGACTAGTTTTGACCGGTTTCACATCTAGTGACCGGCATAGTTAAAAATTAGGTCCTAGATGCTATTTGGAAGGGTAAACGGTGTCTTAAAATAACGAAAATTGATACGCTTGTTCTACCTAAGCTCCTCAAGCTCAAGGACTCCTCGGCTTGCACAAAATGGAGCTATGGATTACAAAATGGGGTTTTCTATGTTACATATGTTACAGTAGTGATGAAAATCACTGTTGGAGGTTTTTGAAAAGTATCTTTAGAACATGATTCTTTGAAAAAAGATTCCACTGGCTCACTGCTCCGTCATTACATGCTTCCGCGTCGTCTGTGCCTCTGGCTGCTTCCAACATAAGACCAATCATTTATCTCATGATTGTTGGCACAATAATCAGAATAATGGTAATTATCAGAACTTTAATCAAAGAGCAAGAGGTGGTAGATTTCAGAGAGGAAATTTCAGAGGTAGAGGTGGTAGGAATTCTTTTGGAAGAGGTGGAGGAAGAAACTTCCAAAATCAATCCTATAATAACACCTACTACAACTATGCATCAGATTAGAAGGAGGACTCGACTCTCATTATGAATGCAACATATGAGACCTCACATGAGGACATGAGAGTGTTCTATATTGATTCAAGATGTAGTAATCACTTAAGTGGAAATATTGCTTTGATGACTGATTTAGATCATAATGCAATTAAACATACAGTTCAGACAGGTGATAATACAAAGCATAAGGTAAAGTCAATTGGTTCAGTCAAAGCTAAGGATGGTAGCACTCTTCTGAGTAAGGTTCTTTATGTTCCCACAATTCCAAAGAATTTGATCAGTGTAGGTCAAATTGTGGAAAAAGAATATGAGGTAAGATTCACCAATGATGGAGTCTATGTTGAAGACCCTAGTCAAGGGTATAAATAGGTTGTTACAGGAAAGAAAGAAGGAAGGCTCTTCACATTGAAGGTACAAGGAAATGTTGGACATGCTATGTTCACATATGGAGAGCAGAAGGTGTCAGAATTGGATCTTTGGCATAAAAGACTTGGACACTTCAATGAAAGAGGTATCAAAGAAATGATTAACAATGATTCAGTGCTTGGGTTGCCTAACATTGCAGGTCAACACATGACATACAGATGTGAGGCATGTCAATTAGGTAAGGCTCATAAGCAATCCTATTCCAAGCATGGGTTTATGTATTCAGAAAGACTTGAGTTAGTGCATACAGATGTGTGGGGTCCTTCAAAGGACTTTAGTATAAATGGTTCAAGATATTATGTCATATATGTTGATGATGCTACTAGATGGATCACAATTTATGTGATTAAAGAAAAGTCAGAAGTGTTTAATACATTTAGACATTATCATGCATATGCAGAAAGGATTACAGGTCAAAAATTGAAGAGACTAAGGTCAGATGGAGGGGGAGAGTATTTTTCAAATGAATTCAATGATTACTTGTGGAATACAGGTATAAAGAGAGAAGTTACTTGCAGGTACTCTCCTCAACAAAATGGGGTAGCAGAGAGAAGAAATAGGACTCTTGTTGAGTTTGCAAGGTCCATGATGAAAGAGAAGAATTGCCCAAATTATTTGTGGGCAGAGGCTGTAAATACAGCTACATATTTGGTCAATAGATTGCCTTGCAAAGCTTTGCAAGGTATGATACCATATGAAGCTTGGTGGGGTAAGAAACCTACCTTGGATCATTGCAGAATATTTGGATGCTTGGCATATGCATATGTGCCATCTCAATTGAGGCATAAGTTGGAGCCTAAGGCAGAAAAGTATGTATTCATTGGTTATGATGATAAACAAATGGGATACAGGTTGTGGAGTCCATCCACAAAGCAATTCCTTGTATCCAAGGATGTTACATTTGATGAGCAAGGTACTTGGTATGCAGGTAAATATAATATACATGCAGATGTTGAAGAAGTAGTGGATCAAAGAAAAGGTAAGGCAAAGATTCAATTACTTGATGAAAGTGAGAATAATGAAGTACAGGTTGAAGTTGAAGAGAGGCCAAGGTTTGATCCAGAATGTGATGAACCAGAGACTTCAAGAAGTGCAGAAGTTAGGAGGTCATCTAGGCACAAATGGCAACCTACAAGGTATAGCTATGACACCTCATTCTTGACTACTAAAGATTATGCTTATTTGGTAAAAGCAGATGAAGATCCATCTACATATGATGAAGCCAAAGGCAAGAGAAATTGGGAAGAAGCTATGCAAGAGGAGTATGATGCATTGATAGAGAATCAGACTTGGGATCTGGTTCCTAAACCTAATAGCCAGAAAATTATTGGATGTAAGTGGGTTTACAAAACAAAAAGATTTACAGATGGAAGTGTGTCTAGGTACAAAGCTAGACTTGTTGTGAAAGGGTATGCACAGACATATGGAGTGGACTATGATGAGACTTATAGTCCTGTGGCAAAGATGACAACAATCAGAACCCTCATAGCAATTGCTGCTTGCAAAGGTTGGAAGTTATCTCAATTAGATGTTAAAAATGCTTTTTTGAATGGTTACATTTCAGATGAAGTTTACATGGAGCAACCAGATGGATTCAAAGATCAAGTGAATCCAAATTATGTGTGTAAGCTCAAGAGAGCTTTGTATGGATTAAAGCAGGCTCCAAGGGCATGGAATTATAGGCTTGTAAAGTTCGTGAATGATCTTGGATTTCAAGCATCAAAGGCAGATAGTAGCTTGCTAGTCAAAGCACGTGAAGATGGATTCATTTATGTTTGTATTTATGTTGATGACATAATACTTACAGGAACAGATGATAAAGGAATACAAATGATCAAGAAGCAGATGGAGAAAGAGTTCAAAATCAGTGATTTGGGGAACTTATCATTCTTCTTGGGAATGGAGATTTCTTATACTCAACATGGAGTATATGTGACTCAAGAAAGGTATCTTAAAAACTTGCTAACCAAATTTAAAATGGAAGATTGCAGGGTTGCACCTACACCTTTGGAAGTGAACCATAAATTGTCTAGATTTGGAGGAGAAGAGTTCAGAGACATGAAGCTCTATCAAAGTTTGGTTGGAAGCTTGATTTATGCTACATTAACAAGGCCTGATTTGTCATATGCAATTGGTTTGCTTTCACAATTCATGCATTGTCCTAGAAAGGAACATTGGATTGCAGGACAAAGAGTACTTAGGTACATCAAGGGTACACTCAGAGAAGGGTTGTACTATGGATTTACTTCTGATACAAGAGTGAAGATATATAGTGATGCAGATTGGGCAGGTAATGTGGATGATAGAAGATCAACACATGGATATTTGTGCTATGTAGGAGACAAATTGATTTCATGGTGTCCTAAGAAGCAACATACAATTGCTTTGTCATCTACAGAAGCAGAATACAAAGGTATGGTGGAAGCTGCAAAGGAGGTAATATGGCTAAAGACACTTATGAAGGTTTTTGATGTGATTCAAAGTACTCCTATTGTTTGTGGAGACAATATGAGTTCTCTATACTTGGCAGCTAATCCTGTGTTTCATGCTAGAACTAAGCATATTGAAATACAATATCATTTTCTGAGAGAGAAGGTCATTGATAAAGAAATTGAAGTTATGCATACACCTACAAAAGATCAACTTGCAGATATGATGACAAAAAGTTTAGATGGACCAAAGCTACAAAGATTCAAGGATATGGCAGGAATTAAGAAGATAGAAAAGAACCTCAATTAATGATTGAGGGGGAGCTGTTGGTGCATGTCAATCATCAATTGAAGGTTTATGAAGAAATGAAGTCAAGGAATCAAGAAGAGAACAAATTCAGAAGGTTGAAGGAAGGACATATTCAGAAATTCAAAACTATGTACACATATGTACATTATTTCAGATATAGCTGACTCATACTTTTTGATTAGTCATAAGCTTGTATATATTTGCCTATAAATGTTTTGGAAAAAGTCAGGGCAAGTAGAATAGAATGAGAATAGAGAATAGGAAGAGAGAAAGGAGTAGAAGAGAGTGTCATTAGACACATGAGAAGTGAGTTGAATTCATCAACTTCACTCAATTGTAATTTTCTGAGAAATCAAGAAAACTTGCACCCGATGTTTTGCTGTCTGCTCCTTCTGTGTTTAATCTTTTGAGAAATCCTTCTGTACGTATCTAAGTCCATAGCTAATCTATCTATAGCTAGAATTTGAGAGGCTAATTGTAATCATATTGAGAGAATTTAGTTTAGGAACATTCATATGTAATGATGTTCTGAGAGTCGACAAAACTGGCGCAGATTTCATGTTCAAAGAAATGAACATTACTCAGTGTGTGGTGTAAAGTTTTACACAAGTGAGGGCTCAAAATCTAAGTTGGAAGGTAAGCCATCTATGGCTAAAAGATCTTGATCAAACGGGTTCGACATTGGGAGAACTGTAGCTAAGAAGTTGCATCTATTCTCGTTTTCTGGAACGGATCCTTTTGGGAAAAGGGGTGGCACTGTAGCTTTTCAAAGTTATAGGAAAAACATTTCCCTATTCCATTGTCCATTCATCTTTGATAGTTACTTTCACCCAAAAAGACCATAATCGTAGAAAGGTGAAACCTTCAGATGCACGACTTTATCATCCACATCATTTTCTTGTTGCTCTAAAGCACGTATAGAAGTACTGCCATCACTTTCCATTAACGGATAAGTATTCATCTAGCAGCGCTCACTTATGAGGATACATCTTTCTGCCAAGTGAGACTAAGTGCATCGATCTCTTGCAGTTTACTGTATGCACCACCTTCAAAATTTCACATGCTTCCAATAAAATCCTCCGGTCATGCGAATCCAACTTTGCAATTGACGCTGTGGCGTTGGTATCAAACTAGAAATCCATAAACACATTCTCTAGAGCAGCACAACCCCCCAGATGTCTCTAATAATCCCCACAATCACCAATGAGCTGCTTCCCTTTGTGCACAACAGCTTGTATTAAAGACGTGTCATCAGGCATCAGTAACTCTCTTCAAACGCACTGTAGGAGAGGCCCTACACACTCCCAATACTTCTCATCAATCGTCGATTCCACTCTTCAAATACCTGAAATCAAACGTATTTTCCTGCCAAATAGAACCTCATTAGTGCATAAAAACCAACCATAATTGTGGGCTAACAACCTCACACAATATTCCACAAGCATTTTTCTAACAATACATGACACATCATGTCTAGCCACATAGGTAGTTGGAACAATCCAATTTATCCTCTGGATCACATGCATTATGGCTTATTTGGGTGTTGGTCAATCTTCTGCCACCACCATCTTCACTAACAGACAGAGCGCATTGGCAGTTGCGAGGAATCCTGTGTTCCATGCTCGCACTAAGCACATTGAGGTGCATTATCATTATTTCAGGGAGAGGTTCTTTGCTGGGGAGATCAGTTTGGCATATGTGCCCATGCAAGAGAACATTGCAGACCTTTTCATGAAGGCTCTACCTAGGGAGAAGTTTGAAGCTTTCCGCAAAGCTTTGGGCTTACTTCCTTTTGTGGAGTGATTTCCACATAGCTTGGCACTTCCTTATACATGAGTGCCAGCTACTTGTTCGCCGCATCACTCCTAGGGGGGATTTGTTGATATATTTAGGTAGTGATGTGTGTGAACACTCTAGGACCGTCGGGGCACTTTTTCCCTTTTTTAGGAGGTTTTTTCCCCCGGGCTTGTATATATGCCTATTGCCCTAATGGGCTACTCATCTTTGTACATTCTAGTGGTAATACATTCTATATTGTGTGTTGTGCTCCAAGCTTCTTCTTCTTCCTTGTGTTGTTCACGTGCTTCCGCAGACGTCTAACTCCAACACATATATGTGAAGCTTTCTGATTTGGAAACTAAGCTACGGTTCATTCAAGCAGAGCATGTATATAAGCAATGTATTTTGAACCCCATCCACATAGATGTTTCGGGATTAAGAAAAGAATATTTTTGGGGAGGTAGAAGGTACTTTGTACTTAGTTTTCATTTACTTTATGGATATGAAGAGTGAACTCTTCCATCATTTCAAGAGATTCATAACATATGCAAAAAAAAAGTTAGATACATCAAGAAGTTGAGGTTAAATTGAGCGGGGGCAGTACTTTTCTTCCCAATCTAAGGATTTTGAACTATTAAACCTCATCCACAAAAATGTTTGGGACCCAAGTAAAGAGAATTCATGGGGAATAAATAGGTGTCATAAAGAGTTGTCCAAAACTAGCGAAAAAAGAGGCAAAGAAGAAAGAGACTGAAATGGTTGTTGCAGAGGCCTCTACACCTAAAACAGAGTCTACTAATCTTGTTTAGAATGAAGAATGGGCATTTACTACTGTATACAACTTTGACCCATCTTCTCATTATCAATGTATATCTATAATAGATAGTGGGCAGTCAAAAATATTACCTCACAGCGAAGTTTTTTCACTACACTTGAGCCTACTTGTATAGGGAATACTATCACATGTGCTAACAACTCCTCTTATCCTGTAATGGGAGTTATTAAGATAATTTTGACTACTACTGATGGTAGTTCTTTTACATTCTCAAATCTTTTGTAATATGTTAGGGATCAAGAAAAATTTATTGTGAGTTTCAACATTAGCCAAGATTGGATTGGTTTTCAAATTTGTTGATGGCAGATGTACAATTCATGATCTCTCAAATGGTGATGTTATTATCACTTCTAGCATTTTGTGTCATGGGCTATATAAGCTCATAAGTGTGTAGATGATGTACTTCTAATCATTATTGTGTATGTTGATGACATGCTACTCATTAGCGCTAATGACAAGCATATTGTTGAATTTGAGGCCTATTTGCATGTCTCTTTTGCGATGTCAGATTCGAGGCTTTGCATGATTATTTGGGCATTCTGTTTATGCAAGTTGATGGAGGAATAACTTTGTGTTAGACAAAATATATTGACACATTATTGCAGGAATTTGGCCTTAAAGTTTGCAAACCTATTCCCACCCCTATGAAAATAGGTTTATGATTGAGTCTTCATGATGTTGGAGATGCATTTGATGCTATTCTCTATTAAAAGTTTGTTGGATGCTTGACTTACTTATGCATAACTCGGTCTGATATTCAATTTTGGATCTCTCCAATGAGTAGGTTTATGTTTTGCCCAGGTTTCAAGCATTGGCAGGTGGTTAAGTGCATCTTTTGCTATTTGAGTGGTACCTAACTACTTGATTGTTTTATTTCAAGGTAGTGCCACATTTACAAGATTTTTTTGACTCTTTTTGGGGTAGTTTCTATGACACTCGTGTGTCCACTAGTGGTTTTTGCTTCATGCTTGGTAGCTCATGCATATCTTGGTTGAGCAAGAAGCAGCCTACGATGGCCACTTCTAGTTGTGATGCCAGTTACAGGGAAGCTTTCACAACAACTATTGATTGTGTCTGGCTAAAATGCCTTTTGGTTGATTTGGGTGTTGGTCATTCTTCTGCCACTACCATCTTCACTGATAGTTAGAGAGCACTTTGGCAGCTACAAGGAATGTTGTGTTCCATGCTTGCACAAAGCACATTGAGGTGCACTATCATTATGTTAGGGAGAGTTTTCTACAAGAAAGATCAGTTTAGCATATGTGCCCACATAAGAGAACGTTGTAGACCTTTTCACAAAGGCTCTACCTAGGGAGAAGTTTGAACTTTTTTGCAGAGCTTTGAGCTTACTTCCCTTTGTGCATTGAGATCCTTCCACATAGCTCAAATCCATCTAGTACAAGGGGCAGCTCTAAAAATATTGGCCCAATCTATTCAAGTGATATGGGTACCCCTACGAAATAGGGTCCTACCTCAGTTGCATGGTATTGTAACCACAAAGGAGTTTTCCTTAAGTAACCCATAGGGTGGAGTATTTAAGGTGATCAAAATTTTTCCCCACTTGGGTAACCTTCTGAATCGCATGGAAATAAACCTCCCCCAAGGGAATATGAGTCCTATCAAGCTAAAAAGTAATGAGATTTCTTCAATTTGATTACAAAGCCCAAATAAACCAAAAGTTCCTAAAATCCAACACATTTGGATCCAAAAAAGATTATAGAACATCCAGAGAACAAACAAACAATTTTGGGTACGAGTGAAAGCTCTTGAAATAATTAGACAGCATGAAAACTATCAATCACTTCATCGATAATAGAAACCAAGAAATTCAACTCAAAAGCATCAACAATCTATGGCAAGAAATATTCACATAAAAAGACTAGGTAAGATCTCATTACAACAAATATGGTGACCAAAGAAACCATCCAACTTGATGCACCTGTGATAATAGATCAACAACATCTCCAAGTAATTAGATTTCAAATGTGTTCCCATTACAAATAAGAAGCAATGAAAAAAGTGCAATTAAATAAAATAGAACTAGTGCACAAAAGGATTCCATAGATCAAGGTCAATTTTTGAAAAAATGGGATGAAGTCTTTCACTGAATCAACCACATCCTTGACAAAGAATGCAACAAACCTCAACATCAACTAATCCTTGGGCATCATGCGCAAGACCTCCATACTGCAACATTCCAGTCGAATTGCATTCCTAGAGTAAGCATGAAATAGGGCCACTATACATGGCCTTGCACAAGGCACAAATCTTCCTAGCCTATGCATGTTGTTGGGGGATTCTTTGGTTGAAAGGGGCTCGAGTGTTTGTAGGAGAAAAATGGAGAAGAAGAAGAAAGACAAATTGCACTAGAAGTCTTTGTTCCTTGATTAGCATAAAAAATTACAATAGCTTTGTCTAGAATAAAACAAAATGCTCTCTATGTGTAGCCCTTTAAGCCGAAGAAGTGCACATACAAGTACACAAAATATCACAATTAATTTTGCAATCAACCTTTGCATCAGTCCTTCATCTTTTTGAGTAGCTTGCCCATGTTCACTTCTTCCACTCAAGATTCCAATAAGGTTGAAGGCTTGGTCACTTCTACTGTCACCTTGCAACACCTCCTTTTTTAGCTGCTCTCTACACACTCTCTCTGCATACTTTGTCACCTTGTTTGCACACTTTGTCTCTCTCTTTGCACATTTTATCTATCTCTCTCTCTCTCTCTCTCTCTCTCTCTCTCTCTCTCTCTTTGCACACTTTGTCTCTCTACGCACTATCTAAGCAACTATGTCTTGTTTTCCCTTGCTCTCATAGTGTAGTGTATGCTCTTGCTTCCTAGTCTCCAAGAATGCCCTTTGGTGTGTTGATTCGTCTTATGTACGTGGCTTCACGTCCCAACCACTTTTCTATCTTGGTGCTTACTTTCTTGTCCCAAGATCTTCTCATGTAGATACCAACGACTCCCTATTTTGTCTAGTAATGACTTTATGGAAAACAAACATTTAAATGGGGGCCACACATAAGCTCTCGCATATCATCATTACTTCCTCTTTTCCACTTTTGACCTTAGTTTCCCCAAAATGTGTGCATAAGGGAGAGTTCACCTATACCTTCCATAACACTTTAAAAGCCTAAATAAGCAGGGGAATGCTGCCCAATTCAATGAATCTTCCACGTATTCAATGGGATGGTTGAAATATTATTTATGGCTAAACTCCACTAGTAGTTATCCACTCCCCACTTGTCTACCCAACATGTGCCATGGGCATGAAAATTGGTACACCAGAGGTTTGTCCTTCATGGTCCTCTCGACTGGGATCTTCTCATTCAATTCCAATTGGTTTTCATTTTCCCAAAGCTTGCCACTCCAAACATGCATGATCCACAATACTAATGCAAACTGCAATTAACTTTTCTTGCAAAACAATTATGGGGACCCACTTGTGCACTACGTGTGCACCCATATCCTTGGCCACTTGTGCATTACATATGCACTTCTTTTCCAAGTCATCATTTTTCCAATTTTGCACCACATGTGCACCACTTTTTAAAATCATCACTTTGGTAGGCTTAATGCTTTCCCACCAACTAATGGGCTCTCCATCTTGGAGAGGTAAAATATATAGTGACCACTAAACTGAGAGAAGAAAGAGACTTCCAACTATGATATGTATACATCATGGATAATGATTTACAACATAATAGAAGCATTATCACCAGTGATAGGGGTAGAGAGCAGAGAAGGGTTGGGAACGAGGAGAAAGGAAGGGGAAGGGAACGGGAGAAATGAAGCCATGTTTGGCTAGAAATTCTCTACATTTTCAGCACTATTTTCTTGGAATTTTTCAATCCTTTGAACCTCAGTTGGCTAGTCTACATGGCCATAGTCAACTGCACCATTTTGGAACAAAGGCATAAGTGTGTCAAACACATCTTGTGAGCTGATTGTTGGCTGTTGTTTGCATTCAAGTAGAGGGAAAACTGAATTTCTGGCAAATACCACATCTCGAATCATAATAATTGTGTTCGTCAATGGATGGTACAAATGATATCCCTTACTTTCAGCACTATAACCAACAAATACACATTTCTTTGCCTTTTTGTCAAGTTTGTGATGTTGTTGTGATGGCACAAGAGCATATGCCAAACAACCAAACACAAGCATATGACTAACCATATTAGGCTTATGACCATTCCAAGCCTCATAAGGAGTGATGACTCTCAATGCTTTTTTAGGGTAGTGATCCAACACATAATTTTCACACATGACCGCTTCCATCCAAAACTTATCAGGAAGATGCTTTCCTTTAACCATACATCGTGCCATTTCAAGAAGTGTTCTATTTTTACGCTCGGCAACACCATTTTGTTGAGGTGTATATGACACCATACATTGGTGTGAAATACCTCTTTCACGAAGAAAAACATTATCATGTGACATGTATTCACCACCACGATCCATGCGTAGAGTCAAAAGCTTTTGTGAAAAAAAAAATCAACCATAGCTAAAAATGCTTTGAAGCAAGAAAATACCTCATTCTTTGCTTTCATAGGATACACCCATGTATGGCGAGTAGCATCATCAATGAAGGTAACAAAATATACATGCTTCCCAAAACATGGAGTCTTGATGGGACCACATACATCACTATGAACAAGCTGCAATTTTCTTGTGTGTGTATGACTGTCTTTTGGAAAAGAAGCACCATGCATTTTTCCAAGAATACAACCTTCACATGCATGCTTTTCAATGGAATCAAGTGTAGGCAAACCAATAACCATGTCCTTCTTTTGCAAGGAAAGCAAACTATGAAGTTAAAGTGACCAAAATAAGCATGGCAAAGCTCCATTTCAGCCATGGAAGAGGTATGAGCAACTAAGGCATTTGAGGCAGCCCTCTTGTATGTATCCATGCGATAAAATCCATTACATAATGTACCGGACATCACGATAACATCACCATTGCTAAAATCATGAACCATACATTTATCATCAACAAAGTGTACATGAAGTCCAACTTAGCAATCAACAGAACTGAAATTAAGTTCTTCTTTATACTGAGCACATACAATGCATTTTTCAAGAAAATCACACCTCCATTTGCAGCCATAAGCTCAACTTCTCGTACTCCAATGATAGGATAAGAGGCATTGTTTCCACACACCACATGTCCTCGTTTGGGTGCATCTTTCAAAGAGGCAAAAAATCTTTTGCATGATGTTATGTGCTTTGAAACACCACTATCAAAGAACCAATCCGAATAAGTCTCATTCACAACCATACATTTAGAATGCAAAGTTGCATCATAATGACATGTAACAACACACCAAAGCTATGCTTATTAGAAATCTGGGCAGGATAAAAACAGAATATCATGGGAGGACTAATGTTCAGTTTTTAACAGCAGGAGCCAACCCTAGCTATCAACCCCCTAGTAGTGGAGAACCTAGAAATAGAAACCCTGTTCTCGAGAGACCACCATTAGGTAGGGGAATTGGTGTTCAAGTGAGACAACCATCCATTCTAGTTATGCCTAGACCACCAAAACCTAGTAGAAGGTTGCGACCAATTCAAGTGGCCAAATGCATGAGGAGCCACTATGATGGGTCCGGTGAACCTTATAATCACATAGCCGAATTCAAGCAAGTAATTCATGCAAAGCAAGTGGAAGATTTCCTGGGTCAATATGAGTCATTTGGGTTGACCCTCATGGATACTGCTTTGGCTTGGTTCCAACCACTTGAACCAAATCGTTTCCTCAATATGGAACAAGTATTTCAGGAAATGATCGAAGAGTTCACTAAGACTAGAATTAAGAATAACTCTTCATCTTTTATTCATAATTTCAAATTGTCCCCTACAGAGTCCGTACGAGTGGCAGCTCAGAGATTTAAGCAATATGTGGATAGATGCCCCATGGAAGAACGGCCTACTCAATGATCTCATTATTTTTAGAAGGACTAGTCAATAGATCTCTAAGAGCACTAGTCTATGTAAAGAGATTCCAAGCATTGAGTGAATGCTTGAAGGAATGCATAGATCTAGAGGATAACTTATTAGAAGACCTGAAGATTCCCCAAACCAAGAGTAAGAGCAAAGATAGTTCTAGCAGCATCTCTAGTACAAGCAACCATGTAGAAGAAATTGCACACTTAGTGGCCAAGAAATTAGGCATGCAAGGACAGAAGAATTACCCCAACCCCCCATTACGAATGCCCATGCTAAGGAGATGTGTACACTATGGAGGGGATCACCCTTCTCAAGTATGCAATAGGGGAATAGTTTGATCAAACCCATGTGGTTACAACCACCACCAGCACAGAGTCAAGCCCAATACTGTAGTATTGAACAGAAATATACAAATCACAATATTGAAAATTTTCCTTACAATAGACAACCTAGACCAGTCCAACCACCACAATTCAGGCCATATGGATACCAAAGTAGAGACCCAGGTAGGGAATTTCTTAGATATCCTCAGTATCAGAACCCACCTCCAAATCAACATCCTTACGAATACCCAAGATACAATCCACCATAGCCCGTGTTGGGACAACAACCACCTCACCCACAGAATGTAGTTCTAGTGAAATTTACCCAAGCTGAAGAGAACAAAAAGAGAGCCCTAGTACCAACTACATCATTAACTATCCTGAACAGCCATAATCAGCCCTATGATTAGCACAGGGGAGATTACTATACATATGAAGCTAACTTGATGAATGATGAGCAGGCCTACGAGCAATACCCTTATGGACAAGAGGTCTATGATCAATCATATGGATACACAGCTGAATATGCTACACTAATGTACACAAACCCAAGAGGCCAAGCACCTTCTAGACTTGTGATTAGGCCCCCAGTCCCTCAAGGACCTTGTTATCTTTGTGGAGGAGACCATTTCATTAGGGAATGTACTTTTCCTTACCAACTACCACATAAGGTTTAGGAAGGATATTTTAGTGATTGTGGAAATGAGCATTTGTTTAGGGATTGTCCAAAAACCCCTAACAAGACAATTCACTCCACTTAAGTGAGCATAGTAGTAGTAGTAGAGTCCTCTAGAAGTGACAAAGAATATACGGTACCATTGAAGGAAATTACAAGAGTGAGAGCTAAAGAAGGTCCCGATGCGTTAGATTCAATTATGCAAGAAAAATAATAAGCGAGAAATTGTAGTGCCACAAGTAGTGTCAGATTCGAAAGAATCTAAAGAAAATTATAAGGTAAAACAAACTTAAAGGTGGAAAGCTCAATGAGATAAACTGAGAAACAAGTGGACTCCAAAGAAGGAGGAAGAGAAGAGCAAAGAAGAGCTAAATCAATCTACGATTCCTACAAATAATAAGGTTTATATTAAAGTAGAGAAAGAGAAACATAAACAACAAGCTAGGTCAGTTTTAGTTGATCCAATACCCGAAGATCTAGCTATGTGGATAAATGCTTATCAATCTAGGATCAAAGTAGGACCAAGTGTGGAACAACACGAAGTGAGCTATCCAAGAGGGAATTTGGAAAAAGAAAAGTTAGAACTCAGCAAAAATTGATCAAACTAGCTCAAAACACACTGGAGAAACCTATACAAAACCTCCCAGAAACACGAATACCTGATAGAGAATTTCAAGAAGGTTTAGGAGCACATGACCCTCCAAAAAACACAAGGATCATAGAGAAAGCTGAAAGCTTAGCCAATGAAAACAGCAAAAGAAGTTCTGTGATCCTGAAAGTAGAAGCTAATTCACATGAAGATCTATGGGCTAGAGTCCACGAAGAGAGATAGAGAAAAATGGAGGGTGTTAATCCGCCCTTTGAAGAATTGGATGCAAACGAGAACATAGGAATGATGAATCAGGAAATAAATTGTGAGAACTGCTCGGAGGAATTAGAAAGAATAAACACACTAACTAACTACATAAGAGAGTATGAGTGGAATTCATAACTTTATCACACCCCAACAATAAGAACAAAAGGAAAAGGGATTTTATATGTACGCTTATCGAGATGTCCCACCTCTACAATGGAACTCTATACATAAAGAAGAGGACGACCTATCCATCCATAGTGCGGGATATGAAGACCAATCCTCGATGCATAAGGACACCAAACTATGGATGTGTAAGGTAGCTAAGAGGGAAGAAGAAAGAGGACTAACTTGACAAGGAGGTTCTGGAATCTCTAGGCTAGTAGAGGATCCAACATATATGCCACAAGTGTTCTCGGATGAAGTCTTAGAGTTTGAGCCCCACGGATGGATGGAGATATTGGCCACATTAGATGTGTGTATCAACGAAGAAGTCGTGACCATAAATGAGTGCATAGACAAGGATGGATATGATGTAAGTCTATAAATGGTTGTACTACAAGAGACAGAGGAAGGAGAATGGATAGAGAAAGAGTGGAGAGAAGATTATGAGAGTATAGAAATGGAACCTGACATTATGGAAGAAGGACTTCACTTAGAGGGAGAACATAAAGAAACTGATGTTGGGAGCATGTCCAACCCAAAACAAAAGCGAAGTCAAGAGAATATCAATTCAGAAGAGACTAGTAGGGAAGAGAATGTACCACAAAAACAGTTCGAAGTTCCTAAACATCTAAAAAAATATGAAGTGGAGGAAAGGAAAATAGCCATCCAAATGCCTAAACGACAAGCACAAAAAGAAATAGCATACGATAATAAAGAACATACTAAAAAAGTAAATGTGACTATAGAAGGAGAAGAGGAAAGATGCACCTACATAGGGAAAGATGTGTCAAAGAGCGAAGAACGAGAACTTATAGAATTGATTCGAAGTTATAGGGATGTATTTGCTTGGACATACAAGGATTTAAAAGGAGTGGATCCCTCTATTGGTTCACACCGTATTCCCATGACTCCTGACGCTAATCTGTCCAAACAACGATCATACACATAAAATGATGTATACTCTGCCAAAATTAAGGAAGAAATAGACAAACTATTGGCAGCAAGATTCATTTATGAAATTGAAGACACAAAGTGGGTGTCGCCCTTGGTAGTAGTACCCAAGAAAAATGGAAAAATTAGGGTGTGCATCAACCTCAAGAAATTTAATGCAGCCACCATTCGAGATAGTTACCCTTTACCCATTACAAATCACCTCTTGGAGAGAGTGGCTGACAAGGAAGTTTACAACTTCCTCGATGGATTCTCTGGTTACAACCAAGTTGCAATTGCTCTAGAGGATCAACACAAAACTGCATTTGCCACAGAATGGGGAGTGTATGCTTTTAGGGTTATGCCACTTGGACTAACCAATGCACCAGCTACTTTCTAGAGATTAATGTGTCATGTATTTAAGGAATTCCTCACAAAGAGCATGGAAGTATACGTAGATGATTTGTGCACGTATTTCTCACAATGAGTGGATCGCATACCCAAGTTGAGGAGAATTTTTGAAAAGTGTAGACAATACAGAGTTTGTTTAAACCTAGAAAAATGTGTCTTCATGGTGAGAAAAGGGAAAATCGTAGGGCATATAGTATCTAAGAAAAGAATATCCATAGATGAAGACAAGATCAAAGTCATTCTAGAACTACCCCGACAAAAAACTGCAAAAGAGGTACAAGCATGTATGGGACGTTGAGGATACTATCGTCGATTTATCCACATGTATGCCATAATTGCCCAACCTCTATATGACTTACTAATTGTTAGCGGTAAAAATTGTTGGTTTTTGTGCACTAAATTGTTTTCATTTTGCAAAGGCAATGCTTGATTGTAGATGTTTTTCAAAGGTGAAGATGCAAGGTGGTGTAGGTTTATAGAAAAAATGAGTGATTCATATCGAACGGATTACGCGCTAGGAAGTGAATGGTGCAACCATGAATGTTGGGATTGATCCATCAAAGGTGGTAAGTGCCACGCTTAAGCTTGACAAAGATAGGAAGGCTCTCCTTGAGAGGAAAGGAAAGGGTAGAGCTATGAAGAAGGGAAAAAGGTAAATTCACAAGCCAAGAGGTTGCTGCTCCACTTCAAGATGTGTATTAGACTATTGACAAGGGTGCTTTTCTCAAATAGTGACCTTTGATACTGTTATGATTGTACCATTTTGCGGAAATTTTGGTTGTAGCAAGCAAAATCACAAATGCTTTGCTCTAGTTGCAATGAGCAAGACTATTTACTGGATACTCTTGTATATGTACTGTGGATGCAAACTTCATGGTTCCGTTCATATGTGTATGTTGTTTGAAGGTTGATATGCTTTGAAGAAAAAAAAAGAAGCAAAAAAAAAGAAGAAGCAAGAAAAGAAAAACAAAACAGAAATGCAAAAAGAAAAGAAAGGGAAAATAATAATATAAAAAAAAAACAACAAAACACGAACAAAAACAAACAAAATAAATAAAAAGAAAAAATAAAAGTGGATGTGTGCGTGTGAGTGGGGTGTCAGGGAGGTCAGAGTGTCAGGGAAGTGGGTGAGTGGAGGAAAAAGATAGAAAAAAAAAGAAAAAAAAACTTAATTGCCCTTTTCCCCCATTCTCTCTCTCTCTCTCTCTCTCTCACCCCCCGATTAAGTGTGCAAGGAGAAGCATCATTTTTCTGGCTGGTTTTCTCTCTTGGTTTTGTAGGTGCTTGTGCAGGTATGCAGAGGGGAGCCTGAGAAGAGCTCATTACATAGAGGAGGCGAGCTATTTGACTAAGGCAGAAGGGAAGAGCCGACTCCTTCCTCGTCGAGAGAAGGGAGGAGCTTAGGAGGAGGTTTTTTGAAGACTGGCTGTTCTGGGGTGTCTGGGGAATGCTCTCTGGCTTCTTCTGTGCAGCTACCGAAGGAACAAACAAGGGAGGTATCGAGGGAGGGCCATTTTCCCTCTAGGGGGGTTCTTTTCCGTGATTCCCTTCTTGTGGAGCACCATCCAGGGAGTTTCTCTGAGTGGCATCGAGTAGAGGAGATGTCCAACAACAGAAAAAGGGGAGAAATCGAGGGCAACAAGGAGAGTTCTCACGGAGGGAGAGATTTGGGGCAAGTGGGCTTCTTCTTCGCCAGCATATCAAAGGGGGGGTTAGCTGGTGGATCCATTATTCAAAAGAGCAGAGAGGAAGCCACTGGAAGGAGGGGTTGGATATCTGCCGGGTGGTTTCTGTTTTTCTCTTTTTGCTTTGCTAGGATGGATGTATGCGTACCAAAGAGTGAGCTTGAGCGAAGTGACAAGGGCAACTCCGCGGGGAGGAGGAAACTTGAGCAGCAGGTGGACTTCCCGGGGCTCTGTTGAGATTACTCGCTGTATGGGCATTGATGGAACTGCATGGAGCCGAGCCCTGAACGCAAGTCAGGTGGAGATGAATCAATAAGTGGTAAATGAGCATGCTGAAGCTCTGTTAGTTGATGGGTTACAAAGGTTAGGGAAGTTGCAGAAGTGGCTGACGAGTGTGCTGAGGAGAAGAAGGAGAAGCGTTCGAAGCAATACCTCTCTATCTTGACTAGGGACTTGCAGTTTTAGCTCAAACTGGTGGGATGGTATTAAGCTTTCTAGAAGATAGGAGCAAACAAATTGGGTCTTCTTGTGGGATGGCAAGCGAGATGAATGGGAGGTAAACCTGCTCTGGTCCGAGAGGGCTTCCCTGGTACGTATTATCATCTCTGTGCAATCCTCTTTTTTTTTTATAAGGAATAGGCTTTCCTTCCTGTGGGAAATCAAGTTCTGCATATGTGATAGAAAAGCAAAGCCGTTTTCCTGAAGAGAAAAGAGGCCTTATTGGCGTATTCCTTAGAAGTACTGGCTTCTGTTGAAAATTGTAGTCTATAATGATGCCTGTAGGGATTTAACAATGAGATGAAAAGCCTTAACCCAGCAAGTGTTTGGGATGGTGGTTCTTCCTATGCAGGTCTTTTGGTGTGTAGTGAGAAACTCCATTGAGCTGTTAAGAAATGTGATTAGCCATTGCTGATGGTTAGAAGCGGTAGCAAAACACAACCTTTCAAGTTATGAGTACACACGATCATACTACATCAAGGACTGTTGCTGCATACTTTTCATTACCTTGTTGTTTAGCCATGAGTCTCTAATGTGACGAGGCATGTTTTATAGTAAGTTCGAGCAATACTTCACCAGTGCCAAGTTGTATGACCTTGTTAAACAGAATTTTTGTTTCCTACAATGGTTCCTGAATGATGATGTTCAAAACATTTAGCTATGCGACCAGCAAGTTCTACCTATGTTATTATCTAAACTGTTGTTCGGTCACCCTCTCATGTTTCAAGGACAAAGAGATTTTCTTAGGTCTTTCTCATGCTGATGGGCGCTAATGCATGTGGCAGACCTTCATGTAGGCACACTTGTTTGAGTATTGATGGTCATGTGTAAGTGAATTTGCGAAAGTCAAGCACATATGATTTGGATGTAAGGTTACCCCCATATTCATCACGTGCATAACTTTTGCAATTGAATGTAAGTGTTATGCATACCCGCATAAGGGAAATCCCGATTTGAATGTGTAAGCTAAACACGGATTTATGTGCCCAAGATTACAAATGCACCAATATGGAATTATAGGGAGTTTGTAAATTTTGTTACAATTGTGAGAACAGTTGGTGGAGAGAGGAAGTGGACAAGATGCGGAAGAGAAATAGAAATAGATAAATGGGCAACGTGAGTGAATATAAGTGAGTAAAGAAAAAAAAGGGGGAGGAGTAAGAGGAAGTGAGGGGAGGTGAAAGAGAGTGAAAGTGTGGGTGGAAATGCACAAGTGTGTGTGGGTGAGTGAAACGAAGGAGCTAACACTAGAAAAGAGAATAGGAAACAAGAATTAGTTAGAACAAGAGTGCATGTGCTATTGAGTTTGTGTGGAATTAACCGTGTTTGAGTGTGTTTGAATGTGAGTGCATGTTTGTATCGGTATGGGAGCATGCAGGTATATGTGTGAACTTGGGAAAGAGGGGAGTGAGTGTGTGCGTGTACATGAGTGTAAGTGAGTGCCTCATATGTTTGAGGGTGGGTGTATCTGCTCTATGCAAGGTTGCTTGAGTATGGGTGTCTAGGTGATTGGGTACCTGAGTAGTGAACTCGACTGCCTAATTGTATGAAGTTATTTACTTTGATGAGTGGAGAGTGTGTATTTGCTAGTGGTTGTGAGTCAGCAATTGAGGGAGTCTAAGTGAGTGTGAGTGAGAATCTTTGATTGTTTAATCACCTGACCACAAGGGTTCGAGCATTTGCTTGTTTGATTGTGAGTACCCAATCATCTGAGGATGAGTGTCTAAGTGTATGCATGTGTAAATTGAGTATAGGCATATGAGCATGTGTCGGTGAGGGGTTGAATGTGTGCACACGAGAGTTTGGGCTAGTAGCAATGACAAGAGGAGAAGTTGAGGTTGCGAGGTGAGTGATTGAGAAGAACTAGTGAAGGTGGAAATAAAAGCAAGAGTTGAGAGTAAGCTAAGAGTAGTGTGGGGGGTTGAAGGGAAGAAGGAGTAAGAGTGAAGAAGAGAAAGAGTGCACTGTGTTGAGAAAGGCAGAGGGAGAGAGTGTGTGAGATAGAGAGAGAAAAAGGGTGTGTACTCGAGTGTGAGTGTGTGTTGATGGGTGAAGTATCTATATGAATGTGTGAGTGAGTCTGTGTGGTTGACTCGATGTATGTAAGAGTGAGTGTGGGTGTCAATATATGAAGTTTTGGGCTTGTGAGTGAGTTTTTGGCTTGTGCTTAAGTGTATGTGAGTGTGTGTTAGTGTGTGAAGATCTGAATGTCTGAGCTTTGAGTGGTTGAGAATGAGTGTGTGAGTAAAGTGGTGGCTAAGTGATCGTGTGGACGGGTTCAAGTTGTATGAACTTGTTAAACATGATTTCCATTTCCTACAATGGTTCCTGAATGATGATGTTCAAAACATTTAGCTATGCGACCAACAAGTTCTACCTATGTTATTATCTAACCTGTTGTTCGGGCACACTCTCATGTTTCAAGGACAAAGAGATTTTCTTAGGTCTTTCTCATTCTGATGGGCGCTAATGCATATGTGGCAGACCTTCATGTAGGCACACTTGTTTGAGTATTGATGGTCACGTGTAAGTGAATTTGCGTAAGTCAAGCACATATGATTTGGATGTAAGGTTACCCCCATATTCATCACGTGCATAACTTTTGCAATTGAATGTAAGTGTTATGCATACCCGCATAAGGGAAATCCCAATTTGAATGTGTAAGCTAAACACGGATTTATGTGCCCAAGACTACAAATGCACCAATATGGAGCTATACGGAGTTTGTAAATTTTGTTACAATTGTGAGAACAGCTGGTGGAGAGAGGAAGTGGACAAGATGCGGAAGAGAAATAGAAATAGATAAAGGGGCAACGTGAGTGAATATAAGTGAGTAAAGAAAAAAAAAGGGGGGGAGGAGTAAGAGGAAGTGAGGGGAGGTGAAAGACAGTGAAAGTGTGGGTGGAAATGCACAAGTGTGTGTGGGTGAGTGAAACGAAGGAGCTAACAGTAGAAAAGAGAATAGGAAACAAGAATTAGTTAGAACAAGAGTGCATGTGCTGTTTGGTTTGTGCGGAATTAACAGTGTTTGAGTGTGTTTGAATGTGAGTGCATGTTTGTATGGGTATGGGAGCATGCAGGTATATGTGTGAACTTGGGAAAGAGGGGAGTGAGTGTGTGCGTGTACATGAGTGTAAGTGAGTGCCTCATATGTTTGAGGGTGGGTGTATCTGCTCTGTGCAAGGTTGCTTGAGTATGGGCGTCTAGGTGAATGGGTATTGAGTAGTGAACTCGACTGCCTAATTTTCTGAAGTTGTTTACTTTGATGAGTGGAGAGTGTGTATTTGCTAGTGGTTGTGAGTCAGTAATTGAGTGAGTCTAAGTGAGTGTGAGTGAGAATCTTTGATCGTTTAATCAACCACAAGGGTTCGAGCATTTGCTTGTTTGATTGTGAGTACCCAATCATCTGAGGATGAGTGTCTAAGTGTATGCATGTGTAAATTGAGTATAGGCGTATGATCATGTGTCGGCGAGGGGTTGAATGTGTGCACATGAGAGTGTTTGGGCTAGTAGCAATGACAAGAGGAGAAGTTGAGGTTGCGAGATGAGTGATTGAGAAGAACTAGTGAAGGTGGAAATAAAAGCAAGAGTTGAGAGTAAGCTAAGAGTAGTGTGGGGGGTTCAAGGGAAGAAGGAGTAAGAGTGAAGAAGAGAAAGAGTGCGCTGTGTTGAGAAAGGAAGAGGGAGAGAGCGTGTGAGATAGAGAGAGAGAGAAAGGGTGTGTACTTGAGTGTGAGTGTGCGTTGATGGGTGAAGTATCTATATGAATGTGTGAGTGAGTCTGTGTGGTTGAATCGATGTATGTAAGAGTGAGTGTGGGTGTCAATATATGAAGTTTTGGGCTTGTGAGTGAGTTTTGGGCTTGTGCTTAAGTGTATGTGAGTGTGTGTTAGTGTGTGAAGATCTGAATGTCTGAGTTTTGAGTGGTTGAGAATTAGTGTGTGAATAAAGTGGTGGCTAAGTGATCGTGTGGATGGGTGTGTGTTTAAAGGTGTGCTCGTGTTGTTGGAGTTAGACATCTGCGGAAGCACGCGAACAACACAAGGAAGAAGAAGAAGCTTGGAGCACAAACACACAATACTGAATGTATTACTAGAGAATGTACAAAGATAAGTAGCCCATTAGGGCAATAGGCGTATATACAAGCCGGGGGAAAAAAACCTCCTAAAGAGGGAAAAAAGTACCCCGGCGGTCCTAGTGTGTTCACACACATCACTACCTAAATATATCAACAAATCCCCCCTAGGAGTGATGCGGTGAACAAGGAGCTGGCACTCATGTATAAGGAAGTGCCAAGCTATGTGGAAATCACTCCACAAAAGGAAGTAAGCCCAAAGCTTTGCGGAAAGCTTCAAACTTCTCCCTAGGCAGAGCCTTCGTGAAAAGGTATGCAATGTTCTCGTGCGTGGGCACATATGCCAAGTTGATCTCCCCAGCAGAGAACCTCTGCCTGACATAGTGATAATGCACCTCAATGTGCTTAATGCGAGCATGGAACACAGGGTTCCTTGCTACTGCCAATGCGCTCTGACTGTCAGTGAAGATGGTGGTGGCAGAAGACTGGCCAACACCCAAATCAGCCATAAGGCGTTTGAGCCACACACACTCAATAGTCGCTGTGAAAGCTGCCCTATACTCAGCCTCACAACTAGAAGTGGCCACAGTAGGCTGCTTCTTGCTCAACCAAGATATACATGAGATACCAAGCATGAAGCAAAAACCACTGGTGGACACACGAGTGTCATAGCAACCAGCCCAATCTGAGTAAAAAAAAGCATGCAAATCTGGCGGTAGTGATCCCCCCTTGGGATAAAACAACCCAAGTATCCGAGTACCACTCAAGTAGCGAAAGATGCGCTTAACCGCCTTCCAATGCGTGACTCCTGGGCAATGCATAAACCTGCTCATCTGTAAGACAACAAACTCAATATATGGCCCAGTAATGCATAAGTAAATCAAGCATCCAACAACTTGCTGATAGAGAACAGCATCAAATGCATCTCCAGCATCATGAAGACTCAATCGTAAACCTGTCTCCATAGGAGTGGCAATAGGATTACAGTTTTCAAGACCAAAATGCTGCAATAATGTGTCAATATATTTCTTTTGACACAAAGCCATTCCACCATCAACTTGCATAAACTGAATGCCCAAATAGTGATGCAAATGCCCCAAATCAGACATCTCAAATGAGGCATGCAAATCAGCCTCGAAATCAGCAATATGCTTCTCAATAGGACGAGTGAGCAGCATGTCGTCAACATAGACAACAATGATCAGAAGCACATCATTAGCACGCTTAACATATAAGGTGCTTTCAGTTGGACTGTTCTCAAAACCATGTGCAACCAGATAAGCATGTATCTTCTCATACCAAGCACGTGGTGCTTGCTTTAAACCATATAATGCCTTCTTTAACCTGCACACCTGGTTTTCATGCCCTTTCTGCACAAAGCCACGGGGCTGAAAAACATACACTTCTTCATGCAAGTCACCATTCAGAAATGCTGTTTTAATGTCCAACTGATGTACATTCCAACCATGATGGGCTGCAAGTGCACAAATGCTCCGAATAGTAGTCATACGGTGTGTACTTGAGCCACAAAGACTCAAGGACTTGTGCCAATGATACTATACCTCAATTGCCACACAAGTGCATATAGTGGGATCTTTATCACACATTTAAATGTCAATCCTAAGGAGCCACTAACCAAGTGTATGAAGACGTGTGCACATGTGATGGATAATGAAGTGGTTTAGCTAGCATGCACGAGAAAAGACTACTACCTCTCACACCTACTGAAATACTGAAAGTGTTGCCGCAAGCCTCTTTTCAGCAGTTTTGGTATTTTGAGGTTTTCTCCCAGCCCAGAACTCCGAACATAGGCAATAGGGCACTCCTTTCGAAGCTCTTGACGAGACGCATCCAACGGTGGTGGTTTCACTCAATTCTGACCACTCTGCTTCAAGTTATGGCAAAAAACAGTGAATTACGGGAGTCACAAACACCCGCGCCACAGCTTCTCCTAGCTTACGCACGCACTACAGCAGCTCAAAACAAAGGGGAATGGGTAGACAACAGTCCTACACATGCATTTCAAGCATAACACACACATTCAAGAGCAAAATGAAAATCAAAATCAGCAAGAAAGAGGCAAACTCGAAAATTCAGAAGTGCTCCTTCTTCACAATGACAAGAAGTTCTTTACAAAGAGTCACTTTTGACTTATATACTAGTGCCCTAAGTTTGGTCCTTTCACACAAGAGACCGGCACTTTATTCACTAAAAGACTAATTTCCTACTATTGTACATGGGTAAATCACTAATCTTCTGTGGGGATGCATCTAGAGGACTCCTCTAGTGCATTTACAACGGAAAATATATACAAGAGTGGTTATGATACAAAAGTTGTGTGTCCAAATCGGAAAAATTTTGGGGCCCGTCTTTTCTCTGCTTTGTGCGCTCTTTAGCTCTGCAACACTCTCCCCCTCTTCGTCTCTGTTGTCCCTTGACAGACTTTGCTTCGCGAACGCGTCCCGTGGTTAGTGTTGCCTGGTTCTTGATCTTGCATTACGTTTTAGAGGCGCTCAGCTTTTCTCCGCACGCTCCCCTTGGTCAGTATTGCCTACAGTTAAACAGACATGCAGATTCGATGGCCTTCTTGATTCAAGCTCTACTACTCGTGAGCCTGTTGCACTTGTCTTGCCTGTTGACTTGGGTTGCCACGCACGCCACCAGTGACTAGGAATGTGCTGTTCTTAGTCACCCTCTTAAACTTTTCAGCCTCTACCCCTTTGTAACTTTTGGTCCTCTGATTTGTCCTGGTTGCACACATCTGACCCTGTTGTATTGCTTTGAGGCTGTTTACTTCTTTTCCACTGTGCATGACCTGGATGATTTCTCTTTTTGCCTGATGCGTGCCCCTGCGGGGCTCTGTGCAGAGATGGGTAATGCGCCCCTGCGGGGCTTCCTGTAGAGATATATTCTTTTTTCTTTCTTAATGAATCGTTCTGGACTTTGATTTTCTTCTTCTTTTCTTTTTGCTTGATTGTCCCTCTACAAGTCCCTCCTCCTGAACTCTATCGTCCTCGACAGGCTTTCTGTGGCGACGTGTGTATGTTTGAATGGCGGTTTGCTTTCGTTGGTTCAGCAGATTTGCATGACATAACATGAATTCCTTCCATTGCTTTGACTTTACTCCGTCTTCTGGCACCTGTCTATGATCAGCAAAGAAACTTGTTTCATAGGCCACCAGCCTTGCATTCAAATTGAAGTCATTTTAACAAAAATTTCTGAATCCATTTCAAAGAAGCCTGTAAAGAATGCTTCTTCGAAAGTTTGCATATATGTCGATGGCAAAAACATGAGGCGAGAATAATACGCCATAATGGTGAGTCGGCTCGGAATGGTTGATAAATCAAAAATAAGAGCCTCAGATCCTTGCGTAATGCGGATGAAATTCAAAAATGTATATTTAGCATGCTGGAACACCTTCAACACTGTAATGAGCATGCTAAATATTTTGTTGGTCATCTTGACGGCTAAGTCCGGAACTGTACCATACCTTGCAATCCAAAATTCCATTGTCTTCACCATATATTCTTCTGTAGGTAAGTAATTATGTGGCGGACTAGGTAGTAACGGATAGTTAAGCCACTGATTATTGATAGTGCCTTGACGCTGTCCTTCCCAAAATTGCGTCCAAGAGCGTCTGCGGGGTACAGGACAAAAAGATGGATTTACCTGAAGTGCATATGGTGATGCTTCCCACTGTACCCGCAATGTCGGATTCTTCTCCAAAATTTTTCTTCGCCATATCGGATCCGCCTTCTCAAATTCCTCTTGAGTATAATTAAAAGTGTCATGCTGGAATTGAAGGTTGTGGTCCGGATCTTTGTTCGTTGCAGACTTTATATACATCCGCATCTGTTCTTTAAGTAGACCATATGGTACATTGAATGGCTTCAAAATTTGATCTAAGTGTTTGTTTTCTATCTGAGCTTCTTTCATTATTTGGATAATTTGATCTTCAAAATCAGCGGTGAGCTGGGACACCAGTAGTGCCCTTTCTGGTCTGCTCAGTTCTGCAATTTCTCGTGTGTTAGGTTCTAATGGAACCTCCTTTTCCGCCCTTATTGGTGAATGATACAAGGGGGGAGAGAGAGGACGTACCTCTTCCTCCACAGTAGCCGTGGTCTCTGGTGGAACTACTGGTGTCCCCTGCTTTCCTGTTAGCTCTATCTGCTCCTGAAGCCGTTTGATGATTTCATCTTTATTCTTAAGTTCTTCTTCGACCTTTGTAATCTTTTCTTGATGTTTGATTAATTCTTGTGCAACTATGTTCATGTGATCTGTGTCTTCTTTGCACTGTCGGAAATAATCTTTCTCTGCTTTTTTCCATTTCTTGCGTAGAGCTGTAGTGTCATTCATATATCTTTGTTCCCATTCTGCAATTGTCTCTTGCTCCTGTTTGAACTGATCTGCCATCTTGGTCAACTTTTCTTCCATGTCTTTTATATCCTCGTTTGATTTGTCAGTATCTGTCGGTGGTTGATCACTGAGGAGAGCTGTCATGAGCTCCTTGTTCCTGTCCCTTAAGTGGTCTGCTTCCTCCATGCTCACCTTGAGCTGTGATTCGAGTACCTTGCTACGAGCATGGATCCTTGTTTTCTCTTTTTCAGTCATGTCTAGTTTCTTCGTGAGCTCCAAAACTTGCTCTTTTAGTTTGGCATTTTCCGTTTCTAATATTCTGTACTGTGTTTTGGTCGTTTTTATTTCTTCGTGTTTCTTCAAAACTTAAGCTTCTGCTTTTGATAATTTTTTAGCCAGATTCATACCTTCTTTTTGAAGCTCCTGCTTTTCGAGCATGGCTTGGTCGTAATCTTCATCAGCATCAAGCATCAATTGTTGAGTGTCTAGTGCAGTGCGAATCATATCCTGCACCACAGGCTTGAGCTGAGCTATATTAACATTCAGCCATGTCTTTGGTATGTCTGGGGTTTCTCCTGTATGTACATCTTGTCCCTTTTCGACGTGGATCATTTCATTATGTGGTTGTCGGACCTGTAGTTGTACTTGCGGTTCTGCGTCATCGTCCACCACCTTACGAACCTTCGTGGCACTCCCTTGAAATGTGACATCCATTGGGGACGGTTCTGCCACAACCCTTAGTGGGGTGAAGGGTTCTTCGTCTTCTCGTCCTTCTTCCTGAGGCTTATCCTCTGATATCATTAAATGGTCCTCATCATCAGATTTGCCCTCCTTGGTGTGGGTGGTGGAGGCATCTTTCGGTCGACTGGGTTGTTGCCTTTCTTCTTCTGGCCGCCTTTTGGTGGTACTTCGGTCTACCAGTGGTGATTGAGCTTCTTCCTTTTGGCCTGCTTGGTCTTCGCCATAGTCTACTTCATTTAATTCGGCCCACTGGCCATCATCCTTCGATTCACTTTGAATCTCTACATCCAATAATGATGTATTGGGCTTCTCTTGGCCGTCGGATCCAGAACTAGAGTTGTCTAGCCTAATTTCCCGATATCTATGTACCTTAGTAAGTTTGCCTTTTGGTTCCTTAGCTTTTGCGGACTGTTGATAATGATGACCCTGCACTGGCAGATTAATTTGTCCTTCTGTATATTTGTGAGTCTCCTCCAGTGCTTGAGTTAATTCTTCTTCCGTGATCTTTTTAGTTCCTTGAGGGGTGGTTGTAGGAAGTACATGTACTCTCTTTGTTTTTGGTACTCCCTCTTCTACTTGTTGGACTTCTCGAGGTCGTTTTGTGCCTCTCATTGTGCCTCTCATTCGGGGTTGCGAGCTTGTTTCTGCTTCTTCTACTTGTTTGCTTCCTTTCTTCTGTTTCGGTACAGTAGCGGGTTTGACAAATTGAGCCAACTCCATTGAAGATGGCATCTCCTGTAAGTACTCGCGCATGCCCAATGCGTGGTAAATCATAATTGTTAGGGCAGTGGTCCCATTGAGGAATTTCTTATTTTCCCATTTCTTCTTCGCCTCGAACAATCTTTCTTGCACATAGGGTGTAAGGTTTACTTGGTTGCCGATCTGTTTGATTGCATGCGATAATAATTGAACAATGATTTTTTGAGGGGCCGTGTATCTGTTCATACTCGGGAAGCAGAAGTGTTGGTGAATCAATCTAACTTCTTCTTCGATGTCCACCCTATTGATGTCGACGAAAGTTCTTGTTTTTGCTCCACGACTGTCTTCCTTGACCGTGTTGACACCATCCTTTTCCCATCCAAATGCTTCTTTGATTAAGTCGTGGGAAAATTGAATGACCACCCATTCTCCATTCTTATCCATCACATTGGCTTCTGGTACCAATGGATCATGTAGTGCTGGTCGTAGAGTGTTCATGACTTGTGTACAGCGTTGGAAATCCGGTTTATAGATAGGTAGCTCGAAATACTTATGGATTCCTGCTTTCTTCATGATGTCGATTGTGGATGGCAGTCCATGTAAAACTTTGAAGTCCTGGGACATGATCGGAAAGTGATGCTCTGTGTCCATGATCTTTATGTTGGCCAAGAATAGATATTCCTCAACTGGCTGCTCATCTCTGAACCAATGGCCTTTTGCTCTCATAAGACATTGGGGAGGAAATTCCTGGACCTCCTCTTGGATTGTCGCTTCAGAGTCTTCAGAAGCCATCTGCACTTACAAGGAAAAGTGCATTAGCTCGAAAGGCTTTTATGAGATCATGCAGTGTATTGTTGTGATTATGGTCGCTCGTCACTCCGTTCCCCATTTTTACATGAGTGAGATCTCTTACCGCCTCTTTTTATATTTTTTTTCCTGAAAGAAGACAATCATTAGTATAGCCGAAGCATAGTTTATGTACATAGTATGTCCATTCCTATCAGGTTAAAGCTAAGATCTAGTCTCACTTGGAGATCGTGCACCACTAGTTTGATAATGTACATCTTGTGCCGAATGCTTGGCCCTGTATTGCGGCCCTATCATGCTTACTTGAGGTGCATTAGAAACTACATGAGTGCAATCGGTTGCTTTATTTCCTCAATCATCCGCTCCTCGTGGTAGCTTTGGTTTCCAGATCCATTTTGAGAACACAGAGATAGGTCGCTGGGTTTTCTCGATTCGTGCAGCTGTTCGTGTTCCATTTGCTTTATCCATTGCCCGAGTGAATTTGGCATTGCTTTTCGATTTTCTTTGATGACTCTTACGTGTTGTTGACTTTTGCCTTGTCTGATGTGGTATTTCCTCCTTTGTCTTTACAACCTGTTTGGCTGCTTGTATGGCCTTTTTGGGAATCCATATCTGATGTCGCGATCTTTGAGCTTCAAGCAAGGGCTTGGGAATCCATACTTGCACTGATTCTTTTTGTCTGTAGTTCCTTGCAGCAGGTTTGGTGATGCCTGTTTCCTTCTTCAGAGTGGGTGTGGACGTTTCTTGACTCTGTATCTGATCCTTGCGTACCCACTTATATTTGGGTGGTTTTTGATTCGAGTATCTGCTTGTTGGGTTCCAATAGTGCGATCTTTGGATGTTTTGAGCCTGTTTAGGAGCGCGTCTCCTCAATGATTGACTTTTCCACAATTGCATTGGATAACTTCGACTCTATGGTGGACGTCTAGGATTGAAGTTTCAGCTTCGATGCATTTGCTTTCTGAGTGGTGAGCATAGTTGCTACTTTCTTTTGTCATTGTTTGAACCTCCTCTGATCTTGGCATTAATGTGGTTTGGTTACATGGTTTCTCTTCAAGCAAGCTAAAAATCTCCTTATGCCCTATCGTAGCTGAAATATATCCTTGAGCTAGATGGATACACGCCTCTGTCTCAATGATCCAGTCGTGTCCTAGAATGAAGTCTTCTATCAAATCTTCATCCTCACATACTAGGACTCTTTGTTCCATGGAGGAATTCCTAGGTGTAGGGATA